>CAJFCJ010000020.1:302915-1502915 GCA_904063045.1 Dimorphilus gyrociliatus
CAAAAGAAAATATTTTGAAGCGTGCCTTAACATACACCCATATAAAAATTTTGTTAGCTGTACAACTATTGAATTAAAAAAGCACTAGATGGCATCAGTTAAAGCTCACCAAACTCTTCCCCAATAATCGTCCGTCTTTCATCCAAACTACTCTGATGTTGTTTGTGTTTTGTTTTGTAATTGTACAGTCTATAATAAAGTCATCTCCATTCGTGCATGTTACGTTCTGAAGAGTTTTACTAAACAACAGAAATTAATTAAATCGTAATGGAAGTGATTTGAAATGTCATAAATTATTACATAAAGCTTAACGAAGATGTTTGTTGATATCTCTCTTTTTCATTATCATACGAAGATAGTTTTTCTATCGAATTTTTTGACGAATCACCAATTTCGTCTTCTTCTGCTAAACTTTCTATGTCTAAAAAGAAAAATCCTATAGCTTAACAAGACAATGAGAAAAAAATTGCTCTTTACGAACGAGCTTTTCCGACGGAGGAAAATTGCTTTCGATGCCCATATTGCTGCTGATATTTCTGCAATAACTGTTTAGTGGAACTTCTCCTCCCACCTTCACCCTTTTCTGTAAAAGGCGATAAAAATTTCTTATTATAGGATAAAACGACCTTGAGAGTTTATATACCTGGGCGAATAACTTCGACATAGCTAACACTACTTATTTTTCCAACGTCATTTGTAATCACGCACTTATAGTCTCCCGTATCCGAATATCGACAATCGTAAATTTCCAAAACGTAGGCATAATCTTCTATAAAAACTTCATATTGCTTCCCGTTAATTTTCATATTATCCTTGAACCATTCTATTTGAGGCTCAGGTGCTGCATCAACAACAATTTGCAGCCTTGCGATACCACCGAAAGATACTCTAACGTCTTGTAAATCTTCAACAATTGTTGGGGGCTGACCATCCGGAAATTCCGCGTCCGACATGATAAAACTAGAACGGTAAACGAAGAATTTTCTTTTCCTGTTCGAACTCTTTAACTTTGTTTCACTTATGAATAGATTTAGCTTGACTTTATCTGACAATTTTTTTTAATTTTAAGATAGAATCTACCTTTAAATGTTTTATTTACGGCGGCTATCGAAGAGATGAAACAGGACGAATTGCTTTTATCAAAATGATTTGTAATAGCATGATGGCCTACGTCAATGTTGACTCGATGTTATTTACGACGATCAAACAAAGGAATTTTAAGAGTGTCAACTTTTTATTACGCGTACCTAAATATGATCGGGTTTTTTTTTTAAGTGTATACCAACAGATCGCTTTTGTTATGACTTACTTTCTTTTCGTATTTCATAAGCAATTTTATCTCCACTAGTCTATCTAAATTCCCCGGAAGCTTTCGGCCGCACAGCGAATTATTATTAAGAACACTAAGATCGTGGGAGGGAGGCACAGAGGGAGTGGGAGTAAAGGTAAGAGACAACTCTCTTTTGTTTATGCGATATTTATGAGCAAATACTTTCCTCTTTCTTTCATATATCACCATCTTATTATTCCTTTTTTAAACTTCGAAAAAATAAGGTCTCTATCAAAAATGACAGTATGTATTAGTTTTATACTCTATGTAAATATCTGAGGAATAAGAGCCACCTTATCAATAAGTTAACGTTATATATTTGCTATATAGTGTTGTGTGAACATTTAAAATTATGATAAGTTCAGGAATTTCTTTTTAATTACTTATAAAAGGGAAGGTTTTTTTTAAAATATACGTAAGATAAATTATTATGTTCGTAACTATTTTTTGCCTGTAACGACTTAAAAAAAATGAGATAGTAATGTGTACAAAGTGTTTATTAGTTGAAATTACCAGGCTAGTCTGACCTCTTTAGTACTCGTATAACATTTTAGCTTATTAATAATTGAAAACGTTTCACATCACTAATACTCATCAGTCCAATTGCTCAAGTTAGTAAAGTTATAGATAAACGCTTTTGGGGGTTTTAGTAATTATGTTGCAAAACTACAAAATGCTTATAATAACATTTTCTTTCCTAATTGTGCATCATATATATTCTTAAGTATTTCTTAAATATATATATTATATATATACAGTATATATATTATATATATATACAGTATATATATATTATATATATACAGTATATATATATTATATATATACAGTATATATAAATTATATATACAACATATATTTAATATATTTAAATGTTAATACTCTTTTCGAAGAAATGTCTTTCCAGGTCAACATTACAATTAAATATCTTTTCTAACAGTTTAAAAACAAAAATCAATATACTGAGTATTAAATTTGCTTCTCTCATAAGAGGCTTTTCTTTCACCTTTTTCTCTATTTGACTACAGAAAGCACTTAAACATTAGTAAGGAAATTGAAATGTTTCTCTAGTAAGTGAATTTCTTAAAAAGAAAAACAAGTTTTAGTTTATATATTATCTTGAATATCTTAGTTATAGCATCTGCCATTCTCTTCTTAACAGCTCTATGGATATGACTCCAACTGTTACCGACGGCAAAGACGATATTTCCGTTTCAATAAAGAAAGTCTTAAATAACGAATGATCAATCTTTGCAGCTTTTTTTTCGTTGTCAACTCGGAAAATATTTTAGAAGTGAACTAATCTAAGTGAAATTGGAAGTCTTAGTTTTCATACGCCTGCGAAAGCAGATATACAAATGACCCAATATTCTAGGTATTACCTTCTTTAACAGATTCGTTTTTTATTCTCAGTAAATTTTGATAAGTTTACGAATAAATAATTAGATAAAAGAAACGACTAAAACGTTAGGTACGATGCAAGATAACGAGATGGAAGGATTATCCTCTAGCCGGTACGAACTGACCTCGTTTACTCTCTTCCATCAATCTCTCTTGAATATCTTCATATAATTTTTGTCTTGCCACTTGTGATAAATAATTTTCCAATTTAGATTCAACATTTTCATTCAGTCTTTTACCCCTCATTGCCGAAAAAGAACGCTATTGAAAAATTAAAACATGAAAAATTAATAATTCTATATAATCTCAAAATGTTATGATGATTTCTAAATTTTCATTCAGTTAGAAGAAAGAATAAGAAAAAAAAACTAGTTAACTTCCAATTAGAGAAGGAAAATAGAGAAAAGTAGTCAAGGTTTTTGTTATTTTGTTTTAGGACAGCTGTAGAACGAAACTAAATAGAATAATGGCTTGGCTTCAGCTTTCAGACTGAATTGTACTCATTGACCTAAACGAGCTAATGCATCATCTTCAATGTTCGTTTTCGTCAAGACAGTTTTGTGTTTTGGTGTTTTCAGTATTTCTTAATTGATAAAGCACAGTTTGTACTAATACTTTTTTTTTATGTTTTCGTTTAAAAAGACATCTTACTAGTCTCTTTCAAATGAGAAGAGACTTAAATTTCTTAATAAATCAAACTTAATCTGATTCATTTTCTAAATATTCGGTTAATCTGAGATTTTTAATTAATATTCATAAGAAATATCTTTAAAAAGGGATTAATACATCTTAATTTCGAAGAGATCTTTGGTCATGAAAAATTAATCATAGGGATCAGAGAGCTTGAAAAACAAATAGATTTTATTCAACAGTTTATTAAATATTTATATCCATCGACAAAAATAACTAAAGTAGTCAAAGCTTCTAAAGACTTTATAAATAACTATCTTTTTAAGTTAAATATTAATTTTTACATTGAACAATTGCAATACAGTAAAGAAACTTTAAGCGTTTTTCTCTGATTGATTTTGGAAAAGAGAGTTTTACCAAACATTTCTGTCCGTGCCCTGATTTAATAAGATCGACTTACCTTTTCTATTCCGACCTTATTAGAGGGGTACTGGAGGCTGATAGTTGATGGAACATCCAATAATATTATCCCAAGAACGAAAACAGCTAAGCAATAAGAGGTGTATTTAGTCATGTTTTTTATCTTTTATTTCTTTCTCCTCCTGAAATAATTTTTTCCGAAAAAGGAATAATTAATTTCATAATTGTTAAATATGTCTATTTAATTCTTAGAAATCGTTTAAAGACTGTAAAAAGAACTTTTAACATATCAGTTTTAAAATAAAATATTCAAATATTTAAACACATGAGGGAAAAAGAGCTATAAAAACCTTTAGCAATAGCTTTTCTCTCTTTAACTATGGTAAGAGAATAGGAAGACGTATCAAAAGTTTATCATAATTTATTATTTGAGAAAAGATGGCGCTGTCAGCTATGAAAACTACCGGGCAAAATTTTTTTCTACACAAACTTATTATATACTGTTTTTTGTGTGTATTATGCACTAAAAACAATGCATATATACGTCTATAAAACAAACAGTATAGTGAAAGATATAAATGTTCTATCTTTGTATTACTAATGCTAATAATCTGTGTAGATTAATAATATATTGTTAACAAAAAGACTCTAAAAAAGACACCGTTTTTATACGCTTGACTAAAAACCGCTTAAAATATTAATTATATTGTCAAAATATAAAAGAAATGTATATTAAAGCTATTGATAAAAAGAGAAAGAATAAAGTATATTTCATAAGTTTACCACTAGACAAATGAATGACTTGAAGTAAAAAAGACTTTGTAATTAGTGCATCAATTGAGAGGTAACAGTCAATATTTTGAGTGTGATGAAGAACTTCTTAAATATATTGAATTTTCTCTTTTCTTTATGATTTATATTCAGTTTAATATTGAAAAGAAGGTGTTGTAATCTAATCAATTGATAATGAGGAAAAAAATTATATTCATTTCTTAGATGATACTTTGCCATATTCCCTTTCTAATTTATAAGACAGATATCTACATCCAAAAACAGTAGATTTTTTGAAAATCTCTTTCAAAGTTCGTTAATAAACTATGAATTTAATGAAGCGACATACTATTCAATTGAAAATATGTTAATTATTCATTTGTTACAGATTGAGAGAAAGCAAAAAAACGACAACAACCTTTAAAAAAACGTTTGCTCGTAAACAACAGAGTAAAAGGGAAAGTAAGCTTGTTTTCAGCCATTATTATAATCATTCAGTTTAATTAGATTACTTAAACCGAAACGAACTATTATCTTTTCAAAAGGCGTTTTAAAAACAAAAGTACGAGAAAAGTAGTCTTGTAGTTTGCTATATAATTGTCAAAAAAAGATATAATTAAGTATTACTTGAATAAAACACATGGGGGAAAATACGAAGGAGACGGAGGAGTAAAACTGTTTAAAAAGAATATTTTATTAGTTTATCTTTCAAGGAAAAATTACAAAAATTATCACTGAAGCATTGAATAACAGCTAATGTAGATATTTCGCCCAAGGTGTTTCCTGTGCGTATGATTTGATATTTACAAAAGTTGGATATAAAAGGATAAGTATTTAGTTGTTTTTATATATTTTTCTGTTGATTTATATACAGTATATGTAAATATTATACAGATATATAGATTCTAATTAGCATTTTTAAATTGATCAAGGAGTTTTGATTTTACACTTTAATTTTGGTTTAATTGTTACTATTTTTAATTATAAAACAATGCTGTATAGTGTAAACAAAGCTTATTAATTAATTGCTGTTTGTCAAGTAATATAGATCATTACTAGTTTTATTTTTACTCACATTTAACATCTATTACTATTACAGAATTGTGTAATATTTGTTTAATAATTTTACTAAAGAATTTTTACGGCTACTGTAAAAACCTTTTAAATAGCAATTTTTGAATAATTCATGTTTTTATTGTCAGTAATATAGTCCATTATTTTATTAACAATTAGAAAATGAGAGAAAGTTAGGAAAAGACACCGGAAGTAGAGCATGCACAAATATGACATTATGTTATTGAAAAATTTGTTCATTACAAAATCTTTCCTTGACCCAGCTACATCCTTCTTAGACTGTTAGTTTTTTTAGTTTATTAACAAGATAATTAATCAAACTTAATTGTTAATTAGCTTTTACCACCATTACATTTTCTCTTTATCAGAAAACTTATAGCCTTTTCCGTGATTATCTCTTTCGTTTAACTTTTTAAAATTAAACTTTCAATCCCACAAAACTACATGTAATGTCTACTACTTACATCTTAATTAGAGAAAAGAGTTATATTTCGTTTTCATCAACAGATGTCGCTTCAAATGCTTTTTAGACTAGCTACAATTTCTAATAGGATACAATAACAGGATATCTCTCTACCCACACAATTTTTAATTGTATCTTTATATGAGCAAATAGCAAATTTAAAAACGTTTTTTTACGCTGCATTTGTAACCTCATTCTACTTTTTATTTAAAATACATTAAAACCTCTAAAGTAATCTTTAATCAAAACTTTTATTACCAGTATTCAATCTGTAGTACATATTATATAGTTATATATAGTTTTTCCCTTGAAAATAATCAGCTAGCAATCTCATAGTTGATTTATTTAGCTGTCAATGATCAAATATAAGTAAACAATCCGTTTCATATTGATATTAAAGATTTTAACATAGTCTTGTTTATTATTCTTGATAAATTTTTACAATATTTTCTATTTATTTAACTATTTTGTTTACATTTAGAAACGTATTAATCATTTATAATTCATATATATTTTATGTTCAAAGATAAGGGTCAAAAAACTCTGCAGAGCTGAATAAAGAGATTATTTTCGCTTAGTATATATTTTTAAAAGTATTCTAATCATAGTTTTGATTTCGCTTGTTGAAATGTGAGAAGAAAACTCATTTAACAGGTCAAAATCAGACATCTGGGTCATTCAAATTTTCTACTGAATATTAAAATAAATAGAAAATTAGTAAGAGCGTGACTTGAAATTTGAAAATTTAGTTCTTGACTTTGTAAAAAAAGTATCTTTATTTAAATTTAATTGAATAAACATTGTAATATGACCGATGCATCTAGTGGGTAATATTTTATTAGTTAATTGAAGTTTCTAAAGACTTTATATTGTACTAAGAACTCATAAGGATACATATATTTTAATTCATTAATTAATCATTAATTATGTGTCTTTAGACAAGGGGGTAACTGATCATGAGACGAAGATGGAAATCAAAAGGGATGTGGTTGTGGAAATAATCCGGAAACTCTAATAAACTCGATCCTTCTCATTGAGAACACTATTTTATAACCAAGTTTCTTAATTACTTCTATTAGAAGATAAAGGAGGTGTGTTAAGTCAGTTAGTAGTTTCATTGAATAAATAAGATTCACAATAAAGAAAGCGACAATTTCCGTATCCTTGTCGTAGAGAAGTTGTGATTTTCCTATAATTTTTGACAAAGTAGTTATAAATAGAGTACATAGGAAAGATATATTTTTCTTTTAGACCTCTAGCGATTCGAACTTATTCCATGCTTTTATGCGTGAAACTATAACACAAAGAATATAGGATTTTTAAATGAAGTATGAATGCAATAAGTACATTTTTAATATTGAAGTGGTATCATTCCTATAGATATCTTAAAATAGTACCCAATAATGCTCAATATACTGTATTTTAGATTATCTCATTATGATTATCATAGCGAATTGTCTAATTTCAATATCTTTATTTTATACTAAACTAATCCATAAGAATTGTGTATTAATAGAGAGGGAGTGTTTAAATTAGGCAAAAAATTGGTACTCACTAACCTCTTGTATTTATTTTGGGTATGTCTTCAATCGAGGTCTGAGTAAACAAAAACCATTTTTCCTTATACTTTTGCAAACTAAGAATTAATAACATTATATAACAATATTTATAAAAAATGCTATATATTAATACACTCTATAATTATATAAATAGCTTAAAAAATATTATTTTGGCTCCATCTATCGGGTATAATGATTATAATTGTAAACAATTACTTAGAGCTTAGATTATTTTAATAGCGTAGAAAAGGAAAGAAGAAAATTAGTTATGTTATTATAAAGTTTTTTTTATATATATTACAGATTTGTTACAGCTTTAATAGATGATTATGAAAGAAGTTTTATTGATTTCTACATAATATCTTTCTCTAAACGTGTTTGAATTTTAAAATGATACAAAATAACTTAAACTATTCCAAAAAATATTAGTTAAGTGCAAGTCGTGATGAGAGCTCGGAATATACGACAAGGCTATTCGTGATTTGATAAAATATAGACCAAATTATTGAACTTGCCTTTATAAGAACCTCGAATTGATCGGGTTGCTTATATCACCTTCTAATTTCATTCAGAACAGTTGAAATTAATCATGAATTCTCTTTCAATTGTTTGTATCGTGGCTTTGGCATTGTGTAAGTAGATTTATTCTATACTTTTACAATTATAAATCATTAATTATAGTACTTTTTATTTTATAGTCGCCTGTGCTTACTGTCAGGAAGGTCGAACTGGAGCAACGGGAGCAACAGGCTGGGGAAGAACGGGAGCAACTGGAGCAATGGGTTTTACTGGTATGACCGGTGCGCCCGGACCAGCCGGTCCAGCCGGTCCACCCGGTCAAGGAGGATTTGGAGGTAATGTGGACAGCCGTGGAAAACTTGACAGTGGAAAACTAACCTGTTTCTTAAGCTGTTTGAATGAGAAATGCGGAATTCTGTAGATTGAATACTATGAAAATTTACAATAAATGTAACTTTTAAATTCTTTTTCTTTCCCATTTTTCTGTGATCTGAATAAAATAATTTGCTTGAAAAAACTTGCAAAGCATCTGAACGAATATTTATTAGTTTTTGATCTAAGATTCAACTGCAAAGGGTATAAATCGAAAAAAAAACAGTCTAAAAAATTATTTAGATGTTTCAACAGTCTTAATATAAAAGATATATTTTATGATTACATCTAAAAATACTGTATTCTAAGAGACCATTTACTATGGTCAATTTCCTATTATAAAAGTGAATTAGAGAATTTTATCTTATAATAAAGCTCATTTCATATTGTCATTAAACTAATGACATCAGGGCTTCACATCGGTATTTCAGCAGTATGTACTGAAAATTTAAACTAATGTATATTGCAAACTACAAAATTACGTGAGTTATAGCTGAAGCTGAGCGTTGGTTATAAGAGAAAGGAATTTTTTCCAGCATGTTCCGGTCCACATTTAAATGAGGTGTCGTGAGAGCCAGCTGTGAGCAGATTATACTTCGTGACTACCAAATAGGTTTGATAAAGAGATATTTTACTATAAAAACACTAAAAGACTCTAGTTTCATTTGAAGGATCTCGTGCTTAGGTCCTTTAAAGAAATAAGATTTAGCATGAAATCATTTATATTTGTTGGCATTTGTTTGGCAGCCTTTGGTAAACTTTAAATCATTTATGAAAAAAAGTTGCACGTTATTTTCTCAATATTAATAAAGATTCTTTCAGTGGCCTTGTCCAGCTGCCAGAGGGGTGATGTTGGAAGAATGGGACCAACTGGTGCAACTGGTGAACCTGGTCGACCTGGTCGGGGCGATACAGGTAGTACTGGAAACACTGGACCATCGTACAGAGGTCCAAAAGGACTTGATGGCAGACAAGGTGCAACAGGACCACAAGGAATGCCAGGACCAGTAGGACAAAGAGGCTCACCAGGTGAAACACTTAGCGGCAGTAGTTCTTTCGCTTGGACTCCAGAGCGAGGTATGAATGAAAGTGTAAATTTTAAAAATAAAAAAGTTAAAATATAATATTTGTTTTGGAAGGTTATGGTGTAAAACCTGGATCACAAGGAGTTGGATGTTTCCTTCAATGCCTGAAAAATGATTGTGATTTATTGTAAATCTCCGATAAAATTGAATATGAAATTTGAACGAAAACCGATACTTTGAAATTTGCTGCAAGATTAGAAAATTATATCTTTTCCTACTGTGAAACTCTCTTTCTCCTTTGTCTTTGAAGAGTATGTTTTGTCTTGAATAAAGTATGTTATAATTCAGAAAAATGATCTTTTTTATACATCTTCTCTGTGTAAGTATAGTAGGTTATACTAATTTGTTCAGTAAAATGAATTTTCCTTCCATTAATTACACAAATTATTGTTATTATTTTCATCCTAAAAACAATCTGTTTCGGTTAATTCATAATGAATTGATAAGATTAGGATATTATAAAACTCTCTACGACAATGTATTTTAATTAACTTCAACATAATCGCTTTAATCTGGAATTTCTTTTTAAAAAGTTAATTAATCATATTATATTTAAAGATTATTATCTTTGGTGAAAAACAAAGTTGATATAGTTATCCTTTCCCTGCAATTCAATGTTTAATTTAAAAGATATTTAAAAATATGAAAAATACTTCGCTAGATGGCATCCGTAGCTGCTAACTTTATAGCTTATCTGAAAGAAATATAAAATTCATTTTATTAACTAAAATTGAAGAAAAATCTCTAAATTCTTATGTTTTTTAAAGTAGCCAAATATCTTAATTGATTATTTTCTGCAAAATAGATAGTAGGTGATTTTCATAATGAAAGCGTCTACAATAAATAATGAAAAAACATTTAAGCTTGAATTTTCTACCATTTTCTGAAATTCCTTAAATATTTTTATAACTAAATTGAAGCATTGGTTTTTAAATACCGTAAACTAATTTATTTTTTAAAAAATTCTGTTTAAAACCTTTATGATGTTATACTTCCAGCTAAACTCCTTTATAGGTGTATCATTAATATTAGCATATTTAGCTCTAAAATAGTTATAATATGGTAATTAACACAATCTAGAAGATAAAACTTTAAATCTTCTCGAGTGTGAAAATGGAATCACGCATGTATATTAACCTTTTCTCTTTTCAAAAATTTGAAAAACATTATTCCAAAATTCTCGTGATCTAAAATTGACCTTAAATTCAAAACATTCGTGACACAATGTAGGCCAAAAAATTTTACCTCTGGCATATAAAGGCCAGTGAAGTCCTGAGTTTCAGTCAATGTATCCTGTGGTCTTAGACTCAACCAGTTGAAGTTTAATAATGGATTCACTTAAAATTGTTTGTTTGATGATTTTAGCATTTTGTAAGTAGTGCATTATATATATTTTAAAGTTGAGTATTGGTAATTGTTATACTTTTTGTTTTATAGCTGCTTGCGCCTTCTGTCAGGAAGGTCAAACTGGAGCAACGGGAGCAACAGGCTGGGGAAGAACGGGAGCAACTGGAGTAATGGGCTTTACTGGTTCGCGTGGTCGACCCGGTCCAGTCGGTCCACGCGGTCCACCCGGTCCACCCGGTCAAGGAGGAAAAGGCGGATTTGGAGGTAATGTGGACAGCAGTGGAAAACTCGACTATGGAAAACTAACCTGTTTCTTGAGCTGTTTGAATGAGAAATGTGGAATTCTATAAAATGAACAAAATGAACTTTTTCAAGACAAAATATATTCGTTAATGATATTTTCAATCTTTCGATAATTACTATGATTATTACTTTTATTAAAATATATCCTAATAAACTGAAATGTACCAAATCTCTGTTTTATAGTATATACATTAACTAAGTGTCGTACAGTCTATAATATATATATATATATATATATATATATCGCACGGTTGCAATTGGTGAAAATGTTAATATACAATCTTTGATGAGAAAAAATTATAAGCTCCCTTCTAATCATCATATTATGAATCTCCTAAAGTGATAAGAGAGATAAAGATATAATAAAGTGTAATTTCAAAGAAATAGAATACTTAATTTGTTCAAAAATATAAGGAAATATAAAATTTCTGGTGGATTGGTCAAAAAATATCCAACATTTATTGAATAAATTACATAATAGAGCATCATGCTATGTAGTATAAACAAGAAATGATTATTTAACAATTTACTATTAAAAAATGTATTTATTTATTTTCAGAGTACTGAACACATATCTGAAAAGTATTTCTGAAAGATGTACTGTGTCTACAATGTGTTCTTATTTGTTAAATACTTTTTTGGGCTATATTTTTTAATTAATATAGAAATAGTTCAGAAATCTAGAATACATAATTTTTCAAAGGTTAATTAATTGGTATTCCGTACTTAACTTTCGAGATTTTCAACTCTCAGTTTAGCAAATAAATACAAAGATTTTGTAGTTTCAGTTACATGTTCGTTCACATATGCAAAGCATATTAAAATTAAGTGTCGTGAGAGCCAATCGTGAACAGACTACACTTCGTGACTAGAAAGGAAGGCCAAACAAAGACCTATCGTCTTATAAAAGGGCAGAAATTTATTCGTTTCATATCGAGAGCTGCAAGGGAGGTTCAATCGTAAATTAATACTTAGTATGAAATCATTAATATTTGTTGGCATTTGTTTGGCAGCCTTTGGTAAACTTTAAATCATTTATGAAAAAAAGTTGCACGTTATTTTCTCAATATTAATAAAGATTCTTTCAGTGGCCTTGTCCAGCTGCCAGAGGGGTGATGTTGGAAGAATGGGACCAACTGGTGCAACTGGTGAACCTGGTCGACCTGGTCGGGGCGATACAGGTAGTACTGGAAACACTGGACCATCGTACAGAGGTCCAAAAGGACTTGATGGCAGACAAGGTGCAACAGGACCACAAGGAATGCCAGGACCAGTAGGACAAAGAGGCTCACCAGGTGAAACACTTAGCGGCAGTAGTTCTTTCGCTTGGACTCCAGAGCGAGGTATGAATGAAAGTGTAAATTTTAAAAATAAAAAAGTTAAAATATAATATTTGTTTTGGAAGGTTATGGTGTAAAACCTGGATCACAAGGAGTTGGATGTTTCCTTCAATGCCTGAAAAATGATTGTGATTTATTGTAATTCAAGTGTTGGAAAAATAAAAGTCGAAAAACGAAACCCAAAGTTAATTTGGAAATATGAAGAAAAACTCTACAGCATGATGTTTCATACTCTATTCTTTTTTTATTTACATATTTGTATTGAATATATTTTGTCTTGAATAAACAAAATTCTAAACAAAATTACAAACTTTGACTAGTTTTGATAGTTATTAAATAAAGTACTGTTGCCAAAGCAAATTTATAGAGTATGAAAATTTTTTCGTTCATATTAGAAATCAGAAAAAGCCTTTTAATACAATTTTCAACATTTTAAAACGATTTTTGCTTATATTGTTTACTATTCTGACAAGTAAGAAGAAAATACACCCTAAAGTTAGACTTTATCACCATTGGCAAAAAGTCTATTTGTAATATACTATTAGGAGTAACGTCTAAGAAAATTTATGTAGATAACCCTACATTTTTGTTAAATGTTGGAATTTGTTGGAAGTTTTCATGAGTTATAAATTAATTTAATTTTAAAAAGCAAAAATTATGGTTAAATCCTGAAGTTTGTAATATATCTAATGTAACGAGTGATACTGTTGCTAATTGCCTCTGTATAGTTATTCTTTAAACCCTTTAAAAGAAACTTAAAAAATTGTTTTGTAATATAGATATTGTATTTTTTCAGATATGAAATAAATAAACCTAACGAATATGTTAATTTATTGCATTAAATATTATCTGTAAATAATGATGTTATAAAAGACTGAAACATTTACTTTAAAAATAATATTCAAAGCAAAATGAGATTGAGGTTTAATGTAGGTAAATCAACAACGCCGATTGTTATAGAAAAGGTCGAATCGTGAGCGATAAATATATGCTGAACGAGTTCGTGAGTTGGAACTGGGTTAAAATTTGCATATTATCGAAATATAAAGAATTGAAATAAACTTTTAGCCTCATACTTCAGTGTGTTTAGCAGGAGAGAACCTCAAGTATAATTCACCATGAATTCTGTACTTCTCTTTTGTTTCTTAGGTTTTATCCTTTGTAAGTAATACTTCTATTTTTTTATTTATTACTTCTATATTTAATCAATTACAGTTGCCGGCTCAAATTGTCAAAAAGGCTATACCGGTGATACTGGACCAGAAGGACCTACTGGAGCGACTGGAGCAAGAGGACATGGTAGTACAGGCGCCACCGGATTAAATGGAAGACCGGGATATGGTAGAATGGGCGGAACTGGATATACTGGTTACACCGGAGATCGTGGAGATTCTGGCATTTTAGGACCAAAAGGCTTCAAAGGAGCTCCAGGATATGCGTCAAACAGCCAAGGTTACGGTTCTGTAGATTCTACCAGATTTGGGTGTGTTTTGTCCTGCATGGATGAACCATGTGGAATTGCTTAAAGAAAATGAAAACAAACTATTCAAGGCAAAATATATTTGTAAAATTCTTACCTAATCTTATTTCTAAAATTCTTTCTTTTATGTTACCAAATACAAAATTTAAAAATAAACATTTTTAAAACTTAGTTCATTTATATTCATCCTAATACAAAACACTGTAATAAACTCCCATCTAGATTACTTAAGAAACATCCATCAATTGTAGAATGCCGATGTAAACTTAATTATTATTAAGACTATCATAAATTGTAAATTTAGGCAAATTCCATCTTTATAAGGCATATTATGAAAAAAGAGTAAAAATGATACACTTCATGACATACAAAAATGCCCAAAAAATACTTTAAATAAAAAGTTCTAAAAGCGACTGACTACCTGATTTAAACTTTGCTCCTTTTACATGATGTAAATAGTCCATGATCTTATATAATATTAGAAAATTTTACTTCAGCATTCTATAGTTCACATAGTGTTTCAATATAATTAATAAGAGCAACTTTTTCAGAAGTTAATCAAATTTTAGATAAATAAAAGTAGATGCGCATCTTCGATTAAATTATAACTAATAAATAATGCACTAAACTAATTAATTAGATGTAGAAAATAGACAAAAAAATTGTCGAATATTCAATATAAATGATTTTTAGGATAAACGGAGAGTTGGGAATATCTTTTTTCAACCGAAAGTTGAAAAATCGTGACAAAATCCTAATACAATAGAAAGGAAAATCGATTGTAATACGTCGTGTTATGCAAAAGGTATATTAGTACAAGTATTTAATACTTTAATAAACTTTTCAAAGTTTTTATGAACAATTTAAAGATTCTATTCGTATAATAACTCTTAAGGTATGAAGAAAATGCTTTTAGTCGTGAAAAGTAGTATAATCAAAGTCCTAGCTTCGTTGTCACTATTTATTCATTAAACATCCAAAACGGATGTGGCAAAAGGTAAAAGTTTTCAAGAAAATAAAAGACCATAGGAAAGATTTTTTAGGATCTCGGTCGTGAGGAGAGAGGGAAATATTGCATGTAATCGTGATATCCTGAGTAGGCTAAAACTCTCACATATCGTTATAAAAGCTGAGAAGATTGTCCATTTCTCTTATACTTTTCGAGGTTTTCCAATAAGCTACAAGATAGTACTTCAGTAGAAAAATTATGAATTCTCTTTTAATTGTTTGTATCATCGCTTTGGCATTGTGTAAGTAGATTTATTCTATATTATTACAATTATAAATCATTAATTATTGTACTTTTATTTTTTTAGTTGCCTGTGCTTCCTGTCAGGAAGGTCGAACTGGAGCAACTGGTGCAACAGGCTGGGGAAGAACGGGAGGAACGGGAGCAATGGGTTTTACTGGTATGACCGGTGCGCCCGGACCAGCCGGTCCACGCGGTCCACCCGGTCCACCCGGTCGAGGAGGAAATGGCGGATTTGGAGGTAATGTGGACAGCAGTGGAAAACTCGACCATGGAAAACTAACCTGTTTCTTGAGCTGTTTGAATGAGAAATGTGGAATTCTATAAAATGAACAAAATGAACTTTTTCAAGAAAAAATATATTCGTCAATGATATTTTCAATCTTTCGATAATTACTATGATTGTTACTTTTATAAAAATACATTTTAATGAACTGAAATGTAAAATATCTCTATTTTATGGTATATACATTAAACGGATGTTATACAGTCTATAAATTCATAGTACATTTTGCACTCGGTGAAAATTTAAACAATATATAACTTGAATTAAATTACAAAGAATATGCCAAATATCATAGCATGGCGAATCTTGTAATTGAAAATACTGAGAACTTGTAAATTTCAAAATGTTCCAAATCCTAAATCTCTTTTTAGCTAGTAGTATAGCATATATTCATATTTTTGAAGACTAGTAAACGACAATTGCTATTTAGGTTACTTTACATCATTCAATATACAGTCCTCTATTTTGTGTGGTGAAAATTCGTGACTTTCCAAAAGAGTAAACAACATGTGGCTAAACATTTTAGAATATTATTATCATTGAAAAATATTTCAAAATTTAAGCATTCAAAAATATTTCTGTTAGTGCTAAAATATAAATATTTAGCATCTGTTATTAGGTGCAGAATACATAAATAAATCTATTAGATCTTTTACTCTAATCTGCCTTTTGTTTTAAGCAATTATTAACGATTGAAAAGTGCAAAGTTATTTTTTTTCAAAATTAAGCAAAACTATTTGAAATTGGGAATCATTTCATTGTCTAACTTCTAAGATACAAAATGAAATAAGAAAATTGTATTAAAATATTTCCGATTTAAACAGTCTGAGGTTAAGGGCACAGTCGTGAGAGAAGAGACTTTTTCGCACAGCGAAATTCGTGATATTTCATATAGGCCTATATTCCTCTTTTTTAGTATAAAACCTAAAAGGATTGGCAATTTCCCTCATACTTTTCAGAATTTTTACCAAGTTAAGTAGAAAAGTTATGAATTCTCTTTCAATTGTTTGTATCGTCGCTTTGGCATTGTGTAAGTAGATTTATTCTATATTTTTACAATTATAAATCATTAATTATTGTACTTTTATTTTTTTAGTTGCCTGTGCTTCCTGTCAGGAAGGTCGAACTGGAGCAACTGGTGCAACAGGCTGGGGAAGAACGGGAGGAACGGGAGCAACTGGTCCAATTGGTGTTGCTGGTATGCCCGGTGCGCCCGGACCAGCCGGTCCACGCGGTCCACCCGGTCCACCCGGTCGAGGAGGAAATGGCGGATTTGGAGGTAATGTGGACAGCAGTGGAAAACTCGACCATGGAAAACTAACCTGTTTCTTGAGCTGTTTGAATGAGAAATGCGGCATCCTATAGAGAAAAGACATTAAAAACATTACAACGTTTTAAATATATTTACAATAATTAATGTGAAAATATTCATAAATCAGTAATAAATACAAAATCTTTACAAAAGATAACTTTCATTTTTGAAATGTTTTAAAGAAAACTGGTAGATTAATGAAATTTAAAAAAAAGATTAAACAATACATATTAGTTATAGTAAAGTAAAATTGTAATATAACATATTAGAGATTTTACTCTAAATAATTCACTTTTAGAAATTTAGAAAGAGTAAATGATTGTTCATTCTTTTTAAAAGAATATTCAATTTTTTAATGTTTCATTTATTAAACACTACTTAATCAGTCTGTTTTTATCATTAGAAATAATGAGATACAACATTTTAATCGAATTTAACAATGATATATAAAATTAGTATATTTAAAATAAAAGTAACCAGTAATTACATGTTTTAGTAAAAATACGATATATGGAAATTTTATAGCTTAATTGAAGCTATCTTATGCTTTTGGTTTGTTTTTCGGAATAAGATGATATTTCTAAAAGAACTTTCTTCTTTATTTCATCTAATTCTGTCCTGGCTATGTTTCAAATTGACATATAATCTAATTTTTGTATTTCCATTAAAACAATTATAATTTATATTATCAATAAAAGTGTACTTTGATGAAGTTCAAGTTTTGAAAAAATTTTCAGATTTCTACCATATAGTCGTGATTGAAAATATTGTTGTGCAGTATAGAGTTCGTGATATTACTTGTAGGCCTATGTTCATATTCTTATTTATAAAGGCTTGAAATACGCCAGAGTGCTTATTTCTATCACAATATTCAAGTGAAAATCTTCGAAAAAAGTTATGAATTTTCTCCCAATTATCTGTATCATTGCTTTGGCTCTTCGTAAGTAGACTAGCTTATATGACAAAAATATTATATTTCAACTAGCATTTCTAAAATTCCAGTAACAGTTGCCAATTGCCAAAAAGGTTGGCCTGGGCCTACAGGTCCCACTGGAGCGACTGGAAATACTGGAGAAGGCAGAACAGGTGCAACCGGAGCAACAGGGGCGACAGGACAAGGCATACCCGGTGACAATGGAAACATAGGACGTAAAGGAGAAAAAGGTTTTCGCGGTGCCACAGGACCTCGAGGACCAAGAGGTTTGCCAGGCGGATTCAATGAAGCAAACCAAAGTCCAGCAGATTCCGGGAGACTCTCTTGTTTCGTAGCCTGTTCGAGACAAGAGTGCGGTCTCTTTTAAAGAAAATCAGCAAAAACTATTCAAGACAAATTATATTCATGAATTATATTTTATAATTAAAATTTTCCTTTTCTTTCAAATAATAAAATAAATAAACACGTAATCTTATTAGTTGAAATTATCTAGTTCCTATTGAGTTTACTAAAGATTTATAGTAAAATTTTAAAGACGATAAATTTCTTTTAAGTTTCTTTTGAATTATAGAAAAGTTATTAACAAAATTCTTAATTAATGAAAAATCTTTGAGAATATCTTGGAAGAAATTCATATGGTAATTTATACTGAGAGAATGCATAGCATGTTTAAACAATAATGACTTTCTATTTGTTAATTATAAAAAAGAAATCTTAGTATTTGTCTAGTTTATTTTATTTTATTTCAAAAGTCTTATATGCATATTTAAAAGTAAAATTGACAACTTTAAACATAAAATTTTCCCAAAAAATAACAAAACCTTACAGTGCAATTAGTTCAAGGTTATCCAGTTTGGAAACCGAATAGGCCATAAAATGATTCGTGACGAGTTGGATAGTTTAAAAATAAGTAAAGAGGATAGGAGAGAAAGACATACATTTACACAAAATTCATATTGGAGTTATAATACATAGTTTCAAGATTAATCTTGAATATATATTCTATGAACAAAGGAAAAAATCAGTTTTGTTTGAAACAGCAAATTCCTTTAGCAAAGAACTTTATATTTTATAAACGTTTCTTTGTTTTTCATACGAGGAGAGGTATTTCTATTATTACATCTATATTATAGACTATTGCTGTATTGTTTATTTTTCTTTGTTTAAATAATACTTTGCATAGTAATGAAAGGATTTGAGATATGTTTTTAAAACTTGAATCAAAGTTAAATACTTCATATTTTTTCTGCTAAATAATAATTGCAATTTGATATGAAGGTATATATGGTAACCTACTTTTTTTATATAATTAAAGTGTTTAATAAATAATAATCTTCATTTTGAATAATTATATCTTTTTAATACACATTTTGTATGTAATGAATAAGATAAAATATACACTAATCATAGTTATATTAATTTCAATTGTTCATTGGTAAAATATTCGTGACTTTAAATATAGGCAAAACTTTTAAAACAGCTTTTTTTCAAGGGTTAACTCGATCAATAATCTATTGCCGTTTCCTCATAATTTAATACAGCGAGAAGAGATTTTCATATGTTCAATTACTATATTCCTTTAATTGATATCTTACTTTCAAGTTGTAAATTAACCAATAATAAACTAATAAAAAGTATAATATGGTTACAAATTTTGATACTGAGAATCAACTTCCCCTATGGAATAAATCCTTAATCCATAATTAAGGAGAAATAACTTTAATTGAATGAAAAGATAGAATAATCAATTAGAAGCATAGGGTATACATTATTTTAAATTACTCTTTCATTTAAATAATTCTTTATCATTTTGAAATAAAAGAACAATACAAGTTTAAGAAAAAACGTTACCAAAGCTAAATTGAAGTACTTCAATTATTGAACTTTTGAACTTATTCATAAGTGATGCGTGATAGAGTCTGAAAAATTTGGACAAGAATTAATGCAATCCGACCACAACGTATTTAAAAATTTTGAATAGCAAGTATTTAAAGTGTACAAACTAGAGAAAAAGTATAAATTACGCAATATTTATAATTTATTCGCTAATATAGATGGAAAGATAACGATAATTTCAATTTATATTTTTTTAACACAACGTGCTTCGGAAAATATGAAATTTTTAATATTTAGAAGTATTAGACCTATAGAAGATGCCTTATGAAAATTATACAATCAATGTACACAAACAGCAAACAGTTGCCTTAGGTAATTAATGAAAACAAATATTGATCAATAGGTTTTTTTCAAATGGAAAGCCTGTTGTCGTGAGCAAAACATATCAAAAAATATAATTCGTGACACTATATAGGCTTCTGGTGTGTTTACAATACTTTTAAAGTATAAATTTTTAGGTCAGTTGCTTAATATCTAGTTTTTCTCCACCAAAAGTACATCGGAGCAAAAATAAGAATGAAATCGTTGGCAATAATTCTTGTCTGCACTTTTATAATTTGTCAGTATTGTTAAAGTATCTTATTAAACAGCTTATTAACATTATTTTGAACTTTTCTTCAGATGTAAACTGTCAAAACAATCCAGCACCTGGTAACTTATAATCAGTTTCTTTTAATATTTGTGAAAGTAGTTTTTTCTTTCTCTCAGACCAAACTTATGGATCACAACAACAAACTGGACCCAATCACAATACTTGTAACTTACAAGCAAGTATGGCATATGGACCAGGTAATAATATATCTAAGACAAGAAACTTGAAATATTTAATCTTTAATATTTTTTCCAGCCAAACTTAATCGTGATAGATTATCCCAATTTTTGAGATGCATAAATGTGAGATGTGGAATGCTTTGAAGGACGATCAACGACATCTTCCAGAAACAAGGAATCTTATATGAAAAACTTGTATATCTAATCTAATATTTAATTTCGCTCTTTACAATAAAGTAATGCTTTCCAGTCTATTTCCGCTTCAAAATAAATGTTTTACATTATTAAAACAATTGTTGTAAAGTTTACTATAAACTAAGAAATTAATTACAATAGAAAAAAAAGTAGGAAATGTTCTTTGTACGAGATGAAAATACTAAAAGATGCGTCTAAATCCTATTTTAAAGCTTTAAAAGGTGTTATAAGATAAAATAATTTTAACACACCTAGGACATGTATAACAAGACATGTAGCGAAATAGGTTATATGCATATTGAGAATATTGTCACGCCATTCCCAAAATAAAAGTACAAATAAAGTAAAAATTCTCCACATATGTCGTGACTGAAAGAAGAAGAGAAAACAATACGTTTCTCCAATATTTTTGGTAGCCTATGTACATACTTTATAAGTTTTAAAATGTTCAATTCATCTTTAAAATAGATTATTTACAATTGATTTAAAAACCAAGTTGTGGAAAATTCCTACTTTTCAATGTCGAATCTTGGCAACTGATCTAGATCTATATTTCTAGAGCAAGAGTTCATACCTTATTTTTTATTATCTAAGAATTAGCATTCGTATTACTTAGTGTGTTATATTCCTCATTAATAGAAAATTAATAAGAAACTTTTTCTAACAATTAATAATCTATAGTTTCGTTAGAATTAAATTTTTCCCTGACCTCTCAATATTTGTTAACCTTCTAATATCATTCAATATTCATAATGTACCGCTTATAGTTTATTCACATCAATAATTCAAAAAGTAGATATAAATACTGAAACATTAATTATGTAGTTCTGAAATATTTCTAAAATACAATTGTAAATATATCTAGGAAGGAGAGGAATTTTATTTTCTGTTCCTACAACTAGATGGCACTACCTTACAATATTTAACTATTTTCGATAAGAATAAATGGCATTCTTGACAAATCTATAAAACTGTTATACTCTGACTACATACAAATACTTATGATTCTGCAAAAAAACTTATAGTGACTTACTATAAATAAAATCTCTCATTTTTAAGATACAGTAATATTTAATAAAAATAAAATTAGCAACTAATACAATTTTAATTATTGGCTTGCTTAGTCATCTTAAATTGGAGACAAATTTATTTTAAATCCATCCTTCTACCGTAATGGCGATTCCTAGAATGATTATGACTGATATTTTCAAAATCGTAATTTTCTAAATTAACTAAACGTTGTCGTCTGTTTTTAATGTAAAATTAATAATTTTTGACATATTTTAGCAATATATGCAGATTGTGAATGATGCTTAATTAGTAAATTGAAGTAACAATAGTCGAAAGAAAACTGTTACTCTTATAGTTCCCTTCCGAGTTTTATTTAACAGTCGAAGAAAGGAAAGAGAAAATGATTTTGTTTTTACTTTCTTTTCCCTCTAGGGAGAGAAAATTGCAGATAAGGAAACTTTTATTTAAATAGTATATAATCTTAAATAATATAAAATAGATTCCTAATTCTAGACAACAAATATAATATCTTGCTATGAAAACGAAAGAGATGAAGGACGAATATCAACGATGCAAAAGACGTCATCAGCTTTTCTAGAAGCAAGAATTATTTGTTTTTTTTTTATGTGACAGTGCCTACAATACTAAAAAGATTGTTTTATTGTTTTCTTTTAAAATAATAAGAATCATTTTTCCAGGCAAATTGTAATAAATTCGTCAGTAAATTCTAAACAATTACACTTTTTCAACAAAATCATTGCTTTTTATATTCGTTAAAGATTAATACAATATGTATTGAAAACTAATTAGAAAAGTTATGGATAATATTTCATCTAATGAGGTTGATTGATGACTTTTATAAGGTAGAATTTCTAATAGAATCGTATTTAAAAAAGAAGTAATACAACGCCTTCTTTGGTTTATTCTAGAAATAGAATTAAATAATTATATAATAAATAATAAATTAAGAACTATATCAGAAAAAAAACGCTTACTGCAAATCTTTGTCTTCCTCTTTAATTTGTTCATACGTAATAAGAATTCTATTTTTATTATTTCTATGAAAATAGACAATAATGTCGAAAAATTTCATTTCAAATCCAAGAAAAGATATAAAAGAGATTGAATTTCGTTATCAAGTTATAAAAAGCTCTATATCTTATTAATTGTAATGATAGATCTTTATTCATAATTTCTTCTCATAAACAACCCAAGATAAATTCTTTACTAAATTTATTGAATTCCTATAGCTAACTGTTCTTAATTTCAACTGTGTGAAGAGAAAAGAAATGTGCAGTATGGTCTAGATTTTTAATTAGCCCATAGTATTACTCGAAACTCGATAAATTGAATTGTTATGTAGAAGAAATAGGAAGGAGAAAAAAAAAAGAAATATAGCAATATCTAATAATACTCTATCAGAATGATGGAATCTTAAGTATTTTATAGATAATAAACCCAAAGATTTGCTGGCAAACGATAGTTCCAAAGTAACTGTTAATCGAAAACTATTACGAAACAGATTATTTTAACTAGACTTTAGATGTTTGCAACTTATTACGAGAGAGAGAAAGATTTTTTTCTTTATTTATTACATCACTCTGTTTTTAAACATACACTCTAATTTTGTAAATCTTTTGTTGATATACAAAGACGGTAGAGTACATGTATAACTCATAAAGAGTCTTTAGAAGTAGTTGATGTGATATACACACATGTACTTACATTGGCCAACAAACTACATTTATATTCTTTTTATCCGGATAAAATCGTTATAACCTGTATTTAAATAGAAGCGTCGAAAAGAGCCGTTATTTGAGGCATCTTATCATCCTCGAGAAAGCTTTCAACCATCTCAAAGCACTCGAGACAGTTTTATAGCGAGCCACTAACACTTGCTAGTCATATACGCTCTATAGATATTGCAAAAGTCTAAAAAGAATATTGGACCTTTTTTCTTTTTTTTCTATATTTTCCATTTATTTATAATTATTTCTTTTTGATTTCATGCTGTTTAAACAAAATTATCTTTTTTTTTTTTCTTGAACACTTATGGGTGTTATCACAAATATTATACTTTCTACATAGTCTAAAACATAAATTCTATGTCATTTAAGGTGGGAATTTTTAAGAGGAGAGTCGCGTCGCAAGATGTCTAATCTTCCTATCCCCCCTGAAAAGGTCTTGGCTCGTGACCCTGAAAAGCTCTAACTAAACCATGAGCTGAATCGTAGATTCCTAGTACACTACAGACTAAACCGAACGTTATTATTCCGTAATTCCTCGTCTTTTGCCAAAGACCTAAAGTTCCTTGTCTCAATTTTAAGTGAAACCAACAGGGCCATACCAATGACAACATATTCCCTGTAAATGCTCCAATAAGACCCATTAAAACGTTAAAATGAGGTATGTATATTGCGAAAAGCATGGTTAGAATTACTAATCCTATTCGAAGAGTTAAAGCCCAGACGGTCATGTTTGCATTTGAATCATAGCAAGGTGGAAACACTGTAATAGGGCGCCCTTTAAATAGGGCGGTTTCCAACAGCTGCACTGCGGCGAAGTACGGAAGAGGATAAGAGAGCAATGCTTTGGCCACTAAGAACAAATTAACGACACTTTTCAAAGCATCGTTCGATAAGTTGTTCGTAATCACCTCTTTAGTCGAAAATCCCCAGGTTACGAAGCCTATGTAGGAGAATAGTGCCTTGAATACAGCAGCTGCTATATGAGTCCACTTCAGCATAGGTCTAAATAAACGTCGGTCATGTAAACTGCCTTCCAAACTTGGTAGAAAAATTTGAGAAGTATAACTGAACACAACAATGCCAACAGATATTGGAAGAGTCCAGATATCAATCCGTATTTGGACGTCGGCGAATTTCCAATCCGATGCCTTCGTTAGGCAATAAATGATAATAATAGCGTTGATGAACATGTGGGCAACAGTACACCAAAATGAAAACCAGCTAACCGCCCTCAGGGATCGAAGGAAGGCGCAAGGTACTAGAAGGAACGTGGATAGCATAATCCAACTCGCCAGGTTCATATCGGAATTAGGCATAAGTCCTACCATTAGATCACCACATAGTAAAACGTAGAGAATACAAGTCATTAGTAGTTCAATGAGTAGAGCCGTATGAACAATCCGACCACCAATACTTCTTCCCCAGACATCTTCGGCTATTCTCACGTAAGAATCCCTTACTCTTACTCTCATACCCATGTCATCAGTTTCGTAGAGGCATTCCACCAAAATGTTACCAGTGTAATAACATATCCAAGCAACCCCAATCATAGCAAAAATAGCCCAGTAACCACCTTCTAAAACGCAATATGGGAACGTCACTATAAACATACCCTGTATAGGAAAAACGACAGAAGGAAAAAAGAGATGAGAGTCTATAAGAAAATTTTTTTATGTATCTTTTTGGCAGCTGAACTTTTTTCGGCCATTTTCGTTGATTACTTTTTTAAAACTCAACAGTTTCATAGGATTTTTGTATTATTGTTAGCACAAATTTCATTAGTTTAGGTAAAAGGGATTCTCATTAGACCTAAGTAGATATATTTAATAAATGTAATATGAATAGTGTCATGCACATCTTCATCTAACTTGTAAATATTCCTTTTCCATTGGTAGATATATATATATATATATATATATAAGTGTTAAGTATATCTGATGTATTTACACTTAACAACAGTTTAAAAAGCCACATTTTTCCACTAAGAACTCTGAACGTCACGTAAAAACTTTTTGCTCTTCTAATAAACTCTAATAACGTTAATCAATCATACGAGTTACGATTAATTATTTCCTCTACATAATATATTTAACGGGAGAATAAGATGGTGGGAGGAAAAGAAAACTCTGCTAAGTGCAAAAATCCGCCTACGTTGGCTCGTTAGTTAAGTTCTAATTTTTTTAAGTTAGCTAGACCACGTGACTAGACGGCAAAATTGTTCTTTTTTTCTTAAGAGAAAGAGAAAAAGAAAAAAATCTAGTATTCGGCAGAATGGAAAAGAAGAATGGCAGAAAATTCGATGCTTTATCAATGCGGATTGGAGAAGGGGAAAGAGAACGCTAGCCGTATCGGTCGATAAGCAGCTGTGTGTCGCCAACCAAAAATTGCAGCTGGCCCGCGCCTCGTCAATCATAGAAAATTGATTTAATAAGCGTCTAACAATTCAAAGTAAATCACCGAGCGTTCGCTTATACAAAGAGCGTTTGTCGTCGCAAGCAAACAAATTAATCGTATTTAATTACCTGTATGGCGTTGGTGACATTCCATCCGGCTTGCCAAGCGGATATTTTTTCGACATTCTCCTCATCCGTATGCGTCTCAGTTTTTGCTGAACCGTTCGATATGTTTGTCATCTCGGTAGCTTCATTTTCGAATTGTACAAATCCAGCTTTTTCGCTCTTCTCAGTTGTTGGAAGAAAGTTCCTTACTTGACTTATCAGCATCTTAGCCATGTTTATAGCTTTCTTTCTCGCAAGCTCCTATGTTAATACTTTTTCAATAAGCCATTTTTTTTCTTTTCCGTTATAGTTGATTTTCTAACTGTGATTTTCGGTCATGATATAAAATATTTCAAACAAGGCTGAAATTCACCTGACAAACATACTTGTCAAGGCGTCACTATAATTTCGTTGCCTTCCAACTGGATTGCCACAATCAAGTAACTATCTTTTACAGGGTCACGTGTCGCGTTTGTCGAGAGCTGATTGGACGATGATAGCCTTCGTTGATGTTCCATAACAGACAAACAATTAGCGGCACGGCGTTTTTTCAACAAAACTCACGCAAACTTTTAGGCCTAACTCTGGCAACAGATACCCTCTATTTTCGGTTAAAATAACACCATCACTAATTTACAATTGGCAATGCTGTATTGTCGATAGATGGCGGGATGTAGTACTCAAAAGTAAAAGAAAGCGAAAATTACAAACATTTTTTACTCTTTCAAACAAGGGCAGTGAGCATCTCCCAGAAGCGACTGGACAGAGATGTATGGTTCTTTAGATTTTATAAAATTCACTGTTCGAACAGTTCTGAAGATGAACCTTGATGTAACAAATTACGGATGTTGAATGATACGTGATTCTAAAGGGAATATTTGTATTCTTACAAATCGGCACCGTGGGAAAATTTACTTTCTCTTCCATTGCTAAAAAGAACTTACAAAACTGTCCTTTCTCCATTAAGATTGATTAGCTTCATCTCGACAGATGGCGTTCCTACGGTTTAGCGGTTGATATCTAACTATTGAATTCCTGAAGAGTTTATCTATAGTATATGGTTTTTTTTAAAAAAAAGAATTATTAAAAGAAATAAAAAATAGAAAGAAATATAATTGTAAATTATACATGTTTACACGATCATAATAGGAAAAGGGCTGGTTCGATAAAAATTCGTAAAATGTTTGCGCAAGTGCAAAATAAATTAGTTCATACGCTTAGTTTATTCGCTAACTGATATGAAAGTTTGTTCTGTTCACAAATATACCAATGATATTTTCTTTTGATCGAACAGCGGAAGAAGAGAGACAATTTGAAAAACATAAATAGATGTTTATATATATATATATATATATATATATATATATACATAAACAGTATAAATATATATATATAAATATATATACATATCATTACATATACTGTATATAGATTATATGCTTCTTAAAGTAAGAAAATAGCTATTTTCAATAAATATAAAAATATTCTTATTTAATAAAAACTCCTCTATATAGCTCAGGCCCTTAAAATATATAAAAATGCTTTTTGACAGTTGATTACGAAGATAAGGTAGAGTGATTTAGGCCTAGCGTTAACTATAAATTTCCTTTCGTGATTTCTTTCAACATTTACCGATCTTTCTTTTATCTTTCTTTTTAACTTTTTGTAAATATTTTTTTTTAAATCAGTTAAAAGTTTTCTATTGCGAAATTTTGTTTACTATCAATAAAATGTTTCATTAGTTTTATATTAAGTTACTTCTTTAGAAGGCCTAGAAGACTTATCGAACAGAGCAACGCCCTTGAGCACAACTACAAGGGAGACTTGAATGCGTTCATTGATCAGACTATCTACGTAAAAAAATATAAAGCAAAGTGGCAAATGTTGTTATTAACCAATCATAATCTTTAAGCAATGTCACGTGATGCTATCGATCACTAGGCCGAAGTTGAAGGCCTTCGTCTTCAAATACTATGGTTTATTTATAATATAATGAAGCATTGTTGCCAGTGTTGACAGTAGTTTAAGCCATTTTTAGTATGAACGAGAGACGTTTTTGGTTGACTTTGTTTAAAAGCATACTTCGCCGATCCGCCTTTACGTGGAAATTTGAGAAGATTTAACTTTCGGTGCTATTTGTGCAATAATTCAACAATAGTTGCAGTGTTCTCCAATCAACACTTTATAAACTGACAAAGACCAACAAATTTGGTTGGATACTAGTTTTTTATCGAACGTTTTTCACCTTAAAGGTTAACTGTCAAGCATACTCTGGAAGGTGATAGCACAAGATAAGGTGATAGGTCTAGGAGTACGCGGAACATAAACAGGACAGTAGAAGAGCCTGCTAAAAGTTATCAACAACTAAAACATATATTGAACAAATATATATATATATATACTTTCATATAGATATATATATAAATATTTTTAGTACACCTAATTAAAAGGAATAACATCAAACACCGTGTTCCGGACAGGCAAAATACCGATTCTTCAACAGCTCAAAGGATAAAATAAATATATTTTTTTGCCATCTTTCACCTTTGAATATTATCTCTCTTCCCTGATCGTAAATTCGATCATTCTATCTGCATTATTCAAGTGAATGCTCAGATTGTTGACCGCGGTTCTGACTTCGTTTTATATAAACCTGGAATTTGGCCAACTGATTTAATTCTGCGTTGATATCTTTTTGCACATTTGAAACTAATATCATATAATTAAATTTGACTAACTAACACGAAATATTATAAAAACTCTAATGGTTACTTAAGAAAATGATACCCAGCCCAAAGAAGAGATAACTATGATGGATAATTCAGAAAAGCATGTACGCTGGGGAGAGCAATTGGAGGCCCCGCCAACTAGGAGGAGTGATGGTTCTAGACCAATCACGCCCATTATTAAACGCAGAGGATTTGCGGGAAACGAAAGAGCAAGGAGTATTAGTGAACCATCATCGCCTGTTGTGCATGGTAAGTTCTTCACGTTTAACAAAGACGGCGAAAAAGTTACTTTATTAACCGATCATAAATCAGAAGATTCAATGAACAACAATACCGATGAGGATCAAACTTATAGAACGGCTAGTTTTCTGAATTTTGAACCACCTAAAGCTGCCAAACATGTGCATAGGAAAGAAGTGAAGAGAAAGCCAAGGAATAATTCAGTAGGTAATGCAGTGACCACTATTTGGAATGAGCAAGAAACGAATGACAAAGGGAATGACTCTGTAGCCACAGGCACTGGCCTGGCGAATCGATATTCAAACTCAGATAATGCGGACAATATTGACTGGAATAAGAAAAAAAATGAAACCATGAGGTCACCTACCCCATCCGCTCTCGACAATTTTTCTCAAATATTCTCTAAAGATTGTCCTGGTATAATGGCTCAAATAAATAATAAGGAAATTAATCCAGACAATCTGCCAGAAAGAGATGAAAATGCTATTAAAGAATTTTTAACCAAACAATATCCTCCTAAATCACCAAAGTCGCCTTCTTCGCCGTCTCTTTCAGAGGCCAGTAGTGAAGCGAGTCGTTCAACGGCTGGGTCTGAAAAAGTGTTGACCAGAACAAGGCGAAAGAAAAAACAGAAAAGCAAAACACCTAATGTGGCTAGCATGTTGTTTGTTGCAGATCAACCTTCTGAAGCAGAGAACTTATGGAAGCAATATTGTGAAACGAGCAAAATTTCGAAACCAGAAACAACTCTAACTCAAGAAGATTATATAACAAGGAGCAAGATTTTGAATAATCAATGGAAAGCTCTACAACTCAGTTACAACAACGCCAATAATAATAATAACATCAATAACAATAATAGCGACAGTGAAACATCTCCAACTGCCCATCGCACGGCATTCAGTGATACTGAAGCATCGGACGAAAACCTTCAAAGGAATTGGAAAAGGTTATCTCTAAGAAGTAGGCGGTCGCCAAACAGTAAATTACCCGTATTACAAGCGTGGGATTCTAAAAAGGAGAGACAAGGTAACAAAATACCTATGATTATTAATATTTATTTTCCTCAGTAGAAATAATTATTTAGCTCGCCTCTGTAAAAATTTTGCTCGTAAATCAAATATTTGATTGTTAGTGGAAGACGACTTGGCGTCAGGGTATATTGTATTTTGCAGCTAAATATTTTATAGAAGGAGTAAAAATTTAACAAACACTTTCCTGTTCTTCCTATCCCTTCTTTTTTTTAATTTTAGCAAGTTCCTTCTAATGCTATTCATATATTTTTTAACTATTATGTAATTGAAGAGAGTTTTTCTAAAAAGGTCATTCTTAATGGTAGGCACAGGGCAGCTACAGAAAGAATGAGGTTAGATAGAAATATATAAATAAATCTACGGTCGATACTTTAGAGATACCTTACTGTATGATATAGATATATAAATAAATATATATATATATATAAAGTATATAAAAATATATCAGTGCATACAAAGTGAAAGGCTAGTAAATGACAGTGGATATAAAGGGTAAATTTTGACTGTCCTTTTTGGCATTCTTGGCACATATGTGGTGTATAAACTAAATACGCTCCATTGTTATGAGAATTCCTTCAACAACCCAATACGATTTTTATCTCCTTAAATAATCAGAAAGACCTGGCTGTTTTCGCGATAGTCATAAACCTAAACTTTAAAGACTAGAATTGCCTACTCATTTTGCGGTTTTTGACTATGGTAGTCAAGTATAAACAAAATTATATTGGTCTATGCATAAAAGGCAAAAAAGGGATAGAAAAGGGAAGAAAGGATATTATAATTGATTTCAGTAAGTTTTTACCGAGTTTAAAGGAATAAGAGAAGGGAGCTGGAAAGTAGGAGGTGGGGGGGGGGGGAGAGAGCACTGGATTGAAAAGGAAATATTTCAATCGAAACCGCTAATCGCCTCCGAGGCGCGTCGGTAAACTTTGAAAGAGGATGCAACGTCCCTTCGATGTTTGACGACAAAAATATAGAGTCTCTTGAGACATTCGATACGATACGACGGAAAAAAAATTTTTTTATAGATTTTAATAAAGAAGATATGCACTTTTTATAGAGTCTTCTTCTGTACCATCAACCCCCACAAACCATTCTAACTTCACATCAAACAATGAAGAAAGGGTCGCAAGCACAAAACTTAAAAAATCTTCAAGCTTTAGTGGAACTTCCTGTTCAAACTTTACGAAGAATGACCGCCCCACAGTGTCCTCTATTGATAGAGATGCATTCCTCAAGTGTTTCGAAGAAGATTTTATACCTGTAAAAATAGTTAACGTGAAGGATATGCAAGATAGAATGTTCCAAATCAAATTAACGTTAGCATCACCTCATATTGATTGGGAAAAACGATGTAGTACGGTTAGTATATAATTATTTAAATTTACATGTGATAAATCAACTATAGCAAGATCTGCATATAGTAGGCTTAAATACCCCTCTTCTAGGCTAGTGAGGACACTTTTACACAAAAAAGGGTTATTACGTTTCTCCGGTTTCAGTTCCATTTAAAAGACATTGTAGAGTTTAATAAAGCGATTTTGATACAAATTTTGGCGGCTTTTCACAAATTTTTAACCTTAACTCAATCTGACAGCTTTCATCAGCCGCTTAGAATTCTTCCAATATAATTAAAATTGTTTTATTTTTTAATAGGCCTATTAACTTTACGAGAGTAAAATTACTTTGTGCACTAATTTCTCTACAAATATTGAAGTTAAACACAATGGAATAACGACTTTTTTTAACTATTATGAGAATTATATAAGGAATTAATCTCTACAGTTAATGCTATTATATTATTTACAATAATTATAAGATCACCCGAAAAGTTTGAATATATCACAAAAAACATATTGTTAAATACTTTAATAAGTATTTTTTTATGTATAAAAGAACTTCCAACCTTTCATTTGTTATTTGATTCTATCAAGGGATATTACTTCTCTAAACGGTCTTAAAGATGGCGACACCTTCGACATTCTATTCTTTTATTTTTACATCTTTACACTATGTAATGTTTCCTTACTACTTGTACCTTAAAAAACTCGGTTAATATTATCTAAATATCCGTTCTACGAGCACTACATTAAGTAAACACTTGGAAATACTATCAAACTAAGTTCAAAACCAACAAAAGAGAATGGAATTAAGCCTACTTCGAATGAAATTATATAAAAAAATCTTATGTTTGTTTTTAAATAGCTAAAGGAAATCCGGTCGTTGATTGCTAATGGGGCGACAAGATACGATGAATTTTTTTCTTGCCTTCGACTCTTAGAACCCTCAATGCAAGTTACTTTAAAAGATTTGAGAAGTCAAGTAGTCCGTGAAACCTGCATCACTCTTGCATACTTGTCCGTAAAGTTACGGTCGAAATTTGATCATTTTACGGAAATTATACTCTCTTATTTGTTTGCCTTAATACCTAACGCTGTCAAAGTAATGTCGAGTTCTGCTTGTACCTGCATAAGTTTCCTTTTAGAGGTAATTTAAGTTACAATATTTTGAAATAAGAGAAATATTAAGTATTTTGATAAAAAATCAACAAACAACACAATAGAATTCCCGAAACTCAAACGTTCTGTCAAGCCTGTTGAAACAATTGAAATCAAAGTCAAATGTCATTCGGCGAGAAGGTTACGATTTCATAGCTCTAGTTCTGACGAAATGGTCAACAAGATATTTGGAAAAGAATGCCGACGCAATTCAGGAATGTATAGTAGCTGGCTTGTCCGATGCCGATTCGGACGCAAGAGCACACGCCAGAAGGTAAATAAATATTATAAATATATATTTATCTAATAAGAAATCTAATAAAAATAATATTCCAATATAGAGGTTTTTGGGCGTATGCCGACCACTTTCCGAACAAAGCGGAACAGTTAAGGAGATCATTAGACTTTTCAAAACAGAAATTGTTACAAGGAAAGATTAATGGTGTTGTTACAAAGGTCGCCAGCTCGATAAGAACCCGATCACAAAGCGCTGATAGGAGGTAAATCAATAGCTAAATAATAAATTAATCAAATATTACAATATAGCGCAAGATAGTGTAAATACCTAACGTTCTTCAATTTTATGATTTACGATATTAAAACATTTTAGTAGACTATAGAATGAAAAAGCATAAAACATGTTGAAATGTATTAAATTCAATGGAAGCGGGAAAGTTTGAATGAATTGTTTATTTTTTGGAGAACCTATCATTTTCTTTTCTAGTAGTAATAGGTTTAATAAAATAGTGTAAATAGGTGTTTTATCCGAATCTAAAGTGGAAATTTTGAATTTTTATGTAACAAAAAAAAGGTTCTCAACAACTTTTAGAAATTTGTATTCAATCGATTAAAATTTTCTTTTTGTGTTTTCTTGACATACAGTAAAAGCAAAGATATTTCTCATTCAGCAAAAGTCGACACACCTCAAAGACCAAGGCAAGCTACCTGCAAAAATCTTGTTAGTATTTTGAATATATTATTCAATTTAGGCCTAGTTTTCTCTATTATTTCCTATATGAATTATAGAATTTGATTTTTTTTTTTGATGATTTCAAAGAAAGTTAAAAGATTTGTTCAAGATAATTTTGAACCTGAAAGCGATGACGCTCACAGCGAAAGCTCTAGTTTGTATTCAAACACTTCTTTTAGTAGCCACGGAAGTAGATCTGAAGTAATAAAGACTTTTTATAATATTTACACTCTTTCACTAATAATACCATTAAATATCTATTAAAAACAGGATCTTCTACACGTTATCAAGAACCTAGATAATTCGTTATGGATGGATAAAAGGGAAGGTCTGCTATCTCTGAAAAGTTTATTATTGAACGGCCGTAAATTGAATTTCGAAGAATTGAAGCAAATAATGGAGTGTATTGTGCGTACACTTCATGAACAGCATGCAAAACTTTTTTCCTCTCTCTTGGATGTTATACCAGAACTAATTTCTACTCATAGTAACATGTCAAATTGGTTATACATATTGTTAGTTCGATTACTATTAAGAGGTGGGAGTTCTGATGTCTTAGGTTCCCTGCAAATTAAACTATGGAAATGCCTGCAAGTTATAAGAGATACGTTTGATCCTAGTGAGCAAATTCAGTGTCTGGCAAAGATCATAATTGAACCCTCATTGAGCTTGTCACTTAAGGTTAAAGAGACTATTTCTACTTACGCTATAGAAGTAGTTAAAAGGATAGACGGTGAAATCATGGAAAAATTGTTAAAGGATAATGGAATTCGTTTAGCTGTCTCAAAGATAATTATGTGGACGTCGGAGCCGAAAAGTGGCGAATTAAGAACAGCCAGTTGTAAATTAATCGTAGCTTTATTTGACTGCAATCCACCTGCTTTTCAAAGCATTCTTTCTTCGATGCCTCATTCCTTCCGACAAAAGACAACTGCCGTCCTAAAAACATTTGTTAAAAGGGCAACAGGCGATGAGCATAAAAATTCCAGATTTATCTCACCATTCCCGCCCCCACCACCTCCAGTTGTCGATAATGGCGTGAATGACATAGACATAGATCAATTATTGCATAACTTATCCAACTATGAGCTAGAAAATGGAAAACGGATGGACCATTTTAGAGCTTTGCTAAAAGTAACCACCTCTGGTTCTATTCCAGAAGATGAATGGGACAGCTTTTATTCTAGTATACTTTTATTAATTTTAGATGCTGTTTCCGGAAAAGAAGAAGAAGATAACCTTAAAGAAATTGCTTTAAAAACTCTTAATGAACTTTTGCAAAGTGACATAACAAAAGTTGGAAAATATTTAGATTTAACAACGAAGAAAATACTAGAATGTAAGCTATCAGAAAATTCACAAGGGATCAAAACTGTCGCTGATAAATGCTTAAAAACCTTAATGAAAATGTCTGACCTACCTTTACTATTAATTTCTATATCTTCTTGCATTACCGCCGATTTACACGAATTAAACGTTATATCTCTCCATGCTCTAAAGGACCTCATTGAAAAGTCCAGTCGTGAACAATCGATGGATGCCCTGTCATCAATAGCTTCTAAAGTGATATTAGCTTATTACAGCCCTGAATCATCAGTACGAAAATGTGCAGTAGTTGCTTTAGTGGCTCTATATATGAAGGTCGGAGACACAATTTTAAAGAATTATTTAAAAGATCTAGCTCCAGCCAAATTACAGTTATTAGAGTTGTATATAGAAAAATTATCAAAAAAAGAAAGAAATTAGAGCCTATATCTATTATATATATAAATGTATATATAGATATTTTTATATAAAATACCGTGCAATACGAAGATGAAGCAAAAATGAAAAAGAACCAGATAATCAAAATTAACATATAATGAGCAAAATCAGACATATGAACTTTTCTATCTATCTTTTACGTTTTCCTTCCTTTCAAGCCAGCTCTTTTTTTACTTAGCATTTAAATCAAAGAAACAACTAATGAAGTTTAAAATATGTTTTTTTTTCTTTATCTCCAATTATCTCGTTCGAAAATAGTAGAAACAATTGTTTTTAATGTCTGTATTATCTTTTCCTACTTTCTTCCTTTCTCTGTCTCTCTGTCTCTCTATAAATTTACATTGAGAATATTGAGCTTTATTTTTTCAATACAATAGTTATATTTGTTGGCGAGCATAGAACTAAAAATATGCTGCCATTTTACTATTCTTTGCTAAAATCTTACATTTAATGGCATTATCAGTGGTACTTATTGAATATTTTACTCCTGTTTATCAAATTATATGTTATATAATGAATGTCAATACTTTATGCAAATTTTTGAAGAATTTTTAAAATTTCTAAGGTGTTTTAAAACGCTCCTCAACTTTTTTCTAATTATAAGGTTCTATGCTTCTATTTGTTCAGGGAACAGACCACCCCTATGCTCTGACCGATTTTAGACACGTACGACTGTTTACGCGTTACGTAAGTTACGTAATCCATTTTTAAATAACGGTTGGAAAAAGTGAGATAACCGGAAAGGAGAGATTCGGCTTATCCGCTTTCATAAATTTTATAATAGACAAGAGATATCTTGTTTACGTGATTGAATAAGATAAGCTAAGAAACAGCGACGACCTTGGATAAAACAGCACGTTTTTCTTCTTCTAAATGGTAAAAGAACTGAAAAAAATTCTTCTTTGTATTTCGAATACGAATCACCATGGTAACAATCCATAGGGTGTGACGAGAGAATTGGGTCTGTTACATTTAATGATTATAGGATCTGCGTCAGATTATACTCTCCATCACGATCACTGTCCCTTTTTCGTTTGCGACTCCGAAAATCGTTCTTATAAACAAATTACTCGAATATTACTAAATACTTGTTATAAACTCAGTATTAAACATTTACAATTGTATTATTTAGAAACAAATAAAAAAGAGTATAGCACACATAACTAAAATATCTAATTTTAGAAATAATTAAATAATATTATCAATGGAAGTCGTATAATCTCACTTTTTTTTGTTCTTTTCCGTTTTGCTTTTACAGTTTTAAATATACGCTTCATCCTCTTTTTCAGCAGCTTCATTGTCGTATTCCCTTAATTTCAATTGAGCAGTTTGACTCTTTCGGAAAAGGCAGGCTGTATCATCTCTTCTAATTACCTCTCTCCTGTAAAGATATAGAAATCCGATAGATGACGCTAGTAGTAGGAATATAAGGATTGATAGTATTGTAATGACACTGACGAAAGTTTGTCTATTCAATTTGACATAGTTATCGTCAGATGGAATATCTTGAACGCTTTCCAATTCTTTTTCGGAGCTAAATCTAATCGACATTACAACGTTATCTTCTGCAAACTGATCTGTGGCTCTCCTCTGTCTTTTCGATGACTTTAATAATGTAGAATTTGAACATACCGACGGGTTGCATTTATTCATTTCATTCATTAGACATAAAATAACTCTACAATGTAGAAAGAAATTACTTCCCGACGAAAATTTAAAGAGTTTTATCTTTCCAGTTTCAAGCATATGAGCCTGAGAAGAATATCTTCTCCAATTATTAAGGGAGTTAAATGTATTTTGGTTCGCTACGGGACATCCTTCAGCAATTAATGGCAAACTTAGACTGTCATCATCTCCCAGAGTATACGAATTGCTAGCTATACAATTTCGAACTTTAATTGCCCCATAAGCGTCTCTCTTATTCAAGACGATTATAAACCTAACAGAATCTCCAACTCTCATATAAGTATCACTTGGAACTCTTTCACCGATGGTATTTTCAATGAATGTTGAAAGGTTTGGTACACTGTGAACTCCAACACTCCCTCGAGCGTGTCTGTTATAGAGATAACGACAATGAACAGTGAATCTATTACATAAGTATTTTAATTAGTTGTTTAGAAAAATCTTACTCAATTACTCCAACGGCTTGGAAATTCGATCGAACTTGTGTTATAAATTCGCAGAATGTATCGAATATAATATCATTTACAGATGGCATATCATACTTTTGAACATAGATTTTGCTTGAATATTTTATGCTATCGGTCATCATAATTTTTCTCATACCACAATGATCTTCTTTTAATGGTAATTGCAATAAATAAGCTCCTTTATATTTACAATATTTCTCATTTGGTCGTCCTTGACACTTTATATCTTCCCCATGATTATTGGTATATATTCTGGAACTCGTACTTAAGTTAATACCATCATGTTGAAAATAACAAACATTCATTGTCATTGTATCAACCCAACATTTTACATCGACTGTATAAATTAAAAATAAATATAAGTAAAAAGGAATTCTCAATAAATTATGTGTTATATGCTACCGTGAATTATCTCGCAATTTTCTCCTGATCTGGACGCCGGGCATAGACAACCGTCCTTTAATAAATCATCATTTATATCATAGCATTTCCCTTCGTTGTTTTCGCAAATAAAACAATTAACATCTAAAAAGGTTGTTATCATTTGGGCGCAATACTCTTCGCCGTTTTTTCGAACGTGAAGAGTATTTTGATCGCACATACATTTATGTAATCCATCAGATGAATCTGTACAAGAACTATGTTTCTTTAAACATCGTCTTGTTTCTTTTAAGCAGTGCTCTCCTATGCCAGGTAGAAATTGACAGCTTCCATTCTGCATATGATAGCTGTCTGATTCCTTGCAGAGACATCTTTTTGATGATCCATCAACTTCGATACAGTTCAGACTGTCAATATAATTAAGGGGGTCAAATTTTTTACAATCCTCTATGGTTTGGCACGTGGAATCAGTAAAAACATTTTCGTGATTTAAGGCTGTTTTTTTGTTCTAAATGTTAATTTACTTAAAGAAAAATTCATAATAAAAGTTTTATAGTAAAATATATGCAGATTAGAGATTGTAATACAAGAGAAAATACAGAAAACATGGCGTACCTGATACAGTAGTCAAAATCACCGTATAAGTGTAAATTTCAAGTATTAAGTCCAATTTATTCATTATTCTTTACTTCATAATTAACAAAAATTATGCTTGATAAAAAGCCAAAATATATTAGCTACAAAAGGAGTAAGAAAATTAATCTGAAATTGACTTTTAGTTGTAATGTTAAAACGAAAATGGCGCCTAAAGTTGAACAGATGTTCAATTGTGACCATTAAACTTGAACTTTCGACGCTATTCATCAGCAGCTCAAAGGGATGAAAATGTTTTATTTATCAAATTATAATCGATATGCAAACCCATATATTTAGTAACAAATATTTATCAATTTTAAACATAACCCTCTCTCTACATTTCAATTTTTATTTAGATAACAGATAGTGAGAAAGTATATAGAAAAAAATAGGCTAAAAGCAATAATTACATAAACGGTATTTGTCAGGAAAAAACATCATTCGATGCTACTTGATTATTGCTAAGTTATCATTTTAGAATCCAGGTAAAAAATGACTGTATTCAAAAAAATATGTGACAGGTGTGTCAAAAATCTAATGTGTTTATGAGCTATGAGTTTGTCTATTGCAATATACTGAATGTATATAATATAGGTATATAAACTAAATCGTAGGCCCCCGCAAATTTCTCATGAGTCAGCAATGAAACCGCCTCACGAAAACAACCTGCAATGTACCAGCTGTTTTATTGGATAAACGTGAAATTTTTAACTAACAAGAGAAGAAAATCAATTTAAAAGTATATTCGATCATTTTTTTACATCTGTTGAAAAAATTCACTCTCCCACATATTTAGTGGTTCATTTATGCAAGTTATATCACACAGCATGTTGGCGAGTATATTCCATTGTCTCCGATTTAGGTCGGTTATAACTTTCTTCCTCCTTGTCTTTATTGTTAAAACTTCTGCAGGTAATTTGATTTGAGCTTCTTATTTGTTTTTTTTTAATAGAAATATTCATAATTATCGTCCGGTGATGTTTTTGCCCTTAGATCAATTGGCCCTTAGTGAACCTAAACAATGTGAAACTAATCTTGATTGCAAAACCAAGCATAGCTACTGCAAGGTTATGGATACTTCAACTGGTACATCGCAAGGAAATACTCCTCCTACAACAATAGGTCAAGGACAGACAACTTCCATGCATATCTCAACTGCTGGAATCACTAAAAGCAATTCAGAAACAACAAAAATTGCAACTACGAAGGCAGATGAGCTGACAACGCAAAGTGAGACGATCAATGAAACGACTACGGGAATAGCTGTGAAACCGACAACTGTTGTCGAAATAACGACTCAAAACACTCATAGCCAGGCTATAACCACTGAAGGTTCTGAAAATCACACAGAGGGAACAACGACAAACGAAACTATTAGTGAGTTAACAACCAATAAAGAATTTACTTCCAGAGCTACTCAAACGACTGATAAAACCGGGATATCTACAACGATGAATAATGTAATCAGCACAGAAAAACAGATTACAGAGCAGTTTACCACTGAGAAAGCAGTACTTGAAAGAACTACGTACAGTCCTTCGCCAATAAAAAGATGCGTTTGTGATAGTTCAGCAGGCTGGTTCAAAGATGGAGATACTTGTAGTGAGTTCTTTTAAAAAATAATCAATTGATTAAATTCTACCATATGTATTTATTTATTCATGAATATTATATATGCTTTATTTCGTATTGATATTCCATTAATACTATTACTTTATCAGAAAACTATGCAGACCTATACGACCCTTGTAGTTCAATAACAATATGCAAAGTAAGACATTCCCATTGTGTCTTTGATGGTGTCAACGTACAAGGAAAAAGATGTAAATGTAAAACTGGTTATATAGATGTTCAGCATAATGGTACTCTGACCTGTGGTCAAATTATAACGCATTACGATGACCCTACATGCAGTATATGTGAAAAGCATGAAGGTATTTGTTATAGTTCAACCGGAAACGGCAGACGAGACGGCTGTAAATGTAAAAGTTCAAGACAAGGCGTTGACTGCGAGAAATTATTGGGTAAAGAAGTTAATAATTAATCGCTTAGTTCATAAATTCTATTATTCATATTCTATTCAGTGAACGTCTATTGCTCCGTTCCCGCTAACACAATGACAATTTGTTTCAAGCCAACAAATCGATTCAATTTTAAAACTGGAAATTCTGTTTTGCATGCTAAAGGTAAAGGTAAAGATGAAGCATGCAAGGGAAAGCCAGCAGACAAAGATTCAATATGTGATAAAGATTCAATAGCACTTGTCTTATCTTGGAAAGAAGAAAATAGACGTCGTTGTGGAACAAATCACTATACTGACGGAAAAGGGGAAAGAACTTACGATAATGTTATTGTTGCAGCTGAGGATTCAAAAATAAATACACAAAATGATTTGTATTTCAACACATATTGCAAATTTAGGAATTATGTTCAAAACACATTTAAAGGCATTGCAGTTCATGCGTTAGTTTTAATATGATATTAATTGTTTCGTATTAAAGTATGTTTTTGTTTATAGAGTGCCGGGAAATGACAGAGGGGAAACGAAATTGCCAAATTTACAATTTGCAGCCGAATTTCAAACTGGAAAGCTTATTGATCCTTCGTATCCTGTTAGAGTAGGGGATAAAATTCGTTTGATAATAAAAATGACAGATGTGGAAAGTTATTCTGCAATTCTTGTTACGGAAATGACAGCGTCTAGTTCATTCACTAAACCTGATCCTAAAGCGGTAACAGTTCCACTTATTATGAATGGTTGCCCTTACGAGAACCAAAAAACATTTACTAATGAAAACATGTGGAAAGTCGCACACAACGATCCTCGTCAGCTAAGAACTGGTCTTATACGAATGTTCAAACTTTCAAAGGGTAGTTCTGTTTTCTTTCACTCAACTGTAAGAATCTGTCTTATAGGAGAAGAAATAAAATGTAAATTAGTGAGTATTGCACTTTCTCAATTATTTAATCCGAATTTTTTACTTTGTAATTATTTTTGCAGCATAACTGTACATGGCCACTTCAAAAACAACAGTCTAGGCGCAAAAAGAGAGCTTTAAAGACATCGGAAGAAATAGATACTCTAGAACTCAGATGGTATGAAGATACTGGAAACTCAAGTAACGGCGGATTAACAGCTTTATTTTGTGTAATTGCCATAGCAACTCTGGCTTTAATCGGAATAACCGTCTTTTTTGTAATAACCAAGAAAAAGATAACTTTTAAGAAACCTGAAGTTTGGACAACTCTACCGCAAAGATTTGCTATACCAAGATTAGATCAAAATAAGCATATTAGAATGTAAGCAAGGAGGTTGATGAAAAGAAAGAAGAATGGCCTCATTTAAAACTATTTTTTTCGATTTGTCAGAATTAAATAATTAGTGTATGAGTGGTTCATTCAATATTTTTATAGGCGTAAAGTTATATATGATCAAATTTTCTATGCAAATGCTCGTCAATATTTAATCAGTATGTTTTCACCCCACAAAGAGCTAGTAAAGGAGCTACCTTAATAAAATGTACTCTTTTTTAAAAAACATAGAGTTGCTTGCCCTATGCATAATTGACCAACCGGAACTTGAAGTGATATAAAATAAAAAATATTAATGAATTTATCGATTACTCTTGTTTTTATACAACAATATTTATGTCATTCTCATTCAATCTTTAGAAGAGAGATCATGTCTGACTTCTTTTATGAAAACGAATCAAGAACTTCGTCGCCGAAACAACCGAGATGGCGTACAAAGATAAGCCCCACTGACAGATTTAGTGCAGAGAGATCCTCTCTGAGGAGCACGAAAAGTAATCCAGCCGCAACCATTCATGTCAAACCTAAAGAACCCTTACGCAAAACGAAAAGTTTACCTACATCTAACACGGAAGGCTGGAATAAGACTAAGGAAGATTTGAGAAAGAAAGTACTCTTGAAAATGGATGAATCCGTTCGTCTCAAAAGGGAAAAGGAGGCAATTTGTTTGATAGAGGAGCAGCGACGGGAAGAGAAATTAAGAAAAGAGAAAGAAGAAAAACAGGAGAAGGTTCTCAAATTACAAGCCATTAGGGGTCAAATAGAAGAAGAAAAGACAGTCGTATACAATGTAGTAAGTCATATAAATGATGACAAAGAGGAAGAAAAGCTATTTATGAAGTTATTTATAAAAAAAATGCTAAGTAATCCCAGAGCAAAAATGATACTACAAAATTTCGTTTTAAAATACAAGCAAAGTCAAAAGGAACAAGAGAAAATGTTAGAAAAGGAAAAAGAAGAAGCTACAAACGAAAAAGCAATGGGGAAAATAGCAAAGATTTACTCGGACTCCGAAGGAAAGACGCCAAAATTCATGGAAAAGACAAATTTTCCAAGTACGTGTTTCTTACCCGAATTGGAAAAGAAGCCAGTTTTCAGGACCTCATCAGTGGATAGTGACATGAAAGATATGTCAAAACAAGAGCTACGTCAATACGTACAGGCTTTACATAAAATTGTTGACGGAGATATTAAAAGCTTGGTAAAAGGTCAGAAAAAGGCTGAAAAAACAGATAAATTGAATTGATTACTTGTAAAAAGATTCTTTAACTAATTTTCATATCTAATGAGTAGAATAGACGGATATTCTCAATTATGTGAATTGTTTCTATTGACTTATTTCATCTAATTATTTTAATTGCATGATGAGAATTTATACCAATACATATTGTAATATACACAATTTATCCTTTATTATAATAATTAAAACTTATGTAATATATTTATTAGTAAATAGGTGGCGACACCATGTGACATTAAATTTTTGCGACACCTAGGTAGTAGAGTTACCTCTTCAATATTTATCGCAAACCTTTTAAACGACTTAAACGCGTAATGAAAAGACTTCTTACGTTCATAAAAAACACAATTTAACCTCCGTAACATTATTGTAATAGTAATTCAGTTATAATAAAAAATACCAAGTGTTCGCATATACTATACGCATTTCATTGACAGTAATCTATAAACATATTTGTAAGTATTCTTAGGTAAATGACAAAAAAACAAAGCCTATATAATTAAAATAGATCTTAGACTAGACAAGTTCTTAAAATTAATTAATTACTATGTAAAGTATATATATATCACTACTCAAGTGATTTGTGTATGAAAATGAAAAAAAATGGGAGTGAATATTATGAAAGAGTTTTATACTCTTACAAATTTTATACTCCTTGTCGAGCATAAACAACGTAATTCATTTGCTAAAAGTTCTAATAAAAGGTAAAATTGTAATTTTTCGTTAGTTTCAAAAGGTATAATAATATATCAACCTTTCAATACTACCCAACGTAGAGATTAAAAAAAAAGCATGTAGGACTAGCACACACCGAAGCTGACCGTAGCTGGACATTGGCAACGTTCCATTATGTAATATTGCACAATCTGGGTCATGGGTTAGCCGACTTTCGCGTTGCAGGAGTGTCGGTAGATAATTAAAGTATTTCTATCCCAAATTTTTGCTAAAAAGTAGCCTATTAATGGCAAATCGGATATGTTCCGGACTGTTTTTAGTACTGCAGGCTTGAGCGGTGTCGGTAAATATTTAGAAAGATTGAATAATAGCAGCTAAAAATAGTTTTCCATGTCCTCCCGCTACCCCTACTAAACAAAGGAGCACATTGCGTCTAATGCACATCAAGTTGAATCATGCCAACTGAAAGTTAGTACTCGTTCTCAGTGTAAAAAGCTCTCTTCTAAGAAGACTCTGCGAAAAAATTTGGACCTGTTATCGGTCATAAAGGATCAATATTTCGTTCCTCTTTCTGCATATACACAGGAATCACTGGAGTAAGGAGAAGATCGTAAATATTTCCAGATAATTAGCAAAAACATAGGAATATTGGACAACTAATACAGGGAAAACGCAAAGTGTATTGTAGATAGAAGGAGGGAAGTTTAGTCCTTTCTTATTCTTTTTACTTAGTAAATAAGGAAAAGAAGGAAGAATATGACCGATGCAAGTTCCGCTTATTTCGGGGGTCATGGCTATGACACTGCTGCTCAAGATCACTATAGTTCGACGGCCGCTCCGAATTCTGCAGGTGAATTAATTATATAATTGTTTGTAACTACTCACTTATATAATTTGCAATAAGTTGGAATAACAAAACTTTTTGTCCCTAAAAGCGGACGTAAAAAATGGCTACTACTCAAACGATTATGGAAATCCCGAAGCCATCCACCCAGGTCTCAACATGGATCCCATGAGTGAAAGTTATATAGGTTCTTATTTTTCCCTTCTTTTTTTCTTTGTGAACACATATAGGTGGCGCCAACTTTATTTAGTTAATAATATTATTTTTATTAATGATATATAGATAAACTACCCAACCCTATAAATACTATATTTTCAAACCCACTAAAATGCATATTACACTTATTTACCGTAACATTTTTCAAAGTATGATAAATAATTAAAGGGCAAAGTTTCTACATATTAAGCAAAATTAATAGGTAAAAATCGTATTAAAACGCCTAAACAGCTGAACGTACATACGAAGAACAGGTGTAGGTAGTTTTAATTAGTAAATATATTATTCCTTCTTTTAGAAAAAAAGCGCAAGAACGAATTTATTATAATAAATTCCATGTGACGTCACTATATTTAAAATGACTATATAAGACGCCGAGTCCGTAATGCAGGACCGCTATGATTCGTACTGAAGAAAACATGACTAGAAATCCATTTTTTTTCCCCTGGACAAACTTTCCCAACTTATACTCCTATAACAATTACCTTAAAGCAAGTGACGACTGCGTTTCAATTCTGTTAGGTAAATATATAAGTTGTTACGTAAACCTAAAAATTTGTTGTTACAATGAAAAAAAAAGTGCGCCAATGGTGTTAGTGCTCCTTCCTACTAAATCATCCATTTCCCTTCCCTTACTTAAAGATCCTTTCTTTAAATATAGGATCGAAGAAAGAACCGTGCCTCGATAGTATACCTAGGCAATTGTGCGAAAAGTCACTGGGTCGCCCAACCTTTGGAATGAAGACTCTAGAAGCGCCGACGACTCCAGTCGTTAATTCCCTACAAATTGCTGCAGGTACTAATAGGAGTACATATAAATAATAAGTAAAAGCGAGACGGGGGTAGAGAGACGTGTAATAATCAAACAAAAAGCTTGTAAACTAAGAAGCCATCAGCCAATCGGCAGTGTTAATGACTAGTGAAGAAGGATACTAAAAGAACGAGTCCTTTAATGTGTCTGATGAGGAACGCCTAATGTTTTGTTAAAGCTATAACGAACTATCACTTCTTCAACTCGCTTAATAAGTAGTCCCTTTGCCAATCGTACGTTTCAGCTTTAATGCGACAAATACGTATACCATATTGTTTCTATAGGCGCTAATTTATAAGGTGATTAAAAGATGCTGTCTAGACAGTCTCGTATTTCTACAGATCGTACGAAAACTTGTTTATTAAAGGGTTGCGGTTGTTTTTTTTATACTTTGTATAATTCTATAGCTTATCTTACTACATTCCCGCATAGCGCTTAAACTCACTGAGCGGACCTACTTTTATATTTTTTTTATAATTCAATTTCTTAGAAAAAGCTGTAAACATCCTGGAATTTACAGCAAGATGGCTTTAAAAAATATAATTAGATAAGGAACTTAGTTGCGCCTAAGTTTATCTATTGATTTGTTCGAAACAGGTCAGTCACCTGCATTAGCTCACGCTTTAGCTCTCACTTCAGGTAGACCGAATCGTCCTCGGTCAGAAAAGAAATCCGTACCAGAGGATTTGAAGGACGATAAATATTTCGAGCGTCGAAAGAGAAATAACCAGGCTGCAAAAAAGAGTCGAGAAGCAAGGAAAGCACGAGAAGACGAGATCGCAATACGAGCAAGTTTTTTGGAGAAGGAAAATGCGATACTAAGGGCACAAGTTGCGACTCTAAGGGAGGAAGCAAATTCTTTGAGACAGCTTTTGTTGCAGAAACGTTCTCAGCAGGTTCATCACGGTACATCCTAAAAGTTTTAGAACAGACGTTAATTCACGTGCTGAGTCTATGTGCTTTTTTGAAAATCTGTTAAAAATAATTGATAGTTTTAAGATTTATATTGCCTGTATAACATATAGATTGATGTACGTTGCATATTACAAACTTTAAAAAATTGCACAATACCTATCTATTACTTTGCTTTAGTATTTAACTTTTTATTGATTTGTTACAATTCTTTTCTTATTTATTTATTCTTTTTCGCCTTAAACTCCGGCAAGAGATACTTAATATTCGTGAATTTTTTTTAACTATTTAATGACCAACTTCTCGTGATTTACGTTTTAAGAGATTCTTTTAAGTAAAAGTTTAATAATGGTACGAAAGTATCTTTTAAAGTCTCGTTTGAATTTATCGATAAGCAAATATTTCAAACTACTTGAAACGGACTCCCTCTTGATGTACTTTTCGTTGGAGCCACTAGATGGCGCAGTTTACAATTTAATGTTAATGATATCAAACAGAATACCATCTGTTGCCCGTACACTAAAACTAAAAGTTACATTACTCTTTATTCTGTAATACTAAACATATTAAACAAGATAGTGAACGCTATTGTCTACACAAAAAAAAAGCATTGTTCACGTTAAAATTTGTCCTGTAGGTCTATCTAAATTGCTGACTTGAACTTCGTTAAAATCTAAAACTATTATAACTTTGTTGTAATTAATGAATCAAAAAATACAATTAACTTTTTAAACAGAATAATAGATATTCATTGATTGTTTCCTTTTTAATTAGTATAAAAGAAATATTATTAAATCATTTGGTTTTAATTTTAAAAGGCTTAAAAATTCTCTTCCTAATTCATCCCTCATTTTCTTTTCTTTAATTTATATGGTCTTGTAAAAATTCTGAAAGAAGTATATTATTAAGACGACTTATAATTAAGTAAAAGTGCTAATTTTGGGACATTTTTATCATCTTTATATCAATTAGAATTTCATTTGTAATCTTCTAGTGAAAGATATAAAGCCTCTTAATTATTTAAAATATATGAAATTTATAATATATATAATGAGCAGAAAAGACGAGCCAAAATGGGATAAGCTGGAAATTTTCTAACTCGTTTCATTTATAATTGACGGACCGGAGAGATTTTGTCTATCCCCAAGTAAAAGTAAAAGTGTAAAAAAAAATATCTGTAAGCGCCATCTCCCGTGAAATTTAAAAAACAACTGCAAAAGTTTACAAAATATTGCTTTTGTTATGTTTTGTTTTTTCATAATTGATTTAACACGAATATATTTAAACTAATTGTGAAACTAATAAAATTAAAATAGATCAAAAAAAAACACGACTGACAAATAAAAACAGAATTTGCTCATCAATTTTCTTTTAAAGGAGAGAACTAAACGTTGAAATGTTCACCTCTATTTCTCAAATACTTTTTACTGTCCTCCAGCAGGAATAATCTTATGGATATTCTGTTGGGAAATATTAAAAGTAACCATTAATAAGGATAAGTTCAAAGAGATAAGGAATAAAAGGAAATAAAATTGTTAAGTGTTAATAATGACAAACTTTCTTATTTATCCTTCAGAGATGACATCACGTTATAGTAGGAAGTTTTATAGCATTCCCTCATTATTCTTCGTGTTTCCATCTGTTAAAAGTAAGAGGTGAAAGTAATTTGTATTATTGTTAGGAGTCAAATTCATTATTGGTAGTATATTTAATAATAGCTTTATGTACATTGACCTTACAAGAATTAAACAAAGTTGGCATTTTAAAAGAATAGAATTGAGTTGCTGAAATAACGGCTTGTGAGTACTTTGGGTGAAAATGATTATGGGTAATCCTAAATAATACGTTAATTAAATCCTAATATAAATATATTTTCCATGAATATACAAAAGTATATCCAACTTCAGAAGATCAGACAGGATTTAGTGGACTTGGTGTGATGCAGCAGGTCTAAATTGATTATTCTGCACTTTGACGATGGATATAGAGGTATAATATAACTCTCGTCGGATTGTAGATTAAGACTTTTGTACTTTTGAAATCTATGTGAAATTGATAATCTAAATATTATGATTATTTACTATAATATTAGTTAATGAATATTTCAGATTATAAATAGCTTTAATGCATGGCATATTGAAAGACTTATATTTAATCTATGGATGCAAAGGTATTAAATGTAATTCCTTTATTATTTAAGAAAAAATTTAAAGGTATAACTTCTATGACACAAAGTTAATTAGAATTTTTACAGTAAACGTTACATATAGTGAATGTTTATGTATATGTTTTTGTTATACAGTTTGTGCTTATTATTCTTTATAAATGTCAAGTTAAATCTACTACTTTAATGTCAGTATCAAGGTCTTTTTTGATGATTTTCTATTACGTATAGAAGAGAAATTCAATATATCTTTTAAGAACCTATCAAACAATCAGAAGAGTCTTACTATGCATTCTTTTTGTTCGGAATCAATGCAATACTATTACAATGTTGGATGGAAGAGGTCATCAAAAACAAGAGAAATAACCCTTGCTTCGAGACACTTCTTTTCGCTAAATCTGTTGGGTTAATATATTGGTAGGCCGGAAAACTAGGACTTGGAATCATCTTTTTTTTTTTAGTTGACAAATCCGAATATTAATATTCATCCGAAAAATATTTCCTTTATATCTTTATACTATTATTAGAATTCATAAGGAGTGTTTGGCAAACAATTGTTTTATGCCATAAATTATACGATCTTACTATTATAAAACATTTTTTCATACTCATTTTCAATTATAATTATCACAATATCTTTGTATATTATAAATAAAATTGTTATAAAAGTGATACATTACCTCGATCAGTTTAGAAATGAGTTTCGTTAAGGAAGGTCGTACTTTGCAAGGAAATTCTGAATTTTCACCATCATTTAATTTGGTTGGAGTGAAGAAAGTACTCCTTTTTCCTGCTTGCCAACCGTTGGAAAAGTGATAATTTTGGCTGTTTGCTTGCTCTATTTGATATACGGTGACCAACAGCAAGAGTACGGAAATTAATTGTATACTATTCATGTTGAAATTCTTTCAGTAAAAGTTTGGATATCCTGTAGATTTTCGTTTCTATTAAATGACAAAATATATATGCATCATTTCATAAGAGAGTGAGCATAATATAAGTGATGGAAATTCAATTTAATAAATAATATTTGTCCTAGTAGGTCATATACTTGAGAAAATTTATTACGAATTTTCGTAGAGACGCCTTTAGTCACGAACTATAAACTTAAGCAAAAAAAGCTTTAATTTTGCCAAGTATTCCATCTATACCAATAGTAGATTAGGAAAATTTGTCTTATACATTATAGAGTAAATGGAGTAGTGAATGTCCAAATATTTTGAAAATCGTTCATATTTATGCTGACTCTACGAAAGCTATTTTTTTCAATATTTACAAAGTGGAAATGAAAGAATAACAAAAGAATTAAGTGATAAGGAAACAAACAAACACACAAAAAAGGCAACAAAATATCAAAATAAAGACTTCTTTCAGTAAACTACAAACTATAAAATATAATAAAGTAATAATTATACTTACGTGTTGTAACTCTCAATTGCTACTGGAATATTTGGAATGTAGAAAGTTCCGGAAATGTTTTTATCCTCGTGATTAGACGCAAGTTTCTAAAGTCATTATTTAAGGCATATAGCATATTCCTTAGTCGTGGGCTTGTAATGACGTCACATCACGTGATCACAAAAGTAACCACTACAGATCCTGTATGATCATGAATTATTCATTAATCATATTTAAATAACATGTTAAGTGTGTACTAGTAATTTGTCGGGTTTACCTGCTAACTTTACAACTAAATATTTATAGTTATAAGAAGTAAAAAGGAGAAGAAAAAGAAAGTCAATTACTTAGGCTGAACATGTTCTAGTTTCCTTTATTTATGCCACATTAATGTTGATAAGCAATCAATCAAATATACTTATTAGTATACATTCTGTAAGCTTTACCTAATAAAGAAGGGATAGAAAGGAGGACAAAAGAATCAATTCAGTATTACACCAAACTATTTCCTTAAACGAATTCATTATTAGATATATTACAAGGCAGTTTGTACAAACAAATAGGCATATGGTCTCATATATCTCTTATTTATTTCGCTTACCAATTCCTTATTAAGAGAACTTATCGCATGACGATCATAAACGAATACGTGATTCTGTACTCGTTAATTATATTCAATCATTCACGTCACCTTCATGTAAAAGTACTCCTCTTTTTTTATCAAATCTCACAAATTTAGCCAGTGAAATATTTAAGTGTTTGGCAGTATTTAATGAGAAAAAATAGACCGATGATAGAAGTTCAAAGGAGACTTGCAGTGGAAGGTAAAGTAGTGGGAGGAGTAGGCGGAGGGGATGTAGAATGAAATAAACGTCAAAATGTCGTATTCATAAGTCGATTTACTATCGAGAGTGCTTACGCATAAGAATCTAATATATTAGAACGTTTTTATTGCTGTACAGATTAAGGGTACCCCGTTACTCGACTTTCGAGGAGGTTTAGTTGTAGGATGATAATGGCCAATTAATCTCCTACTCTTTTTCACATGGATTAGTAACCTTTTTCTTGGTCTAATATTTCATTTTAACTTATCCGATATTTCCATTATCTCAGTTTTCGTCTAATTCAGTTGCATTAACATATATTTCATCAATTGATATAGAGATATTTATAATAATACATATTTATTAATATTGCATCAAGGAACTATTCTATTTTTAGCTTCTTATACTATTATATACTATAAGAAACATATTTGTATAAGCGTCACAAGATTAGGTCTATTCTCTTACTCTAAAGCGATAATAAAAATTTTAATAACAAAAGTAAAATTAAATGGTCTATTTTGGCAGCGCCATCTATTTCAATATCGATTTACTTTCTATATTATATATGGCAATTTCAATACGTTTTCTCAACAGGAACTTTGCAGAAAATTTCTAATAGCTCAGCAGAAAATTAATATTTTACTCAGATTTTACGAGATATATCTATTATCTATGACGATAGTTTCTCTAATATTAATTGATGTGTATTAATCAATTTGTTTACAAAATTATTAGGCGCGAAAAGCCTTTTTAATGGATTTTAACGCAATTTTTACATTAATAATATAGATTTATAAAGATATTTTCACATTTGGTACAATCCTTCAAAGATCGGCCATAATCTTGTAAACTTGAAATTGAAAGGAGGAAATGTATAAAACCGAAGGATATTTGGAGCCTAGTAGTTTGAGTGCAGGCTATACGTCTAGTAGTGTATATTCTCATTCTGATCAATTTTCTCCTGGATATGATACAAGAGGTAAATAGATGTATAATAACTGTATACCATTTAAATATACGGTATCTCTTTTATATAGTAGAAAGTGTATTAAAAGTAACAAATTAAAAGAGACATAGATGAAAACTGTTTCGACGTCCTTAGACGACGTAATCAATTTTTTTTGAATTTAAATAGCTATCTTTCTAAATTCACTATGACTGGTTTAGAAATTATGCAGTCAACTTTTAAGGGTGAGCAAGGGGAATACAGAGAGAAATTCACTTATTAACCTAAGCTGTTCACCATATTCGAGAATTATTATTTGCTTGTTTACCCCATGAATACTGAATATTTATGTACATTATACATAGGACGGGAGCTGTACATATAGCAATTATTATAAACGTACTAATACAACTATAAATCTATAAATGTACTCTGTATATCCTATTTATTCATTGTTTGTGTCGTTATTTTATCTTTCCTTTTCAGTGTAGGCCTAAGTATCTTGATTTTTAGGTTGTTGAGTTGAGTCATAGTTAAGCCATAACTGCTTAACTAGTTTTATCAGCAGTTTTTTCGCCTTAGGATAGCTCTGCATTACAAACAACCCAGAGAGTTTCTCAGGTACGAATACTTGACTCATCCTATATAAAATGCCATGACTGATGCAGGCGGCCTCTTCAAAAGGCCTACATCTCAGCAAATTACGACTTTGCACTGTACGTATCCCGTACATACTCTAAACTGCATAGCATATATCGAATAGGAAACGGGAATACGAAGTACTTTCTTTCCTATTGTTTAAAAGTATTCGATTAGTATTAGATAGCCTCATTGGCCTAAAGCGGTCGAAAAATACTTAATCTTTATTTCTTAACGGATAATCCGTAAGTATTGCTTGGATGAACTAAATTTGCGTATAATATAATATTTATATATGATGGTGTATAAACATTCGTTTAATATACAACGCATAGTGATCAATATGTATTCACATTGTAATAAACGTATGATATATATATATATATACAGTATATACATCAACATAGAGACTAGATTTTGTATATATATATATATATATATATATGTAAACTTCCTCTATATAATATATACAGTATATATATATATGTTTATACAAATCTTTTTTTAGATCATTGCTCAATGCTCTTAATTTGATGAGAAAGATAAGATATACAGCTATAGCTAGAAATATCTTTAGATAACGGTCTATTTTCATTGCCCTAAGATTTATAAATTTTGTTTTCTTAAACTCAGACAAACATTACACACTTAATCATCGTAAGAATGAAGAGGAAACTGCACTAAAATCCGTTATGGATATTCGTAAAGATGAGCATGTATATGAGAAAGCAGTTTACGAGAGTTTCAAGTAAGATTTTATACAATTTCACAAGAACAAAGTGATGAATGTTATCAATCTTTATCTATGTTTTTTCCTACTAAAATTACTCTCGGTCTTTGAACTTCAACTTTACATCTTTGTTTCGATAGGGAGAATCCAGTTACAAGAGAAATGAAGAACGAAAGGTAACAACTTTAAATATAAAAACTTTTGATTGTAATTTTATATTATTTTAACGCATTTAATATCAATAGAGTTAAAGTCAATCCAGTGTATCAAGCTGACGAAACTGACTACATTAAGAAGAGTATCCCAAAATCTACAGTTTATCCTGGATTGTTAACTTTTGTATTAATTATTGTATATATTATATTTTCTAAAAATAAGCACATTTATAGTAAGATTATAATTATTTATAGCTTTTCCTCGTATCGACTTGTGCCTTAATTCTTTCGATTATTACTGTTGGAGACGTAAAAGATCTTAAGGAATCTAGTACAAGAACGTCAACACCAAATTTTGTTCTGAGCGATAATTCATCGGCAAAGTGGTTAGAAGAGTTTAAGGAATGGAAAAAAGTCAAAGAACAATTAGAAATCCGCCTACAGAGTCTTGAACAAGAAAACATAAAATTGAAGGATGGTATAGATAAACTAGTAATTATATACATAACTTTAAGGAGATGAATTGAATTAATCCATTTTTATAACAACTTAGGAGAAAAAGTACGAACGTCAGACAGATAATGAAATGTACCTTAGGGAAGATATGAGAACTATAAAAAGTCAAATTCAAACTACTGTGAACGGAACAGTATTTGACAGAGAAATAAAAGTAATTAATATTCTATTTAATCATAATTAAACTTAACGTTTTATATTTTTATTTTAGAAAATTAAAGAAAATTTCGATTGTAAAGTGTACAATATGACGCATTCTTCTTCATTCGATCGTTCATTCACATATACTCCTTCAATGTATCCTTGCAAAAATAGGGATGTTCCTTATTGTCCCATTTCTAAGGAGGTTTTGTAGAATTCTATATTCTATATTACTAGTTTTTTATTTACAGTATAAATTTTAGTTTTTTTTTATCTAATTTTCTACTCTTTGAATAGGATCTACAGAAAATCACAATTATGTCTGCCTATTGTACGTCAAAGAATGCTCAAAGTAGTTTGTTAACCGAAACATCTAACGGTATCTTCAAATGTTATTGTTTCGGTAAGCACCCGGATGCTAAGTTGAAAAAATTAAATGAAAGAGAATGTACGATGTGGATAAGATATTGTAAAAAATCTGAGTAATACATTTAAGGAAGCATAGAAGAATAGCAAAGTTTGGTGCTGTAAGAAGACACTAAAATGTTTTCATCTTTTGTTTCTGATATAAAATAAACGATAGTTTTCATTTTTGCTCTATTTTAGCATAAAATATATAAAAAATGAAATAATAAACTTATGAATCACTCAACAAAGGGAATTCATTGAGATAAAAAATTAATTTATACAAATGTATAAATGTATGAAGGTTGATATTGATATATAATATCCAATAAAGATATAAATCACCAATTCTTTAGGCTAATTCAATATTAATAAAGCTATTTTGTAGGTGACGGAAGTAGCGGAAGTATATATATATTGTATATACAGTGTATATACTTATTCATTCATATGCATATTTTGTCAGAATAGATTAGAACAACTATTCTTTACAACGAAAGAGGTAATGCGATAAAATAACTTTCCTATAAGTAAATGATTAAATAAGTGTTCAAGAGAAAGAAGCAAACAGAAACGGTGAAAGTCGACCTTAATGGTTTAGCAAATGTAATGTTTAACAGGATGTAAGAAATCGATAATTAAGATAATAATAAACATAGGTAAAAAGTTTGTTCCTTCGTATTAAAATTTTATAAAAGGCAAGTTAAATATAGAAAGTGTAATAGATAGAAAAAATTCTAAAATATTTGCTTAAATATATTAGACTTGAGCACTCATATTTTCTCAGTTATTTATATATATTTATAAAGATATTGCCTACGCAGTAAAAGAGGAAATTTTTACAAAGTACCGTTCTTATAATCAACAGACTATACACTTACATATCGAGATGGTTTTGAATATTTACATATCCAAAATCTATAGCTTCAATTCAAGATTTATAAACTAAATTATTTACTCAAAAATTGCATTGTTCATTTATTTTTATGTTGAATATACTTAGGCAAGACATTCAATTTTCATAGGTTTTTCCACCTATAAAATACTGTTGTTAATAATTTAATCCTTTCAAATTCAATCACAAATAACTTCTTCCTTTATAAATAATCAAGATTTAGTTTACGTTAATTAATTTTTACAAGTCTTTGCAATTTTTTGATTCAAAATTTTACAAAAGCCTTTTGAATTAGAAATATTTAAAATGTATATGAATAGTTCTTCAACTATGTTGAAAATAATGCAAATAATTGTACAATGCTTATAGTTAACCATTATATATCAGTTTGTTTCTTATAATTCTCCTATAACCTTATACCTCTTTAAAGTTATCAAGTGGAGGGGAGAGCGTGACTAGTTTCAATTAAAAGTGATCTGATAAAAATAGATCATATGTATCACGGGTAGCTTCATTTCTTGATGAATATAAGTCAAGGTCTTAACTATTTTATAATAAAATTTCGTATAAAATATGACGACAACAGTGGAATTCATAAAGTTTTGTTTAAAATGAAAAGTTGATACTATATAATGAAACAACGAAAACACATCATGCTTATTTTGTACAAATACATAATTTATATGTTAAATTATATAATTATATTTAATTTAGTGTCATTGTATTTAATAGTATGTTATAGAGTTATTGTTCTTCCATAAGAGACAGCCTATCCTATCGGAGAGAGTATTAGCTAGCGATAAAGAAGAGAAGAACAATTAGATATTAAGCTATTTGGAGTAGTCTAGTTTCTATACTTATTTTTACTGTAATGTCTACTTTTTGTTAATATAATTTTTGTAGACGTTTATGGCTCATAATATTGCTAAATTCAGGATAATCTCTGTATAATACATTATAAAAATAGACTATGCGATTTAATTGGAACAGTTTCAAAGTTTTATTTTCTATAAATAATTATCTAGAATCAACCTCTTCCGTTTGTGACTATATCATTATATATCTATTGAGTATTAGTTTTTTAAGGTTACTCAGTAATTGATGGGTTATTTTTTTCCTTCATATTAAGTGCACGAAAGGTTCGTAAAGAACCATCATCACTTTTTGTTCCTACCTACCTATGGAAAATAAGTTATTAATTCTATTTGATTAGTTCGGTTATTTACCTTTTCATAATTGAATAATTTGCTTACAGCGCAAAAATTAAGACATAAATTAAGGATATAGTATGATACTCTATTACTTAAGTAATTGTTAATGTAAATAATTAACTATAACAAATAGTTGAACAATTAAAAAGAAAGTTTCAATAGTCTTGAACGCTTTTGACTTTTTTTTGGGTACTACGCACTTATATTTACCAAGTAAATATCTAAATCATTTATTTGCTACTTACTTGAAAGATGGCAATCTATCTATTATCAAACTTAATGTAACTATCGTTTACTAAGTAAATTATTAATGTTTGAAAGAAAGTGAAAATTAGCTGTGTTTGCAAATCATAAATCTATTGAGTTCACGAGTATTGAATGCATCTTATAAATCGGTAGTTTTATGATTTTATTATACATACCTTAGTCTTAGTCAGGTTAATTGTATACATATGAAAACTTAACTACCAAAGTTCAAAATGTTTGCCTATGATGCGGTACATTACATAAAAGAATATTTATTATAGATTGATAAAAGTATAAGTGAGGAATGGGTATTTATAAACATTGAACATTTCTTGATCTCTTCGTCTAGATGAGATGAAAGAGATTTATAGACTTTCTTCGTTGCAGAAAATCTTTTGTTTATAGATCTCTATAATTTATTTTAAGTGCATGTGGAAAGACAAAGAATATTTTATCAATCTGTATGGTTGACAGGGCAAACGATACTGCCATTTCAACGTATTACTAAAAATTGTCTGGCCAAAGTTTATTTTAATCAATCTATTGTTCTAACCTATTAACCTGATTAAATTAAGGTTACTTTTCGACCGTTACGGTAATTTCTACACAAAAACAACCTTAGTTTTTTCGGAATTTATTCTATTATCCAGACATACAAAAATCAATTTATTGGCTGAAAAAAATTTGTGTTTTTATCTCATTTTGCGGACACGCCTCATCAACTCCCATTGATAATGAAGTACACTTCGTTCCGATAACTTGAAATGTTCTAATGATAATAATGTCCACTAAAATAATATTTCTGTTTATTTGGTTTATTTCAAAGGGAACTTGTGACCTTTCTCAACTGTTAAATTTGGAATTTGCAAATTCTGGTATATCGAAAGCAGGAGATGTTTATCAATGGAAACAATTACCATGCTCGTATCTTGAATCACAGAATGTAACAACTATTCAACAGAATTGGGCCAACTATAAAAAGTTCAATTATTTATTTCAAGAAAAAAATGGTGAATTGATTCCTCCACCAAGTGGGATAAGAAGTTCAGTGCCTTTAGGAGGTAGGTTCTTTAGTCTTTTCTGAGCTCTAAAGATAATTTCCTTCTCTTTTTTCTACTTAGGAATTTCAACTGGTGTCATAGAATTAAGAGCTGATGGAACTTTTCACGAGTGGACAATTGTAAATCAGAGTCCGGCTGGAGCGGGAAAATTTCAAGTCTTTGATGATGCTTTTTTCGCCATCAGAGAAACAATCAGCAATAACATAAAACTGAAATCGATTAACGGTGTTAATGAAATGAAAAGACCTAGTAGTAGAGCTTTTTCCATCCGAACAGGCCCTCCAGAAGGTATTCCAGGAGTTCAAGCAATTGAATACGGTGGTGAATTTCCAGTAAGTCGTTTGAAAATTCAAGACACACGCTTAAGTGTTAATACAGAATTATTGGCCTATTCTTCTTATTTTGTGAATGATATGGAGTCTTCAGCAAAACCAGCTATTAGTTTTACATTTAACTTAGAAAATCCAACAAGCAATAGTATTTCTATTGACTTACTCCTGAACATGCCAATTGACATTGAAAAAGGTTATGAAAGAACCAGCTCCCAAAATGGTCAAGGAGGCCCTCCTGTTACAGCTAAACCAGTTAGAATAATAACTAATTTATCAGATGATGTTAGCTGCTCTGATGAATGTCAAAGAAGCAATGATTGCTCAACATGGACCTTTTATAAAAGTACAAAACAGTGTAAGATCTATAACACGGTAAATTTAAATACATTCAACGAGGATGCCAGTTCTGGTTTAAAAGGTTCTTGGCAAATCGATTCTGTTGACCAAAATATGGACTGCGTAAGTTTGGTTAGGCCTGGAAATATGGGACCAAATGGAAATTTTTCCTTATGTGGAGTAAAAGATACAGGAGTACAATTTTCTTATGGAAGTTTCAGACATCTACAACATCTCTGGGAAATGTTCGAGAGAGACGGTAGCTTTTCTAGATCAGATATCCAACACTCACATGGAGCTATCATGATGAATACTCTATTAAAACCTGGTGAGAAGAAGCTGGTAACTTTTATTATATCTTGGTATTACCCCCATCGAGATTTTGTAAATAAAATTTATGGAAACTATTATCAGAATCTCTTCAGTGATTCACTTCATGTAGCTAAGGAAATGAGAGATAGTTTACCTTCTTTAGCTGCTAGTATTTCCGGTATTCACAAAACATTCTTAGATTCAACTTTACCTAGCTGGTTATCAGACTTGTTTGTCAATAGTCTGAGTCATATCCGTACTGCCATTTGGTTTAAAGATGGCAGATGGAGACAATGGGAAGCAACTGATTGCGTTAATATTGGTAAGGTAGAATTAATAGATTATGTTGTTTATATAAATGTATATTTTATGTATGGTATTCTGACATTTGTAGACTCTGTGCATAATGACGGAGAGAGACATATTCCTTATATTACGATGTATCCTGAATCTACAAAAAATAAGATACGAGCGTGGGCAAAATCTCAACAAGCCAATGGAATGATCCCTGAGCAACTTCGCTGCAATGCTGGAGGTCCAACTTCTGAGATCGATACACCTTGTGGCAGAAAAATGTCTGATGTTTCTTCTATGCTCATGGTTTACATTCTGGAAATGTATCAATGGGGTGGTGACGTCGACTTGTTAAAAGAAATGTACCCAGTGATCATAAAGGCTGCCGACTGGCATATTAATACGACAGGCTCCTATGGCATACCCATTAACCTACAAAACACATACGATATTCTTGCTTTGAATGCTTACACATTTTCAGCTTATAATTCCGCTTTTCATCTTCTAGCTATGAAAGTTGCTGAACATTTAGCTAGAGCAATGTCTGATACACCTAGAGCGTTAAAGTATAAACAAGCTTATGAAAAGGGTGTTGTAGGAATGGATAAGTACTTGTGGAATTCTACAATGAATTATTACAACTCATATGGGTCCATATCTTCTTCTGGTGAATTGCACACAGTCGGTGCTCTTATGACAGATACTTTTTACGCTCAAGTTTTAGCTTTCTCTTTAGGACTCGGCCCTCTCGTTGATGAGAAAAAGTTGAATACTCATATGGATGCGGAGTTAAGATATAATGACTCTCCGTATGGGATGCTTGTACAAACACGAAGATACAAATATCCGGGCCCTCCTCAAGATAACGCTGTTTGGATGATGGGTAACCCAAATTGGGCAACTATTAAGATTCATCTTAAAGCCAATCCGCAGGAGGCGCTACTTGTCGCAAAAAAATCACTTGACAGATGGCGTTCAGTACTCAACGATCAATGGAACGTGGCAGGGATCATGGGTGGCTTGGGATATGGAGCTGAAGGCCAACCTTATATTACTTCGCATTATGGTTATTTCATGTCATCGTGGCATCTCATATTTGCATTATCTAGACAACAGACAGACCTAACCCCATCTAAATCTTTTCTGCGTTTTGATCCGTCTGTCAATTCACCGTACACACTTCCGTTTCTACTACCGGGTAGCATTGGAACAGTAAGCCGCGACGGATCTAGAATTACTCTAACTCTACTTTCTGGAAAAAACTTGGATGTTGCAGAAGTTGAAGTTTCCGGTAGTCGATTCCCATTTAGGGTCTCTTTAAAAGCGGGAGGCTCAATCTTTTGGAAAGTCTGAGATTTCTAAAGGAGAATAAAAATATTTACAACTCTGTTTTACTTAATAGAAATCCAGCAAATATAAATCTTAACTAAATAGCTTATTGAATAAATATACATTTTTTTTAAATATATAATCACCATCAAGCGTTTCTAGAAATAAAAAACTCTTATAGAGAGCGCCACACGCAAAACGTACGTAAATTACATAATTTAGACCTGCACATTTGCGCTGATGGCGTGCAGACTAACTGTTTGTTTAGAAAAGGAGTATCCAGTTTATAAAACTACGGAAAAATTGGTTGGAAAAGTCGTATTAGATGCCTCGGAGAACTTTCTCGCTAAGCGTTAGTTAAGAAATTTATATTTCAAAATAAAAAGAAATTGTTCTGCTTAACATTTTAGGATTATTTAAGTAAATTTAACTAGAAAACTTAATATTTGCAAGTTGAACTTATTCCAATTATAGGAGTTGAAATTCAACTAAACGGGGATGCTGTCTTTGCCCTGGAAGATAGGGACGTATATAAGGAAGAGAGACGGATACTCATAAAAGAAACAATTATATTATGGGGAGAAGGTAGAGGTTACTTTCATTTATTATTTTTCGAGTAAATTCTGTATATAATCACTTAAATATCAACTCGAACTGGAATACGTTGTCATAGAAACACTGATCAAAAAAAAAAGACAAATGGATTTATGCATATGTAAAGTATGAGTACGTGTAAAACGTAGATACACATATGAAATTTGCGTATTGTCAATATTAATATTTAAAGATAAGGTGAAGTGCTTATACATATAAGTATATATATATATTTATGTATGAACAATTTACTGTATTTATTTATGTAGAATGTTATTTATAAATGTTTATGGCAGTCAAAAATATTTACTACGATATTCTTTATACAATGTTTGAAACAGATTCTTGTTACTTACTACGTATACAATATATAGTATATTGTATTTTGTATATTGTGTATATTATATGTACAATATACATAAATGTGTATATCACAGTATATATATATATATACAGTATATGTATTTTTCAATCACCATTTACATTGTATATATGTATACGCCTATTTGTTTATTTATAGAATTGTAATATAGAGTCGTATATTATTATAAATATTTGTAAACATGTTTACATAACTTTAGAAATTGCTGTTGCAATTTGCTGTTTAGTTAACTTTGTGCATGATTACTATTTAAAAATTTTTGAAATATTCACCTTCTTATATTTATATACCATATACTATATATATATATATATATATATATATTCAAAACAGCTAAAATGATGCATTTATACATATACATTATTTAGTAGCATTTCACCAGGGCGTGGTTATTTGATGACAACTAACAATGCATTAATTCGATTAATTCAAAGCGACGTCTACTTTCGATCCATGTTATCCGCCAATGGAGGCAAACAAAGGACAGCTACTGAAAAGAGATAATGAAATAGGGTTAGATAAATAGAAAATTATTCGAATAAAGTTTTTATTTGTTTGTTTATGGTTTCGTCGTCAAACTATATTTTATTCTGTGTCTTGTTTGTTGGGAATAAATCGGATGATATGCATCTATTTACCTTTTGTTCCATATGCAAATAAATGTTGAAAGCCGTTTTTTATAAAGTTTACATTGAATTATTTTATAACACTTTATAAAATATTCAAATATTTAACTTTTCTAATCATTCTTTATTCTATATCCAATACAGCTAATTCTATAATTACTAACGGACATGCAACGAGTGAGCCAATAAATACTGGTCGACATGCCTTCCCTTTTCAAATTAAGTTACCATCGAATCTGCCAACCTCAGTCAAATTGAGAAATGCGAGTATTTTTTATACTGTTCAAGCAGTCCTCCCCCTTTGTAATTCGAATAGTGTTGTATCGGAAAAACAGTCAATTACCATCATTCAACCAAACAAGTGCATCGAAACTGAAATGATACAAAAAGAGAAAACAGCTGAATATTCCACTTGCACAAGATCTGGAAGGGTACATTGTGTTCTAAGAACTGTAAAGACTGAAGTAGTCCCAGGGGATAGTATTCTCTTTTCAACTGATGTTAACAATCTAAGCTTTAGGCGTATAAGGGGCGTTTACATTGTTTTTAAGCAATTAGCAAAAACAGGTGAACGTCTAGAGAAAAGAGATATATACCGAATAGACGGTCCCCAAATTAGAGCTGGTAAACGAGTATGCTGGAATCATTCAATCAGAATTTCATCACTTCCTCCTTCTATGTCTTTTCATCAATTAAATATTAGTTATAGACTAGAACTAATTGTTGACGTCGTTGGATCTGAAGCAATCAAGTTAAATATAAAAGTTCGAGTTGGAAACGAACCTAGAAATAGTGCCTGCTATCTAATAGATAATTACCAACGTAAGTATAGGCCTATTTATTATCTCAGTTTACCCTTTTATGTTTTTTTTTAAGAGTAAAAACAACTATTTTTACATCTCATTTTCTTTTACTTTGGTGAAATTTTTGATAAATCGTATAAAGTATAAATATAGACTAGAAAAAACATTAATAAACAATACGCATTAAGTTTTTTTTTTACTTATAGAGCCAGATAAGTTGGAAAATGATAAATTATCTGATTATCCGTTCTATCCGATTTTCTCACTTAATCGGCTACCTAAAGTAGACGTTTCTATTTACAATCAGAGTCCAAGGAGACGAAGGAGAATACCCGAATTTCGGAAGTATTGCAACGAGTCGTTCGCTTAATATACAGTTCATATATTTATATAGTTGTATACACAATATACAGTATATATAGTTTTTACTATATATTTATATTGTTTATTTTTTGTTTTGCTTAAAGATAATCAGACGTTCATAAAATAGTTACGTTAAAGTTAATAGTTTAATATCACGCTATGTTTTGAACAAATGAGAATTTATAAAGAGAGCGCTTAAGAATTTAGTTTCCTGTTTTCTTTGATGATTGGTTAGCATTTTGATAATAATATCTATAGCTTTTCGTTGAAGTTATTATTTTCATGTTGAGCTTCTAATTCATCCATTGAAATGGAAATATCTTGAGGAATTTGAAAATCGGAGACTACTTGTCTTTTAGCTCTTGCACGGGGAGTAGGTGTTAAATCTTCTTTCCCTTGTTCAATTTCTTTTGCACTATCTACTTCCTTTTTTAATTCTTTTGATTCCAAGTTTTTAGTATTCATATTGGGTTTTTTTGGTATGCTTGGTTTACGTCTTAATAACTCATTATCTGAGTTTTTGGGATTCACTTGTAGTTTGTTCTCTTGTTGCTTTTTCTCATCGTTATCATTCTCTTGTAATTTGTTACCTTCGTTTTCATTCTGTTGCAACTTAGTCCCTTCGTTTTCATCCACTTGCCATTCGTTCGCTTCGTTTTCATTCATTTGCCATTCGTTCGCATCGTTTTGATTCTGTCGAAATTCATTTGGCAGTGTCATTATGGTTTTCCGAGAAAAAGGCAAAGGTCGTAGTATCATACTTCTAGCTGTCTTGGAGAAGATACTTCTCTTGACGAATTTGACTTCAGTATTTTCCTGTTATAGATTTAAAGTAAAGGGTGCTATTTATTAAAATAAGAGCTTATTGTACTAACCATCCATTGATTCTCAAAAATTTCATCATCACTGAAAGGTTTGACATCGACTCCTTCAATCTCTTCGAGAACTTCTTGATCATTTACTGCCAAACTAACTCGTTGTAGAGGTAGTACGTTTTCATCTCTGACTATTTCCTTTGGTGCATAAATTTCTTCCATTTCTCTATTTTTATCCTTAGCGAAAAATCTAAATATCCACTCGTCCTTGAATGTATGGATGATTATTATAACAACACCAATAATCGTGCAAAGGCAACCTATCAAATCATTTTATTAAAGTTAATTTTGATTGCTCATATACTACATACAAACCATTTATCGCATTTAAAGTAAAACACCAGCCCCAACTAAATGTAAGCAGTTTATCATCAGCCATAGGAATTTTCAACTCATTTGGATTTCTAATAGAAGAGTATGTAATATTAGCTGCCAAAAGTACTAATCCAGTCAAAATCATGAAAAAACCACCGTAAGAGATAACCATGCCAAACAGTAGACAAGTAATAATCCATAGAGGGAAGGCTGTCCAAATTAAGATGTGAGTATAGTAGCCGGATTGTCGATAATATCTGCCCCATCTATTAAATATGAAACATTTTATATTTTAATAAATGTAATTAATACGCAAATGGTAAGTTTTTATTTTACCTTATTCCCTCTCCATCAAGTGTAAAATATTCTGCAACCCATAAAATAGGATAGGGCGTTCCTTTAATTTGAGCGTCTCTAAATTCCCTGTTAACTAGACCAGCCGCAGGTCCAAAACCAATTCTTCCTTGTACCCAGCCTTCGTCATTCCACGAAAATCTTTCGTTGTAATTGATTTTTTCAACAGGTGATCTCGAGTCGTTGTTAACTAATTTCTGTTCTTCTGGTTTACCTACGAATAGAATGTTCATAAGAAGCTGTGTAATAAGATCTCTAATGAAAAAACAGTAAAACTATACCCTTTAATGTTATATTAACGCTTCTTAGGCCAATTTTAACTGAAACATCTGCATGAATTTCCCCTCTGAAACCAGATTTATATGGTAGTGAGGCATTTTTTATATGCGCGACTTCCCAGTCCTGACCAATATTGCAAACTATCTTTGATAAATTGGATATAAGAAAAATAAATCAAATAGTTTTCTTTTATGTTTTATTATTGTACATCTTTCTATACGTACGCATAATACATGCCAAAATAAAAATTCCAAAGAATACTCTAATTGAAGTGGTAATTTTCTGTGAGGAAAGTATATGATTGTATAATACAACATATCTTAAACAGTTCTTTTCGAAAATAAGGATTTTATTCCTTATTCAACAAAAGTTTCTTACCTCTTTACTAGGATATCCTGGTATGATCAAAGCGATTGAAAAGCTTATGACGCATATTGCATAAACAAATCCTATAAAAAGAATATCTTCAGTCACAGCAGTTTTTTTTTCTCCATACAAAGTGGGAAAAGGTTTATCCCTCCAGCCATCATACCAGCCCATAATAAACTTTGGATCTACAAGTGATCAACAACTAAGGTAACATAGATATTTTATTAGTCAAATATTCTTTACCTTTTCAATAGATAAATTCTAACTCTAAGAAAGTGGCTATCAGGCACAGGTTATTTTTTCCGAATTACAATAAAAATACTACTCTTGTTAAAAAATATAGGCTTATAAGTATTAAACAGAATTTAGTATGGCGAACTGTAGGGTTCAGATCATGTCTTTGAAAGAAGTTTAGCTTTGCATATCAAAACAAAAATATCAACTTCCTTGTTTGAAAATTGGCTATTGAACTTCGTTTTTTTGTTGAGGGAAATTTGTCACTAAACATGGACAGCTATTGACTAATCCCGTCTTGCCTATGTTAAATACTCTTTTTACCTTTATATCACTGAAAAATGGGAAAAACCCCGTTAAATATAGATAGAAAAACCATAAATTATGTAAATTTCTTCCCTCATTCAACTTTTTATTTTAGAAAGATTTTGATATCTAGGCTTCGACTTTTTTTCTACGATTTTGTAAGGTGCTTTTGTGCAACATAGTATATGCCATCAATATAAACGTCTTTTCACTTGCAGAGGGTTAAGGAGGAAAAGAAATGGATCGAAAAACTCTCTTGTTTTTATCTCTATTATACATAACACAGTCAGGTAAGTTGTTTTCTTAAGTTTCAGTAAATTAGCCTGCAGTATGTAATAAACTTTATCAATTAACGATAGTAACGATATGTACATTCTTTAATATTTACTTACGCTATAGCCTATGGAAATTCTACGGTAATACACACAGAGAGGCATTACGAATACCCGCCTTACGATGGGTTTTTTAACAATAGAGCTGATCCCACTTGGGGAAGTGCAGATAGCCAATTACTCCGTAGATTGCCTAATCATTACAGCGATAGTACATATCAACCGTCAGGACAAAATAGACCAAATCCAATGGAATTAAGTCTTGCTTTAATGGCTGGAAATACTGGTCAGCCTTCCTATAAGAACAGAACTGCTTTATTAGTATTTTTTGGTCAACAAGTTGTCGAAGAGATTTTAGATGCCCAAAGACCAGGATGTCCCCCAGAATATTTCAATATAAAAATTCCAAAAAATCATCCTGTACATGATCCAGAAAAAACTGGAATTCAATTCATGCCCTTACTACGTTCAAGATACGACATGAATACTGGAAAAAGTCCAAATAATCCTCGGCAACAGTTAAACGAAATTACACCGTACATTGATGGAGGATTAACATATGGTGTAACGAAAGCATGGGCTGATGCTTTAAGATCATTCAAAGATGGAAAATTAGCGAGTGTAATTGAAAACAATGAAGAATATCCAGCAATTAACGAAATAAGATTACCTCTGGCTAACCCACCACCTCCTAAAGATCATTTTCTGAAAAAAGTAAGCAGATTTTGGAGTAAGTGTTTAATGTTAAAGTATACGCATTTTATTAGCATTCTATTAAATACTGTTTCAATTAAAACTTGTTAATCCTCTGAAAGAATTGGGCAATCCTAGAGGGAATGAAAATCCTTTTCTTCTTACTTTTGGAGTATTATGGTTTCGTTTTCATAATTTTATGGCAAAGCAGTTGAAAAATAAAAATCCAGAGTGGGGAGATGAAAGGCTATTCAACGAAGCTAGAAAATGGGTTATAGCTATTCATCAAGTAGGAAGTTATAAACATTCTATTCTTAATAAAAATTTTTCTTCTCATAGAACATTGTTGCCTATGATTGGTTGCCTGCATGGTTGAGTGATCCTTTGCCACCATACGACGGTTACAAACCAGCTGTTCATCCTGGTATTACCCATGTATTTCAATCAGCCGCGATGAGATTTGGTCATACTTTGGTACCTCCTGGTGTTTTCGTACGAGAGCCTATGAGAAATGATTCAGAGTGCAAATTTTTACCAACGCTATATCAGCATGCAGGACAAGGCAGCCACTCTGGAGCTGGATTAAGGACTTGCAATACTTACTGGAACCCTCAGGATTTTATCAGAAATTTCACAATCGATTCGTTGATTCGTGGTATGTCGTCCCAGGTGACCGAGAGAGAGGACAACATAATAACACCAGATTTAAGGGGTAAACATTCAAAGTAGCCCAGTTTTTATCCACGATACTAACGATATAAATTATTGTTATTTATCAAACAAAGGTTTTGTGTTTGGACCTCTAGAATTTTCAAGAAGGGATTTAATGGCTATAAACATACAGAGAGGAAGAGATCATGGACTTCCTGATTACAATACAGCTCGAAAAGAGTACAATTTAAAAGAAATTACTCAATTTAGAGATATTAATCCTGATCTATTCGATTTGAAACCCGAAGTATGTTTAAATTATACTTATTTATCTTCAAGCATACATTGGAAATTTCGAAATATTTGCAGCTTCTATCCAATCTTTCTAAATTGTATAACAATCGATTGGACAATATTGATATTTGGGTTGGTGGACTATTAGAAACGACACCTGAAGGACCTGGACCACTTTTTAAGAGAATTATTAAAGATCAATTTCAAAGAATAAGAGATGGAGATAGATTTTGGTTTGAAAATTATAAAATTAATAAGTATGTTTCGTATAATCAACAATTTCGTGTAAGAGCAGAAAATAACCTTAAGAAATACATTTTAAAGGCTTTTTACAAGAGATGAAGTCGAAGAAATAAGAAAAATTGATCTTAAACAAGTCATTTTAAGCGTAACAAAGATAAAAGATAAAGAGATCCAAGATAATCCTTTTTTTGCCTTATCAAGTATTAATTAATTTTTAAAAAAGGGGACTTATTAACATCTGATATTTTACTTTTATATGCTTTCTACAGGTGATGATACTCTACTTTGTCCACAACCTTATCAACTACAAGAAGCTTATTTAATGCAGTGTACAAAATGGAAAACTTTTGACTATTTTTCAGGCAGTGAAAGTTCTTATCTAGTAACTTTTCTGTTTTTGGGATTAGCTGTATTTGGTATGTAAAATGAAAGTTCACATTTAGTACATTAAATGCAAACAGAAAAATCTTTATTTAACATTCATTTATCTTTGATTCTTTTAGTTGCGCTAGGAAGTTTAGTTTTTGTTACAAAACTCCGAACTAATTTGGTAAAATTACCCAAGGAAAAATCTTTATCCATGAAATATTCAGACAAACTATCTCCTGCAGATATTTATGCTGAAGTTACATCGAAAAATTCTATTAGAGGTTTATCATTATTGCTTTTTCTTCAATTTTCAATCGTCTACTGAAAACAATTTGTATATAATTTAGCTGCAGAATGGATTGATAAACATACAGCCACAAGACCTGTAAGGATTTCGTTCGATGAACAAAAATATACAATAAAAGTTACTAAACCATCTGGTAGAGGCATGCTTAGACAATTGGATTTCAAACATATAATTAATAAAGACCAAGCTACTTTGTTATACTGTAATGATAGAAGAAGTTATTGCCTATGTTTAAAAATTCCAAAGGAATCTTACGATTTGGTAATTAATATTTAATCAAAAATTTAACCTTTCATCCTTAATTAGTATTAATTGTTTTAGACTCTCTTTTTCGATATTAGTGAAGATTTAGAAATTGCTATAGAAATAATATTAAATGTTTTAAAAAAATGCGGAGTTAAAGTTTCTAAAGAAGAAGCTTCTAAGAAAAATATATTGGCTAATTCAAAAACAAAAGTACAAAGGCAAAAAGAACTGAATGAATTTTTTAATGCTTTAACAAATCACGTAAATATTTCAACTATCTCTGCCTTCCAATTAGATTCTATAATAATTAATCTTTTTGCTATAGGCTTTTCAAGCTGATAATGAGCACCTTGGTAATAAAGCAATTGTTGACGAAGTTTTAAAAATGGAAATTAGTAGAACTGAATTTGCTGAAGTTTTTGGAGTAAAACAATCGGCATTATTTGTTCAACAATTTTACGATATGCTAGATGAAGATAAAAATGGATTTATATCTTTTACAGAAATTTTAAATTTGTGTGTTGCTTATACAAAAGGTGGAGAAGAAGAGAAATTATCTTTTATGTTTAGAATTTACAACTCTGACGGATCTGATTTATTAAATCCCGAAAAATTTAAAGATATCTTAAGATCACAAATTGATAGTAATAATACTAAAGAAGTTAATAATAATATTGAACAGATGTTTAGATTTGCCAAATTGAATTCCTCCGAGGATATTTCTTTGGCTAAGTTTAAAAAACTTTTTGGACATGATGTACTAAGTGGAGTTTATGGTAATTTATAATTCAATATTGAAATAATCGTACTGTTTACTTCAAAGTTCTATTTAAATATTTTCAATATTCAGATAATAATCAAGTAAATGAATTTCATCTACATAAAAGATTAACAGCAAGAAAAAATCCTCAATCAATGTACAATTAAATATTAATATATCAATTCTATCTTTTCCTTTTATCGAAGAAAAAAATTTAATATATTTACAGGGCACCAAAGAAAAAAGTTACTCATAAATGTAGTGTTTTAACGGAAAGGAGCAGTTCAAAAGTTGGAAGATTTGCCAAAATGCCTGTTCTTCCCAAAACGTATTTCATGACGAAATACGTTCAATTTTGTCGTTTCATTGAAATATATCGCCTACATATAATATGGTTGAGCTTGTACACTTTAATTTCTATCGGGATATTTGTTGAGAGAGCATATTGTACGTATAATCCTTATTCGTTGCTTTCTAGATCCACTATTAACAATAATATGTTATTTTTTAAACAATAGATTATTCGGTCGAGAGAGAGCATGCAGGTTTAAGAAGAATTGCTGGATACGGAGTTACAATTACAAGAGGAGCAGCAAGTGGAATGATGTTCACCTACTCAAGTATTCTTATTACTATGTGCAGGTTTATATATTAAAATTGCTATTAGAATATTGAATATATACTGTATATACATTCTTTGACAGGAACATTATTACAAAAGCCAGAGAAACGTTTTTAAATCGTTATATACCTTTTGATTTTGCAGTTGATATGCATAAGTTTATAGCATACTTTGCCTTATTATTTACAGGTTAATAAAATAGTAGCATATATCCGTAAAATCTGCATTTGATAAATAATTATTTACTTTCAAATTACAGTTATACACTGCATAGGACATTGTATAAACTTTTATCATATATCAACACAAACAGCTAACGATTTGAGTTGTCTATTCAGGAATTACTTTCATGCGTAAGTTTTAATTATTGTCTTTAATTTGTAAAAATATTTGGCTTGATTAAAAATTTATCAATCAGAACTGATGAATTACCTAAATTTCACTACTGGTGTTGGCAAACATTAACTGGTGTTACTGGAGTAATTCTGACTGTAATTGTGATTATTATGTATACTTTTGCTCTTCCTTATGCAAGACGACATTTTTTCAAATCATTTTGGTATACTCATCAATTAAACATTTTCCTATTTATTTTTATGATTCTCCATGGTGCTGGGAGATTAGTACAACCACCAATATTTCATTATTATTTCTTGGGTCCTATAGTTGTATTTGTCATTGATAAATTAATATCAGTCGGCAGGAAAAAAGTTTTAATCCCTGTAATTTCGGCCGAATTATTACCTTCGGAAGTAATTCATTTAAAATTCAAGAAACCGCCTGGTTTCCAATATAAAAGTGGCCAATGGGTGCGAATAGCTTGTTTACCATTAGGTAGGGGAGAATATCATCCATTCACATTAACATCTGCTCCCCATGAAGAATATCTAACTTTGCACATTAGAGCTGTCGGTCAATGGACAGCTAACTTGCGAAAGAGTTACGAAACCATACAGCCGTTGCCTTATCTATATTTGGATGGACCTTTTGGAGAAGGGCACCAAGATTGGTGTCGATACGAAGTATGTAATAATAAAATCAAGCATATAGATCAGTTACAATTTTATATTTTATTCAGGTTTCCATACTTATTGGAGGAGGAATAGGTGTAACACCTTTTGTGTCAATATTGAAAGATATAGCTTTCAAGATGAAAATAAGGGCTCATATTCGCTGCAAAAAAGTTTACTTTTTCTGGGTAACAAGGACTCAAAAACAATTCGAGTGGGTTGTTGATATATTAAAAGAAATAGAATCTGCGGACACTTTTAATTTAATTGATCTACATGTATTTATAACTCAATACAAAGAGAAATACGACATAAGGACCAATATGCTGGTTTGTTTTCTTTCTTTTATAGAATCATGAATAATAATTTCATAGATTATTAATGAATTGAAATCTTTCTTTTAATAGTATTTATGTGAGAAGCATTTTGAGAAAACCCATGGCAAGAGCTTATTCTCAGGGATGTCAGCAATAACTCATTTTGGAAGACCAGATTTTCTATCGATGTTTCACACACTAAATGAGGAATATACAAATCTATTAGTAAGTATTTTCTTTCATCTTAGATTAAACAATTTTGACACAAACTGCATAGACTCAAGCATCTAATAATCCTATATTTTTACTTTAAAGGAAAGAAAAATTGGCGTGTTTAGTTGCGGTCCACCACCTATGACATCCAGTGTCGAAAAAGCTTGTAGAAATATAAACACTGGAAATCGTTTTATTCACCACTACGAAAATTTTTAGGGAAGAAAAACTTCTTCAGTGTTACAGATTGTGAAAATTACTATGAAAGGCATGTGAATAGGTACAAGCTCTTTTTTTTCTATTGTGTACAATAACAATAATTTTTAGCATTGCTCTTCTACCACTATTGTAGATGTGTATAAGCGGCAATTGATTTAATCATATATTTTAGCACGATGATTTTAATATATTTCAATATTTAAAGGTTTTATTAAATTCGGTTTAAAGATTAGTAATATTGCTATTTTTTTGTATCAAACTGAACGAATTAACCCATCAGGAGTTGGCAAAACTCCCTCCCTTATTAGCAGAGCTTTACAATTTCCTTATCTAAGCTATGTGATCAATTTTAGGTGATAAATGATAAAAAATCTCGCTAGAGAATCCCATTTAGACTTTAAGAAATACATCAAAATGGAAATGAATCCATTAGCAAAATACTTTCGAAAAAAAGCGTGATAAAATCTCAAGCTAAAAAAGCAGCAAACATTAAAAGTAAGTCTGAAAAGAATTTATTGTCTCCTCATTGGAATTTTATATGGATAACAAAAGAACATTGAATGTCACATAGTCAGAAAAGGGCACTTTATTTCTACAAACTAACATCTAGTTGAAAGAAGAACTACACTACTTATATTTTGACTATTGTTTTTAGTAAAGAGAATACTCTATCATCTTTAGTTATTGACTTCTTCCTTGCTGTCAAAGTTCTTCTGAACAAGAGTTTTTAAATATGAAATAAAACTTATGCAATCATAACATGAGATAATAAAAGTGATTTATATAATAAGTTTTCTTAACGAATAATCAGGTATCTTTCGGTAAAGAACCAAAATTACCGGATTATTCTTAGTTTATGCTTTAGCTCCACCTGGTGGATTTTCAAGGTATACTAAAACAACATTGGACTATTTTAATTTCCTTTTCAACTGATGATAAGAAAGTTTGAATTTGTCCATAGACTAATTATATTGAGTATGTTATCGGCTAAATTCGTATTTGTAAGAGTAATATTACATATTAGACTAATTTAATATAATATAATTATGATGATCAAAAGAAGTTTATCTCTAAATTTGAGTTATTTGTCCTTTAAAGGTCTAAAATATAGTGTCGATAAGATTCATAATTCAATAAGTAATATTCTTTTACTGCATTATTTTTGAGATCTAAAGATGAAATTTTCTATACACTTTCATATTCAAGTATAGATATCCAAAAGTCTTTACTTTGTACCATTAAAGAGATCGAAATGGTATACTTTAGCAATCTTTCTCATCCTTCCTTCTAACGAAACAAAATGTATTTATATATATTTACATACACGGTATATGCAATATATATAGTACAGTATATATAAAGAGGAGGTACTGCAACTTCCAAATATAGAAGGTAGTAGAAAGCAAGTTTACTTAATCTAGCAATCTTCAGCCCAGTTATTCCAAAAAAAAACCATACCTGGTAATTATTATATAAAGGATTTTACAGGAAAATCGTCATTACTGTTGTACTGACAAATTAATTATTGTTTCCGAATACATCAAATTAAAATTCCACTTTTAGAAAGATTAAAATCAATGTTTTAAAGACTCATTTTGCTGTCGCTAATCGTATAGCTTTTATAATCTAAATGCGTTCTTTTCTCGTTGAGAAATAATTAAAATCTGATAACTCTCTTAGGATATCTATTTCGAAAACAGTTTTCTTTACCATAGCTTTAATTGTTTTTTATCCTTGTCAACGAGTTCTTGATAAAAAAAGACTACTGCATTTCTGATTGCAATGGTTAAATTGTAATTTTGATAGAAGAGGAGAAATTTAAAATAAGTGAAAAATTGTAATTATTTCTTTCCGACAATCTAAATGTAGTATATAAAAATGTATTTTAAACTGATTAAGAGACATTTGATAGATGATTTTACTACGTAAAACGAAAAAGAAAGTCATATAACGAAAAGTTTTTAATAAGTAACAAAATCATTTTAAGGCATTATTCTCTTTCCTTTCATAAAAACTATTCCATGAAGAGAATGCACGCTGATATACTTAGAAATTCTAGCAACAAGTTCAACACTCTAGGGATTTTTAAGTGCCAATCATTAATAACTATAACCACTGCAGTCACCATTCCGCAATTACGCTTCTTTATGATAAAAATATCGATTTCTATAGAAATAATAGTAAAGTATAATAAGAGAGATATTACATTAAATATTCGTGTGCTCTTTGATTTCAAACCTTGATTTCAGGAGATTCGTCGCCTTTGTTCTTGCGCTGTTCTTCTTAGACACAAAAAGAGTTAATTAACTATCGTCTTATCTGCTGTTGAGGTAATTAATTACCATCATTGTGAGGTTTTCTATTGTAGTTATTTCACAAAATTAACTTTCATCGTATAGATATTAAGTCAATTTTTTTTCATGGCTATTGTAATTTTATAAACTATGTAAATAGTATTTTATAGGCTTATAAACTTTTAGCGAAGTTGATTACTTTAGACGCAATTCTTTATTATCTGTTATTTTGGATTGAAGACGAAATTAGTAAGTTTTTGTGAAGAATATTCACTGTTAATTAGTGCATAATATAAAATTATTGAGTTGTTTGCGTAAAATAGAAGCGGCTTAAATAGTTGAAAGATAATTATAGGACACATTCAAATTTTTACTCGATAAGTAACTGGAATATTAGAAATAGAAAGAGTATAAAAAAATAAATACTTCCGTGTATGTCATGGTTAATTTTGCTTCTTGTTATTATTAATAAATGAACCGTTATAATATAAATATGCATACTTTTCATTTAATTGAATATGACAGAGTAGTTATTTTATTAACAAAATCTAACTAGTCTATATTATTCTAAAAAATTAACCTACTATGTTATGTTCTTATGAAGAGAATTATCATAAAGAATATATAGAATCTCTCCACTTCAAAAGTGGAGAAAAGAACTATCTTAATTGGATTTACTTAATACTGAAATATTAGAAACAATGGTTAATGACAAATGACTGAAATACAATAATATTTACTTCCGAACTATAATTGATAGGTTATTTATAAATATAACATAGCATTTAGTAGCTATTAGTGTTTGATATTTAATAGATATTTCTTGGAATACTCGTTATCGTTCATATATTCATTGTTCATTCCCTGAACACAAAGCAACTAGTTGCAGTAATTAACCTTTCAATTAATATTTGACGCAGTCAATAACAATTATTGGCATATAATGGCACAATTTTAGGTATCATTTATACGAAAAGTAGAGTAATATATGATTATTCTCTTCACTTTTATAATTTATGTATGGTATGAAAAATTATTGGATAACAGGTAAAAGGTTTTAAATATTATAATACGTATGATAAACCAACTCGACTGAATTATCAACCGTATTGTTACAGCTAACATATTAGATTTTTAAGATAATACATTATCATAAATATAATATAATGCAGAAGTAGCGTCAGATTAAAGGTTTAATAATCTGAAAATTAATCTCTATCCCAACCTATATGAAAAATTGAAAACAGAGATAAACTAATTTTTGTTTTAATGAAGTAGTGTCCATTTTTATTATCTTCTTCCCCTTTACAATATTAGTTTATTTTTCTCTACTCGTTCTGTCTTCCCCTCTTTAATATTATTTTTCTTCTCTTATCAAGCAGAAAGCTTTTTTTTTCATCTTTTTAACATTTTATTTATAAATTAATTGGTTTTATATAAATTATAAATAACAGTTTTTTATAGTCTGATAAAAAAAGTGCCATTCTTTCCCAAAGTGTTTATTGTCTATTCTTAAATGTATACATGAATGATTAAAAAGTCAATAAAATATAATCAATATCTATTTCACTCAAAGCCATATCTGATATTTTTTCCCAATATTGATAACACGGTATGTATACTTATTATTATGACAGGTTCATATATAATATAGAATTATATAAAAGTATATATACTGTATACATGTATATAAATTTATATGTATATATATACTGTATATATATATATATATATAAAGATATATATAGTGTGTGTTTATACTGTATTTAATATATGGATTCTTAAGTAATAGTTAAACATATGTTTATTTATAATACATACAAAAGATATCTTTAGCCCTTGGGTAGCATAAAAATTGACTATGTCTGGAAAAACCCATCATTTTTATACTCTACTCTCTAAATGTATATAAAAAGGAAAACAATAAGGGTACTTAGCACATGCATTTACTCTCCAACACAAAAAAAATTAATTAATATTATTGAAATGTTCTAAGAAAACACCTTGCGCTGAAGGAGAATAGCAAATATACAGTATATGTAGATATTGTATATAATATGCATATAGGAACGTTTCTGTACCGTGGTCTTTGATTTCCAAAACAGTTAAAAAAAGGATAGTCTAGAAAATCTTTAGGTAATGGATCAGAGAGGAGAATACAAATTTTTCCTTTTAGAACAAAGTCTCACCTGATTTTGACCTTGAAAGCAAACGAAGCAAACAACCTCCTTTGTCGTCACCATGGAATCCCCTACCTCTATAGTAATGTATATACATGTAGAAGAGAGTGTATATATTATGTGCTATACATTGTGTATACGTTAATTTAATCGAGGTGGCATAAACCATAAACAATGATGATTCTTTTTGTCTCTTTATAGTCAAGGTCATTAATGGAATATGCAAAATATATGCTCTACATTCAGTCAATATAATATATATTAAATATGTAGGTCAACGATTAGAGCGTTAAGGCTTTCTTCTTAAATAAAATTAACTGAAAAACGATAAATCCGTAAAAAAGAGTAGTTTTTACATAAGAATTACTTAATTTAAAAATATTAATTTATTAATTATTTCTTTTAAAAAGAAAACATAGCTTACAAAATAGACATTTGTCATAAATGGATATCATTCCCATTGCTTGTAACAATCAATACCTTACATAACTATTAACTGATTGCAGGTAATACTTGGATGACTAAGAAAACAATAAGAAATGTTCAATGTCTTCGTATAAGTAAAATTTAAGAAAAGTAAATATATTTATATATCTTTTTTATATCTCTTATTCTTCGTATTCATATTTTTTTCTTTTGTTTCAAGCGTCCATTGCCAAGCAACAACATAAGGCTGCCCAACACCAGCTAAATAGTAAACAATCGGCTGCTGCTTGCTCATCAGCTGCTTTTCTAGCGGCCTCTTCATCTCTGACTATGTATCTATTAACAAAAAGGACGAATAATTCTCTTTCAATACACCCACGCTTTGTCGTGTGTAATGTAATTGTCATAAAATAAACTATTCAGTGAAAAAAAAGTTAATAAATAGAATGTTTTTCATGCAGTTCGATGAAATACTTTTTAAAATTATCTACAGCTTCCTACAACATTACAATAATAGATTTATATAGAATAAAACGTTAACAAAGATCTATTTCTATATTGTATATATGCAAGAATATGTTACAATTGAGATAATCTATTTCTAAATAGACTTTCAAAAGATAAACTTAAAAATATTCAGTATATTCAGGTAGATAATTGTTTAAAGATTAAAGATAATTCACGATGATGAGGCAATATCTTGAAATAAATATTACTCGTATTAGAGATAAGAATTACTCTGGGAAAACTGCCTTTGAACATAATTTTACCAAAATGAAAATACTCCTTAAATAAGCTAATTAAACTTACACAGTTGTTGGTTCCTGTGGTCTTTGTAGATTTCCGTGTAGGTTGTAATTATGATGAGGGTAAGCTTGGTTGTATGGTGAATATACCGGCGCGTTTCCTTGTAAGGGCGGTGATGGATATTGGGGAGGGCTATAAGGTGGTGGATTGTCAGGTATAGGAGCTGAAGGGGTTGTCATCTAAATAAAAAGATGGTGGAAAACTATTTTTGAATAATAATATTTTCACTTCACGCAATTAAATATTCGTTTGAATAAAATAAATATAAATATTGACATTCGTTTAGTAATTTTCCCCTTTTTCTTCTTTTTTCATTTTAAACATGTTTATAGATCTTCAAGATCATGTGTTAACATTTTATAAAGTATTCATTATTCTATTATATAATTTTGAATAGTATTTATGATAAAAACAGATCATACGTAATGTGCGTCATAAAATTACCTTAAAAAATCAAAGTCATCGACTGGGATTAACTATTACCGTAGCCGATAATCTAACGAGTAATATTTTTAGTAAAATAGAAAAAAACAAGCAAACACAAACCTTAATTTGTTTAATAATCCTCTTTATATCAGAGTAAACTAGTTAATTTCTGTTTTGTTTTAAAAAAACCAACCAAAACAGCTGTTACTCAGAGCGGCAGATGGCGAATAATGTGGAACTTTAGCCCTTATAATGTTTATTGTCTCTGATAAGGTATCAATACGACTAATGAATCATTCCTGCTAAAATGGCATACAATTATTGATAAAAAAAAAACAAGATACGATAAGGATTTCTTCTAAATTATTAAATGCAGTTGTAAGAAATATGAAGAAGTATACAATATAAAAATAAGGAGCAACTGCATTAAGAAGAATAAGAAACTTTATATACTGTATATATAAAAAAATAAGAGCAGAAGACAAAAAAAATTCTGTCTTGAACTCTTCTAGACAAAGAAAATATTCCATTTCATCAGATATATTTTCACTTTATTCGTGTATAAAAGCAATGAAAGGAAACTTTAAAAACTTTTCCGATATACAGTTTTATACAAGTATTGTATATATCATGTAGAAAACAAATATTTCAATATTAAACACGATTTGTTAACTTTTACATGCATTTTTTTGTTTACAATAATTAAAATTAAAATTAAAACACTAAGATTAAACAAATCCTTGAATGTTGAATTAATCTGTGTATAAAGGATAATTAAAATTAGTCCAAATTTGAAAATAAGCATAAAAATACTTATTGTGGTGTTGTTGTGCTGTTTTTTTAATGATTTCTAACATTTTTTTTAAGGTTTCAACTCTGTTTTTTTTTCTTTTTTCTGAAAAATTCATTGCTTGTAGATGGCGTTAATGAATATTTTATTAATTACTGTTAAATCTGTCTTTATTAGTTAAAATGCAAGTATTGATATTTATATTTAACTTACTTTAACGAGTAACCTTTTAATTACTCGATAATAAGAATTTTACAAATGTTAATACAAGCGAAAACTATCCGATATAAGAGTTTTCAGTTTGCAATAATATAAAAGGTAGAAAAAAAATCTGCCATCCGACTATTGTTGCTGTGGTGATGTAGAAGACACGAGGTGTCGCTTTGTCACAAACATATAAAGAGTGAATCCCTTCAACATTCTACGTTTACTCAGTTTTAACGGAAAACAGCAAATTTTTTTATCTAAAAAAAGCCTAGCTTTTTATAGAGAGATAGTTTTTGTGATTTTTTTTGGCAAACCTGCAAAATACTCTACAAAGATTCAACAAAATAGTTTTTTAAATATTGTGAATGGACAATTAAAATAGAAGGAATTGAAATTACTGACGATTTTATTGTAAAAACAGAATAGCATATTTTCCTCTATCAATAACAGTATATGATGCAGTTTTAGTACTAGTTTATAATTTGAAACTTCGTCAGCACGGCGTTTTTAGCAAGATTTAAGAAAAATGCGGTCGCTCCTTGGGACACAGTTAGAGCCCTTCAAGATTTTAAACAGGTATTTCTCTGTTCCATATTTTTTCAAAAGGTTATAAATAAAAAACATCGTTCTATTATTCAATTAGAATACTTGAGAAAAAATCTTATACAGAATATTCATTTAATGTAGTTTCAATACAGTTTTGCAGTAGAAATATAAATTATGTATCAAAAAATCTCATATACCTTTTGAAATTCAGTCAGTAAAATATCAAAGATTATATATATATAACATTTAAAGTAGCTACTTTATAGTAAGAGACAACTATCAAGATGATTTGCTTAATACATACATATAATATATATATATACATTATTTGTATATATTCGTATTGTTGTGCGTGTGTGTAATATTGTTTTTATTAAACTGTATTATAGGTAAATTACGGTTATTTTTCCTCTACTATAGATATATTTAAATGCACAAATACTCAAGAAATATGTCGAGTATAGTAATATAATTGCAGTATATAATTCGAAATACCTTAGAAGCCTTCTAATAAATTAAATTAGCTATATTAGCTAGTCTTTCCTAAAACTTGGAATCTAAATTTTATATAAACCTTCGTATACGTTTACAATAGAAAACGTTATAAATATGTAAATCTATATATTTACATAGATATATTGTATGAACATAGTCTTTTATATTAAAAACTGAAAATTCAGATATATTAATTTTTTTGATAAGAAAAGAACTGAGAAAAAGGAAGGAATTGATCTGACGGTCAAATTAAAAATTTCGATTAATCTATACAATTATCTCAACATTAAATAAATAACTGTGCTGCAGAAATATCAATGAGAGCCATAGGCCTGATAATCGAACGCCCGTCTATAAAAGCAATTTTGTATCAATAACCAGCGACAGGTACAAGATTTAGTTTGGATTATGTGTTTTCTAGACAATAGATATGTATATAAAAGCTTTTTGGAATGACATCGATCTTTGGATATAAAAAAATCCTGTATACAAGAAAGTATGTGTGCTGGAATCGAAATGATTGTCATCTATAAATTACTGTTAACCGTCTAAGGTTTTCATATAAAGCCCATGAAATGTATTATAGATTGTATATATGTTTAGTATATATAACACAAAATATAATATGGAAACTTATTGATGTCCTTGATTATTATTTACTTTCAAAGGGGAAAAAGGGTGTTAAAATTTCTAATCAATTTTTTCCACACAGGTAACAAAGACTTTATGCAATCAAACCGCTGCGCTTAATATGAGTCTGATGGGTGTCGAAAATTTGACGTCAACCATAGCCATGGAAAAAGTGCACTCTAATAGAACTAAGTGCATTCAAACCTGTCAGCAGGCTCGAAAGCTTTTACCAGATTTAGGTTTAACAGAGATAGAGTAAGTTGTAAAGAAGCACCTCGCTTGTATGATGTGTATGTCAACAAATAGATATGTTTTATTTACTTATATGCTCTATAAATATTTCAATATATATATACTGCACTGTATTTAGTTTATATATACTTATGTAGTTTATGTATTTACAATGTATCAAACTAAAAAGACTATTCACCTTTCCTTACAGTCAAGATGAAAATGACACAGAGCAACTCACTTTAGCGTTAACAAAATTTGAAGATAATCTGGAATACTTACTCAAAGAATTTTCTATTGTTGTTTGTTTATCTACCGCCGTGCACAGAATAGGTATGTATTGTTTGTAATATTATACTGAGGAAATAATTAAATCTTATCTTCTATTTCTAAAAATCCAGAGCAAAATAGAGGTAAATTATCCGAAAATACTTTGGAGAAAAAATTTGAAGCTGATGAAAATCTAAGAGATATTCAGCAATTAAAAGCCAAAGTACAAAGCGCCAAAACCGCTTTACATTGTCGACAGAAACCAGGTAAAGACTCTCTACAACATTCTTTTCTATATTTTACGATTTATCCTTATTTCCTTCTTTTGTAATACTCTTATACCTATCCCATATCTCCCCCTTTTACAATATCATTACGTTCATATTATATATAATTCGGTTCCTTTTTCTCTCCTTCTACGCTTAATACCATCACATCACACTCTTTTTATGTTTTTTTTATCCTTTTTTCTAATTCTTCATCCTTTTTAAGTCTTTAAATGTCAAGCATCACATAGAAAAGGCGATTCTTTTTCTTTTCTTTTTTTTGGTTTCTATACCTATTTATCTAAATTTTTGTGTCTTTTTATTCTTTTTATTCTTTGTAGGTTACGTATTATACATAATTCTTTTTTTCGTACAGAAAATACAGATTTTCAGAGCGATGTGGATGCACCTTACAGGAAGCGCAATATAGGAAAATACGAGAGAAATCACATGTCTAGATCAAGAATATTTTGCTGTATGTGGAGGAGCGATTACATGTAACAACACCTTTTAGGAAATATATACCATATATATAAATATATACAGTGAAATAAATAGTATATATATATATATACTATATATACACAAAAAATATAATATTGAAAAAAAGCGAAAGGAAAGAAAAGTTCAGCTTTCTTAACTTGTTTTGAATCTACCGATTTTTCTTACTTTTATACAATCTTCTAAAGGCCCATTGAATAATCTCCTGTAATATTCTTCTAATTCTGTCTTACTTCTTATATAGCTATTATATTTTCTAAAAGAATGAAAGTCAGTTCGAGAAGTCCATTTTCGATTCTTCTTTAACTCTTCATCATTTTCTGATATACGTCTATCGTTTCTTCTTTTCTCTAACAAAATCCGTGCTCTGAATAATAGATCATCCTTTCTTCTTTCAAAATGAGATCGCCATTCTTCATATTGCAGCCTCTGGTTGTCTAATTTTATTTTCTGTTCGTCTAGTGTATCCTGTAAGTTTTCAACAGTCGATAAATCCGACTCGGATTTAGAGAATTCGTCCATTATCAAAGGAAATTGTATCTAAAATATTCTTATTGAAAGATAATCCTTTTTTAAATACATTCATATACAGAGTTTAAGATAAGACAAGAGAAAAGACTATCTAATCTCGGCTATCAAATAGATAGGAAATATTTTTGTTTGGCGAACGTCTGAGCTGCGGCGTTTCAAATCAATTTAACCAAGCTGAACAAATTACTAGAAAAGCTATCGATAAAATTAAGCTGTAACGTAAACAGATTATTACTGAATTGAAAGGTAGGAGTGTAAAAAGATGAATGATTTACTGAAGAAAGTTTTTACTAAATATATTCCATTTTTATTCTTTATCTTTCTTATAAACGGAAACATTTTATTAATTTTCTAAAATATTCTATAATCTTTTCTTTCTTCCGTTTATTTTCCTCTTCTAATTAATTTTCCCCTAGTTGCTTTCAACCTATTAAAATTCCGGTAAGCGGTAGAGAGAAGACTGTTTTTCATTTGAAAAAAAATACAATAAAACTAACGAATGAGTAAGGTACACAATGCTTACTCTTTTTGCCAAGGATGCTAGACAAACAATGACCTGTTGTAGATTCTGATTCTCGTATAAGTCAACAGACTATTATGGTTAAAAAAAGAAATTAGAAATCAATAGTAGTGAATTAATGGCTGAATAATAATACAAAAAAGAAGAAATTATTACAAATATGTTGTATATTATCTCATAAATAAATGATTTAATAAATATACTGATTAGCTAGATGAAGAAGAACATGAATTAAACAAGGAATAATTAAGTATACTTCTACCATGAATAGCTCATAATCAGGTACACCAACCGATGTAGTTGTTTGGAGAAAATGACCAATTAATTCCATCTGCTTAAACGGCATATTTGCTTTTTCAATAACCTTCTCTGATATAATTTTTGGCTTAAAAGCATTAGCTAACCTTTTGAGGATACAATGTTTACTAAATACACTTATAAGCATAAAATATATTAACAGGAGTAAGTACTCCCTTAAAAGATATTTATATACAAGTTTTTTCCTAACCTTGCCAAGATTCTTCCGTCTTTAAGTTGTCCGAACACGTCCGCCCTTTCTCCGCTAATCTTAAGGTCAACGCGCTGACCGGAAACATCAATACACGCTTTAATCCACTTCATACACCTTTCGGCAAGAACCTTATCGTATTTTGAATCAATCTGTTGTTGAACAACAATAGAAAATCACCAGGAAAATTAAATAGTCTGTAACACTCTTTTTGACAAGAGAAAAGAGCCTTTTCTTTTTAGTAACCTTAGCAACTACTTCAGCATCTAATCCGCCTTTCTCTATTCTATTCGCCATAATATATTTTTTAAATTGCTAGATACGATAAAGATGCAGCCGTCTGAGAGACACATGTAAAAGATTTAGAATTTTATACGTTTTGTTTTTTTAATGCAACAATAAATGAGAGGTGACGTGACTAATCACGATCGTGAGGGTATGATCCGAACTAGTCGCCATAAATTCCTTATAACGTAGACGATAGTTCGATCACGATTGCTTTCAATATATTAAAAGAGACGTCAATCAACTTCGCTTATCTTATCGATATACGTGACAAACTTTTCTTTTTCATTAATTAGCTAAATATTTATTCTTGGCGTTTTATCATTTAATATAAACAAAAGTTTCCAATAAGAACTGTATAAAAAGGCTCTTCTATCCTAATAAAGCTGAAAATGTCTGTTATTCCACCACCGTCGTATTGTGCTAAAAGAGGTGATGAGGCACCTTGGCCAGGAGAAAAAGAAAGGGAAATTTTACAGAATATAACTAAGAATTTTGACTGTACTTTACCGGAATGTCAAAATCCTAGCTTACCTAACTGGGAAAAAGGTCTTAAAATAGCATTTTATATACCTGCAATGTTTCTTGCAGTGATTGGAAATTGGTTAGTACTGTTAATAGTCATAAAGAATAAGAAGATGAGAAATACTACTACTCTATACATAGTAAATTTAGCTATTAGTGATTTATTAATTGGTATGTTCGCAATGTGGATCCATCTTGGTGAAAATTTGTACAAGAAAAGCTTTTATCCCTTTGGTAGTTTTATCTGCAGAACTAATCAAGCCATTCAGAGTGCGTGCTTAGTTACTTTTTTCTTCTTTAACCTCCAATAGGTATTAGAAAGTTAATACGTAGTAGAGGTACTCCTACTATATTTTTGCCCAAAACCACTAGGGTAATTATCAGATTACTAGTTCACGTTAAAAACGTAAATAGGATATATCTTATTTCATTATTAGAAGACAATTTTCTTATTTAAAAACAAAATTGAAATAACATTGTAATGCATATATATTAGTCTTAATATATATATATATATATACAGTATACAGTATATATACAGTCTATATATACTGTATATTAGTATAAATGATATAATACTGTATTATTACTGTTTGAGTTTATATCTTTGGAATGAAAATAATTGGAGAGTACTATATATATAAATTACTTAAACATATGGAAAATTAGAGTCAGAGAGAGAGAGAGAGAGAGAGAGAGAGAGAGAGAGAGAGAGAGTGGGGAGAAAGAGAAACTGAAATAGTTAGAGGAAGAGGAAGAGGGAGAGGGCGAAATAGATAGCGAAAAAGAAAAAGAGAACGATAGTCTTTTAATGAAATATTAACCTGTTTATTGTCTTTACATACATCCCTCTATTCTTTTATTATTAAAATAGTTTTTATATTGTTTTTCAACCTTATAGTCACGGCTGTAACTGCAAGCGTATTTTTCCTTGTAATAATATCTGTCGACCGTTTACTGGCCTTAGTTTTTCCATTGAAGAAACGTGTAACGAAATCACGCGCTACTTTCATCGTACCTGTTTGCTGGTTATTGTCCTTTTCTATCGCGATTCCAAATTGTATATATCGGCGTCTGAGAGAAACAAAATGGAAAAATGTTACACAAAAAATATGTCAGGAAGAATGGCCTAGATACGTATACGAATGGAGAGACGGAGTATGCATTTATCATATGCCCGGAAGGCAGGTGGAATCTACTCGTTTCTAAAATTATATAATTCTTTTAAAGCCTATTTTGAAAAATTCAAACGATAAAAAGATTGCACTCATTTCCTTTCTTTTATCCAGGTCTACTTCATTTTACAACCTATTGTATTGTACTTTATACCCGTTGTTATTGTGATCTTTGCTTATGTACTTATAAGCACGTCCTTATGGAAGAGAAAGTGTCCAGGCGAACAAACAGATCAAATGGTTAAGATCCAATTAAAATCAAGAAAGAAGGTTGACTACTCTATTTGGGCAATTTCTTTGAATAACAAATTTAATTCAAATTACAATAAAACAGGTTGTAAAGATGATGATTTTTGTATTGGCCGTCTTTATTATTTGTTGGACAAGCCAGCAAGTTATTGTCTTATACGGAGCAGTAAACGCCAATAATATAGACCTAATGAGAAAGGCAGTATTCATTGAATAATCGTTACTCTATTTTTCATGAAATTATGTAAATATTTTATTAAACTGTAATTGAAAAACAGATTCCATCTTGGTTAGCTGAATTTCTTGCCATTTATTTAGCCTATTTTAATAGCGCCCTTAATCCAGTTCTCTACGCTGGTTTAAATGAAAATTTTCAGGTATAAAAAAAAATTTACTGTAAATTTTAAAATCACAAAAATTGAAAGAAATTTCCCTTTTTTTACTTTTGTTTTTTTACACTTTTCTCTTTTTTTTATATTAATGAAATGAATAAGAAATTTTAACGTTTCTTCCAAACTCTTATTACAGAAGGGTTTCTTTCATCTCTTTACTTGTGAAAATCGAAAAAGACGTCGAAGCGTTTTTCCAGGTTAGTAGGCCTAAATACTTTTGTATATATAGACAAGCGTCGCGCACGCGTCAATATTCGATCGATTTCCTTCTTTTTTTTTACGTCGCTATAGTTACAGATCACTCGACATTTGTTTTCCTTAGATAATTTTTTTTTCTTTTCAAACAGACGACGCTACATTAAAAAGAGTGCCGAAAAAAGCAAGTTCTTCTTCAACGAAAGGTACAACAGCCACTACCTTACAATCATCAATGTCAAGTAGAGCGCCACCTATCGAAAATAAACTGACTTTTGCGCCATCTGACAGAATCGAAACGATAGCTGAAAAATAGAACAAACAAAATGAATTTGTATATTTTTCTGTTGCAAGAAATTACAGAAATATTTCCTTCTATCTCTTTGTTATGATTAATTTAAGACATAAAAAATTATTCATGCTTTATCTACAAAAAAATATACTGTAAATTATTGTAGATCTCTGGTTAGCTTTAAAGAAGATAGATTTTTCATGTAGAAGAGAAAAGTTAACTACACCCTAAATTTTATTATCCAATAAAAATATATTCATAATTAAGTAAAAGGAAACACGTTTCTTTTATCCGAATACTGTCTATCAAATGTCTTCCTTCTCTATTAAAACTATGTATTCTGTTATATTTTTAATGCGAAAAAATATATTTAATAACAGCAAGAGTAATAAATAGACTAATTTATTCTTTTATAACCTATGAGCTCAGAGTCGCCTGGAATAATTTTAACAATTGTCTTATTAGTCTCTGTATCTTGTTGAAGCTTGCAAACGGCAGTAAAGAGCTGATAAGATATGATAAAGTTACGCATGCGCATGAACAAAGTTCATTCATCTTGTCTGTTCCACACGACAAGTGTCCTGCGGATCGCTCGATACAAAATTTCCTAAGAGGTAAGAGTATTTCGAGCAATAAGAAATCTTTTCTATCCACAAACAATCCTTGACAAGAATTCGAACGAATATAAACATTTGTACACATATATTATGTATAGAATGGCAATATTAATTATTATATGTATAAGAATTGATTTATTCTTCGTTTTAGAACATATACAGATTATCTTTTGCACTTTTTTTTTGTTTTAGTCCTGATAGAATAATTAATAGATAAAATAGTTAGCTAACATTCTTTTTTTTATCGTTTAATTATACGGATTGGTATTGAATTTTCATTCATTACCAATTCAATCAACCTTTTGCTATTCCGTTAAGGAAAGGGATGTGGTTGAAAATTATGCTAGATCACGCTAAAGCCGGATCGATAAGCTAAAGCGCAATATAAAAGTTATCGTTGATTTAAAAAATATTATCTATAAACAACCTACTTTTTATATATCACTTGTTTAAAAAATTTGAACTTAATCAACTGTTTTATTTTCAAAAAAAAAAATATTAAAATATTTCTTGTTAGTTGTGACATTGTAAAGCATTGAGCTAGTTAAAAAGATTTTTATATTGCTTTAATTAGATAAAAAGGAATTAAAACTTTAAAGAGAGTAAACCATTAATATGTTTATATATGTAATAAATACACATTTCATAAGCTTTATGACTTTTTTAACAAACATTAAAATATCCATTATATATTTATATAGTATATGATAAATATAGTAACTTGTCTTTTTTTCTCTCTCTCTCTCTTTCTCTTTTTCCCACTCTTGAAATAAGGTTATCTATGTGACTTAACATAACAGTTTCTACTTTTTCTTATACTATACTATGTTTTTATTGACGATTTATAATAAAAAAGTACATTTTCTTTATTTAGTCAAATATTTAACAATGAATGGTGAAGTTACTGTCGAAGTTCACCCTGCTTTACAAGGTAGTGGAGAAGCTGAAGGTTTAGAAATATGGAGAATCGAATCGTTTGAACCTGTTAAACAAGAAAAATCAACTTTTGGAAAATTTTATGAAGGTGATAGCTATGTTATTCTGTCTACTAAAAAGCTATCAGGACAGAGTAAATTTGAATATCACATTCATTTTTGGCTCGGAAAGAAATCAACTCAAGTAGAATATGGTCTTTTATTATAATGACTTGTACTAAAATGTATATTTTGGTTATAGGATGAACTAGGTAGTGCAGCTATTAGAGCGGTTGAACTTGACGAGTATCTAAGCGGATCAGCCACGCAACATAGAGAAGTAATGATACTAGGTTATAATAATCAAAAATTATGTATTAATCATTAATTCTATAGGCCCAAGGACATGAATCGAAGCTTTTCTTATCTTACTTCAAAGAAGGAATTAAGTATGTTGTGCACCTCTAATAGCTGACTTTAGCTATACCTTATTTAAGGATTAGTGTATATAACCAATATCATCATGGATGCTTTTTCCTAGGTATGTTAGAGGCGGAGTTAAGAGTGGATTTAATGAAGTAGATTTGACGAAATTCGAAAAACGATTATTCCAAGTTAAAGGAAAAAGGAATGTTAGAGTAGAACAAGTAGAATGTAAATGTGGATCGCTTAATCAAGGAGACGTTTTTATCTTGGATTGTGGTCCCAACATATTCGTATGGATTGGACCAAAGAGTAGTAAAATCGAAAAAATTAAGGGAACAAATATTGCAAGAAAAATAAGAGATGATGAAAAAGCTGGACGATCCCATATTCATATTGTCGGTTAGTTGAAAGATTAATCAATTCTTAGCTAGATTTTTCCTCTAAATCATTGACTGTCTTTAGATAAAGATTGGGATACTAATGAACTATTTTTCAAATCTCTTGGATCCCGTGATAAAACTATTAAGGCCGCTGAAGCTGGTGGTGATGATATGGACATGATAAGAATGGCTGAAAGAGAAATGACATTATACAAGTAATAAATTAAGTTTTAAATTGATTTTTAACTAATCTCTTCTCCTCCACTTCAAGAGTGCTATTGGATGACAATAAGCCTGTTATAGAAGAAGTTACAGTTAGACCATTTAAAAGGGCTATGCTTAAATCTGAGGTATGGAAAGTTAAATTGCTATTAATTTTCCCTTGTTCATTATTTTCCTCATAATTATAGAACTGCTATGTCCTCGATTCTGGATTTGGTGGAATTTTCGTCTGGACAGGAAAGAAATGTCCTTTTGAAACTCGTAAAAAAGTTTGGAAGGGTGTTCATGTATGCTTAAAGAATTTTTATTATGCTTTCTATCGACATCTATTTATATTCATATCTGTCGAATTTCAGACCTTCATTGCCGAAAGAGGATTCCCAGCTTGGATAAATGTTACAAGAGTTGTCGAAGATGGAGAGTCACCTATATTTCAACAATACTTCATAGATTGGGCTCAAGATGACGCTGTAATGCCAAAAGAAATCAAAGGCAACGTTGCCTCTCAAAATTATGAAGAATTTGATGGTTCAAAATTGCATTCATCAGCCCCTAAACTTAAAGATTTTATGCCTGATGATGGCAATGGCAGCGTACAAGTATGGAGAATTGAAAATTTCAATATGGTTTCTGTACCAGAGGAGGCTTATGGTTTCTTTTTTGGAGGCGATAGCTACGTCATCTTATATACATACGAAAAGAATGGTAAGAAGAATTACATCATTTATTTCTGGCAGGTGAGAATGCTCATAATACGAAAGTAGTTAATCATTCCTCTGATATTATCACATTTTAAAATTTAAATTTAGGGATTGAAAAGTTCCACTGATGAAAAGGGAACATCTGCCCTAAAAGCTATTGAACTAGATGACAAATTGGGTGGAGAAGCTGTCCAAGTGAGCTTATTTATTATTTATAGAATACTTTCTTTTATTTTATATTAACTTCTAATAAACACTATAGATGCGTGTCGTTATGAATAAAGAACCAGCACACTTTATGAAAATCTTTAAGGGTAAAGTCGTCTATTTCATGGTAAATTATTACTATTTAAAGCATTCTGTTTATAATAATCGTATTCATTAATTATTTGATCAGGGTGGACACGTTTCTGGCTTCAGAAATGTTCATGACAGAGATAATTATGATCCTAATGCAACTATTTTATACCATGTCCGTAGTGATAGCGTTGATAGCACAAAAGCAGTTCAGGTACTTTAAAAATAATCGATTAAATCAGGTTTCAATACTAAAATTGATACTTTATCTAAATTTATTTATAAACTCTCTAGGTCGAAGCAAGAGCATCTAAATTGAATTCAAATGACATCTTTGTCATAGAAACATTGAAGAATGTTGGAGTATGGATTGGAAAGTATGCTAATGAACAAGAAATTGAAATGGCGAAATTAATGTGCGAATACCTAGCCCCCGAAAGAGGACAGCCTATTGTTTATGAAGAGGGTTCAGAAACTGCCCAATTCTGGGATGTTTTGGGCGGTAAAGAGAGTTATTATACTGGGCCAGCAAAAAAACAAAGTATGACCATGCCCACGAGACTCTTTCACTGCTCTAATGCATCTGGAAAGTTTATTGTTGAGGAAATTGTTGAATATAGCCAACAAGACTTGGAAGAAGATGATGTCATGATCTTGGACAATTACGATGAAGTTTTTATCTGGATTGGAAATGGAGCTAACGATTTTGAGAAGAGAGAAGCATTGAAAACTGCCTATAGCTATCTTAACTCCGATCCCACAGGACGAAATGAGAATAACACAATGATAATTGTAGTTAAGCAAGGCTTTGAACCACCCCAATTTACAGGCCATTTCCATCCATGGGATACCGACCTTTGGAATGTAATTAACATAAATTTAATTATATTTGAATATTTTTTATCCTTTTTAATGTTGTTATATTTAGCATGGGCTTACTTTTGATGAAATATTAAAAGAGGTTGGAGAAGAAAATGCCGGAATTAACTTGTTAGAAGATGAGGTAAAAAAGTACACATCCTTTTATCCTTTGGACGTTCTCCAAAGGAAACTACCTCCAGAGGGCGTTGATGTTACTTGCAAAGAAGTAAATATTGCTTACAAAATAATATTATAGAATATAAAGATAACGGTTTTTTTTTTCTCTTCATTTTCCAATAGCTTTATTTAAGCGACGAAGATTTCCAAGCTACGTTCGGAATGTCCAAAGAATACTACGAAACTATTCCACAATGGAAGAAACTTAACCTTAGGAAACAACACAATTTGTTTTAGAGTGCCTTCAAAAAGAGTGTTAAAATCATAATATGACTGATTTTTTTTAGATCTTAAATATATCAGAGTACGTATTGTTTTGTAGACATAGAAAAATGAAAAAGTCTTTACTTTTTATTTGAATTATAGAAAAATGGTGCCGTGAAAAAATAAAATAATTGATTATTTAAGAATTCACTTTTTTTTATTGACTCGCTATGTAATCAAGTAGGTTTATAGATGAAAAAAACTAACATAAATGATAACAAAGAACAAAGATGTGCTCAATCTCAAATATCTTCTTTTTTCTTTTTTTTTTGGGAAATAACTCTCTTTACTGATCCATTTCTCTTTTTATTGCGTAAGCAAAAAGATAAGGCACATTTTCTAACAAAACCAAAGCAAAGGGAAGTTATAAAAGGTTAAACATATATTTTTTTATTCATTTCACGCATTAAGCTATTCGATTTCGTTCAAGCAATGTTCAAATTTTTTTGGATATTATTAATTATTAAGCCAGAGTTAATATTAGGAAAGTGTGTTTCTCTTTCTGACGAATATTTATGTGACATATCAGAAAACGCTAAAATAGGTATTGTTATATTAAATTTATATATATTAAGTACATGTTTTTTTAATATAAAACAGGCACCACAATACTATCGTTTAATGCCAATGAATTCACAGACATAGAGACCTCCAAGTTTTCAGACTATTTTAAACTGGAAACATATGCCCTCAAAACGAATAAAATATTTGATTTAGCTGTAATAACTGATGGGCCTGTGGTAATTTATTGATTTATACCATTGGAATTATAGATATAATTATAAGACTTTCTTTTAAAGATTCCAATACCTGATAATCCAAATATATGTGAAATTGAACCAAAACCTGATTCTCTAGTGGTAATATCATCATATTATAACTAGTATTGAAAAAACTTGTGAAGTATTATATATTGAATTCAGGATGAGAATGTTGATAGTGTCACAATTCGGTTGATTAAAGGGGCGAAAAACCTTAGTGTACCACTGAAACTAAAGATACAAAAAATTTTCTCAAAAGCCCCTGAATTTTGTTCACAGTCACTCTCATTAAGTATAAGCGAGGTTTGTATCTATCAAAGAGATAACAATAATCAATTTCTAGATATAATTTGTGCAGGCAGCTCCAATAGGGACGACAATAATTGGTTTAGTTGGTTTAGCTTACGACCCTGATTTTAAAGGGAGAGTACAGACTTATTCTATCGAAGTAATGAATTAATACAAATCTTAGCTTTAAGGCATAAAATATGTTGAAAGTATACATATATAGATATATATATGTGTAGCACATACTTTTATTTATATAGTCAAATGAAGAAGAAAAGGTTTCTATTCGTGGTGATAATATGCAACAGCTAAAATTGATTCTAACTAAAGAATTTAACTACGACAAAGGTGATCGGGAATACAACTTTACGCTAGTTGCAATTGTAAGAATATATCTATAAATTAATGAAAAAGTGATAAATATGCCTTTTTAACATCAAAAGGACAATTCCAAAAATACGAGCTCGACAACATTTACCTTAATTATTCAGGATGCTGACGACCAGAATCCTGCATTTACTCAATTTGAATATTTCTTTAACTATACTGAAGAGGTAAAAGAGAATTAGTCATCATGTAAAAGAAACGAAATTTTGTTGACTCTGATTTTATTGGAATATTTAGGAAGATTATCTAATCGAAGAAAATATGACTAAACGAAATTTTTTGCAAGCTTTCGATGAAGATATAGAAATAAATCAAACAATTTACTATTCAATAGAAGGTCGGTTTATATTTTATGTGTTTTTACAGTGTAATAATAAGCCTACTCTGTATTAATAAAATGTGTTAGATCAGGATATGGAAGGAATTTTTTCCATTAACAAACAAACAGGAGAGATAATCCCTTTAATAAAATTTGATAGAGAAGTGAATGAATCATTTTCATTCATTGCGAAAGCTTATCAAATAGATAAACCTGATTTAAGAAAAGCTTTTGCAAGAGTTCATATAAAAATTTTAGATGTAAATGATAATCCTCCAGAAATGATGGAAAAGGAGTATTCCGTATCTATAAATGAGAATTTAAATGAGGGGGCCATTTTACTACAAGTAAGGGCAAATGATAAGGATATTGTAAGTTTTATTGATATAAATATAAATATAAATACAAAAATTATAATAACAACTTCTATATGGACATGTAAAGGATGACAACGGACTTTTTAAGTACCAAATAGACAACTATACAAATATAATAGAAGTTGATGCTAACGGTTACATAAGAATAGCAAATCAAACACTGTTTGATAGGGAAATCTTTAATTATATTGAGTTTGGCGTTAGTATTCATTAAGCTTGATGTACCTATTGTTCTTCTTTCATTTGTTACAAAAAAAACAACAGGTGTACGCTAAGGAATACTTAACGAATGAATTAAGGGAAAGTAGTCGTTCTAGAGTTGCTATTTCACTTATAGATGTCAATGACAATAATCCAGAATTTACGAATGAGAATTTCAAGTTTAAAATTCCAAATTCTATTAAACTAATTGAGGAATTCCCTCGTTTAACGGTTCAGTTACATACTCTACCTTATCTTTTCTATCAATCTAAAATAAATACCGAATTTTATTTGTTACAGGTGGAAGCCACTGACCGAGATAGCAATTTAAACGGTCTCGTAAATTATGTAATAGTTCCTGATCATAATATATTCAATATCAATCCTCTTAATGGTCATATATTTCCAAGACATGTCTACAATTTGACGGAAAACCTGACAATATCTCTAAATGTTAAAGTCATTGATCAGAGTAAGAATTTGAATGAGAGAAGGTTTATTTTATAAATTGTCATGCATTTAGTTATATTCATTGTATTTTTTACCAAATTAAACGTCTCGTAGATCGAATTTTAGAACGATATTTTTGCTCTCGACAAATGAAACTTTGCGAGTATCCTCCACGTTGCCAAATGACGATGCTTTCACCACCGAAAAGGGTGTAACTGATATTTCTACGTTATTTTCAACTGAGAGTCCTGATATTAATAGAACATGCACCATTATTAACGAAATACGAAATGTAAGTGTCTTTAGGGAGTTTATCATAGTATTTCTTTGTTATACTATTGTATTCCATGCAGGAAGAATCGAATAAACTCATTTATATTATTATTATATGTTTGCTATCTATATTGTGCTGCACTCTCCTTATATCACTTATACTATTAAAAGTGGAAAAAATCAAAGAGAAAAACAACATTTCGGACGAATGGACTCAATGTTCCATCAGCGATGAAAATTCTAATAAGATAGAAATAATCCCTACTTGTAATACTATTTCTATAGTGGACACAAACGAAGTTTTAACCATACCTATGTGTAATGGAGAGGACATAATTTCTCCCTGTGATACAATTTTGGTACAAACAGATCATACAGCAAATATAAGGCTTCGGGAAAAAAGTGAAAGTTTTCGCAGCGAAGATACACAAATTGATTTGTCAATTGATAATGATCCAATATCCGATATTGAGGATTGTGAAATGAACGAAATAGAAAGAAGAAGTCTAAAAGAATTGTTTGCAGAAGAGTCAATTCTTTCTGTATATGAACTTGCCGATGGTAAGGATGAAGCTATTAAAGCACCGGTCTTTTCAACTGTTTAATAATATTTGTTTTATTCGTAAATATGCTCATTGAGAGAATCTATTTTTGTGTTTAAAATATGTAGTTTGTTGATCTTTTCAAGGACATCATATACTAATTATACTGTAATAACGTATCAAATGATTGGTAATGGTAAATATATTTGATATAAATTATATATCCTCCTCTAGAATGTTAATCCTATTTACAATATAAAGATAGTATGATAGGGAAAAGGGAATTATAAAAAATTTAATAAGCGGATTAATTCTTATTTATTTAAATGTATAAAAGTATTAACAAACACTCTATCATGGTATTAAAATTTATTTTAGTAAACAAAGTGTATAAACTTGATATTTATTAGGCAAAAGAACTGTTCAATGATGATTTAATTTAAAGAAATTCGTAAAAGAATATAAGAAGGTTCCAAGTTTAGGCGATAGATGTCAGGGCGTTTCTTAGAATCAATACGTACACCCATGTATACAGATCGAGTGAAAAAAAAGGAAGTGTGCGCATGCTCCACCAGGTGTACGGCGACGCCAGGTGTGTTTTCCAGGCGATATTTTTACAACTCTATACAATCGAAATTTTTACGTTCACGTTTGAATCCATTGATTCTTTTGAGAGGTAATAAATATCTTAATATTTTCTTCATAAATTTCTAACATTTTTAGGCGAGTAGTCATAATATTTACATTTTTTACCATTCAAAAGGAGGAGCTTCAAATAAAATCATAGTACAATTGTAGCGCCACTTTTGTACATCGTTTTCTCTTAGAGATCAAACAGTCAGCATTGAATTTATGTATAAATGTGTGTATATTTTGTACGTGACTAAGAGAGCTTTTGTATTTTGAACATCTTTTAGACAAGTCTATAAATAGACTTGTTTATACTAAGTTGATGTATATAATTATTTGAAAATACATAAGGGAATTTTACTCGTACGACGACTATTGTCCATTTTTTTTAATACTACGTTCTCTTTTTTTGTCATTGACGTTTTACCGATAAAAATCAAAGGTGAATTCTTTCCTCTACTGAAACACAAGTTAAATCGATACTTTTATAAAATTTTGTTCAGTTCAAAAATATAGAAAGTTCTTTTTGATTTTTTTGTAGTTTTGTTTCAATTTAACGATATTTTAAAAGGTTCTTATTAATTTTTATTTTTAGTTTAATTCTTTTTAAAAGTTTTCATATTATATTTTTCTATTTTCTTTAATTTTTATCCATATTTTTATTATTGAGGTAATCTAATAGTCGATAAATAATAAACTATAATTATTTATATACAAGGTTTTTCACTTGCTCTAATTGAACTTTTTAAATGTGTTAATTATTTAGGAGGGAAGTATAAAAAGGAATTCCGTCTACCTTCACAAACCATAAATCAAGCTGCTCTTAAAGATTTCTCCAACTTTTTAATGAAATGGTGAAGATGGCATAGATAATTTCATTTTAGATTTATTGGAGAAATTCATTTCTGAATTCATATAGGCAATACATATATATCTATATATATATATTTATTTATTTTAATGTATTAAATATATATATATATACATATATATGTATCTATATAAATCATATATGTGAATATAACTCTTTTCTATAGATGGATTGTATATATATATATGTTTTTATGAGTGTATATTTATATACTATTTAAATACTAAGAAGAAGAGTTATATAATGGATTTAGATGAAACTGATAGTACAATGGCTGTTGGCTCTGTAAGCGATAAAGGCACGTTTAATGAAGAAGAAGACGAAGAAAACGAGTTGAATAAAATGTATCATTATTCTAATGGTACAACTTTGGAAACTATCTATCACTCTCAAGATAGATTAAATACAAAGAATTATGAAAATGATTTAAAATTTATTCGATCAGATTTTACGAAATCCTTACCTGAACTCAGAATAAGCGATGAAAATGGCGAAAGTAAATGGCAACCAGATTCTTTAGCTAAGCAACAAGCCATTTCGACGCCTTCTCTGACAACTAATAAGAAAAAGATGTATGAGACGTACGGATGGCCAAGTGCTAGTGATGTCTCTAAATCATTCGATTCGGCTACGTACATCAGTTATGCTCAGGAAATATTACAATCTACACACGTTTCTCCGGAATACGAGTCAATAAGGCGGCGCTACCAATTAATGGAAAAGGCAGCGTCTATGGAACAACTACTTTTGGAGAAGAGCGACGATTTCCTGGAAAAGATTGATGAATATGACGAAACTCCCGAAAGCGTTTCTCTTAAGAAGCTCGAATATCGCAATGAATTAGAGGCACTTAAGAAAAATTTAAAAGAAGGACACAATCTTCTTGATAAGAAGGCTCTTAACGGTTTTTCCTTGTCAAGTCCAACAGGTCGTGTGGAAAACTTGAAGAACATATACGAAAATGGAAAATTCACAATGAATGAAATCGTTAAGTATCCTTCTATTGGCATAGAATCGTTTTTAAAGGGGCGAAACTTTGATAAATTGGCCTTACACGGGACTAATATTAATGAGAAGCAAACAGGATATGATGCTTATGTGCAAAAAGTTAAGGATAGGCACAAAAAAATTGGTCAACTTTCGAGAGAGTGGATACACTCTGAAGAAATGTTAGTATCAGGTCCACCACAAACCGAAGGGTATAGCTTATCCCCAGCTCCACCAGAAGTAAAGAGAACTAGAGTACCAACTCTTGAGATAAATGCCGATTCTAACCCGTTAACAGTGGAACAATTGCGAAAGTACGGTAGATATCACCCGAAAAATAGAAAGGCTGACCGCACCGAAGATATTCCTTGGCGAACGTCGTCGCCAATAAATGTTCAATCGAAAGTAGTTGATAATATCGGAATTAAGGGATCAGATGAACGAAACGTCAAGAGTTCGTTTATCAAGCCATCTGAAACGTATGATCAATTTGAGAATAGAAAGACTAAACATGATTTCATTGATAAGTCTTCCAGTGGGATAAACGCTAATGCAAATTTGAGAGAAAAATCGAACAATTATAGGCCTAGATCATCTAGAAAAGACTCCAAACCTCAAACAGGAGCGATAGCTGCAGCATTAGGTAAGCTTAAGGAAGCTCAGTTAGAGGTAGAAGAAGAGTTCGATAAATTAATAAAGAAAAAGCCGAATGGTAAAAATAATTCTGAAGAACCGCCAATACCATCAACGGAACCACCCAAAGTCAAATATATTGATACTGAATTGGATTTTGAGGATGTATATAAATCAAATATATCGTATAGCGAAGTTGAAAGTGATAATCAGTCAGGTGAAGAGTTTAAAGGGAACAAACCGGAACAAAGATCTAAAAAAAGTCCTCATTCTGCGAAATTGAATCCAAATTCAGACCAGTCGTCCAAACATTATAATGGCAGATATAGATATTCCCCTGTTTCAGGGATAACTTCTGAACCTATACACGCAGAAGATAAAATTGGAAAATCTTATATTCCAACAAACGACGACAAGATCTTAATCAGAAACAGATATAGTGAACAAAGAAGTGTACCTGGAACTGTTTCTAATAGACTATCTCCAAGAACAAAGGAAGAAGATTCATCCATGAACCCTGCCCTAAAGCCACGAGAGGGTTCGCCAGACAGGTCGCAGATGAAACATATTACCCCTATGCCTTACAAATCATTTACTCAATCAACACCAGACTTGTATTCTTCAGAAAGGTCACCCGATAATCAGTCTAAGACCTACGCTTCCATAAAGAATTTAAAGACACAAAATACCAGCCTTGCCAATAGGTCTCGGACAGTCAGTCCACGAGACCGATCAAAAGATTTCAGGTGTGGTTTTGTACATTCAGAAATTCGCCGAGTTCCAACTGAGAACGAAATGATGCAGCAAGTTGATATGATTGGCAAAGAGTGGAAAGGTGGAATTAGGACAGCTGGACTGACCCCAAAGGTTCAACAGCCTCAACAAACCATTCGTGTTGTTAAAGAGAATTTTCAGTACAAAACGTTTCCTGCTAAAAGTGGAAATAACAGCGTTCCTTTCAAACAAGCCACAAAATCTACTTACAACTCAGGTTTCTTATTATGAATATGCTTTTAGAGACTTTTTGTTCTCTTGCATAGATATACTTATTTTCATACTATACAAAGCGATTTGGTCTTTTTTTTGTTATAGTATCTTGTATAACATGGATACTTTAGCATAAAGAATCCGTTGTTTTACACATTTGTTTCTCTTCGTTTTCTTTTCAATAATTTTACTGTAGAATCGTAATTTTTTATTTCATAGTTTCTATCTATCTTTGTATCTATCTAACAATCTCTCTTTCTCTCTCTCTCTCTCTCACTCTCTCTGTATCTATCTATTATTAGTATTTTTGTGATGAAATATCTCTTTTTATATTTTTTTTGAACTTGTTTATTTAAGCTTTGATAAAACTTGGTTTTTTTTATCTTCTTTTTAGATCACAACATTCGGGAAACGGTGAGAGTAGCAGAAAGAGGGACTCATTATGATACTATAGACTCACATTTGGTTAGTGCTTTTAAACCTCTGAGTATTCCTTTCTTTCTTGACTTTTTTATTTTAGAATGTAAAAATTTTTCACACAATCCATTAATTAAACGTACTTTTTTACTCGATTTCTATTACCTCAGTCATTTTCAGTATATCCTTATACGTATTTTCTTAAATACAGGCGAAAAACCAGACTACATCTTCTATTTATTCATCAAAGCATGACTGGTAAGAAATTAGAGGTTTAGAAAGAATGGAATAATTTTAGGCATGTTTCCTTTTTGACAGGCAAAACGTCAAACCGTCTGTTACGCATGCAAAAGCCAAATACAATTTTTTGGGACAGAATCATATGGAATTAAGTTTTAAGCGTGGGGACGTTATTAGAATAATACAAGATATGAATCACAATTGGACGGAGGGAGAATTAGACGGTCGAGTGGGAGTTTTTCCATCGAATTATGTAGAAAAACTTGAGAGGCCACAGGAACCCTTTCCAATTGAGGGAGAAGGAGTTGCAAAATTTAATTTTCAACCACAAAGTAGTGTTGAACTTGGTCTCAAAAAAGGAGAAGTTGTAAAATTATGTAGGAGAGTTGATATCAATTGGTGGGAGGGCAGGAATGGCAATAGAGTGGGAATTTTTCCTTGTTCTTATGTTCAAGTGATTGTTGAACCTCGTTATCCACCGCTTTCTCGATCTTCGGTCGGTTCTCAGACACCTCCTATGCATTTAGTAGACACTCAAGGCGAGTTTTACCGAGAAGCAACCGGAAGAAGCACATTACCGGCAACTAACGAATCTTATTCATCCTCGCGACCAAACGACGCTTCAGATTTCAAATTGTAAGTGGAAGACGAAAATCGATTAAGTAACACTTAACCTATACTTTGTTGTAGATATAAGTCCTTGTATCGTTACATACCGCAAAATGCAGACGAATTGGAAATGTACGAAGGTGATATAGTTTTTGTCTACGAAAAGTGTCATGACGGATGGATGATCGGGGAGAGTTTAAGATCAAGGAAATTTGGTACTTTTCCAGGAAATTATGTGAAACCGGTACTATATTACACGAACTAATTTAAGAATCTTCTTATAAACTTATAACACATAGTATAATATTATAGATATTTCACATAAACTTTATAGATTATAACCTGTGCAGGCTTTTTGACTATACAACTTTCAATTATCTTCTTTGAAATTTGCTGGCCTCAGTTTATTTATCTTGTTTGTTTTCGGTCTCCCCGCAAGCTATTTTCTCGTTTCCTGATGCGCTTCCTTCCTCTTTTTTCACAGTTGTTTGAAATGCTTGATCTTTTTCATCGGCTTCTTCCAAAACAGGTTCTATTTATTATTAAATGAAAAATATGAAGGAAAAAAAATAAGAAATTTATCACCTTTTTACTATAAAATGATAGAACTTGAAAGTAGAAAACAATCAATTATAGAAAAATATTTGCATCAATTAAGATACAACCAAGAAAAATGGGAAGACGTTATGAATTAGATATAAAAGGATTAATTTTCATAAAACTAAATTTACTTCTTTGTTTTTCTTAATATACAGTATAATATAGAATTGATATTATATTTGTATAAGAAAATACTAATAAAATCTTTCTAACATTGACCAGTTATAGATATTATAAACTTACCCACATCCTCGTCAATGCTGTCACTTATATTTGGTCGAACGTATTCTGGACCAGATTTTTGAGCTAAAAATAGACTTAATTAAAAAACATTATGATAGCTAAAAGACTTAAGGAGATTAAGCTAATTAATTGTATTTTATAAATAATTAGAGCCTATTTTTTCCACTTGCCTAAATATTCAGGAATACCATCTGCCCATACGGAATGTTCGTTCATATCGACCTCTTGCATTTCATCGTCAACTTCTATAGACTCCATCTTTTTACGTTCCCTTTTCTTAGTATCTATATTTAATAGGAATAAGAGGAATAATAGTTATTATTAATAGAATTCCATTTTTCTTTTCTATTCCTATAGCTCTATCACTCTTTTACTTATTATTTGTAAAAGACACAAGTTTATTACGGAATAATTCCTATTCAATTATAATATTGAGATTATCTTTGTCTCAAATTTTTCCTTTTAATAGCAATTTTAATAAAAATGGAAAAACAGTATGTTACAGTAAAGATAACATAACAACTGTAGGTAAATAAGATATCTTTTGGTTCGAAGAGATACGTTATTTTAATATAAAAGAGACCTATATCTTGTGATATAAATAGAATAGCAAAAACAAAGAACTTTTAGTGACAAGCTCTATAGATAATTTTTATAAGTATGGAAAAGAAAGTCTATGAAGTTTACTGCTAATTATTTCGTTCATCTAATAATAGAAAATAGTTCTAAATAGGTTGGGGAAGAATAAATTGTTCCATCGGAAGATTGAATCATATTTTAAAAAGGTCAAATCATTAAACCTTGAAAGAAGATTATCTTCTTTTTCTACTTCTACAAAACTAAAAAAGATAAGTCTTTTTAGCAGCCCTGAGTCTTTCATAAAAACCGAGAATGACTATATATACAGCATATGCTGTATGTATACAGTATATACAGAAAATTGTTACTAGTGTAAGATTAGGCTTAGCTTCTTATATTGTATGAATAAATATTCTGATAAATATAGCATATAGCATGTTTATAAAAGTTTATGTATTGTATTATATATACTAATTATTATTTTAAATAAAACCCGAAATATTAGAGATTGCATTTAGAAGAAATTATATGAATATGCTCGGTATAATTATAGGATTTATCTGGTACAGCGTCATCGTCGTGTTCTGTGATATAATTGACTTTAAACAATACTTTTAGTATGCTTTCTCTTCTTGTATACATCATTTCTACGAAAATGTTGTAATCTTTCTTATTTTTACAGATATATTAAAACAAGAAGTAGAATAACTGTTACATATTTCCTGTACCATTGTTTAGCTACTTAATTATCATGGTGATATTGGAATTGGCAGACAGCAGTAACGGTGCAATTATAATATATTTCGATCTTCTCTTTACATGGCTGTCTAGATATTGAAAATTTAATACATTTTGCGCAAGCACCAACTGATAGAAATCACGTCTATTTATATATACCTGCAAGTACTGTTCTTAAATACAATTATAGCTGTATATCTATCTATATACATATGTATATACTGTATATATAAATTTATATATACATATATATTTATGTCATAGCTGAATGTTGCTATTTCTAGACAAATAGAATTATTTGCATATATAAACATACACAATATAGATATCATGATGAAAAATTCTATTTAGACTCTTTGTTTTGATCTGTTAAGGAAACTATATAAAATTTCGTGAAAACAATCTATTTCTATTTGTCTCGACCTCCTCCCCTCCCCCACCTCTCTCTCTCTCTCTCTTTATTTCTCTATATCTCTATTTTCCTAGATATTTTGTATCCACATTTGAATTTGATATAGGTAAAAACATTTCTGACAAACATTTTTTTAAATAAAACGTCAATAATTACAAAATAGAAAGTAAACTTAAACGAATAAAACATAACAAAAAAGATTGAAAAAAACTTTACCAGCCGTGTGACTTTCATCGCCAGACATCACGCTTGTATTCTCTTTGACTGATTCTATCTAAAAAAAAATGATCTCTAGATGGAGTTGTAGGCGCCAAGTTGTACATTATTACAATGAGTTTTCCTCCTTTTATAAAGTTCTCCTTATGTGGTCTGCAGATGGAATAGATTTATTCATTTAATTCAAATAAAAGTCTTTCAGATTCTTTTGAAATTATTGAATAGAAAATTTATTATTTCAGAAGTAATATTAAATTCATATGAATCTTATTAAATCCATTTACAAGCATCCATTTTCTATGAATAGTTAAAACGACTTAAGATCTATTTACGATTCTTATTAAAGTAGAAATTACTTTTTTAAATAAGTTAAAAGAGAGAAATTGAATATTGTTCCTTTTAAACTAAATGGTGTTTCTCTCGAAATTTTTTGCACTTTAAACATCCGCTTCAGATATAAAAATAGATTAAGAGGAAATTAACTAGTTCAGTGCTACTGGTGAAGAAATCGAAGAACAAAAGTACAATGTAAACTCTTAAAGCATTGGAGAAGTGTGCATATATTTGCTATCGCTCGTATAATGTCTTTGAAAAATGATCTACGTTTTTCATTATTCATTTTTCTTCTTTCTTTTCTATTTTATCCTCCTTCACTTTTTTCTTTTCCTCATTTCTATGTATCTTTTTCTTAATAATTTCTCCATTAATTTGTCATTGTTAGTTTTCTTTTGTTATAAAGCTAATAATATACAGCATTTATATATACAAATGTTTGTATATATATATCCTCCCCTCCACTTGTTCAATCGTTTCAAAGATGAAAAAATTATCAGTAATCCCTTTGGTTTGTAAAAAACAACTAAAGAAAGAAATATTGATCTGTACGTAAATAGATAGATTTATATTAAACATATGATTAAAGCTGTTTTCTAAACTTATAGTGTATTTGTTATAAAGAACTGTATACATATTTATAAAGGTTTAGCGTTAATAAGTATATTTTAAGTTCTGAAATATATAAATATATTCATAAAAATTAAGACAATTAGTTCCATTACTGTTCTTTAAATATCTTAGGCACGATTTTTAAACAGTATAGGATTACAAAATGCAACTTTTTACATAAAGTTTCATTATTAAATCGGGACACGTAGTTTGAGCGGGGAATTTTTTTTTTAACTAATATGGAGTATGTTGCATTATTTATTAACAAAATGGTTTATGTCACTTAAATGCTTACGTTAAATCGAAAGAAGGAAATGGACCGATTTAATAATCTCTTTCTCTTGAAATACACTCCAATTTTGAATAAAGCCCATTCCCTTTGCTGTATTACAATCCAATAAATAAAATAATTGTTTAGAAAGATGCAGCGGTCAGTGAAATAGGATAGATAATGATGATTTCCTTTATTAAAGAGAATTCTCAGAAGTTTAGCTTATCATATCCTTCCTTGAGAAATCGAAAAGAATCGACCAACTGTTAAACGGAAAAGAGAAAATATATAGCATCCTAATCCTTCCACCCCTCTACAAACTACCACACCCCCTCTTTTTCAATCTTTTTGCAGTGTAATTCAATTGCAGACAGGAGTCTGATTTGCGGTTGTCGCTTTTCTTTGCCGTCTTAAGCGATGCTTAAGAAAACTTCTTTAAACTCGAATACATTGAGTTCTATTAGCTTGGATCTTCTCTCGTTATACTTTATTCTTAGGCGTGATGAAGAAATGGGAAAAGGAAATTCATTTTCAACAAATTTATCCCGGGACTTTAATAGCGTAAGTATAAAATTACATTTTTCCTTACTATCTTAGGCCAAATTATAGCTCTATATCAGGAGACAGAGTGTACACAAACTGTTCCACAGTATTAATATATGGAGCAGGCAATTAGGCAGTTAATATACCATTATTGGCCAATCTTTAGGTACCGAATACTGGGCCTGTTGTGTACACCATTTCCATTGTTGTATGAACAAAAAGACAATTTCTCTACATCTAAAAACAAAAAATCTGAACCTCAAATATAAAAACAGATAATGGCCTCCAAGATAGATTCCATGGAGGAAGAAGATGGAGAACAATTATTTCTTGCCTGCAGGGAAGGAAATCTCAAAAAAGTTTCAAAGATTTTAAAGGAAGGTGGAGTAGATCCAAATGCAAAAAATATTGTAAGTTCTCTGAAAAAAACTCTCATCAATTGTTTTTAAGTATAGATACAAGATCTATCATGTTTACTAGGATTTCTCATACTTTTTTTTCTATAGATAGGACACACCGCCCTGCATGTTGCTTGTCACAAGGGCTACAAGGATATTGTTGAGGAACTATTGAGGAACAAGGCGGATATAGAACTGCAAACACTAGTAGGGAATAATATAGAAATGCTATTACCCTTTAGCCTTTCATTATTATTTTTGTGTAAAACTATGACTTCTTTTAGGATGGATTTACTCCACTTCATATAGCTAGCCGCTATGGCAAATTGGAAGTAATTAAGGTTCTTGTTGAACACAACGCGAAAATTAACTGCCAATCAAATGTATTTATATTATGAATTTCTTTAACCTCTTGCTAAATACCTTGTATCGTGTACTTTTTACAATTCAAGGAGGGATTTACTCCAATCTATTTAGCCGCGGAGGAGAATTTTCCGGACATGATCACATACCTGCTTTCGAAAGGAGCTAAACCTCAACTAACAACTAAGGTAACGAGAAAATCAATATACATATTGTTCACGTCCGATAACCTCTTTATCCCTACTCTGACAAACAATTAAAGATAATTGCGATAAAGCTATAGCATATTAATTCAAGGAGATAATTTTATCTTCCAGAATGGATTTAGACCTTTAGATGTAGCTGTAACACAAAAGAATATTGAAGCAACTAACACTCTTTTAACTTGGGACAAGATGAGCAAGAAATCCCGACATACGGCATTGCATTCAGCATCAAGGAAGAACGATAGGCCAGCGGCCGCTCTTCTTATTGAAACCGGGCGATGTTCGATTAACGATAAAACACCAGTACGATTTTAAGCTTTAAATTTATTGACTTTCATTTGTCATTTATCACAATTTATGTGATTTTTTTCCTTCGACTAGAATGGCTTTACAGCCTTACACATTGCTTGCCAATATAATAGTACGGATATCCTAGAATATCTTATTGAGAATGGTGCAAATATTAATATTGAAGCAAAGGTAATACTTGAACAACTTTTGCCGTATAAACAAACATCGTTAGCTACTTAACACTTGATTTATTTAGAACAAAGTTACTCCACTACATGTTGCAAGCAAATGTAACAAACTAGAATCAGTTATCATATTGTTAGATAATGGAGCTAATATGGAAGTTATCACAACGGTATGTATTTCATTTTTAAGCTAAAAAAGAATATTTTCAATACCTTGAACTTATAACTTCCTTTTAAGGATAAGCTCACACCTCTTCATTGCGCTTCAAGATCAGGACAAGTTGCGATTGTTGAAAAGCTGTTAGAAAGAGGGGCAGAGGTCAATGCAAAATCCAAGAGTAAATTGACTCCACTTCATATGGCATCTCAAGGAAATCACTATGATTGTGCAAGGTTATTGATTTACCACAAAGCTCCAGTTGAAGATGTTGCAATTGTAAGACTATTAACTTTATAAACCTACATAACTTGTATAGAAAATAATAAAAATAAGAGGCAAGGGAAAGAGAACAAAGCTCAAAAATTTATTTCTTTCTCTTTAGAAATCAATAAATTGTTAATATAAGACAGAAAGAAGAAAAACTAACTTAAAAAGTTTTATCTTACGACTTTCTTCTTGATTTAAATCCATCTAATAAGTTTATTTTTGTTTTAAATCAGTTATTTTAATATACTTTTATTCTTTTATCCGATTACTGTTTCATTTATTTATCTAATCATGGGGTTTTTTTTAACAGGATTATTTAACCGCACTTCATGTTGCGTCGCATTGCGGAAGTTATGAAACAGCAAAGCTTCTCCTTAGCTGCAATTGTAAAGTAGATCCAAGAGCTCGGGTAATAGTGATAATAATTGAAATAGACAAAAATTTGAATAATTGCGATAATAATAATAATAATGGTATGGAGCTTGTATATAATTTTTGTTTTATTTTTATAGAATGGCTTTACACCGCTACATATTGCCTGTAAAAAGGAAAGAATTCGCATTATAGAACTTCTTCTGAGTTATGGTGCGGTAATTAACGCAACGGCTGAGGTTAGAAACGAACTTTGTTTACAAAAAAACTCTTTACCTTTTATTTTCAATTAATTGTCTCAATCTCGACAAACTTGTCTAAAAATAATCTCTACTTTTCTCTCACCTCTCTTCTCTCTTATTATGATATATATATATATATATTTAAACATGTATATTTTACAGAGTGGACTAACTGCCCTTCATGTGGCGGCTTGGTATGGTTTTAACGAAATAGTTAAGAAATTAATAGACAAAGGCGCTGATCCTAATGCTAAAACCAGAATTGGTCAGACTCCTTTACATACAGCAGTTATTGGAGGTAAATTGCAGACCGTTAAACTACTTATTAAATTGGGTTCCCAAATTAATGCAAAGGCAAACCAGGGCGAAACGCCTCTTCACTTGTCTGCTGATTTAGGGGATTGGAAGGCCGCAGAGTGTCTTTTAAAGGGTGGAGCAGCAGTTGACGAAAAAATGGATAATGAATTTACACCATTGCACGTTGCTATAAGACGCGGCCAAGTAGATACGATAAAAATCTTATTGAAATATCATAGCAACCCTGAGTTAAAGACTAGCACAAAACTGACGGCCTTGCACTTAGCTGCCAAAATGGGCAATCCAAGAGTTATAGAATTGCTCTTGAAGAAAGGGGCAGACCCAAATTCTAGAGGCGTAAACGAGCTTACACCCCTTCACGTCGCATGCCACTATAGAAAAGCAAAAGCTATCCAATTATTACTGGATAAAGATGCAAAAGTTAATCTGAAAGCGAAAAATGGTATGCAGGCGTTGCACATTGCAGCCAAAAGGGGTTATCCTTCCATAGTTAATCAACTTTTAAAGAGAAAAGCTGATCCTAATGCTTCTACAAGAACTGAATACAGGCCTTTACATTATTCATCCGTAGAAGGCAATACCAATGTAACGAAACTATTAATTAAAAGTGGTGCTGACCCAAATTGTAGAAGTAGAAATGGTCTAACGCCTCTTCATCTTTGTGCCGAAAAAGATGAAACTGAATCTGGCGAATTACTGATTAATTCAGGATCAAAATTAGAAGAAAAGTCTAATGCTGGTTTTACGCCTTTGCATACTGCGTGCTATTATGGAAGTATTGGCATGATCAAACTATTATTAAAGCATGGGTCAAATTTTGAAGCGTCAACAGAATTGGATTATTCTCCACTTCATCTTGCAGCTCAACAAGGAAACGCCCTAACTATAAACATATTATTGCAAAAAGGGGCTGATGCAAACCGTATTAACAAGGTAATATTTGATTTAATTACAACTCCCTATTTTATCCTATACGTATGTATAATATAAATGTTTTATACATATAAACATAGTATATAATAAGTATCTAATATTTTGAAATAGGCATTTAGAAAATATTACTCAGTAATATTCTTAGAAAGGGAAATAAAGGACGCACACGACCATTAACAAATTAATTTACTTTTATTAAAGTTTGCTTTTAATACTCTTAAAAATATAGGATGGACAGACAGCCTTGTCAATTGCCAGGAAATGTTCATATGTTAGTATAGCAGAAGGGCTCAAGGATAAAACGGATGTAGTGGTCAAAGAGTCTAACGTTTCTTACACTCCTCATATGCCTGATACAATGGAAGAGGACACTCACTCGGAAATAGATTCGGAAGGTTTATATGACGTCATAAATTCTGAATGACAGAAAATTATTTTTACAACCATTAAATATCTATATTTGTTTTTCTCTTTAAAAGATGAAAGCACATTTATTACAACAAATAATCAACAATTGGAAACCTTCATGACTTACACGGTAAGAAAATGATAAATATATAAAGAGGGGATATATAGTTTATACAGTACTTATATGCTTTTTTTCTTCATCAAAGTCTTCTTTGACTAGTTTTTACTTTAATTTAAATTAAATAATAATTAATTAACTACTCAATTAACCTGTAATTAAAGTTCTATTAAAATTTTCAGGACTATACTTTAGATCCATCGAAAATAATAACTTTTACAGAAGAAAGGTCAAATTACGCGGTCGTTGATTTACACAACTCACCGGTTTAGTATTAAAAAATAATTTCGTTAGCTTTGTTATATTTTTTTATACTAGAAGAACAAAAAAAGCAAAACAACATAAAAAATGTATTAGCTGCTTTTTTAACACATTTTTTTTTAATTAACAAAGTTTTTAATACTCGTAATTAACTGGCTGCTGTTTTTTTTATTTAATACTCTTACCATATACTTAAGCAGTATGTTATTAACAGTAATAAACTGGTATCTATATTATACTATCGTCTTTATCTGATAAACTACACTTGCACGCTTATCTTTTTTTCTATAAACCTACACAAAAAGTAAATTGTTCTAAGGTGAAAAGACTATATTTATATTTATTAATATACCTTTAACTACTTTAGGAAGAACAGATAACAGCTGACGTTTGTACAATGGAGAATGCAGCAATATTTGAAAACGGTTTGGAATCAGAGAGAACCATTTCGGAGTAACTATATAATATACATTTTATTTTCCTCATTTTAACATTCCATTGATAGATTAATAAACATATTTTATATTAATATAATGCTTTGCAGATTCCTCATATCTTTTATAGCTGATGCTAATGGGGCAATAATGGTCTGTAAGCGATATTCCGGACTGAGGATAATTGTCCAACCTAATGTCATTTCCAATCCGACGAAATTTATTTTAAAATTCGTGAAAAAAGATCAACTATCGTCGCCACCTCCCCTTCTTCAAAATGAAGGATTAGCGTGTAGGATTTTAGAATTATCCCCCAATGCCTTGGATTTCGATGGGTAAAAGATATTTTCATTTAATACTTTTTCTCCGTAAAATTTGATCTTAGACTTAATTAATTCCTCTTTATAGAGAAATAATAATTGAGGTTCCTCATTTCGCTTCATTAGAAGATGGGCAAAGGGAAATTGCAGTATTAAGAAGCGATAATGGGGTTGATTGGATTGAACATAAAAACATTAGCGAGGAGCGTAGACCTAAAAATATTGATGAAATATTTAAGGGTGAAAACATTATGCTATAATATTTGTCACTATATTAAAATATGAAATAATATTTGGAACAGGTTTTAGAGAGGCTGAAAGCGTTTATAACAGAAACGTCGTCCGAATTAAAACGAATAGCTTACCAAAATATTTCGCTTTAGTATCATTATTAAGGCAACGCACTAAACTCTTGGGACAAGAGGGCGGAATTCTAGTTGCTCACGCCGAATCTAACGTCCAAATTAATTTCCCAAAAGGTACCATATGGAATAGTTATCTTAGTAATACGTCCAAGTTAATTCCAGTTCTAATATATTTTTTAAAATAGGAGCTGTCACAAAAACAATTCAAGCAGGTATACAAGCTCAAATTATTAAAAGAGCTCTTCTGGATCAATGCCTGAAACCTGGAGTTATATCTAGTCCTATTGTCAGCCTTGAACCCAGTAAACGAAAGTTTCATAGAGAAATAACAATTTCTTTACCTCTTGGTACAACGAAGCTAGATTCTAAGCAACTAGAATCCGTAAGATTATTTTGCAGTCTTGATGGTAATATAATATAAATATCTTTCAATTTTGATAACTATACGTATTTAATTTTCTATATTCATCTATTAGAAAGGAATGTCAAATGGGAAGATATTACGGGGACGACGGAAATAACTTATTCTAAAAATTGCGCTCACTTTAAGACAATTTATCCTGGAAAATTTTGGATATTAATCGATAATGGATTTAATCATGATCTTATTAATCGATTATATAATAGAATAAGTTCCATTCCTTATTTAGTAAATTTCGTTTGTTTTTCGAAACGTTTTAGCAAATATAGGGGACAGTTACGTCTATTTTGCATCAGTGATGATAAACTTGATAAGACCCTAGAAGGGCAAGAGAATTTTGAAAAAATTGTCACTTCGAAATTAATTGAAGTGGGTGAAGGCTGGGAAATTGGTGTCGAAGTTAGTGAGAACTTTGAAATAGTATCTAAATCCAAGGAAGGCATCGCTATGGCATTTAGACCTTTCGTTGAAAATAGATTGTCTATTAATTTGCGAATAAGAGATTATCGAAAGAAAGACGAAGGTTTTATCAATCTTGTTAAGAAATCTAATAAGAAATCATCTATCAAAGAGATAATATGCACCCTGCCTATCCATTTTCCATTATCCAATGAATTCAGTGATTCTGATAGTGATAATAATATTGAAAAGGAAATCGACGAAGAGAATAATGTTATTGATAATCTCGATGAATCTATCAATAACATAGGAATTGAAGATGTTCAACAGGCACTAACCGGAACTACAGAACCAAATATAAAATCTTCAAATAAATTAAATCTCGATGAACTTGACTTAAAATTAACGGATATTGCAGGATCTTTGGGAGACGATTGGGAAAAGTTAGCCTATCGTTTAAATTCCGATAATGCAGAAATAAAAAACATTCAAGCTTCATACGATTATCACGGAGAAAAGGCACTGGTTTACTTTCACTATTTATTGAGCGTCGATCCACCTGTAACAGGTATAGTACAATTCTTATTTAGATAATAAACAGTATAGAGGAAAATGGAAAAATATTAACGATTATCGTTTCTTATTACAGGCAAAGAGTTTGTAAAGGCGCTTAAGAAAATCGGTCGAGAAGACGTTATTATCGATTATATCACCGATTTAGAGTTAAAAAGTTTGGCCTATGAGGAAAATGAAAAGGAAGAAGAAGAAGAAGAAAAAGAGGAAAAAGAAAAAGATACACCAATAAATGATCTTAACAACAGAAATGGTGATAATAATCAAAATAATACGGTGAATAGACAAGAAAAGAAATATTATTTTATTTTTCTTTGTTAAAAATATCTCTACTATATGAAATTCTTTTTTTTTTCTTTAACGTCATAAAAAAGAGTTCTTCCCTAAAAGAAAATAATGAGAATGATGAAAAGCCAATAGCAGGTAAGGTTTTTTTTAAATAACCAATTTTTCAATAGTATGATTAAGCTTTTGTGAAAAACACGTTTTGTTAATTCAACGAGCTTATAAGGGTTTATGAAAATTTCTTTGAGTCTTGGCTTTTTAGATGAACTTGAAGAAGAGGAGTTCTTTCCTGAAATTAATAATGTTAAACCTCCTATTAAAATTGAAAATGACGACAATTTGCCTAAAATGTCATACGTAGACGCCTTAAATTTCATTGCTGATCAGTTAGGTGATTGTGAAATTAAAAGCTTATTATATCCTGAATTTGATCAAGGTTAATTTTTTTTATGATTATTAAATAGCAAAATTCATATATAATGTAGCATTTTTTTAACCTTTATACCTTAATATAGACTTTATATTAAAATATATTGTATATAATTACAATGTATATTGAATAGATATAGTATAGTATACCAATTTTATATTATACATTATCCTATTTTATCACACTATTTAAATAGAACATGAAACTCTTGAAGAAAACTTTAAAGAGCAATTTTCCGAGCCAAAAGAAGCAATAATCAATAATTTACAGCTTCCCGGTAAGCTAATTAGATCTCTTTATATTTCAACTTTTTGTTTTAGTATAAAAAGAAACTAAACATTTATAAATATACTGTAAATATCAATATATTTGTAGTTTTTTATATATGTATATATGTATAGATACATACAGTATATATATTTCATATATATTCATAGAAAGCGTATTTACATTCTATATAAAAGTGTTAGGATATGAAAAAAATTATCGTGTTTTTCTTCAAGATAACACTCTTGCTGAAAAAGACCCATTTGAAGAGGAGAAAATTGACATAAACGATTTGAAATTAACAAAGATAGCGGATAAACTTGGCTCTGATTGGCAGAAATTGGCTACTCACTTCGATTTAACTAAGGAGGATATTGACGAAATAAAAACTTATGATAGTGAAGTTGAATCAGCTATGATATGTATTCAGACGATAGCCGAAAAAATTGGCTTGTCTGAAGGAAAACAAATAGAAAAAGCCCTATCGGTAATTGGAAGAGAAGATATCATCAGGAAGTATGTAAGGACAAAGAGCGGAAATTTTCAGAAAGGTAAAATCCTTAATTATAGTTTGTATTTCTTCATTTAAAAAGTATCTTTCTAACCGTAACACAGCATTCGAGGAGAGTGACTATAGTAAAGTATGTACATGAAATTATTAACTACACTATATACTATTATTAAACAGTATTAAATTAAAAATATGATTCAAGCTTATAATTTAGCAATAGAATTGAAAAAATTATTTTATGTATAGTAATATAGTATGTTTTTAAATTTTAATTTTCCTTACTCATCTTTTTTGTCCTCTTCCTTAGAAACTCATGGAGCATCAAGAGTATTCAGGTATTTTTATATTTTCTTAATTATTTATGTTGTTATAGTTATGCAAGATATTAATATAAAGAATTATCGTTTACGATATAGTAGATAATAATACTAAATATAGAGACAGTCGCTAGATAATGTGACACTACTTACGTAAAAGAGTTTAGGCGATTCTTACTCTAGAAATTTCTTCTTTTTTTTTTTACTTGTAAAACTTATTAAAGATTATTATGGAGAGTTTGAAGATGATAGCGATGATTCGGATAGTATTGATTATCGTAGAACATTGTCTGTAATAACAGAAATGACCGAGCCAAATAATTCTTTTGACAATGAAGAGTTTGGACTTGATAATGAAATTTTAGAAAACAAGGGCGGAATCCTTGAATCTGTAAAATTCAATAAAAGTACACTTAAGATGCAAGAGAATACGGAAGAAAGTAACGGGGAAAACTGTTCAGTTAATCAAGAAGATGATTTGTCGACATCTCATGATTATTCGCAGCCAAGTGAATCAGAAATTAAAGATGTTGATGAAAAGATACATGAGAATAAAAACGACAAAGACCGAACTCTAACTAGAACCACATTTTCTTATGAAGATGATACCGAAAAGGCCAATTCAATAAATAATCCGTATTATGATAGCAATGAAGAGATTGATTCTAACGATTCCGAAGAGGATAACAATTTGGATATTAGCAGTAATGAGACACATTGTAAAATCCCAATTTCAAGGGAGCTATCGATTGAGAATTATGAAAAACCACTTATTGATCAAGAACAAGAGAGTTCTAATGATCATTCAGAGAATGCTATAGTACAACTGGAAAAAGAAAACATCGAAACAGAGGATAATTTCTGTAATAATATCAAATCAAAGAACGGATCAATTGATAGCTATGAGGTGTTAAGCAATAAAGACGAAAGGGAAATTGAAAATTCTCGTAATAGTGCAGAAGACAAGAGAAATATTTCAATCGAATTAGACGATCAATTACAGTCGTCGAATGAAATAGACAACTCTAATATGAATAAAAATGAATTACCCCTATCAGATCCGGGAGATTTGCTATCCGAATTAAAAGAGTCCAGTAATAATAGTATAACTTCTGAAGAATTAGCACCACATTATGAAAACAATCACCAACTTTCGGGAACAGAAACTAAAGATAACAATTTTAACGAGTCAAGGGAATTAATTACAGATGTTTTAGACAACGATCACAACAATGAAGAGAAATTAGATGAAAATACTTGTGAGAAAGACCAATTAGGTGACTCTTATAAACTTACAGAATCCCCAAGTGTTACAGAGGATCTTTCAAAATCCGATCGTGAAAACGAAAAGGAAAATATCCCTAATCTCGAAGAGCCAAAAGAGTCTTTGCAATCACCGCTAATAACTACTTTCGAAGATTACTCTGATAACAATAAAATTCGACTTGCAGAAGAACTTTCGGAAAAAGGTATAGATAAAAGCAAAGAAGCTTTAAGAAAAGATGAAATAGTTGAGGAGGAGGAAGAAAGAGATGAAAAAATTTCACATCTTTCACAAGAAGATCATAATATTGATCCGCAAAGAGAAGACCACGCGAACAAAGATAATATAGAAGAGGAATATGCACTAAAACAACCGAATACAATAGAAACTTGTCAAGAGGACACTAACCTAGAGACTCAACATCAAATGACTGTAGAAGAAGAACTTCAACAATCGAATTTTGACGACATAGACGAAAGGTCTAATGTAATAAGTGAAGAATTAGAAAAGGATGAAGAAGCTGAAAAAGAACAAGAAATAACTGAGAAAAAATTCGGCGATACAAATACAGAATTAGTATTGGTAAAAGAAAGAGATGAAGAAGAAAAAGACATACAAGAAAAAGAGGTAGAATATGAAGGGAAAATGTTTTTAGACACAAAAGTTTATACTGAAGAGAAGCCAGAGAATGAAATTAATAAAGATTTACCATCGGAATATAATAGTTCCATAGAAGAAGATAATTTTCTTGATAAATTAGATGAAAATATTGAGGAAACTCAAAACTCAAGTAATGATATAAACAATAAGCTTATGTCTTGTGATAAATTGTGAATGCGCTGCTTATCTTTTTGCATGTTTTATTAACTTTTATGGCACTGATGATGAATACGAAAAGCAACCTCATAAAAAGGAATGGATTACTCGCTATTAAATGATACGATAACTGATAAGATCAATTACTGAATGTGTAAGCTAGTTTTAGCATGATTAGTAATATCAAACTTAAATAATTACTGGCTTAATTGTCTTCGTTTTAAAAAATTTTACGGTTGTTTCCAGGAAATCCTTTAGACTAGGTCTGGAGAGCAAGCAGTAATTAGTATTTGGATGCCTTATAAAAAGAACGCTTATCTTGTAATGAATATATAAAGTATATATAATTTGTTATCGCTCAGTTTGGCATCCATTTGAAAGGTTTAAAAGTCTGAAAAACAAATATATATATATATATATATATATATATATACAGTATATATATACTTATGATAGAATATTTCTTTTCTCTAGAATCAGCGAATAATTCATCGGAAAAAGAAATTCCAGAGTTGAACGTCTCTACCAATGATAAAAAATCTGAGGAAAATGATGAGTAAGTGAATTTTTCTTTTCAACCTCTTCAATCGTTTATTAAACAATAATTATGATACATTTCAAATGAGAGAAATAATTGAATATCTTTCTTCATTCAGAGAAACATCGGCGGAGAAAACGGTTCAAGAAACCTCTAATTAAATACATTTTGAAATAAACATGCTACACAAAAAATGCCTGTATTTTTTATGTTGTTTGTTTGTGAATTTACGTTATTGATAGAAACATTCACATATAATATGTATATTCTTATAGTAAAACTTGTGCGTTTCTGTATAACTATTAAACTATTATATCTTTGAACCATTCGGTTAGCTAAAAATAAAATTAAGGATTGATTTTTCCCGGTAAATATTTCAGTATATTTTTTGCCTTTATGATTTTTATAGGCCCCATTAGCCAACTGCTTTTAAACAATCAATAATCAACAGCTGACCGTTGAATAGTTTCTCAATGTGATGTGGCGATGGAATGTATCAATTTTAAACTTATTTTGGATATTTACACTATTGTTTTGGATAACAACGGTCTTTGTTGTTGAAAATGTAGTGGATATTTTAGAAAATCCTAAATTTCGAATTAGACATCGAGATAAGAGATTTTCGGGTATTTATTCTTAATTAGTAATATATTAATAAATGAATCTTTATGAATAAATCTTTTCTAATATTCGACAGAAAATTCGTCTTTTAACGGAACGAATTTCGTTACAAATAAGCCATCTTTTGTCCAAAATAATGGCACTACTGTTAAATTCTTAACTACTGGCCTTCTGGATGCGGTTAACAGTGATACGAGGACAAATGACTATCCGTCCAAACAAGTTACTAACGAATCAACTGCAAATGTCACGTCCGTCCCTCCTTTTAGTAAAATCTCCTCGGAGAGTCAGTCTTCTACTATTTATAACGAGAATAATCACACAGAGAAATACACAAGAAAAACAACTCCTTTTCCTACTACCAATAATACCATAACTTATTCTTTTACCACTTCAAAAAATCTAAATAGCTCGGAAGGAGAGACGTCATCAAAATCGCCCTATAATTCGACGTTAGCGTTAAGGGATAATACTAAAGGCTACTTTTCCATAAATAACACATCTAATGGAACAGAAAGTAAACCTGAAAAAACTGAATATTATACCAATCCTACTCAATCTTATTTATATAATAACGAATCGACCGTTAGTTCCCGCCTTAATAAATCAACCACTTCTGACGTTCAGCTTATTCAAAATTTAACAACTACTAATTTTGTACAAAATGAGACATTTGCTAAAACTACAGTTAATCAATTATTCGATTATAATAATACTCAACAAGTTAACACAACCTATTCTACAAAAATGAATAAATCCTTTACAACAACTTCAGATTACTCAGTGAAATCATCTGTTCAAACAACAATTAAAAATCTACGTTCATCTTCAAATATTACGAATAGTGTCAATTTTACAACTCCATTGTATTATTCAAATACTAATAATTTTACACTTTCGTTAAATCAAACAACATCTGTGTCATCGGAGATATTTAATGTGACTAGTGCAACAACGCCTAACCTTGCAAATTATACTACTGTCACAAAAAAATATGACAACATTACAAGAGGTATTAGGTATCCAACGACCCCATCCGTTTCCAACGCAAGCTCAACTGAGAAACGAACTGATAGGCCAGAATTTACGAAGACTGTGAGAGTTGTATCTACAGAATCGATACCTGGAATAGCTAATGAATTTAATTATACCGATAAAATCAATAGTTCAATGGATTTATCAACGCAAACAGATGATTCTAGTACTAAGTCTTCCTTTCATCCAACAACAGTTGGTTCATCTACAGTTACCATGAGTCAGTTAGCAGATGATAGTTTAATTACATCAGAAAGCTCCGTTAAAGACAAATCAACATCAGCTTTAACTACACCTTCGAACAATAACAATAATAATGTAACTGAGGCCACTAGTAAGCAGATTTCAAAGAGTACTATCAATCCTACTTCGATAACAGAAATGTTTCACCCTACAACGACGATTAGCGGAAGCAATAAAAGTGATTTTGAGAATTCAACAACGCTAATTTCTGCACCGAAGAGTACAGTGAAGCCAGGAAACGTAACTATTGACTACTTGCAAACAACAGAAAAAGAGGAAATTAAAACTGTTAACACTTCAAGTAGTGAGATTACGACTACAGATAGTTCTGAAACGTCGATTGTAACACAAGAAGGATCACCCATTGTTACACCTTCAAATGACAATGAGTTTTCCAACACTATTAATCTAGATAATAAAACAACTGCAAATGATGCCAACAGTGGCAAAAGTTATCCTCCGAACGTAACACCGGAATATACAACATTCTCCTATGGCACTAAAGAGAAGGATAAAGTGTCAAAGACATACACTACGAATGTTAATAAATTACAAACTGCGAGTGTTGTTAATTTTACAAACACTATGAAAATTGACTATAGTACGAAATCTACGAGCTATTTTACTTCTGAGGCGAAAACAACAGTTAAAAATATACCAACAACACAGCAAATTTCTGTTAAAACTCTTGCTGCTTCATCACCAACAACCAAAGTTGATAATGGAAATTATTCATTTAATTATCAAACATCAATTAAAGACAATTTAAAAAAAACTACACCAAATTTAAATTATCAATCTACCCAGACTGCTGAAAATGACTATACTAAAAATACTTATCCTATTACTATTCCAAATAGTCCTAAAAATTCTATTACAAACACAAAAACACCTATAAAACCTACTGATGGGAGTGTTGACTCTGAAACGTTAACAGTAATCGTTGTAGGCCTTTTAACCAATGAAAAAATATCAATAATTAAAACGGATAGCTTTTTAAATGGCATGAAAAAAGGTAAAATTTCAAGAGAAGAATATAAAAAAAATATAATTTAAAATGAATGTAATTTAATAATTTTAATAAATCTAATTAGCTTTGGAAGATTTGTACAAAAAAGGCTTAAATCCTGAAGAGAAATTGAAAAGATCAACTTCAGATATTAAAATTAAGGTTGATTTACAATTTCCATTAAATAGAATTATTAATTTCAAGAAATTTTTAATATTAATAATTCCATTTTACTTATAAAGGTTAAGAGTATTGAAGAAACAAAGAAATATAAAAAATTGGCTGCTGAGATTGTTTTTGAGGTGATGGAAAAATCGACAACAGTACCTGCAAAACGAGTCTCGGAAATTATGAATAAAGTTGGAAATTCCTCTATACAGTCTAAGATTGTTGGACGTACGGTATTTATGTGATATACTAATAATAAACTGTTAATAATGTTAATAATATTGTCCTTATAAGGTTCTAAAATCGCCTACTCCGTTTGTTGTATCGACAACAAATAAACCGCCTACGACAGACAATCAAATGCAACTACCTCTTCCGCCTTGGGCTTTTATCATTGTGATCTTAGGATCTCTGATAGTAGTCTTTATCCTAGTTATATTGTTCATTAAGAGATCCCATTGCAAATTATTTCTAAGTAAGAAAAGATCACGAAAGAAAATCTTGAAGATAAAAGCAAACAGGCAATACGAAGAATGGTTTGAAACTCTAAATAATGGTAAGATTATTGACAAAGTTTATTCGGATGATAGAAGAGTGATAGAGGAAACAGAAGGCGTTCTAAGTGATTTGTATTCTCCCGATACAACATTACCACCTATTTCACCTGCTGCTTCATCAGAGATAAAATCACCTCCAATTAATCAGATACATCAACAAGTTGATTTTACGGAAATTGCTCCCAGTGAACGTATTGAATTGTTACCTCCACCCGTAAAGCATAAAGATAAAGAAACTAGAAAACAAAAAGAAAAGAGGCCAATTGATAAGACAAATAGCGGAGAAATAGCTCAAATTTTCCAACCAGAAGGCTATGATCTACCTAAATTTGAAATTCTTCGAGTAACTGGAAAACGTGTTAAAACTCAACAACTAGATGAGCCTGTTGATCCAGCTACCATACACCCTAGCCAATATATACCAAAGAGTATTGTACGACCTGTTGTTATAAAGACAAGAGACTATTCTCCCCAACCTCCAGTAGTTAATTCACCAAGGCAGGAAAAATCTAAGATTCAGAGCGCCAAAAGAGATTTTTCCCCACCCCCTTTTCAAAATGATGAAAATTCACGAGTAGAATTTGTAAAATTACCCCCGCAGTCTCCAACTAAGCTCTCTGAGGACCGTAATCGGAGTTCATTTAGACCAGTAAATGGCCCCAAAATTGTCACACCAATTAAGACGCCACTGAACGATTATCCTCAAGTACACATTACGAGAATAAAATCTGATGGAAGGACCATGCAGAGGATTGAGCCTTACGGAGCATCTGCTCATTCAGATGATGATAAGAAGACTGCAAATAAATCGAATAAGTAAGGGAGAGTAAACAATATATAAATATTTATAAATATATATATAAATCTTGTTCTAATAACGGGATCTTTAATAGTTACTCTCTAAATCCTTCTCTGTTACAGGTTAACTGAAATATTAGATCAGTATTCCACACCAGACAGATCTTTAACTAAACAACCTATTGATAGATTGCCAAAGTCCATTCTAAAAGATTTATATCCACATATTTACGAAGCAAAAATCTTAGAAGAAAAGAAAGCTGACGTAATTAACAGCTTAATTTAATTTATTACAACAAATAATTAACAAAATCAATATTTTCAGGATGAATTATTTGATCATGTGTGCTACCCCTGAATATTTCTGCCGACTTTACCTAACTGAATTAGTTTAGTTGCTCCATAAATCTTTGACTTTAATCTGCTCAAAGGAGTCTTATTTACTGCATATATATACTGCAATTACTGAACGATATAAGTGTATATATTTTATTTACATACTTCCTTAATTTAATAACTTAATAAAGACTATAAATCTAATGAAAAATTTGAGTAAATGAATAATGTCTATAATAGAATAACAAATTATCAATTTGCAGTTTTTTTGCGGTTTCCAATAATTAATTTAAACATAATTTAAATATATATATATTTATATTTATACAAGTTTATTGTCTTTTATTATATATTTCTTGGATTAATCTAATTTATGAATATTTTTAACTATTTCGTTAAAAACTTGTAATTAGAGAAATAAGATGAAATTTTCTATAAATTCATTTCATTATTAATTATATTTCCAAGTTTATTAAAACGAATTCGATTCTTACTTCCAATTTTTTGTCGTAAATCCTTCAGATGGCGTTAGAGGTACTCTATATCGACTTTAACCTTCACTTATGCTTGCCTATCTTAGTATGTAATATTAATTTTCTTACAAAAAGTGGTTTAGTAGAAATTTTATTATTATTGCATTAATTAATACAATTTATTGATTGCTCTTTTGCAAGTACCTTTAATTTAGAAATATTTTTTTTTCAGCTGTCCAACCTTTAAGTTTACTTAATATCGCTCATACTCTAAATAAATATTAAAATTATAAATACATATATTTCACCGTTTATAATTGAAAATGAACGACAGTCAGAATCACGACGAACTTGTTTCTACAGTATTTGGTATGTGTTAATTAGATCGATCCACTTTTCAAATAATGTTGATTTCAGATATTATTCGAACTATAAAGGACCCTGAAAAACCGGAAACGCTTGAGGAGTTGGAGGTAGTAAGGGAAGAAGATGTTCAAGTTGCTCTTTCAGAAGATGGTACATTTCTATTAAATATATTATTTACTCCAACAGTTCCACATTGTAGTTTAGCAACATTAATTGGTTGGTATACTACATAGGTTACAAGTGCAAGGTTATTCTTAATTTTCCTCCAAAAATAGGCCTATGCATGAGAGTAAAGATAGAAAAGAATTTGCCGCATAAGCATAAATTGGATATACTAATTAAAGAAGGAACTCACGAAACGGAAAGAGAAAGTAAAATGATTAAAGAAAGCCATTTTTTTTATATATACTTTCAACTGTTCAGTAATCTTTTTTTTTATCCTTTCAAAATTAGTTAACAAGCAACTAAATGATAAAGAAAGAGTGGCAGCAGCAATGGAAAATCCTAACTTAGAGGATCTCGTTAATCAGTGTATCAGCGAGGATGACTACTAAAAAAGCAGAAGATAACGATGATAATTTGAAAACATTATCATCATTAAACTCTCGTTACACGCAGCCAAAACAAAATGAATTGTTATTTTTCTAATTGTTTTTTTTCCTTTTGATTACTTTTACATTAATAGTGAAAAATGAATCATACTAATAATAAGAAGAGTCTATAATCATCCTTATCATCTTCCCTTTACGTTTGTTCCATTACAAAAACAAAAACAAAAAAAAAAGAAATTTCTCATTCATTAGGTTTGAAACAGTCGATTAAACGTTGCATTATTTAAAAAGCTGCCATTTCATCAATTATCTCTCAATGAAAAGATATTGATTTCAGCATGTTTTAGCTAACTTAGTCTTTGAAGAACTCAGGGAATTTATGTCATCATCAAAATAATTATTTCTTAAATTGCGAATGGAGCACCTTTTGTTTTTTACATATAAAGCTTACAGTAGGATTGTTCTTGCTATGTAAACCTTTTAAGAATATGCTGAGTACTCTTCAGCAAACATCCGATTATTATAGGTATGGTTTAATTTATTATTTATGAAAACAAGAGTAAACTTGATATTGTTGAAAAAGAATTGTAGGTAAATCGGTAAGTATTTTAAAAAAATAGTCCTTTATTTATAGAATTTAAAATATGTAAACTGTATAAACTGGTTAAACATTATAACTGGAAGTAAATTACAAAACTCGCCGTTTTATTCTTCGTCAATTCTATTATATTTATAACCTGAACTCCTTTCCCAGATTTTTACATGACGAAATGTACCGCAACACCAATTCAGAAACCAATGCTTCTTGCTTTTACTTTTACTTTCCTCCTTCCCTGCGTTAAGATCATCGGGTATTGGGTTTTCTGTTTCAGCATCAAGAATCAAGTCAGCCAGTGTGCCGGCATCTCCTTCAACTTTACTGCAACCATCTTCTTTAAACCTGAGAGAACAAGATGTCGGCACACAGTCATTAGTATCTACAGATGTTGACAATATAGAATAAATGACTTCGCTCTGAATTGTAGATAATTCTTTCGACTTTTCTGCTTTCAATACCAAATTACCATTTTTGATCATTGCTCCAGGTATATTGTTATTTTCTGTAGAATCTACTTCAAGAGACTGTTGAGCATTCCAAAGACATTGTTTGTCTAAATTCTTCGAAGTAAATTCTGACTGCATGATTGTCCGAATCTCTGATTACGGTTGTCGTTAAATTGAAGCAATTTTCTGTATCGGAATGGAGTTGATAAACGTGTGACTGGACTGTTATGGGCTTTTATACTTTTCATGAGCACTTTTTAATTGTGAGAAGCTTTTTGCTAATGAGGATCTACTTTCTTTTTCTACACAAAAAATGAGCTTTATAACAGTATAGAGATCGTTTGCCAATTGTCAGCTTAGAAAGTGAAAGTACTAGGTCAAGAATTGAGTTCAAAGTCAAGTTGATTGAAAGTTGTTAAAGCTGAGGTAATGACCAAATCTCGATCAATAAACGTCTATTAAATCTATAATATAATTTTTATCCAGTATACACTAGTCTTGAAGCAAAAAGACGAAATTTACAATAATTGAAAATTATATTAAAGCAAATATTCTCCTATGGCATTAATCATCTAATGCATGATAATTTCAACAGGTTGTTTTACAAGATTTCGCACATAAATTACGATTAATTACTTGTATGGTTTGAAGATAATAAAGGAAAACCATGTAAAACAATAATTCCAACTTCTACAATATTATATTTTATTATTTTAATATTTATATTAGAAATAAATCCTTTCTTTTACGTAATCAATTATTGCTCTCATATTTAACCTGTATAATTTCAAAACAATATATACTTCTATATATTTTGTAGATAGAAAGTATATAGTATACTTACAAAAAGTCATCAATTTCATACTCTGGACATTTCAAGCTGTTAAGTTCTTTTTTTATGTTGGAGTGTTTTTTTTTTAAATTTTAATTAATACAAATCGTGAAGGTTGATTAAAACTTTCACCGTATCTCTTTTCTCTTCATTTATTACAATTAAAATATAGCAAGCTGTGAAAATAAGACATTTTGAATAATAAGGCTATAGTCTTATTTGATTATCATTTAAATAATTTATTATTTAATATTTATATTCGTTTAATTGCCTAATGGTATAGACTTGGGAAAATGGGTGAAAAAGAGGTAGACGATTGCTAAGAGTAGAAGGAACGAACGTGAAGTTTAAAAAGATTTATTTACAGATTGAAATGTGCAAAGAGACTAGTATTACACCCTTGTGGTGTATCAAACTAAGTTGATTACTTTAATTAATTAATTAATTAAGAAATTAGGACAAGTAGTCAACTATTTGTGTAGAATATATAAAGCTCAAATTTCTTTGTATACTTAATATATATTTTAAGATATTTAAAATTACTATCTTCTGTTAAAAAAATGAACTTAACAGGCAAAAATAAAATATCGTCAGGCTAGAAAACAGTACAACAGACAGTTAGGTTTACAATTTTGTTACATTCTTTTACATTGTAGCTCTTATACTTGCATAGTATGATAAATAAACTATTAGTCTCTGCTTTATTCCTTCGATAATTATTAATAAGTTCTTCAATTAACTTATAATAAGGACCTGAATGAGGTTCCTCTACATTGTTAACAAACAAAAAAAAACACAAGTACTGTGTGCATAGAATAGTTTTTATTAGACTGATCTATTTGTTTTGAACAAATGCAAAAATAAATTCTATTCACTACGTATGAATACGTAAGATTAAATAACATTGATTAAAAAAGCTAGTAATGTTTTTGGAGGAGTGAACTGAGAGGGAGGGGGCGATGGAAGGGTTTTGCAATTGTCGGCAATTATTATAAGAGTTATTGTAGTATTATAGCTAGCGGGAGGTCAGAGGGATAATATTGAATAGGATTATTACATTAAAACGTAGTTACTAAAAAGAAAAGACATATTTATACAAAGTTAACCTTTCTTTTAAGTAAATAAAAGAGGAATAAAAAATTAACTAAATAGTTGTAATAATAAAAAGAAATAGTTAGTTTTTTTATTATAGAAAACTAAATGACAACTATATCTTTATGCTTTTTTATAATCTAATTTATGAGGTATTCTTAAGAGCTAAATAAAAGAAAGTATATGTAAATAATGTTGACATGTTATCTAATGTAATTGTTAGTATTTATAAAAGAAAGGAGAGAAGTTTACTATAACTTTCTTAATAAGTTAAGTTTTGTATTTATAACTTGCAAAATTCTGTAAAAAAAAACAAAAGAAAAAGAGTCAATAAAATACATATATAAAAAACATAATAAATTAAAAAAGAGAGGAAGATATCTATCTACTCAATCAATAAGGATCGAGAATATTAATAATGAAATAAATGTATAGATTCCACTCAGGCCGTATGTTTTTCTCCTTTTTTCCCTTTTTACGTCTCATTGTTTGATTACGAGTAAAACTTATACAAGCGTATAGTAATTTTAAATACTTATACAGTATTAGAGTAATATAATACTACAATTAATAATCAGTCAACTTTACTTTTATTCGAATTTTATAATTATGATTGATATATAAAGTATCGGTTGCTCATTAGACTCAAGCTACTCTTCCTATCAAAAGTGTCGTTGGACAACTTTTCGAACATTAACCTATTATGAATGCTCTGTAAATCATTTGTTGAAAGCTTACAGGCGGATTACTGATCTATCTAGGCTTAGTACGGATATCTATTGTTGAAAGGCTTCTTTTTGCAGTTTATAGAATATTACTAATAAAAACATATAGGAGTGCTCAAATGGGCAAATGTGCTATATGAGAGCAGAATACTCTTTGGTTTATTAATTGGACGTCTCTATGATTGGAACACAAATAAGGCATAAATTAATTATTATATGTGAAACGTTAGTTAAAAAGATATAGAAAGAGATAAGCCAAGATAAATATGAGCGAAGGATCAACAGTAGAGAGAAGTGATCAATTGATGAGAGCGATCGGTAGAAATGTCAAAGAAATGAGGATATTGGAAACAAGCCTAAACAAATTGCATTTGGAAAAATCGTATTCTATGAGCCTTTTGAAATTGGATTCAAAAGAAATGCAAAGTTATCATAGAAGACTACGACAAAGAGTTGACAGAATTAAATCCTATTTAACGGCTTCTGATGTTAGAAGATTTAAAAAGATGGATGATGATGGAAAGCTTTTACCCGTTATTTATCAACATCATGTCAATAATTCGTTGAGAATATCAGCAGCAGCCTATAGACTAAAGGTAAATGAATATTCGAGAACAGAAACAAAGTCACAAAAATCAAAGAGAGCAATCACAAAGAAGAAAAGGCGTCCCTCAATTCCATCCTCAATACCTGTTATATCGGAGGATACTACTTTGGAATTGCCTGCTAAATTAACAGTTGTCAATAAACGTCCCGCAACTGCTGCTGAGCAAAGTCTAAAACCTTCTGAAAAAGGCCATAAAAGAAGCGAAACAACGCTTGGCTTTTCATCCCATACGAGAATACAAGAGGAGAGAAAAGATGCTCAAAAGAGACCGTTAAAATCTAGGCGGGAACCTAAATTATTATCTACTGCAGTTAGTGATGCATTTACTGATAATATTCTCGATGGACGGGAAACTTTTATGAAAAAAAGAGAACAAAGAAAGCGTTTAATTAAGAGTGAAGAACGAAAAAATATTGGTACCCAGGAAGACATCAAGCGTTTTATTAATAAATTAGAAGCATATAGAAGGGAAAACGTTGAACTAGACGAAGAGGAATTCATTTCTTTGATATCCGATAACGATCGTTTTCCCAGAAGATCGTCGGATGGCAAACAAGTGAAGACGATGAACTTGGAAGAACTAATTAAAAACCGGGATAGTCTTAGCGACGAAACTAAAAGGAAGTTAATCGATTATTATATAGAATTAAAAGATTGCAATTATAGAGGTAAAAACGAACAGCTATTGAACATTTTTCAAGAGCCAGTCTAAATATTTACATGAAGAGCGCACGCCATCTGTTGTTTTGGGACAAAGTTTTTAGAATATTAATTGATTTTCTGTATTCGAATTATTGTTTAAGTTTAAACCTGTAACTATAGATGTATATAGGAATAAATAGGTTACAAAATTTCTATACAGCAAAAGCATTATATCGTAAATAACAAATTACTTTAGACGCTTTAGGGAAAAATTCTGCATGCAATTTATATTTTATAGTATAGGAGAGAGAATTAGAAAAATTATCTCTATATATGTACTGTATATAAATATATATAAAGATATATAATATACAGCTTGTTTTGTATATACACACAATATATACATATGTATTTTTATACATATATTATATATTATAAGTAAAGGAATGAATCGACGGCAGATCGCAAACTGGAACGACACCTGGACGTAAAAGCTCACTTATTTTATCCTCAGTAAGTACTGCGTTGTATTTCCGCTAAATTGATGAATGATTGCTTACAAATGAGGAATGCCTGTTAACAACTCTATCATTCTATAGATTACAAAACGTTAATTGTCATGAGGGTGCTCAAATTCTACAAGTTTACTAATCGGTAATTTGACCAAAAAAAGAAATTTTTTTCTTCTGTTACCTAACTTCATCTTCCTCTGCTATTACTACTACTACTACTACTACCACTACGACTACTTCTTATTCTTCTTTTACTTCTTCTTCTCCTTCTTCTACTCTTCTTCTACTTCTACTTTCTACTGAATCAACAATAAGTCTGAGTTTCTTTAAATAAACTTTTCTTCTCTCTCTGTCTTCTCGAAGCCACCATCATCGTTTTCTTCTTCTCCTTCTTCCTCTGCTTATCCTACTTCTGCTTATTCTCAATTTCCTCATTGCTTCTCCATAGTCTAACTTGATTCGCCTCTTGTATTTTCAACTACAATATCTTGGTCCCTGATAAGGGATTAAAAGAAGGAGTAGAGATTAAAGTTTATAGAACAAAGGAAGGAAAGAAGAATAAAGAAAAAAGATTATAATGGGTAATCTATGTACGCAACAAAAAGTTGGTGATGTAGCTGAAATGGAAGATAAGGTAAGGCTTACTATGAAAAATAAGGCAATTTATTTTTAGATATAAGAACTGTATAATATAGTTATATTTTATTGATTTGACGCCCCACGTGGCAGCGCCTCTATTTGAATAAGAGCTATTTCAAATAAGCGGTGAAGGTGGAGCAAAAATTACAGTGAAAATATGAAGTTTTAAGATTCACTTATTTCTAGATGAACTCTAGTCAGGCGCATGCCGTTATAATAGAGGATCGTGACATTTTTCACCTCATTAAATATTGACTAGATACACACAGTGGTATCGGATAAAGCACTTTAAGATCGTCCCATTAATTGTACAACCTTAATTGATCGCTTCTCTACTCATAATATTACATTGCCCATTTTTAGTTCAACTGTCAATAAGTTTGAAAGAGTTCGAGAAGAAAGAAGCTTCGATTAGACGCTTATTAACTGTATAGATAAAAATGGATGTGAGAACTCGGCTAAATCCAGAATATATAAGATTGATTTTTCAATTGATTCCTTCCGTTAAAAAAATCGACCAGAATCGAAATCGAGGTTATCTTAATAGTGCTGCTTCAAAAACAATTTCCTAAGAATTTTTTTATGTAAGCAACATTCAAGTGCTGGATTGTATGAGCATGAAGCTTTGAAATTCATCAATAAACCATATTGATTTTGATATGCGTCGATATTTGCATTGACATTTAATTTAGATTTCCCTATTGTTCCTAACTGTGCAGTCAATAGATAATATATGCGAATTGGATGAACGTCGCTTATTTCTTTTTAAGGTATAGATTTCAAAAATTATTAACAGGAGGCCTCCCTGATACTGATTCTTTTACATGGTTTTTGTCGTTTTTTCTTCATATTGGGGTTAAATATAAATAATAGCTATAGTTTCATAAAATGATATGAAGCAAAAAGGAAATAACACCCCGGGGAGTTCAATCCTCCGTTTAAAGAGTTGTTTTTTCATCACAAATGTAAGTTAATACTGACGTCAACAACTGTTCAAAATAGAAATCTCTAGAATCCTTTGCATCAGTAATAAACCTTTTCAATAACATAAATCGTTATTTCGTGCTCTGAGTGTTCATTAAAGGACTTAATAACGAGAGATGTCATTGTATCAGGCTACCAGTTGCCTGAAATTCGTTTCAAAGCGTGGGATAAATGAAATAGGCCTGCAAAGAGTGAATTTATATTTGTATATTTCATGAGGTAGATTTTCTATTCAAAGGCCAATTGTTGATTTTAATTATTATAATGGTTAACGAAATTCAAGGGCAGTAGTCGAAAAGAGGAGCAAAAAAATGGTACTCTATCTTGATTTTTGTTTTCTCTTTTAACAGGGTTAAAGAAATTGTGACAGCTCTAATGAGCACTCTTTGCCGTATTTGCAAATGTGCTAGCTTTCGAATAATGCGCTTATTATTATTGAAATATTTAATGTTTTTTTCTCTTTACGATAAAAAATAATTTTTTTAATAATCTCTAAATATTAAAATATTTATTTCATCTTCCGATTTAGGCTGATTATCCTCCTCCAGAGCAAATTAACAACGTATGTGGTACTGAAGTGAATCGAGACGAGAAATTATACTTATATGCCCTCTTTTGCTGTACTAGGCTAGCCAACGCCTATACTACTCATAAATTTCCAAATATATCCTGTGAAGACCTCGATAAAGAGGATTACATCAACTTTTTAAACATTCTCAATGAAATGCAGTCCGATCTGGTTTACGAGGAGAACCTTTCTGTTAATGCAAAAGTTGATTCTCTCTATGATCAGTATGCAAAACAGTCACTTAAGGAATTAGCCTACTACTACGGAGGCTGCACAGATGAAAATAGCGGTATAGACATGTCGGTTATATATGACGATACATTAAAAATGGTTATAGCTGATATGATTAGCGGGTTTGTATGGAAAACATCATCTCTAAAGAATGAAGAGGTTTTTAGCTGATAATTCTAATTAATTTATCTCTTTCATCCACACGTTAATATCATTACTTTTAATTGCAGTTTTCAAAACACTTGAGACTCAAAGAACCAGAAGTCCTTATTAACGCTGAAACGGGCGAATCTTCAAAGGACTGGGTGGACGAACAAGATTCCTGAGTTTACGAATATACAGAAGAGTATATGTTTTTATATATACAATATCTATAAAGATTCTTTATGTATTTACTATAAATATATACCATATCGTATATATTATTATATATACAATATAAATACATATACATATATATATAAATTTAAATACATATATATATATATATATATATATACTAATTTATATTTAAACATTTTTACCTAAAATCCAATAATAAATAAGTCATTCAGTTCAGTAAAGATAAAATAAAGCTTAACAAAAGCCTGAAAAAAATCAAAGATTCTTCTTTTTTTATCTAAAGCTTAAATATACATGTCATTTTAAGGAGAATATAAGTAATATATATATATATATTTCTTCTCTTCTATTGCAAATACATACTATGTTCAAAACCTTCTATATGAATTTACATATATGCGTTTGTGTGTGTGAAAGTCGAGGTATAGGTATATCTTACATTGTTTGTGTACTTTGTATATACATTATACATTCTATTTGCAAATGAATATGCTGCCTTTCAGAAATATTCTTCAAACAAACAGCAAGAATTGCTTACTTTTTCAGTCTTTACTCAATTTTTAAACATAAAGAGAATTAACTAAATTTTAACAAAACAATTAATTATATTAACTATAATTTATGTATTTAACAATTTTCAAGTTCATTATATACAAGTTACCTTAATAGAAAACAAATAATAGAAACTCTGTATATTAATTAATTATTAAAATATACAGCAATATTCTTATTTTCAGACAAGTATTTTATAACAGTAAAATTGTATTTTAATGGATTAAGCCTATATTTTAATTAAAAAGTATTATAAATTAAGAAATATTTTTCATTAAATCTATTTAACTGATTAAAAACAAAAAAAACATACGAAAAACGAATTGATCGCTTGTTCTTTTATTTTATTAACAAAAAATCTAGTTGTTATAAATAATAGAGCATTAATTGTGTTATACGTAAATTTTAATTTGAATAAGAGCATTAGGCCAATCTAATATCTAAAGATCCTTATCAATTATTACACAGAAAAATTCTTTACATTTCAACAGTTTGTAATTTTGTTCTTTTTCTATATTTTTCCAAATGTAGACATAAAAAGTATACCGCTGTTTATATATTGTTAATATTATATTTTTTTCATTTTTCCAGCTCTTCGTATAGTTTAGGAAAGAAACGTTAAATTACTGATTATTCTCTTAATTGTGAATCCTTTGGAAGGATATGGGAGAATATATTCGCTTTAATTTTGTTTTTTTTTTTATATTTAATATTGATAGAATACAAACTGCCTAAGTAACCAACAAAATATTTTTCAGAGTAACAATATTATTTATGAAATATTATTGTTTTTCTTTATTTATACTTCAACAAATATTAGTCTATAGACGCTCCCTTCATGATATGTATATTCTGTTATCCTCTAGATAGAGCTTGTCTACATACTGTGTATACAGTATATATGTATAATATTTATTTCAAATTACAATAATGACTCATTTTGATATAAATCACTTTAATCATTAATATTATATCTCTAGTTACATAACTTTCTAAGAATTAGAAAAAAGACGTTAATCACATTCCGTATCTTTAAATAAAATATAACTTCACATCCTAAAGATCTAGACCGTTTTCTTCTCAAGCTAATTATTATTGATAATTATTTCTTTTGAAGATCCTCTTATTTATAGTTCTATGATCTTGAATTTCTTTAAGCGTTTAACATTTGAAGGTTAAAGTCGTATGGAATAGAGAAACTTTATTTAAATACAACAGTATATGTATGTCTATATTTTATCATTAGTTGATCATTCATTAAGAAAATAATGTTATTTATTAAGTTTTTTATGAATAATTTAAAGAACAGTTTGAATATTTTATACAAAGATTTTAGCTCCTTTTTTTGTTAGTTATCATTACCAAGTTTACAAAATGTAGATTTTTCCTAGAACTACTTTAACAGAGATGACACTATTTCGCTGTTAACGACTAATTTTAGCCTCTTTAACTATTTGCCTTATAAAAACTGTATCGTATACAGAATAAATATAAACTTTCTTTTAGGAAAACTCTCATAGCGATTATAGACTATGGACATATAATTCAATAGAAAGGAAAGGTTATATGGTTCGCTCTGTTGACCATATACGATCTTAAATGGCTTTTTCTTTTTCTCTTTGTTCTGGGTAATGAGAATAATTTCCATTTTATATATAGATATAATAGTAAAGAAGATAGCTATTTATTCAGTATCTGCTATATGATAGTGGATATGAAAAATAATACATAGGACAAATTCACCGGTATATTCATTATTTATGCATAAAGAAAAGAGAGAATAAAATATTCTTTACACAAAACTACTTTATCTTATCGTTACTCAATGAAAAGTAGTTTTCTCTGCTGCACATTTGGAAAATTAAAATCCAAATATTCATTTATGATTTGTCACATAATGTACTAATTATGTATGTCACGTTCTCACGTATCCCATATTTAGAATAATAATCTAATCCAATTACATTTATCCACTTCAGTCGACCTATTAACCTCGTTTTGAATAAATGTACTATACAGTATATGAAAACGTATTAGTTTAGTTTGTTATTGTAAATTAACATTCTGACAAGATTGTCAACAGTAAAAAAAAATCCATATTTTAACCTTTTACTTCTACAATTTCCTTATACTTTACTCTTTCTTTTTTTACGATTATTTATGGTTTGAAAATCTTTAAATATAGAGTAATATATTGTAAAACAAAAAAAAGAAATAATCATCCTCTCTTTATTATCCTTAATTATTTATAGATATATTCCTTTAATCGAAAAAAAAGCGAAAAAGGGAACGGTGTAGGAGGATAGGCTAGTGAGTGGGTGGATAAAAGAGCAAAAAGTAAGAAATGGGGAATCATCCTCTTTATATTCGTTTATAATCTACAGATTATAGACAACTGTACTAAATGTTCTAAATATTATTTTTAGTCATGAATAATTTAGATATTTAGAAAAAAAAATAAAAGTATAGTTTCAAATTGATTAATTCAGCATTTTTTGTTTAAATGTTAATTCAAATTAATTATTAAAAACTGCAATTAAAAAAAAAGAAAACAACAAAAAATGATATAGAAAAATAACAAAATAACAATATTTTTATTTCATTTAATAGAAGTCTTTTTTTTTTTTACCTTTTAAAGATTTGTCGACATAAATGGAAAAATTATTGGAAAATAGACCAATTACCACTAATCAATCTTTAAATTAAATGGAATTCACTGATGTTTGAAAAGTAAACGGTTATTTAATTCTCTATTTGGGTGGCAAACAGATACTTGAAAATCTATTAATTAAATAATTTATTATATGTGAATATACAGTATATCAGAATATATATGCACACACACATATATATATATACATATTTACATATTCATTCATTCATTCACTCATTCATTCATACGTACAAAGCATTGAATAGATCTAAACAACAAGTTTATTCAATTTTATTATATTGAATTTTTTATTGTTAAATGCAAAATACAGAATATTAATCTTTTTTAATTAGAACAATTGAATTTATTCAAAATTGATCTTTTCTTACCTATTATATAGTTATAATCGTTATTTTATACATTGTAAAAAGCTTTTTGCACTCAACATGTTTATGATACGTACAATTTAGTCTTATTCAGAACTTTTTGAGAGATAGAGGTTTTGATTCTTAGAAAGAGCTACTTTTTACAACTTAAAAGACACGCTCTTTTTGATGTTAGCATTTTCTTATTCCTATTAATAGATGTTTCTGAAATTAACAGTGCAAATATAGATAAAATAAAAAAAAGCACTTCTCTCCTTCTATTTATAATTCAGAAATAGAATTTTATATAACTATGCCACCTAGTTGATAATAAACTCTCAAGTGCATTTTGTTCGATTACGTAATTAATTTATTAAACTTCTATTTGAAATATGTTATTGATTAAAGATAGCCAACAACAGTTAAATTATTTGATTATTAAAAATACTAATGGAATTACCTTTTTAATCAGTACTTTATATTTTTTATTAAGAAAATTTAAAAGGCAGATGGTGCTTCTCTTCTGCTGGAAGGGGGCGTCATCTATAGGTAATTAACCTACGTCATGAGTGAGAAGTACAATAGAGATCAGTGTTTTCTTTAAAAAAATAAAAGCAAACAATAGATAATATAGGTAATTTATTATTTGAATTTGTTTAATAAAGACATTTACTCCGTTGAAAAGCTCTTTGTTAGGTAATTTACTATTTAAAAGCAATTTCCTCTAAAGTCGGAAGTAAACTATTAAATTTGTTTAAAAACATAAACAATTTGTAAATACTAATTGAAAAGTTAATATATGATTTGAATTTATCGGAAAAAATAGTTACTTTTCCTTTAATCTCTATTTCCTTATGATTTTACTTTACCTTCTATAAATGTCTCATTATAATAATTGATCGTTATTTTATCAGCGTTTGGAAAAAACATTAAGCTTTCATTCGTACGTTATAGACTTTGGCGCTAAGTATGAAAAAGATCAGCCTAGTTTGTCTTCTATTTATTTGCTGTCTGGTGAAAAGTCATCTTGCCGTAATTGATGGTAATGTATAATGAGTTGCAATATTTTCTCTCATAATAAAATGTTTACAAAAATAATTCATCAGCTTCATCATCAGTGGATGAGTCGTATTTTTATAGAGAAAAGCGAGCGGCTGAACCTGAAACTAAGGTTGAAGGTGAACCAGAAACTAAAGTTGAAGGCGAACCAGAAACTAAAGTTGAAGGCGAACCAGAAACCAAAGTTGAAACAGAGCCAGAAAAAGAGACAAAACCCGAATCAGAGACCGAAAGCGAAACAAAACCAGAGAACAAACCAGAATCTGAGGTAGAAAGTGAAACTAAACCAGAAACTACTGCTAAACCAGAGACAAATGCTGAAGGAACTGTCTCTCCAGAGGCGGAACCAGAACAGAGACCTTCGATGTGGGAAATTATTTTGCCACCTTTCATTCTTCTAGTTCTGATTGTTTTAGGTAGGTTGATTTATCAAATACTACTATACAAGTAAGATGAAAAAATTAAACTCTTTTTTAGGTCTTACTGGCCTTTCTATATCGTCCCAAAGGCATGTTGTTCGAGCAAAACTACGTAAAATATTTGGCTTTTGCCTTAGAACTTCTTTCTTACCTGCTTGGAAAAATTTTAGTGGTTTGAAAACTATCCGAAAAATTAATGTTTCACCAACAGAATCCACAAGTACTTTTGAAACTTCGATATTATCCAGTCCAGATTCTTTAAAAAGAAATCAAGCAGAAGATGTTATACCTGAGGAGGAAGAGGATAAAACTTTTCTTTCCTCTTTTGACTTGGAAGTAATTCGATCAATGAATTCTTATCACAACCGACCTAAGGAGTTGTTTCGAATTTCCTTCCCAGCCCTTATCTCTTTGTCATTATGTCCGTTTACTTTATATTTATATCAACCGTTAATAGATATTTTCTGGCCAAAATCATCTTTTGCAACTCCTCCAGATATCAACGAAGGTAGCGTCTTATTATTTTATGTGAATATTTTATTCCTTTTTTCTTTTCTACGTTAGCTATTGCTTGCTTTCTTGCCCCGGCTGGCTTAGTTTACGCGACATCATTTGGCTTCGCTTTCCAACAAGCTTTAGGAAAACAGGGGGAAGTTCTCCGAAAAATAACCTACGAATTAGGCTTAATAGATCAAATTGCAACTCTTGCCTCAAAAATTCATCTTCCTAACATTCAAGATCGTATGGCAATCTATAGGGCGATTAAAGCGGAGGCGATCTTCATGATCCTACAAATCGAAGATAGAGAACCGGAGAGTTTTCAGAACAAATCAAGAATCGATGTAAAAAGTTGGTTAAATTGAATAAATGATATAATCTAAAAACAGAAAAATAGTGAATAATCTAATAAATAAGTAATTAATGTCTTTATTTATTTTATTCAGCCGAAATATGGAATGTTTTAGATATTCTAAGAAGAATACAATCGGACTCAAAAGAAATATTTAGTATCGATAGAATTATAGTCGATAAAATCATTTCTCATATACTACACTTGAATAGCATATGTAGCGATAGGATGGGACTACTTCACGCAAGAATACATCCGCTAAAGTTAGTTAAATATGACTATAATATATAAATATTTACATTTTTTATGCATTTGAACAATAGATGGGCATTTCTGGAAACACTTGGATTTTTCTCCTTCTTTGGAATTCTTCTCTTGACAGCACAATCATACAGAATGGAATTAATTATGTGTATCATTACCGTATTTTCTATTTCGTTACTATGTTATGTAGTATCAGATTTAGATTCGCCTTTCTCCGGATTTTTTCGCATTGATCTCTCTGTTCTACCCGACGCCATCACAAGAATTGAAAAGATGTTTTATATAGCTTCGTCATTCGGCTTAAATATCACAGCCAAGTATCCAACAGTAAAGAAAATGTTTTAGATTTAAACTACAAAACTTTTGAAATGTTAATGTAAAAGTAAATACAATAATACAGCGTTCAGTACAAAATGAATTAATATAATAATCACCTTAATTACTACTTGAAGGGAAAACAAAGAAACAACTCTTAAACAATAAACTATTTGCACATTTTGAGCACAAGCACTTTTAACCCCTCCTCTTTCTCACTATGTTCTACTTGATTTATCTACTTTACCTAATAAATTATTATTGTATAAAATACATAAATAAAAGCTATTGACCAGACTAAAAAAGGAAAAATAAGGTCTCAAGTCCTAGTTATTAATCGTTTATGCTTCTTTTCAAATTTATAGAGAGGTTTAACAAAGAAAACTGGAATGAGGAGAATATTTTTTATACTAATACTAATAAGAACGTAATGCTTACTCAATAAAATATGTATGGATTATGTATTTTATTAATGACAAAAAAGAATTTAATGTAAGAAAGAGACGTTCCTTGAAATGCAGAGAAAAGCTTTCTTGCTAAAAGTAGAATATAAAAATCGTATGAACCCTTCATACGTTCAATATTTCTATCAACTAATTAAACAACTTAGGAAGTAAACTAGCCACCCTTCCAGTATTTCCTTTTTGCTCTATTTTCTCCTTCTACACTCTCTCTATCCTTTTCTTTCTCTTTCTCTCTCTCTCTCTCTCTCTCTCTCTCTCTCTGTTTCTCAATGTATCTATCTATTTATCTATCTTCTATTTCTTTTACATTCCAAATTTCTGTATTATTCTTTCCTATGTTCGCATTATTCTATTGAATGAAATTACTCTTTTTTATCTATAATTCGATCTGAATTCGAAGAATATTTGAAAAGACTTTATTTTATTTTTACAGCGATCTTTTCATTTATTGATGCAAGTTCCTGTCTTGTTACCAGTCTTTTCTTAAAAAATTCCAATATTTCCAATTTCTAATTTTGATAATAATGCATAGATCAAAAGTATTTATAATTCATTATAATTAATAGATCAAGAACAGCTAAAATTATATATGCATGATAATTAGAACCGCCTACTGGAACGAACGTCAAATCTATAGATTACAGGCTTGCAGTTACGACTACATATTTTTAGTATAAGCAGGTAGAAGTTACAACCTGTTTTCCACCAATAATGAATATTTCTAAAGGATCTCTAAGACGTATTCTTGCTTCTAATTTACATATTCCCGAACCTGAGAGTGGCCAAAAAGGTTATTGTACTGGCAAATTGGATCCTAATGACAGACCAAGCCTATGGGAGATATTTATACCGCCTTTCGGTTTGACATGTATAATATTTTTTGGTAAGTTAAAAACAATTTGCTACTCTTTTGCATTTTACAGTCTGCAACTTCTTTCAATAAATGTTTGCTGTTTTAAAACTATAAAAACACTTAGGCCTATTCTGTTTATGGTTGAAAGATTTCATAAAAGATTGTCAATTTGGAAGGAAAGATTTACAACCGACCTCCTACTCGGAAGAGGAAATTGAAAACATGAAAAGGGAATGTAATGGTAATGAAGTTCATAATGAAAACATTACTAAACGAGCTCTTTATTCAGATTTTGATTTAGAGGTAGGTTAACGAAAGGTTAATGAATATTAAACAAAGAGAATAGAATTATTCATATTCAATTATGAGAGTTGCAGATAGTGTAAAATATTATAAATTGATCATTAGTATTTTTGCAGAAAAGGAAAATTTTCTTTTTTTTTTGTTGCATGATCTAAAAATGATTTCCTGGACTTATTTTTTTAGCATTTAATTAATAATTAGAGTGCTATTGATTTATTTAATATATTATTCTGTCTATATGTATTAGATTTTTTTTTCTCTCTTTTCCAGGTATTAGACGATTTCATTCTAAATACAAACCATCCAAAAAATCTTATAGCAATAGCTATTCCACCAATTGCTTCTCTTGTCTGTTGTACTATCTTACTATTCATTTATACGCCTATGATTGATTGTTTATGGCCAGAAGTGAAAAAACCAGATATCAATACAGGAATTTCATGTTTCCTAGGTTCTATATTTAATTAACTTGCGAAAAAATTTCATTTTTCTAATAATTCTAATTTTCTTATCTTTAGCACCAGCCGGTTTAGTTTATGCTTTATCTTTTGGTTTTATGTTCCAACAAACCTATGGCAAACAAACGGAAATTCTGACTAAAGTCACTCACGAATTTAGTTTACTTGATCAGATTTTAACAATGTCAAAATCGTTAAAATTACCAACTCAAAAGCATTTATTGGCTTTATACAAATCAGTTAAGAACGAAGCAATTTTCACTATTCTTCAACTGCAAAATGACAAAGATGTGGAATCGTTTAGAAATCAACCTCCCATTGATATCAAAGGTTTAGACTTATTTCCTATTAATTTTACCCCACTTGAAGATTACTTTAATATAATTTAATAACTAGTTCAAATATGGAACATTATCGACATCTTGAGAGACGCTTCACTTCATCCCGAAACAAAATTTAACGTCAACAGTGTACTTTGCGACAAGATGATCAGTTACATTATCGAACTAAATAATATTTGTGTTGATCGAATGGGTACAATACATAGTCGAATTCACCCAATTAAGTAATATTTTTCCATAATTCATTAACTAGTATTTAATAATATTTCTCCATCGAAGATGGATATTTTTGGAAAGTTTAGGATTGGCTGCACTTTTTGGTGTGACAGTCGTTGACGCCCAATCAAGAAGAATGGAATTGGCTATGTGTGAATTAACAATTTTCTCTGTAAGCTTTAAAGATATAATTTTTTTAACTAATATAGCATAGTTAATTATTTAAAGTGGTTTTTTCTGTATTTCAATATTAATCGACATATATATATACCTTTATCATATGTATATATATACAGTATATACTTTATTAATATAGATATATATATATATGTATATATAGGTTAGTATGCTGTGTTTTGTCCTGGCTGATCTGGATTATCCATTTCATGGTTTCTTTCGCATTGATTTATCGGTACTGCCGGACGTTGTGAAGAGGATAGAGACTCTTTATGAAGAAGCTAAAAGCGTTATGGAGAAAGAAGAGGAAGTAATCCAGTGTTTAAATTCCACAATGGCAAAAAAGTTTCTCAATGGCTATCAGGAATCAATGAACGTGAATAGAGGTGATAAAGAAAACACGGACGAAAAGTCATCGGTTTAAAAAATCACAATTTGAAAAGAGAAACCTGCACAAATATAATTACAAACTCTTGCACTTGAGAGTTTTTAACACTTAGCATTCAACGATAAAGAGAAATGTAAATGACGTTCAATAATATATAAATAAATATATTATATATAACTCTCTATGTTCTACGATAAATTCAATACATTTAGAAGAAAGACAAGCCTCTTTTACAAAATGACAAAGTGCAATTTATGATCAGTCTAGGCTTTTAAAATACTTATAAACGAATAAAAACAACAACAATTCTAATAATTAATTAAGGGATTTTTCTTGTTTATTACCTCTTAAAATGATATAAATAAGACAATAGTATTAGTAATACAAATCTTATCTTATTTAGGTCTTTCATTACATACAGAATATTTTCATATTCTTGAAAAAATTTGAATCTTACCAATAACTCATGTAGTTCTATTTTCTATTTATTTTATCCATGTTTATTTACTCAAGTAGTATGTTTTACTTGAATAAATCAATAGCAAATAGTTCAATTATCACTTGTGAAATACTGTATCTATATATGTATGTACAAACAAAAGCAAAGTAATAAAAAAAACAATACTTTCTTTGAAAAGGAAAAATTAAAATATATTAAACATTCTTAATTCTAAATTTAGCGAATCCTCTAAGTGTAATACAATAATTATATATCAAACAGAAATTATCTCTAAATGGATATTTCTACTTTGCCTTATTTCTTTATATTATCTCCTCAAAAATATGTAGAAAGGTATATTTTCTGGTTCCTTCAACTTTTGTTATCTACTGAAAGAATATTTTACTTAAGAGATTATATCAAATTTCAAAAGGAATTAGATAAGTTTTCCTTTTTACTTTGCATAAAGGAATTAATAATAGAATTCTCACTACTTACGTTCTCAAAAGGGAATATTCTTACTTTGAGAAATAGCCTTTTTTTATCCTTGATTATAGGTAGAAATACGTAATATTTGAAAAATAGGAGACTGTACTACGCATTATCTAAATGGACTCGGTGTTTTGTTATTTTAATTAAGATACAGATGTGAATGAAAAGGTACATTTTCTTGGTGTTTTTAAGTCATTACCTTAAGTCATTTACCGTCCCTTCATTGTAATACCATGATAATAGCATATTTACAAGTAAACTATATATATTTTACAGATATATTCAATTATTCTCTTCTAATTAATTTTCTCCAGTGAACAATTAATAAAGTAATTAAAAAAGTCTAAATCTAATTATTATGAACTAATAACTTTTCCGTTTCTTGTTTCCATGGCACCATATCAAAATACAGATATAATTCTATTTGCGGTATATATATACTGAATATATATATATGTTTATAACTATATGCAACCTAATCTTAATAGAGTGCAAAATTAATTATGAGCGTCATAACCGTTGTCTTGAATACGCCATCTAGTATTTTGGAATGAAACTATTTTCCCCGTGTTTTCATATTGTGTAATTTATTTACATAAAGTTTTGTTAATTTTAGTATATAGCTAATTTCCAGTAATAGATATTCAAAAAATTTGAATATTTTATATTTTCAAGTGAATAGCAAATAGGGTCAATGTTGGTTTGTTGTTGTAATATTCTTATTTTTGCGCCTGATATTTATATTCTATGGGAAAAAGTCGCATTGGAAACATAGTATTATTTTATATTTGAACTATGATGTTATATAAATTTATTACTATTGAATTTGATAGTCGCCATCTATTGGAATTTTCATTCTACAGAGGAATAAAAATTTCTGTTCTAATTTCCCTCTTCATATGTTTTGTAATAATGAACATAAAAAGTTTAAGATCAATTCGAAAACATAATTTGAATAGGTTTGTCAATTGTGTATGTGTTCATTGACGAAACGATCGGTAAACTTTTAAAAAAACCGATAAATTCATGGAAGAACATTAGGTAGGAAAAATCTTTCTTCACTTTTCCCAATATTCTCTACTCCTTGAATTTTAGATCAATGAGTTATAAATTTATGAAATTTTTCTGACCTCCTAATGTCCTATTTACTAAAATACATAACGTCGCTGGGTAATGCAAGTATAAAAGAGGTGACGAATAAATAAACTGTAATATCAAGCTTTCTGGCAAAAGTAAATAGAAATAATTAATCATCGATCAGTTAACTATTGAAAATTTTACTGTATAGGTCGTTTCGATTAGTAAGGTATTTATTTGTTTGAAAAACGTTCATTCAGAAAATGAAATTTATCCAACAATCGGGATAGTAATTTGAATATTATTATAAAGATATTGAATGATAATAAAGCCGACAATAAGAAAAGTTTACTCCTTGAACAGCTCTACTCAAAGCTCCTTTCTCTTTCATTGATTATGTATGATCGTTTAAGGGAGAATATTAATAGAATTCCTTTAATATAGTAGAGTTTTTCAAACTGAATGTATTTAATTTGGCTGGTCTATGTTTATCTATATTTCTTTTATCTCTTTCAGATATTTGTTTCTAATCACATTGGCCTATTTACCCTTCTTTTGCATATTTAACAACAAATTTAATTCGTCAATATGACATTATATACCCTAAAATAGTCTTTGCTATATATTATATCTGTGTAAAATCTCGGTGGAATATTTAAACTTGGTCTAATAATTTTTAATTCATCAATATTTAATCTATAATCCTTTTATATGAGACAATCTACACTCCCAGACGTATATTTGCCATTATATTCAAAGTAAGACGCAAATTGATCCAAAAAAAAAGAAATTAATTAAATACAGAAAACAGAATGTTTAGCCATTAGTTTATTCATTTTTTTGGAAATAGTTTATTAATATTTAAAGTATAAGATAACCTATTTTGTATCTTTTGAATTATAATAAATATTTATGCTTTGGGAATATATTCAGTTTTTAACATTTAAGACTACTATCATGTGTACTATTACATTTTTATGATAAATGTTCTCTTATTGATTGATGTATCATCCTATTTGTTATTATGTTATGCAAAAAAATAAACAGGCCTATAAATGTTAACTTTAACAATTTTTTTATATTATTATATATCTCCTTATGACTATTATATACATTTTAATATTCTTATCTAGATATTCATAGTCTATTCATGGTCGTTTGTCGCTTGTTAAACAAATTGAAAGAGAAGCAATTGCTTCATAAAATATTATTTGGTTAACCTAAATAGAAATAAAATAAAAAAATAAGAGATAATAATGAATATTAAATATTTTTTCATTGGATTTTTAACCTGAGCGAACGGTTGGCAAACATTTTTCATGGTTTTAATATTCGGATTAACTCCCATATATTCTAGAATGACTGAATTTTCATTTCTTAACTTAAAGCTCAGTGGACACTTTCATCTTTAGTCTCTTTCTCTTAGCTTATAATATATTTCATACTTCTATAGAAAAATGTACAGTTTGACTTAATATACAGCAATAAACTGGAACAGTTTTAGGAAAAAGATAGAATAATTTAATACACCTTGAAAATAATAATAATAGTAGAGTGTATATATATATATATATATTTATATGTAAATGTATATACTTTATATATAAATATACATTTGTTTATATAAGCAAAAAAATCTAAAAGGAAGACAAATGAAATGCTTTGATCACACACAATTTCATTGCGTTTTTGAAGTTGCTTGTGCAGTATTCAAGATTTTGCACTACGTAATACTCTCAACAACGTAGCAGTCTATGATTTCTGCATTCAGAGTTTTTGTAAAGAAGAAAATTTCTTATTTTTTTTTGTTTGTTTTGTTTGTGTTGTTTGTTTTTGTTTTTTAATAGAATTAAACTAAAAAAATTAAACATATAATCGCTTCATAATTTTTCCTTTTTCTTGTTATTTTTTCCCTTCTCTTCGTCACTTTTTGTTAATTTTTTGAAAAAAAAGGATAACAAAGAAGAGAAAACGAGGAAAAAATGAAAAATGAAAAAGAAACTATTTGATAAAGAAAAAAAAAGAGAAAAAAAATTAATAGTTTTTTTGCTGCAGGACAAATTTTGTTTCTCCTTCTTTTTTAGTTAGTTTGTTTCGTTTTTAGGTTTATCTTCTTAGATTTATTATTCATTAGTGTAAATATATCTTTTTTTTCACTTGAAACTCTTCTCATTTCTATTTTGTAATCAATTTTTATTTTAGAGATCATCTTCATTCTTCTCTGAAGGCAATGATATACTTGTATCAGCTGTCGGTACTTTAAGCCTATTTGATAGTTTAGACGCTCTTCTTTGAGCTATTGCAAAGCTTCCTGCTTGCGATGCTTGAGAGTCTCTCCTCTGACTCCAGATACTAGATGATCTGGTTAGGCTTTTATTTTTTTGATCCATAGCCATCTGAGTAATCCTCCTAATACTTACCTCGGCTTTGTGCTTTTTCCAAGCTCGTTGCAAAGTTCTAGCAGCTACATCTTCTTTTTTCCTTCTCATTGTAGTTGTCGTTTGAAGGAATTGTACTCGTGTTGGGAATTGTTCCTTAAATTTGCTCTCCATTTGTTGTTTAAGTTGTTGGAACTCGTTGGTCACTTCTACTTCTCCCAAAACATGACGAACCAATGCAATAAGTATATCTAAACAATGGAGACGGTCTCCTTCCACAATTGGTAAGTCGAAGGACACTAATGCTATTTCATTTGGCTTAGAAATTCCTAAAGGTGGATCTAAATCACCCACAAAGTCCGACAAATGTTCATATTTAATAAATTGGGTAGCATGCGGATCATACTTCTCCCAAACCATATAAAACATGTCAAAGTCATCTTCGGTAATACCAACCTCTTCTTGATCGTGAGCTTGGTGGAAATTTTCAAGTATTATAGCAATGTACATATTAATTATAATTAAATAAGTGATAAATATATAGGACACCATAAACGCAATGGCAATAAATGAATTGGAGCAATTTCCCCCATTGGTCTTTTCCCATCTACCATCCGGCCTTTGCCAATGGGTTGTATTACAATCAGGAGCCTCCGATACCAGCATGGGATACAAAACATCATTCCATCCAGCCGCCGTTGTTAAACGGAACAGCAGTAACAAAGCATTGGGGAATGTTTGAAAGTTCATAATGTCGTCAATATGATCTCCATGTTTAATTTTCCCAAATTGACTCATACCAAAGATAGCATAGATAAACATAATCAAGAATAATAGCATAAATATGTTGAATAAAGCTGGAAGAGATATTACGAGGGCGAACAATAATTTCCTTATTCCTTTTGCAACTTTAATAAGTCTTAGAACTCGGCCAATTCGGAATACTCTTACTACTCTTAACAAAGTTGGATTTATGAAGACAGATCGAAGAACATCCGATAAGACGACACCTAAAAGAAAAGATAGCAAAAATTTTATATTATGTTATCGCTTGTTGTTCGTAAATGATAAGCATTCATTCATTCACTCGTTCATTCATCTTTCTTCTCTTCTTTAGACGCCATCGAAAAAAAAAACTAAAAAACATATAGCACTTTCAACAAAGCAACAACAACATTTAACAATTAAACCAGTACAGTTTGTGAATTGCTTATAACGTGTACTTAACATACATAGGCTGTAACAATCTTGTTTGTTTCACAATTGCAATAAAAAATATTGTACTTGTAATAGTGCTTGTATAGTGCGCCACCTAGTGATATAAACTTAAAAGATTTAAGAAATTTTAAATACTTGTTCTTTTTCAATTCTTTTTAATGCATAAAAGTTATTTTTGTTTTTTTTTAAAAAAAACAAAGCCAAATTTGAAAAAACAAAGAAGTGTAAAAAAATTTCCATTATTGTATCAAAGTCTCTTTTTTTATAGGGTAAAAAATATAGAAAGAGGCTATTTTGTTATTCTCTTCTTTTCCTTTCAATAGGAAAAGGAAAAGAAAGAAATAACATTGAGAGATTAAGAAATTTGAGAGAGAGAGAGAGGAATAAAAACACAAAAATTCTAAAAAATAAAAACAATAAAAGACGTTTAATGTTTACAAATATACGTTCAAAGCATGTTTTGCGGTGAGACAACTCTTTAGTATATATATATATATATTTCTATATATATATATATATTGGTATATATACAAACATATATATTGATATGTACAATGACAAAAAATTGTATAATTACCAGCGGCACTATCTGCAAAAATTATAGTGAGGTATATATTTTCTTATGTATATCTTTTCGTTCATTTGTTATATTTTGCTACTTAATTATATACTGTATATATATACAGATGAAGGTAAAAATATCTACTATATACTATATACAAATAATATGCTAAATTTGTATAGAATACCATAATTCTTTAAAAGCATACAAGTTAAACTATCATACAAAATAGAAATGAAAAACAGACGAAGATGTTGAGAATCATTTATAGTTGACATTATCATGACGGTAGTAATAGCTCTAAATTGAAAGATTCATAAAAGTAAACACATCCTTACCAACTATTGATAAGACAACAATTATAAAATCGAAAACGTTCCAAGCTCTTCTAAAGTAATGCCATCTTAAACCGAATATCTTTACTGCAGCTTCCAAAGTAAATATTGTTACAAATATTAAATTAATAACTTCTAAAGCATCTGTAACTGCTTGAGATTGCTTGTAGTGTTCAATTGCCATACAAAGCATGTTTAATAGAATTAGCACTACAACAGCTAATTCAAATTTTGTGCTAATAGCAACATCAAAGATAAAAGCTTGAATTTTATGCTAAAAATATAAAGACAAAATGATATGTTAATCGTTATGAATTACATAATACATAAAGTTGTTTTTTTCATAATTATTATAATTAACAATAACCTTTGGGCGTTTAATGGTTTTCTGAGGTTTTTTATTGCCGAGTTTCTTCATTGTATTCATGTAATTCTTCTGACTTGAAGTTAGAAACATATCTAAATAACTGCCTTCGTACTGACAAAGGGATAATAAATCAATTATTAGTTGATATTTAAAAGGAAGATAAGTAAACTTACTTTTTTCTTGAGCATATTAAAGTTATCAATAATAACACCAATGAATAAATTCAAAGTAAAAAACGATCCAACCAGAATGAATACTACAAAATATGCATAGTAGCCTAAATTATTTTCTCTAATCGGTTGTAAGTCAATCTAAAATAAAAATAATACAATTAATAGCAATAACAATAATAATAACAATGATGAATAATTGAAAACAAATGAAATAATTTGTTACATCAGTTGAGTCTACGGCATCCTCCATAATTTCCATCCAACCTTCAAAGGTCGCTACTTGAAATAACGCTAGATAGCCGTGTAATACATTATCAAAATGTATTGGAGCATTTTTCCATCGTAGACCTTCAGCAAGACATGTCTTTTTGTCGGGTATATAGGTTGTATTTGCTATTTTCACATCATTGCTATCAACACATCTGTAGAACTTTCCGCCGAGTAGCTAATTATTAAATTTGCAGAAAATTTTAAATACCAAAGAATTATTAAATACAATATGTATGATATAATACCTGAACACCTGCAATACTGAATACCAACCAGAATACAAAACAGACTAGCAATACGTTAAAGATGGATGGAATTGCGTACATCAAAGCATTAACAACGATCTAATTGAGCATTTTATTAGAATTTATATCATCACATACAGATTTTACGTACTCTCATTCCTTGCCATCGCGATATAGCTCGTAAAGGTCTTAAAGCTCTTAATGTTCTCAACGATTTAAAAGAGGAGATAGACGATGCACCAATTGAGTCAGCTGCCAAACTGATAATTGATATCTGTATAATAATGTAATAGTTTATTGATAAAAGAATTCGTCTAATGATGAAAAGTTTTAAAAATGATTAATTATTATTACTGACCACAACAATAGCAAAATCTAAAAGGGTCCAAAAACTACTGAAATATTTCTTAAATCCAATGGCAACCCATTTAAGTAACATTTCAACTGTGAATATTATTACAAAGATAATATTTAAATAGTATAGAGCATCCTTTAATTGCTTTCTATCCGGGTCATCCAGGTATACATCCTCAAAGCACTTGAAATAATATGACAAAAAATATATTAATTAATATTTATTAATTGATTAATTTTGAATTCTTACCAGTGAAATACTACTTGCAAAGATAATAAAGAGGATTGTATATTCAAATATTTTATTCTCTGTAATCGTAAAGCATATTTCCCTCATCTTATTCCACTTCGGTGCGTGTTTAGAATTTTGAAGAGTATTGCATAATTTTATTCTGAGAAAATTGTAAAATATTAATGAATTTCTTAATCTATATGATATATTTAATTAAATTTAAAGAGGAAAGATAAGATAATAAGCTAGGAAAGAGTGAAAGAGAAAAAATCGAGTCTTACTTTGAATAGCATATTGCAGGACAACAGTCTTGTATTGCTTTGTCTTGTTCCTCTTCCTCTTGTTCGTTTCTTCTTCTTTCCTCCTCAATTTCAAAAATAGAACGAGGTGTACTACTCGATTTTGCGTCCGTATTCTCCGAATCGTTAGAATTTTCTATCTTGCTCTGTTGTAGGCTTAGAAACAATTTACTCTTTGTGCTTTTCATCTCTTCATTATCCTGGTGGACAGAACCATTCGCAGGGGAAGACTGTGGTTGACTAGTATCTAAATCACTAGTTGGAGTGACTTCCCCATTTTGTTTTGGTTTATCTTTACTAGTTTCTGTAAAAATAATTAAAGCATTTCAATTGGTATGTGTAGAAAAAGAATAAAACGGAAATAGAGATAATGTTTACCGTCAACGTTCGTGACAGATACGGACGGAACTAAATTGTTTATGGACGAAGAATCAGTTACGTTAAGCTTTTCACTTGATTTTGAAAGTTGATTCTGTCGTAGGACCTGTGCAATATCGGCTACCGATAACTTTTTTGGCTTATTATTATCTGGTTCGACGGATCTCTTTTTAAATAGAGATTGAATTCGTTTCCAACCCTGTCTCATCCTTGAATCCTCTTTAACATCCTGGTCTCTCTTTAGGGAATCGCTGGCGAAAGAGTTGAGCAAGAGAGCAAGGAAAAGACTCAAAACCATAAAATTACCCAAAATTAATGTTGGCATAAAAACAACCATACAGGTTTGTCCAGCCGCTCTCATACAATCCCACAAGGGTTCTATCCATTCCCCACACAATATCCGAAAAACTAGGATAATTGAATGGCCAAAATCGTCGAAATTCCATCTATATAATATAAATTGCAAAGAAGAAATATATATATATTATTTGTATGTTAAAAAACGGAAACAAAGGAATAAATAGAAATCGATATAATTAATCAAAGATAATCTTTGTTGAAAAGCGATTTTTAAATGCATATTTTTTTTGCTATAAAAAAGGTGGAGAGGAGGAGAGAAAGAAGTTATTATTGTAATTGTCGCCAATCAATAAAGATATTTTATTCATTGACTATATCAATAATTACCTTGGTTTCTCATCTGGATAGAATTTACTGGGTGAGTAACTATCTCTAAATAATTGCATACCAATTACTGCAAATATATAGATAACAATGCATAAAATAAGCGTCAAATGTCCCAACGCTCCAAGAGTACTTAGGATAATCTGAAGTAACATTCTCATTGTCTGCCATGTCTGAGCCAATTTGAATACACGTAACAAACGGAGTAGACGAAAAGTCCTAATTACACTTAAGCCTTTTACACTCTCGAGTCCTAAATCAATGATACTGGCAATTACCACAACAGCGTCAAAGAGATTCCAAGCCGACTTGAAGTATACTTTGGAGTAAGCGAATAGTTTTAATAGAGCCTCAGCTACGAATATTGAAGTAAATATATAGTTGGACACTTGAAGAGTCAAAACGTAATGACTATTCATTTCGTGATGTTCTAAAGCCATAATTAACGTATTAGCCAAAATACAAATAGTGATGAATATTTCAAATATAACATCGGAGACAATTTTGAAGAGAAAATTTTGTATTCTCAGCCACGTTACAAAATTCGAAGAGCAACATGTCGAGCAGCACTCGCAGTTTCTATCTAATAGTTCATCATCCGAATCAGCATCTATATAAAAGAAACAAAAACCAAAACATACAATTTATAGATATTAATATATTCCGTATATTTCTATATTAAGTACATTAAGCATTTCAAAAAAATGATTATAAAATATAATTTTAACAATACTTATTAATAAATTAATTAATCAATTAATTAATAACTTTTTAATTAATAATATTGTTTGCTGTGATAAAAAAAGGTAACAATTTAAGCACTGCAAGATGTAAATTTAACTTAAATGAAACAACCAAACAAACGAAACAAAATAATAATAATAAAACAGCACATCATATAATTAGCACAATAAGTAATTGATTAATCTTATTATTCCTCTTGAAAACTGAATCGCTAGATAACGTTATTGAATAAACATAGACCTACTGTCTTCCACTTAATTTTAAATTTAACATATTACTTTTAATTAATTTATAAATTATTCATAATATTCTCTAATCGATATTTAAGATAATCTAATATATACATATATAAATTTATATACTGTATATATAGATATTAATTAAAAGCTAGAAATCATATATAATTATAATTCAATAATAAAAATTGTTGGTTAGTAAACATGAAACTGAAATCAAGAAGAAAAATAAACAGCAGGTGAAAAAATAGCGGTCTGTGCTTATTTTTATTCTACCCTTTATTTCTTTATGAATTAAAATTAGAAATATAAATATATACATTCTTATAGAAATTATTATCATTAATCTATTTATTTATTTATTTTATTAATTTTTATATTTTATGTTTCTAATTTTATAAAATAAGAAGCAAAATTAAGATTATAAAAAGCTCATTTCATGCAAGAAAAAACTGCACCTGAACCGAGATCACTGTCTTCGTCCGAAGAAGTTGCTGTAGTGCGACATAGAAAAAAGCTCAAAAAAAAACAACAAAGTAAATAAAATGATACCAAAGATACCAAAAATATAGAAATAAAATAATTAAGGAAATCATATATAATTCTTTTGTTTCTTTTTTTCTTTATATAAAGCAGAATAATAATATTCTTAGTCATTTGCGAACAAAAGATGGCGTTGTAGTCTATTTGCTTTTATATTATCCATTAAAATTATATTCGATTTCCATCCCATTTATTAATACTTAGTGTATATATAAAAACCTCGTATAAAAATTTATATAACGGATATATAAATATTTGAAAGAATTTTGAAAAGTTGGAAAAATATTCGGTATACCATATAATTCACTGATGAATGAATAGTTTTTGTTACCAATATGAATAAAAAGAAAAGACAAATGAGAAGATTTCCTAGGATAGAGTGCAATTTTTGAAAAAATTAAATTTAATATAAAAAAAAAACTGAATAAGTTATTAAAAAATAAGAATTTAAAAAAAATAATAAAGTAACCGGGTGCGATAATAGTAAAAAATATTGAATGAAAAAAATGGAAATATTGAATGAAAATAAATAAAAAAAAACATTCAGAAACTAAATGAAACCTTTACATTTTATAATATAATTGGTTCGGGAGTCTGTAGATTCATTTTTCTGCGCTATTAATAAAAACAGCGTACCGAAAATTTATATTTTATTAATTTAAATTTTATGAATATTAATATTTTATATTTACATATACTCGTACGATAATACACAATATATATATATATATATATATATATTGTATATAAACGTATATATAAATATAAAACAGTTAACTTATTCTTATATTTATTTATTCATCAATTTTTTTTTCTTCTCTTTCTTAATTTTTTTCTCTATTTTTACATTTTATTTCTAATCCTTTTTATCTTTTTATATTATTAATATAAATATTTTTTTTTAAAAAAAAAAAAGAATTAAAACAATGAAAGATGTAAAAATAATAAATAAATAAAAATTAAAAAAAAAAAAAGGACGTCTTACACAATTATTTTTTTTAATACTTTTTTTTATTCTTTCTTTTGTTTTTTTAAAAAAAAATATTTAACAATTATATCTAATATTAAGATATATTATTTACTTCTGAAAAGAATCTTCTTAATAAAATGATAAAAGAAGGAAAAGAGGGAATAAAGTTTTACAAACCTCTTATTTTTACTTTTGGAATTTTTTGGGTATGGGATTTTTTCTGTTTAGAAAGAAAAAAAATAAATTAAGAAAAGATTGAGGAGTGGCATTTATAATGAAAGGCCTAAGTATTTATCGAACGCGAGAAATAGAAATTATAACAAAGGTCATGGACGCTGTTAATAGTCTTTAAAAAGACAATAAGAGATAAACAAATACCTTTTCTCCATCAGTCTTATTGAATTTACTATCGTTATTATCTGCTTTGTCTAGCTTGTCATCACTACCCATACCAGAGTCCATAGTACCTTGATTCTTCATTCTCTCTTTTCGTTTGTCTTTAGCAGATTTTTCAGTATGCGTATCATCATCTTCAGGCTATTAAATTGAAAGACGAAAAAGGATTGAATATGTTAATTGGAGTGATTAATTTTCGAAAAGAAAAAATCATTCACTTTAGAGTTAGGAGTTGGCTGATCTTTTTCAGTAGTATTTTTAATTTGATCTTTCTCCTCACTCTCCTCGTCATTCTTCTGAGCTGACTCGCCAACAGTTTCATCAGCAGTAGAAATTTTAGATTTTTCTTTTTCGCTCTCTCTTTCCTTTTCCTGTGAGAATACACCAGGACGCTGAGTTAATCATTCTTCAATTCCTTATCAATTATTGTATAAAAATTGACATATATTGTGCTAAATCATGCACGATAAAAAAAATTTACTCTTTGATTTATCTCTTAAAACATTTAAACTAAACTTCATTTAGCATGCTTATTTTTTTCTCCAATTGTTATCTCTATTATTTATAATTCATTCAATAATAAAAGAAAGGAATAAGGAAATATAAAGTTTCCCTCTCTTTCTACTTTTATTATCCTATACTTTCCCACTCACTTTATAATTTACAATTCACAATTCTATTTCTTCTTTTTTCTTTTCATATTAAAATCAATTGTAATTAAAAAAAGAGGAAGCTACTCTTCTATATATAACACATATACTTTATATATACAGTATATACACATATATATATACTGTATATATAAAGTATATAAACAAACGTGAATTTTTCATTTAAATATGTCATTTTGTGACCAACATACGCATTCTATAAACTTATCTTTTGCAGACACTATTATTATAATAGATGCAAAAATTATTCAAAATATAAAAAAGGCGGGGTCGAGGAATGGAGGACATAGGTCATAGCTCAATACGTAATAATAGTTATAATGTTTAGAATAACAATAAGTAAGTATATGCGTTAATAATATCATGCTAATCAGCTTCGTAGTAAATTTATACGTACATATGGTAAAAAAGAAACATGAAGATCTAAATCCTGTCATAATATTCGTTTACTATTTATAGAATGAAAATTGTGTTTGGCTACAAATAAGTGAAAGGAAGAAGAAGGTTAAACAAACCTTTCCGGCGTTCTTCGCCTCCTCTTCGTAGGCCATTGATACAACAGCTAACATCAAGTTGACCAAATAGAAAGATCCAAAGAAAACGACGAATATAAAGAAGACTATATTCCATGGTCCGTTCGCGTGAATAACTTTATTATAAGGATCTTCCCAAAAATCTAGGGTGATTAGTTGTAATGAATTGAGCATAGACCATCCGAAATGGTCGAAATTCGTATAGCCCCAATTAGGATTTTCTCCTATATCTGGTAAGCAAGTGTAATTCGACGGACACGCTCTAGATTAATTAAATGAAAAAAATATATTTTTGGATAACATTCCTATTCATACAAAAGCAATCTCTTGCATAATTCAAAGTGATGTTTGCCTACCCTGCACTACTTATGTTGCCACATATGAAATATTGACCTTGCTGATCGATCTGCCAATTGGACGAATTCTTTATATGTAAGTCATAATCTCCATGTGAAATAGGATAAATTGGGTCTTTAACGCATTTTTGCCTTAAAACTCCCAAATATACTTGCAAACCAAACAAGGCAAACACCACCATACAGAACGAAATGAGTATAATGACTTCAATGATCATGCGCATAGACTTCAATAAAGCACCAATAATAGTCTTGAGATCTGTAATTCGAAAATAGTGAAGTTAGTAATTTGAAAGAATTCGCTAATTATTTAGGCAAGCATCTTAGTCTTCCCGAAAATACCCGGATATAAAGACTTTTGTTTGCTTGTTTGCTAAAAAAATTTAGGACAACTTTCTAAAGTAAATAACTTTAATAGAAACAAATCGATACATTCTAGAAATTGAATGTAATGTTTTTTGAAAGGTGATTAGGTACACGTTAATATTTTTATAACATATATATTTAGCTTAGATTGATCTGTACCTGGCACAATTGAAACCGTTTTCAATATTCTGAAAACCCTAAACGTTCGTAGACCCGCGATACTTCCGATATCCAACACTTTAAGCGATTCGAGTATTATCGTTAGATACCTATAAAACAATTAATATATATATACAGTATATACATATGTATTTATATATAATTATTAAATAGTTTACTCTATTTAATTCTAATTTTACTTACGCGCTGACTATTACTAAAAAATCAAGCCAATTCCATCCATCTCTCAAGTACGTAAATCTATGTACAAAAAATCCTCGCGCTGTTATTTTAATAATTGCTTCCAATGTGTAAATTGCAAGAAAGACGTACCTATATTTTTTTTTAAAAAAAAAGAAGAGAAAATTGAATAATCAGTTATAGAATCAATTATACTAGACGTTTTATATCTTATTGAACAAAGAAAATAATTATTTTTTTTGTTTTGGTTAATTAGTTGTCAAACGGCGTCTCTGTCTATTTTTTATTATGAAACAGTAAAGTTTAGACGTATATGTACTTTGGTATATTTTAGATCAATAGAGTTTCAAGAAGAAGAATATAGAATGAAATTATAAGAGTGTAAAGGAAGAGCATAAGTATTAATTAATTAGGACTGTCTATGAATATTAAACAGAGTTGAAGGCCGAATTTAGTTCTAATGGCCGCAATTGGAATGGGAAAATTCGTGTGAAATCCAACACTGGAGTTGTGTGATGGATGATTGCGGTGCAGCAGCGATTTCGAACTGCGTTTTTATTGCTCCATCTATATAATATTACAAAACCGCGTACATAGAAACTATTAGAGAAATTGCCTATGAAAGAACGTAATTTTGTCAAAGCCGACCCATGGGAGATAGCGACATTTTGCAGAACGTTCAGTTTTTGTAGTTAATTGCTTCGGCTTCATAACAGCATTACCCTAGTAAGCTTCTCTTATATAGATAATTATTTTCCATTCATTTACTCCGCTTAGAAGAATGATTAATAGGGACCATATGTTAAATTGAATACCATCAAAAAAGAAATCTTATCATCTCTTTCTTGTAAAAATCTTATACATGCCCTCCTCCCTTCACTCATTAAATAAATAACATTTAATAGAAATTTACTTACTCAGCGATTCTTGTCGTCTGATTCTCATTCAGTGCGAGAAAGACGCAATTGACGAGGATGGTCAACATGACAAAATAGTCAAAGTATTGGTTTGTAGCTATATAAATGGCCAATCTGCGAAACGGATTCCATGGACTAAATATAAAGAAGGAGTTGGTTGCCGAAAATCGGAATATTGTATTTCTTTTGAAGCGTTTTGCAATTACGATGAAAGTCTGTGGATAAAAAAATAAATATAATTACTATGCATAATAAGAGAATTATACATTAAATAATTTTATTTAATAAGTTATGGCTATGAAGAACGAAAAGAAAAAGAAAAGTGACGCACACAGTAGTAATTACTTTTAGGTAGACGCCACAATTTTTTTTTAAAACAAAACGACGTCTCCTTTCCGTTAGTTTTCTATTATCCTTTTAAAAAATATATACATTTTCTTTCTTTCTATGCGTTTGAAAATATATGAATTCTTTTTGTCTGTTTCACTCTATGAATTATATATTATAACATTTTCTTGAAACTTATTTAATTATGTAAACTATTGTCAATTAAAAGCCTTGTTATAGTCAACCGCATTGGAATCATACGATACTTACAATCAACTTTCCAAATGATCCTACCACACGTAATTATGTCATTTACTTAATACTAATAGTACAGTTAATGATAGGGGAAAAACTCTATGATTCCTTTACAAATACTTCGTCAAGTTTTCAAAAAGAAAACACTCAATGATAGAAGGATATTATTATTTTTGTTCTATCGATATTCCGTATACTTTTTAATCGCTTTTTAACATTCCTTCATTTTATGTTTCATATAATAAAATTATTCTACATTTGTTGCCTATTTTTTCATTTTTTTACGATATACAATATATATTTTAGACATATGTATAGTTTTGCCTCTCACCCCTGGTTGTCGGGGAGGAAATTCGAGCTCTGGCCATGTACAACCGCACCATTGAACAACGTCACCATCATCATCTGTAGTTATCTGTTCCATATCCCAGCCTGCCCTCCGTTTCCTCTTTTTTCTTTCCTTTGTCGCTAAAACTGTTTTTACCTCTTTACCGACAACTTTAACTTCCATCTCTTCGGGACTAACTATCGGTGGTACGTAATACGAAGGAGATTCAACTGGTATCGATATTATTTTATTGTTGTCATCTTCTTCTGTATTTGTAACTTGAAGTTCAACGTCTGCAAATCCATCTGTTAGTTTTGAGGATTCATCGCAATCAATTTCCTCTAAAAGATCCGATCTCACTGAGCTAAGTTCAAATTCCATACTGGCTTATTCTCTATTTAAACTATAAGCTTTATTCATAATTTACAAACGCCAGTTCTTCTTGCCAACTTGGTTTTTTTTATTAACGATTTCTTGTTTTAAATGTATCGTTCTCTTTTTTAATAAGTATTAAATAAACGAATAAGAAAGAGTATATTTTCCTCTATTTATTGTCTTCTTATTTATCCGACGTGACAAACTCCGGCGACTGCCCAAGCGTCGACTTATAGACGGCGCTGGACGTCCATGATGTATATCATCAGAAACAATAAGTTTTAGAAGTGATCATTGATTATTGCCTGGTTAATGAATGAGCGTTACAAGCAGATCCAGTTCACATTGATCTAGTTCTTCAACATGTTTGTTAATTTGAGCTTAATTACTAATCATATTCTCACTTCTAGCTTTTTTTGTGCTCAACTCTGCTTAATTAATATTCTTAAGGCCTATTTACTTACTTAGCACTTTACAACAGCTTGAGTATATATTTTTCTAAATAATATAAACTAAATAGCTATCTCGTCAGAACGTCGCTGCCGCCGCAAACATTGTCATTGTTGGAAAACACCACCGCCGAAAACCAGTCAGCCCTTAACCGACGCATCCGTTATCATCATAAGTACTTATGCCCGCTTTTTCACTACTCCCCCAACTTTTCCATGGAGAAAAGCTTTCCCCTAAACATTTCACCATAAACCCTCAACTTGTATTCTCGCTTGTTATTCTTTTTTTGTCCATTTTTGACAAATATTTAACGAAAAAAGCGAAAAGAGGGAATAGAGTGTTTACAATCCCCTTGTACAAGCGTAATGCGTTTTTTTTTTTCATTGGTTTGTCCCCCTTGCCAATCTACTTTTCATTAAACAGACAAATTATGAACAATGTCGTTGTACAAAGCATATATGGAAAATTATTCAAATGTATGCCGTATTATTGTCGACTAAAAGAGAATATATTTTTAATATTGTTTTTACTAATTAGTAAGTAAATAATAAGAAAATTGAATAGAGGGAAATGCATTCATTTTCTTCCAATGAGTCAGTAACGATATATACATATATATATATATATTTGCCAAGAAATAAACAAGTACGGAGTGCCTATAAACGAGTAATAAAATAAAAAGAGCATTGAAATCTCTATTTTGATTTATTGTGGATACAAAAATCGATTTTTTATTAGTTCAGAAAGGGCCTCTCGACTAACTGTTATAAGTAAAAGTGTTTAAGGCTCCCTCTTAGCGTATTTGTTTAAATGGGCATATATTTTATAATCCGTCTAAAGTCGCATTTATTCTTTTCATTTCTATAACGTTCCAATGTACGTTCGATAAGTTTTATTCAATAGTCGCACGCACTCTGTCTCATTCTTTAGCTCTTAAGATCCTCCTAATTATTTGTTAATCCAATAAAATTAATATATTTCTATGATACATATTTTTAAAATATTTATTAAAAATAAATATATATATATATATATATATATATTGCTCCCAATGTAAGCCTAGTTGAAATTAATGCAGTGTATAAATGTATATTTAGATATCTATTCATAAATATAAATTTATATATATATATATATATGTATTATGAGAATACTTTATACTTTTTAATAGATACAAAGTCTTTGATAAAATTAGTTTTAATTACCTAATTATTTATTTCTAACGTGGATTAGTTTTCATTTTCAATATTTAATATTTTTTTTTATAAAAAAACAAAATATTTATATTTCTCCTACATTACTTAGTAAATATATATAACTATGTAAACAAGCGGCAACTCTTAATTGAACAAAATATTGTTTATTTAGTCTGTACCAGACGTAAGAAAAAAATGAAAAAAAATGGACAATTGGAAAAGAATTCCAGTTGCTCGGCAATTTCAATGCAATTTTTCGTTCTTTGATATAATCTAGTTTACACTACCGACCAGCCTGTACTTGAGTTTAATTTATAAAGTCGGCTAGGCAAATATATTGTAATATGTTTTCAAAAATCTTGGAATATTATTAATAGTAAAATATAAATTATTAAAAAAAGAACCTTTAAAAAAAAACAATTGAAATATTTTAATCTATTAATATAAAATGTTTTTAATGAAAACAAAGACTTCATTAAACTAATCTATTGATAATCATATTTCAAAGAAAAGGATCATTTGAGAAAATTAATTAAATATAAACTTATAAATTGGCGTCCAACAATTAATTAACTATTGAAAAAGAAACGTCTCATCTTCAATTGGATACTGATTTAGAGTCGCTACATGTAATAAGAAAATGACGTAAAATGAAACTGCATTTAATGACAATCTTTTATTCAGACTAGATCCGATTATCGATCTCCAATACCTTCACCATGGCACTACTATATGCTTATACGTATTGGTTATAGAAGTTAGTTCAACAATCTATAATAAGACAGAACTGAACAGAACAGAGCTTTTTTCTTAGTTTAGCACTAACATATTATTTATATCTATGTATAATGAAAATTTTCGCAATGTTTCTCTCCCCGAGTACTTTATTGATTACTACAAGTCGGTTTAATATATCAAGTAAAAAGTCTATTAATAATTTCTGCATGAAGAAGTCACTTTGATGAATTCATTTTATAGAAACAATCGTCACATATCGAATTAAATCCATAGGGAAGAGGGAACAACTAAAAATCAAAAGCAAATATCTCGAATAGCAAATGCCAAAAGAGTTGTTCGTATAGATAATTAATACGGTTATGAATCCATCTAAATGATTCTTCAAACATCGCAAAAAGATATAAAAGAACCGATTGAATAGGGTAAAAAAATGACATAAGATAAAATAGACTAGAAATCAGGACGCATACAAAGAAGGAAGAGATAAAGGAAGCAAGGATGAATAAAAATGTTAAATTAATTGAAAAAAAACCGGCAATTTATGAAAGTTTGCTGACTTTACAAATAACGCTTATGGGCGTTGACTAATCAATAAAAAAGGCGTTTTTATTCGAAAAAAAACTTTTTTTAATTCTTTTTCAACTCATACATATGCATATATATATATTAATCTATACATATACACGCATATATATGAAAATTTATTCACCATTACTTTAATTGCCTATTATAAACTTCAAAGCGGACGATACGTTATTCCTCTATGCTATAGTTAGCACCTTAGGCCTACATTAAAAAATTCGTTCTCTGACGTAGGTGAAAGAAGAGATTGTACATATACATTAATAAAAAAAGCGATCAATTAATCGACTGAATATTTTTTGTTAAAAAATACTTTAACGGAATTGTAAATGAAGAGAGGAAAAGGAAGAATTTTTAAAATGGGTAAGAGCGATTGATATAAGGGTTTCTCTTAAAAAGAGAAAGGGAAAAGAGGTTAAGAAATTTATAAAGACCCATGATAGAAAGAAAGGAAAGGGATAATACCTAAGGAAATGCACTAAATTAAGTGATTTTTCAACATTTAATAAGATTTCACGTGCTAAATTATTTGTTAAAGAGAAGAAAGAGATATTCTCTATTCTTCTAAGTTTAAAACTGAAACGTCTAGCCAGAATGGAAAGAGAATGGTGAGAAATCATGAAAAGCTAACGATCCACATTTAATAGTATATATATATATATATATATATATATATATATATATGCAGTATACAGAATATTCTATTTAAATTAATCATTATCCTCTTTTTCTTTCTTTTAAAAATTAATAAAATTTTAAATTATAATCTCTTTCTTCTTTTCTTTTACACTTATACAAAGAGACAAACTAAATGATATTACGTCTATCTATACATAGCTCAACCCTCTCTATTCTTTTCTAGGCCATTTGTAATCAATTTGATTCTATAACTGTCTTCCTATTTATTTGTATTTTATACTGCAAAATTTCTGAAGAACTTGGTTAGCCTATCAAGTAACAAAGAAAAAGTAAATCAATAATTAAAAAAGATTGATTTCTTCGAAACGACTGCTCGAATCGCTAGGATATCGTAATGATCACATTACGACATGATTGAACATGATTCAAAAAAAGGGGTGAAAAAGAAGGAGAATATAAAAAGGTGTAACTAGAAGTTTTGAAGAGGGTACAAATTAAAAGAGATTTGTTTATCATTTCTTCAATTTCTCATTGTTTATTTGAGTTTTATTCATATTTTAATATTTGTGAATATAAAGGAAAATATGTCTAATAAGATTTTATAAAGCAAGTAGAGAGTTTCAATATGTTTCGTAAATAATCGTTCTCAATTTTCAAAAGGAAGTTATGAAACGCATATGTTTTGTAAACTGTTTCATGTCTTTTATTTTTTATCTGACAAATAGGCTGGACCTTAAGGAACGAGATCTTTAGGAATGTTAAATCTATTCCCAAAGGTATATCCCTGAAGCATAGATTAGAGGATAATCATCATTATTAAAGGAACTGTATTCTACTCTGTTTTAAAGAAAACTTGCAGAGTTCTTTAATCTGTTAAAGTCTATTCTTATAGAAGATTAACGAAAGGAATAAGGGTAGCTATTTGGCACTTAGTATTAAAAAAAGTGGGTGTGGCTTCATACCTAAAAACAAAGACTATGATATACGGAATAAAGATATAAATTATAGAAAATAGGAACTTGGAGAAGATTGACAAGATTCTGTGAGAGAAAATGAAAGGAAATTCACAAAAAATAAATGAGTAAAAGAATAACACTAGTGACGTAAATATTTGTAAAATTACAAGACTCTCTTTCCTGGCCGTATATTGAGGCCAAGATTTCTATTCTCATTAGCTTTATACCGGTTGCCATAAAATTATACAAGCCGGTTAATCCCCTGTTACAAAAGATTAATAAAATAATGTGATTGAACGCAATTGCGGCACCTAGGTAATTATTGACACGCGCATGTATAAACAGCATCATATTGCAGTATTGGTATGCTTTACGACAGACTGCAAAAAAATTTTAAACTAAATACAGACGTTAATTTTAAAATAACAGTCGTATAGAATGTCATAAATTAATAGGTATAATCCAATGTTGCTCAGTTGAACTGAACCATCAGCAGTAAGTGCTTTACACCTAAATAAGGGGCTTTGTTAGCGAAAAATGAAATTTTAACGCCATAGATCTATAGGGATAGATATAAATTATTAAAAGGCTTGCCTTATAATGGAGATAAGGGTCAATCTCTTCCATTGGTACTCCATAACCATCCTCTGGAAATAAGTTTCCATACTGATCAGGTAGTGGGTTTCCTTCGAATAGCGCTAAATCTCTTTCTGGAGGGGGATCCTTACTCCCTTCGTCATTACCGAATTTCAATTCACCATCAACAAGACGGCCTTCTTCATGTTGATTTTTTCGTTCCTTTTCTTCCTCTTCCCATTCAAGTACTTTCTGTTCAAGATTTATTCGGGATTGAGTACCAAAACGACGGAACACTGAGCTCTCTTTATCCAAGTCTTCGTTTACATTTGTGCCAGCAATCGACGCGGATGATTCGGCTCTTTCTTTGAGCGTATTATTGTCCTCCAGGTCGCAGGCACCTTCATCTCTCTCATCCTCGGCCGGTAGGACATTAACTGTTGGGGGTCTTGGTAAGGTTGGTTTATCCGTCATCTTAAGACGGCAAATTTGCCGTTCATATTAAAATTTCGAACAACGTCGTATCCTTTTTTGATAAAAGTAATTGACCTTTAAAAAGTCGCTGCTCTCAAAAATTCCTTACTTTGTTTTTTTATTATTCAAAATTCCACTTGGTCTCTCTGATTAATAAAGACAATATTCTACTAAATATTCACAAATTGAGTTTAACGTGTTTTGTCTTGTTAAATTTTTTTATCCTGTCTTTTTAATATATCTTTTATCCTAAACAAATGAATTATCTTCTTCAACAAGTAAAGCAGTATAATATTATCGAAGCCAAAATCGTGACCAGCAAGTAAAACCTGTTGTTAATCGTTAGCCTAAAAGCACCTTGTGGTTTATGAATGAGGATATGTCAATGTCCATGGATAATCGTAACCCTGCTGCTTTAGCGACCAGATAGTTTTCAGCCAATCAACACCCAGAGCCTTCTTTGGCAGCAGATGGCGCGCCCCATCTTATTCAAAACCTAACGTTCTACGTAACACTAAATTGAACAGATATGCTTAAAAAGAATTTCCCAGACACTATAAATTCCCATAGTTAGGTGAAAAGGCATTTTCTTAAATACAAATGGTTAATAAAAGGCACTGATATGAATGACTTATTAAATTGCTAAGTGATCTTGAACAGGTAGAGGACACCTTCAGCCACACCCAAGCAATTATTCCCCTCGCTATCTCACTAATATTTATTCAAGATAGCAGCATGTAGAAAAAGGCGTCACCTTTACAAATGTATATATCGTCTATTGCCCTGAATTAAGTGCTCGTGAAAGTATGGTGACTTTGAAATTTAAGTCATTAAACGAAATATCATTCGTTGTTCTATGCTCCTTATTTATTAAATATATAATGCAGGCCTATTTAATTCGTCTATAACAAGTTAAATATAATCGTGTTATATACATCTGTATATATTTTGTTGTTGTTTACTTATATGACTTTACTCATAGAACTCACATTTGGACGCTATTGTTTTGTAATTCAAACTGTTTTCGAGTGCAAATGTTCAAAAAGGTTTTCCTTTCATAAACGTAGTAATGTAAAATAGATGTGTTTAGTTTGACTGATTGAATACAAAAATTTTTATAAATGACTATTACTCATAATACTAATTTATTCATGAAATTGCATTTACTCGTATAAATGTATCTCTTGTAAATGTATATATAATCTATAGAATGGAATCAATCTCTACTCTAAAAGCACTGTGTGTACATTTGTTTCAGTTATGTACCCGTGTATATGTAGAAAATAGAGGGCGCCTCTATTTATCTCTCCAGAGATGGTCTTTGAACAAGAAATACGTTTCCTTTTTTATTTATTATATAGTTAGTGGATAAAGAAAAACACACAGGAACGAGGAGATAATCTTCCTCTTTTTTTTTTTTGTTCTATTTTTACAAATAGTACAAGTATATGTATTTAAAAAAAACGTTAAGCAGTTTCATTCCCTTTCTTCTTTCTTAGTCCTTCGTATTTTGTTCTTCTTCTTTCATTATCTATGTTCTTATATATCCTTTTCTTGAAATATAGAGAAAAAAAATCAGTTTCTTAGATGAGCATATTGAAATTTTTTCTCTTATTTCTTCTTTTATTTCAAATTAGGAAAATTCTTTGATTTCGGTTTCTTAGCAACATTGCAAATTCGCATCAGTCTCATTACAAATGATAAACGGTCGAGAGAGGTATCCTCCGATGACCAAAATAATAAGAATCGTGCGCCTTCTCGCCTCGGACTCCTTCATGAATTTACAATGAGGATGGGAGAGAGAGAGAGAGAGTTTTGTGAGTGGAAAATATATTGAAGGAAAGACTGCTGTAGATAAAACAATATGAGTAAATGTAGATTCAAAGTTTTCCATAGTCGTATCTTGGCTTCTCCAAACTATTCAAATGAGCAGACGTAACAAAAGTAGATGGTCTAGTCGGTCTTATTCTTCTATTAACCCTTCTTCTTCTCTTTTTTATTCTTCTTGATAATTTTTTCACGCGTCGTGGCATTCCATAGATTGGGGTTGGCGATGCTACTTGAGACAGTTCTCCTCTGACCCCATTTATCTGAGCCAAGCGTCTTCCCATAGGCCTAAAGTCTTCAGCGGAACTCTCTAACTCTTGAAATTGCTTCACAAAGATTACCGAAATAAGAAAAAAAAATACAACTGCATAAATTCTATTCCTCGAAATGCTCATTAACAAAAACAACTTATTCAAAACGGTTAATCTTGAAAAAACAAGCCATAAATCTGTTGATAGAAGCCGTTTAAACCGAATGGCGTATTTACGAGACAACAACGCCGTCTAGCGTAAAAGCGAAATCCAACCCGACTTTGGTGATTAGCTGTAGATGACTGATTGCCATCTGGGAATTGTCTATGTTTATTCAATTTCTTTTCTTTTTCATGCAACTAACGGAGGGAGGAAAAATTGATAGAAAAAGTAAAACAGAAAAACTGGAAAAATAGGAAGAGTGGCAACTAAAAATTTATTAGACACTCATCCGTAGGCCTACTAAAGCTAGTTTTATTATCGAACGCTTAAAAAACACGAGCATTGTCTAAGTTTATTTATAAAAGTAACATTCGCAATAACGACGTTGATGAATATTGATATTTGCGGTGATGTCATCGCTTATAATATTGCATATTGCTAAATTTACCATTGCCGTTAACCTTGTTATATATTACTTTTTCCTTTGTAGAGTACTCGCTGATTCTTTATCCGCACCTATCCAACCTTCTCATATCTTCTATTCTCTTTTTCTTTTTTCTTTCAACTCATTTCAGTTTTCAAATCTTTTCCTTTTCCAAAAATATCTTGTAGTTTAACCTTCAACTAAAAATATAACAAAAATTTATATAGAAAGATGGGCGTTACATTTGTTGATTTTATAGAAGAATAATTTAATGCTATTTTTTATATCATAAAAGAACTAAAAAGCGTCCTTTTATCATTATGGATATAGTATACATTATACGTAATCGTCTATGTATACAATATACAGTAAGTTTGTCTATATTTTTCCTATGTACAGTATATATCTTAGCTGTACGGCGTTCTTTTTAAATATTCACGAACGGCTTCAATTAAAACCCGTCAACGTCCGCAACGGCTGGGGGGCGCATGAGGTACATACATGCATATATAATATTCTTTTATACGATTTACATATATATTAGTAAAGTATATATTCTACAATAAAGGATTAAATTACGCTCGCCTCCTACAAGCATGTAAGTGTCAATCAGTCCAAGTGATATGTCAAGCGAAGCACGTGACGACGTCTATGAGAAAAAATATTTGAAAAGAATATAGGAGAGGTCTGGAAACGACGGAGAATCTCTGAAAATAACTAATAGGCTTTACAGAAGCGTAAAGGAAATAAATTAGCTTGTTTGGACAACGGAAGAAGAGAAAAAGGAAACGACGTTTGCAAGCATAAATTCACTCTCTTATAACAAGTCTTTAAGTCAAAGGAAAAAAGAGAGAATGGAATGAAATGTCTTTACTAATCGTACTCTCTTCACTTTCTTTCTCTCTTTTTTTATTCTCCACTATCCAATGCTGTTTGCTAGTAGTTTTTTTTGCATTATTCACTCAATATCTCTTGTAAAAATTAGGCTGGGTTGAGGGGTTACTTTTCTCCCTTGAGTATGGGGCCCTACTCGCACTCTAATTCATTACGTTTTGCCAACTGTGCCAACCCGCCGTGGCTTATTCGAAAATAAGGCTCTTTCATTTCCTATCTGTTTCATTCTAATTTACGCACTTCATATGCTCTCTTCTCTCCAGTCAAAGAGACAAACAAAATACTGTATGAACTTTTCTCAGCTTCTGTTCTGTAGCCCCTCCCCTTCTTCATCTTATATCGTTTCTTTGAAAAGAACGTTAAGCAAATTATAAAGACAAATGCCACGTGATTTAATATATCATTTTAGCCCCATTACCTTTCCAACCGAAAAAAAATGTTTATAATCGTTCTAATGGATAAAGTAGTCCGTTTGATTCGCGTGAGTTGTTCAATAGACCGAAACTATATACAGAATCCAAATGCACACACGAGCTTTTCCTGTCAATAACATTTTACGGAACATTATCGATTTAGAGGCCGCTCTCCATGCCATTTACAACCCACCAAATACCCTTATACCCCTCCTCTACCACTCTTATCTTCAATTCTTTTCCAGAGAAAAAAATCCCCTCTATTATTTTAGACGAAAGACGCTCTTGACAAGAGGAAATAAATAGAAAAGATACTTTCAGACGTCAACAGCAGGACAAAAAACTGGGATCCAAACCAAGTAATAAAGAGACGGCAATCAATCGTTTATAGTACTAAAGAGAACGCTCCGCTTGACAAAATTATTGGCGATTGTCGAAATTGGCTTGCTGTCCGATTGCGGTCTTTTATACCCGTTTAATCTTATTCTCTTTATTTCCTTTTTATTATTTTTTCTTCTGTTTTTTTGTTTCACCCTTGACCTTATTACGTTGAACTTTTATTTTAGACTTTTCTCATAGCATAATAAACGCTCGTTTTCTAGTCTCCTTTGTAGATTTTAAAAGTTCCTTTCCGCCTTCAGACAATCAATATGTCGATTGGTTTCCCACCACAATTTACAATATTATTACATCCGATTGCTATTGACATTTTATATATTTAGGCCATTTAATTTTTGTTTTTGCTCTTTTGTTTCCAACTATATTGAATAAACGATATAGCACATCATATTTTATTTTTCATTAGTATTCTGCTTATTAGCGATTATCAACAGATGGCGCTTAATACTAGATCAATTTAATACAAGCTTTCCCTCTCACGTCTTTAAAAGGAAAGCAAAGAAAACAAACGAAATAATAAAACAGAATGTTTCTTTTACTCAATTTCAACCATCTTCATAGAATTGTCTATTAAGGAAAAAAAGACAGAATATGTTTTGGGAACGCTTAACGGTGCGTTAAGCGAAAGACGCCCAAGCGAGACTGACGTCCAATGCATTTAAAGTAACTCATGTAATGAAATAAAAGCACTAACCTTGAAATTGTGAACTTTTTGCGAATATTAAACGAATTGTACAAGTATTAGCTTGACTATCTAATTATAGTAATTTTGAATATTTATCATACTTATTTAAAGCTTTTAACAGGATCCCACGTGACCTTATTTGAGAAGTATACGTTAGATTACGTTCTTAAAGACGCTGTCGATCTATAATGCATGCAGTCAATTAATCACACAACATCGACTTTAAGTGCATTACACTTCACTTCATATAAGGATTATTTATTTTGTTACCTTATTTAAAAAAATCCACCTCTTTTCTCCCTTTTCTTGTAAACTTTAACCCAATTTTAAAGTTATTTCCGCTCCATATTTTGCTATTATGGATTTTGTCTATCGGTCAAAAAGAGAACGTATTATTTTTCTCAATAAATAATTTAGAAGACAAGAGCAAAGTGGGAAAAGAGTATTAATTAATAAATCAATAAATGAAGAGCATAAGCTTAACAATCTATGTATCGTGATATATTATTAGGTAAATCAAACAAAATAAACTCAATCAAAATAGACAAAAAGCAGGAAAGACAATATAAAATAATGTATATGTGTCATAGAAGTTATAATACAAGGTTAAGATGCTATATCTTGTAATAAAGAGGGGATTTGAAACTAGGTAAAAATCCTCCTATATATTTATATTTATATTTAGTATGAAGAAAGGATTATATAAAATAAATATAAAACGAGAATGATAAAATGATGATTTGTCTATCACAAAAGACCTTTTAGCGGTCTGCTATTTATGATTATACAATAACCCGTTGAAAATCCATTACTTTGTCATTTAAGGGGGGGAGGGATTGAATCGAATTTCAAATGATCTGAATATACGTATTGATCGTTTTTAAAATAAGAATCATATAAAAAAAATGATTTATATTATATTATATTAATAAATTATTAATAATAGGTAATTATGTAATTTACAACTGAAAAATTGCTCATAACTGGATTATATTACAAACGAATCAAGTTTTGCAATCGAATTGTTATCTTTGTAAATATTGAAATATCCTGCGATCTATCATTTTATAAATTTCCTATAGAGATTACTCACTCTATTTGATTGATGAAATAATAGAAAAAAGCTTGAAATTTTACTATTTCTCTATCTATCTATCTATCTATTAATAATCCTCTTTTAAAACTAACACATCGGGTTTTCTATAGAATGGTTGGCAGCAAATTGGAAGAGGAATTTTGTATTTATATAAATTAATTGGAAATTGAACATTAGTGGTGATAATGGGAGAAATTATCAATACATATATATATATATATATATATATATATGTGTGTATGTATTAAGTGAGTGTGGAGGAGAAGAAATATAAATCTAGTTCACTATTAAACCCAAGCTATTAATTTGTTAGAGAAATCTAATATTTTTCACACACTTCCATGTAATAGAGTTAATTAAAGAGAAATATTTAAGTTAATACAAATTTATTTGATATTTACAAGCATTAATACAATAAAAGAATATTATATAGGAAATTAACTAGCTGCCTAAAAAGAACGATATATTAAGTATGATATATGTCTTCCTTCATGATTTACTCCATGACCTTTCAATATCTTTGTCTCTCTAGTCCCCATTGATTGAATACTGTTTAAAGTTTTTATTTCAATGTTTACTTCCTTATTGAGATTAGACCATAAATAGAAAATGACAATATATAACCAATATGGATATATCAATTAGTATTGTTATTAAAAAAAAGAACTATAATAAATATTTGAATGTAAACTTTGTTGCCAAACACAGGATCAGAATATCTACTAATAATAAAAATTTATAACACTAGTCGCAAACATAAAGCAGTCTTAATATATATATATATATATATATATATATATATATGTCAATATGTTTATTTGTGGTTTGGTTTATAGCTACTAGATGTCACTATACGGAGAGAATGTTACTTTTTAAATACTTGTATATTGAAGAGCTTTCACATATCTATTAATAATCTAAAAAGAAAGGTAATAGATTTATCAATTGGCTCTACATGTATAGTATTTTTTATTGATGTTGCAATAGTCGAAAATGCTGTTAAGTTAGAATGTTAGTTAGTAAGAAAAGAAAATGAATTAAAGTTTTTTGAACTCTAATCAATGAATTAGTTGAAAAGAATATGTTGTATTTTCCTCATAAAGTCTAATGTTAATGATAATAGTAATAATAGTAATAAAATACTAAAATGAATATAAAATACCCATAAAATATAGAATAATTGTTGTTTGTTTCCAATTAGTTCGACTAAGTCTATGCAAAAAGGAAGCAAGGGAAGAAAGTTCACCTCAAACTATATCTATATCATTCTATATACATATATATGGTTAACTTGTTACATAATATAGTATATATTAATAATAGATCATTAGAGTGTACCACTTTTATTTTGATAGTAAACCATTATGAAACAATTAAAAAAAAACCATAACTAACTTTCAACATATCTGTATACTATTACAGATACTGTATATACATTATATACAGTATATCTATAAATTTATATAAGTATACAATTTACTATTTTCCTTACATTACAAAGGAAATAAAGACCTTCTTTTCAACAAAGTATAAATTTAGTACAACTTTCTCAATTCTTTCCAATTCAGCTCACGAATTTTGTTCGAAGGAATAAAAGAAAAACAAAAAGCTTTGTATATATAGTTACATATTTTTTATTGTACTTATTTACATAAGTAAATTAAACGATAGTAAGTTTTATTTCAGACTGATTTTCTAAATAAAAAAAGAATTTAAAGTTACGTAACACGTACCACAAGTGATTCCTTCAAAATTACTGCATCTCTGCCATTGTAGATAGTTCTATATACAAAAATTGTACTAGATATATAAAATGTACAAACGTGCACATTTTACTGAAATGTAGTTTTCTTTTTTCTAAGGGTAAATATGCACTTCTATTCTTCAACATGTTGTTTGGGTTTCAATGGTGGTGATGGAGGTGATGGAAGAGTTTTGGTAAAACCTGTTTTGCCTAATAGCCAATATGTTTTCATTGTTCCCTTTCCCTTAATTGATACACCTCCCCTCTCTTCAAGAGAGAAACTTCCATCCTCTCTGAGAAAAAACCCTGTAGTCTCACTTACTTGAATCCGAAGAGCTTTTAAAATTGTAATACAGAATATAAGAGTATATTCAAAAGGGTGTACTTAGATTAATATACAATACCTAGACTTGTGCTCTCCATTCGCGATGCAGTATTAACTGTATCACCAAATAAACAGTATCTAGGCATCTTTTGCCCAACTATACCTGTATGCATTTATAGTGTAACATAGACTTTCTATTAAAGGAGAATCATAATGATGGAAATTCGTGAGCGTTACCTGTAACAACCGGACCTGAATGAATTCCAATACGAACGAACACTCTCTTTTCCTCCATATGTTTTATTCGAAAAGTTGTCAAGCAACTTAAAATATCAAGTGCCATTGTTGCTATTTCAGGGGCATGAGTAGAGAATTCCTGAGGGACGCCGCTAGTTACCTAGTTATTAATGAATCATATTACATGAGTAGCCGAGGAAAAAAATCACTGATTTATTTATACCATGTAAGCATCTCCAATAGTTTCTACCTGTAAAAAAAATCAGGAGATTTATAAGTAGCTCTATTTAAATGCTAAAAATCCTCAATGCTTCAAATCAACTTTTCCTAGTATCTCATCTAGAAAAAATTTCAGCTAAACGAATCCCAAAAATAGATACCTTATAAACCTTGTAATTATCTATAATAGTGTCAAAGTTTGTATAGAGCTCGTTGAGAAAATCCACAACCTAAATAGAATTATTTTTATATAAATATCTTTTAGAATATTTGAGTAAACAATATAGTTTTAGTATATATAAAAAAATTATTTTACCTGTAAAGGTGTACTTTCGGAAGCCATTTGTGTAAAACCAACAATATCTGAAAAGTATATAGTAACACTCTCGTAAGAACGCGGTGTAACATCCTCATTTGATTTTAAGGCATCTGCAACTTGCTTAGGTAGCATCCTATATAAAAGCATGTCAGTTTTCTTCTTTTCCTCAGCAAGTTCATTAGTACGCTCTAGTACTTCACTTTCTAATTGATTGGCGTATCTTTCCAACATGTGTACCATCTTGTCCATCACATTAGTTTCCCTATACGTAAAAATATATTCATAAAGTATTATACAGTATATAGATGGGGAACAATAAATACTTTCCGCCCGACATTTTCTTTAATGCCTTCTTTATTTCTGAAAAAGTTGGTCTCTTTTCGGGTTCCTCCGACCAACAGCTGATCATTAATTGTAATAGGCTTGGGTTGCAATTAGTATCCGTTAATCTTGGTCTAAATGGATTACCAGTTTTATGCTTAATGCATTCAATAATTTCTAGTGAAAAGAAGAAATAGTTGGGTGTTATATTAACTTTATAAATTTAACTGAGAGAATACAAGTGCTTGGTTTGTCCTTTATTTTTTACCTTTTGGACTAATAGCGTTTTCGGAATAGAATGGAACATTTCTGGAAATTATTTCCTGAAGAATAATTCCATAAGAATAGGCGTCGCCTTGCTGAGTTCCTCTTAGTGCGGAGCAACCGTCTCTTAATAGCTCGGGAGCCGTCCAAAAATAAGCTTATAATAACATCGTTAGTGAATATTTATTATATACTATATATATTGATGTATACCTTGGTAGAAACAGTCTTCTGAGCCTAAGTCGTTTTTTCTTAGCCAAGGACACCCAAAATCAGATAACTTTACAATCCATCGACTGTCAACAAGACAATTTCCACTTTTTAGTCTTCCGTGGGAATGTAAGGGACTATTATGCAGGTAGGCCACACCCTATATATGAAATATGAAAATAAAATCTTCAATTTCATCAAATTTCATTATTAGTACGAAAGAATTATAAAAAGTCCTTCCTTACACTTGCTATATCAATTGCAAATGAAAATTGAAATTCATCTATTAATTTATCATCTCTGGCTAAGACGTCTTGAATACTTCCTCTAGGGCAGTAGTTTTCAATGAAGCTTACATGTGGTTTCTCAAGACAAAGACCAACGAATTGATTGATATTGTCATGAGTTAAATCTCTCATCTGTAAAGAAAAAAATATGTATAACTCCGATTTATTAAAATATTTTGCAAGATTGAATTTATTTAAATTAATATTACCGCTTTTAGCTCTACTAACAGTTGTCTTGTCAATCTGATATCGTCATTCTCAATATTCTTTATGGTCACGGTCTTACCCTTGTAGAAAAAAGACATTTGAAAAGTAACTCTTTATTTTTACTGCTATATCAAAAGTCATTGACATACCTTATATCTAGCAATACATGAGAATATTTGCTGAGATGTTTGTTCCCTATAGCTTGTATCATCGTTACTGGAATCATCTGTCATTCTGGACATAATTCTACTAGAGCTTGCGGTTCTAATAATTCCTCCCTATTTATTTTGTTGTATTTTTAATATTTTATTATGTAACTAATAATTGAATTGTAAATGACTTTGTAATTTTTCACGTTTTTAGCATCAATCAATTCTAGCTGATTATAATTAATCTTCCATAATTCGGTTTGTTGAATTTGATGTTCGTAGTTCTTTTTTCTTTAATGGAAAAATTCAATAATTCGATATCTTTATATTATAAAAATTCAATAATTAACAATATTAAATTATACTTTAAGTATGTAGTAACGCCGATTCCAAGTATTGTAAACGATACTGCTATGGCGCAAACAAAACTAATTATTATTGTGATGGAACTTTTATCTGGAAAATAAGAAACATTTTTATGAATAAGAGAAATATTTCGTCTGTTATTTTAACCCTTTTCATCTGGACAAAATTCATTGTTCCATCCACAATCGGGACCGTCTTTTGGAGGAACGCTTTTATTTCCGGGAAAGATTATCAAAATATCGGAATTAACTGTAAAAGTTTTTGTCGAATATATATATTCGGCGAAATCTTCGAATAAACCATTTTTGAAATCTTGGAGAGAATAATCGGGATTTCTATCTCCTGTTTCATCGATACTAACTAATCCATCAATACCTTAAGTGTAAATTGTGAAGATGGAAGAAAAGGAAAGTATGGAAGAGAGGAGAGGAGATTATTAAAAAAAATGTATTATTGAACAGATAAAACATGATCAGAATTTACCTGGATATGTTAAGTTAATCATATTTTTAGCAACTAAACTGCCATTAAACTCATCTCCTCCCGTTTCTAAAGTTTTGTTCAAGCCAAAAGCATAAAGATAAACCGCATCGTACAAACTTCCAGCATGAACGTCGATAGTTTCATAAAAATTTCCTTGAAAAGGATCTTCCTGATTTCGTATTCTCACAAGGTCTTCGAAAGCCTTATATTTTTCTGTATTGGGTTTATTAATATGGACGTTGAGTAGACCTATAAATGCTTCGAACGCTTCCTCGTCTCTTCCATCATCTCCCATCCAGCTTGATTCTCCTATATAGGCACCTATAATTAAATAAAATATAATGATTCTAATAACGATAATTATTAGATTTTCTCATTTGAATCACCTCTCTGTAAATTAATAGTAATAAAAGCATATTTTCCGGACGAGGTCATATTTAGACCTTTAGCGAAAAGCATCATCTCTCTAATGTCTCCTCCGTACGCACAGATGATTACAACTAAGTTGAAAAATATTTCATTATCAATATGTGGATGTTGATTGTAATTAGTAAAATGTGGTTTTGATATTTAAAAAACCTTTTGATTCTGTGAGTATTAAAGAGAAATAATATCAAAAATATTATGCTATTAACGGTTAGAGTCTATTTTTCTATCAAAAGATAATTATTAAAATAAAGGTAACATATTACTTCTCGCCTTCTCTTTAACATCTTTCAAGATGGCACTATGAAGAGCTTTTTCTTTTCCTGTAATCTTTACATGACCAGGATCAAAACTGTGAAAAACAGGAATATGAACTCCACTAGCTTCCAATTCAACTTTTATCTGGAAAGATGTCAATTGCCAGACATTTTCAGTTGACGAAATTATCGCTATGCGCCTCCAATTGAAATATTGAGCAACCGCAACCAACATTGGACTTAGCTTTGAGAATGGTCCAACAGTTCTACAGACTGTTGGATAGCTATTTTTGTTTGATAGACTGGAGCTGGAACAGCCGTAGGATATTAACGGTAAATTCCAGTGGCTGGCTAAAAGTCCAACAGGCTCGCATACAGCATCACAATAACCTCCAATTAAGGCGTGTAAATTTTTTCCATACTTAAACCACATATCAACAACTTTATATAAACCTTGTCCTGCTGAGCATGCTGTATCAGTCCAAAAGAATTTTATCTCTCTATCAGGTAATAGATTCTTGTCAGAGTTGATTTTATCAATTGCAATACGCGAAGCACCGGCTATACTCTGACCGATATCCTTTTCTGGTCCAGAGAATGGTAATAATATGCCTAAATTGATATCCTTAGTAAGAACTAGAGGCCATAGAAATAGAGTATAGCCCAAACGAAACATTTTACTTTTAAGGACAATGTTGCTGTTAGGAGAGACAACGCTGAAATGGTGCGGCGGTAAGACGTTTGTGGTTGCGTATAGACGTCACTAACATAATCGTCTGTCACACCTTAGTAGAAAAAGAAGTATATGGATAATAAGCCCTTGTGAAGCAAGTACTTACTAATTAATTTGGTTTTATTAAGAGGAAACAATAAATTGAAATAACTTTTCATGATGTAACGGATAACCTTGCTTTTGTACATCATCCCTTTGAAAGTTTTTGATTTGACGAAAAACCCTTATTCACCTGATAAATTTATATACAATTATTAAAAGACTTGTTCTTTCGGTTTAGCCGAGTTCTAACTAAAGACAACTAGAAATTATGTAGTATAGCATGCTGTGACAAATCCCTACTAAGTAGAGAAGAAAAGCGAATATCTTTATGGTATAGGGGGAAAAGTTCTTTGTGCATAGTAAAACGTCGCAATTTTTTTTTCTTTAAAGAGACACACTTTCAACTAAGCGATTGCCTAACAACAAAAAAAGTGATCTTTGTAAAAAAGTCAAAAAGCCTTGAAGCCAATCTTTCTAAAGCTACTTTAGGCAATAAGAACCAATTCAAGTTTTATCCAGTCTTCATCTTAATATCGATATTTTACTCTATTTTTCAAAAATTTCTAACAGTGATTCCAATGGAGAATGAAGGTCGGTCAATGAAACTAGAGAAAACGTGGAAGCCTAAAAGCATTCATTCAACAGCAGGACTTGTAGAGAAAGAGATAGATAAAGAATTAACTCAGGTTACTGTAGGATACAATGGAGCGGACCTATCCATCATTCTACATGTATTTTACGCATGCATTGTGGATAAATATAAAGTCGTTTCCTTATATAATAAGGAAAAAGAATCTTTAAAAAACGAAATCACCAATAAAGTCTCAACGCCAGGTTTAAAAAAGAGCTTATTTCCTGGTTTTATTTTAACTTTTAGATTAATCATTACTTTACTATAACGATTAAAAAAAGGTATGTCTCTTTATAGAGTAATGATTCCTTATTTATTAAATTAGAAATCAGCCCTACAACAATATTAATAAAGATATTGTTTTGTTTTGACATATCTGTATTATTATAAAAATACAAATAATACAACTTTATCCATATATATATACTGTATATAATTTTACCGTATAAATATGATAGGCAGGCATATAGCATACATTAGCTTGATAGTTAAAACCATATTGGTTAAAATTTGATTCAGATCTATAGAGAATCTTGTTCACCGTCTTTCGTATTTCTTTAGTTTCGTTATTTCAATCCGCTGTGTATGTTCTTATACAGATATTGAATTCTTTAGTAGAGTAATGATAAGAAAAAACTAAAAGATAATCATTGCTTCTTTCATCTCTTAATCATCACAAAATAATTAATACATTAGTAAACATATACATCAATATCTAAGCTATACAGTATATTAGTATATACTGTATATATGTTTATAGATTATTGATATGTCTGTTGATTTTCTATTGTCCTTGAATTATTTGCCAAACGTCCTTCACGAAACTAAATGCTTCAAACCAATCCTGCTTGAAGAATTAGCATATATTTTTCTACTGGAAAGACATAAAGGTAAAAGGTATTATTGTGTCTAATATATACCAGATATATATATATATGTATATATACTGTATATATATATATAGAAAATAAAAGGCAAATTTGCTATAGTTGTTACTCTTTTCTACTATTTTCACTGGAAATAGAATTACTTGAGATGGATATTAAAAAGTACGGAATTGACTTCAGGAAGCTAATCTTCAACATAATCAACTCCTTTTCAAGGAAGCCTAGACCAAAAAATGGCTTTTTGCAGTTTATTCATGAGAGAATTTGACTATTTTATAAAACTTAATTGTGTAGTATATACAGGTAATGATACACGATAAACTGTATTCTAGAAAATTAGAATTTAATGTTATTATTGCGAAAAAAAGCCGACAGCAATGGAAAAAACTACTTAATTATAATTCAAAAAATAGCTTAATTTCATCAAAAGTCATAGGCTAGCAGTATCAGATGTTTACAAATTATATTATGTAATATGGCATATCATTGTTTTGCTTATGCATTGAAATTTTGATAGCTAGGAAAATTGAAAAAACATCAAGTAAATCATCGTAAAGATAAAAAGAAATAACTTTGAAAGCAAGCTATAAAAAAATAGTAAGAAAGGAAATATTCATTGTATTATTTTCATTGAAAGCCTTCTCTATTACATAATTCTTGAAATAAAAAGTCCTCTTATCTTCAAACAATATAGATGATTAGTAAAAGCTGACTAATGAGTGTATCGCGTAAAAAATAGACATGTATCTTTGAAGTAAACAACTGAACACATTTTAAGAGTTTTCTTCCAAGAGGAAACCTTACTTTTTTCTTTTCTTATATACTTGAATGTGTATTTATTAATGACGAAAGAAAGAGGTAATTGTGAGCTTGATGATGAGTATAAAGAAAAAAACCAATAAAAAAGATAATGAAGAGCAAAAAGAAGAAAAGCTATAAAGAGGAAAAGAACAAAAAAGAAAAGAGGATTAGAAAATCTTACAATAAAGATCAGACGAATAGTATAATAGAAGTATAATAAAAAAGATGAGAAACTTTGATTTTTTTTCATAATTAGGCTAACTCTTTAGACTTTTTATAACTTTTTTCGTTATTTTTTTACTTTCTTTCTTTTATTAATTAACTTGTAGTTTAAGACTAAACTTTCTGTTTTTAAAACTTTATTTACCTTTTATTGTTTACTCTAATTCCTTTTATAAAAGCAAAATCTTTGTTTTCAGTTAATTACCAGTTTATTTTATTGGAAAAACTTACCTTTTAAAAAGTACCGATAAACAAAAATAGGTTTATTTTTTAACTAAAAGATTATACCTTTAGCTTATCAGAAGTATTATTTTTCTTCTTATTACGAGATTATTAATAAAGTTTTTTTTTTCCTAAGTAACGAACTTACCATCAAAACAGCAATGTGAGATAAGTCTGCTGTATATATGATAAACTTTGTAAACAAATATTAAACGGCCTGTATTGTATTACTATTTTTAAATAGCGTTGTTCGTTGTTTATTATTATAATTATAGCTAGAAGAATAAAGGCGGGAAAAGTAGGAGAATAGAAAAGGAAAGGTAAAAAAACTTGTATATGTGTATTTCTAATACAAACAAAAATACATATATATTATATATTTACTTGTCTGGAAATTATTTCAAAAATACAAACACTAAGTTGCATAATCAACGGATGCTAAAAGGATAACTAAGCGTAAATAAATCATTGTTACATATCATACGCTATAGTATATAATGAAGAAAATCAAAAGAAAGCAGAGACTATTACCAATATTACAAGAAGCTAAATCCGTTTGCTAAGAGTATAGGAGTTAGTTTGTTAAGGAAATATCACATAGTAGTATTCTGTTTGCATAAATTTATCAAGTATAATTAAAGTTTGTAGTTTTCCATAAGAAATAAGTCTTATTAACATAAAATACAGTTTTTAAAATACACAACGATAGTTTAAAGTATAGAAATAGACTGTATATTCTCATTTACAGCACTCGTGCCTTTCCTCTTAATAAGAGAATGCAAGTACGCTAAACTACAATAGAACGTTCTTATTTTAATGCGGTACTTTTATTTTTCAATTTCCATTTTAGAAATAAAATTGTATGCTTCATAAAGAATTTTTATATAGCAGAGAATCTTAATAAAACAGATATATTACTAATTTATAGAAATAGTCTATAACAAGTCCATAAAGATAGATAACAGAATCTAATTGGAAAATCTTAGTTTCAAGAGTTCGTTATAGTGATTTGAAATATCTTGAGAGAGAGAAATTGATAAGATTTCGGTTTATACTTGAATTAAAAAAAAATTTTTATTTCTTATCTTATCTCTTTAGTCATCTTTTTTTTTATTTGATTTCAAGTTTTATTCAAGAAGAATTGAAATAATATTTTAAAACAATCTTTTATTTTTTTATGGTTTGATAAGACGGATTATCCATTCGTTCATTCGTTCATTCATCAATTTGTTAATGCATTTATAGGGAAATGTATTAACGTTATTCCCTCATTTCTATTTATCATTAAAATTTGAAATATCCTAATTTTTATTTAATACTGCCATATTAATAATAAAATAGTGCTGTTTTTATCATTTCTTATCTTCTTCTTAGCCTAATTTTTAAGATTTTATTGGTTATAAATTGTTTAATTGAGTACCAAATAGAAAAAAAATCCGCAGGCGTAAGAATGAAGGAGTTTTTAGTATCAAGTTTCAAGAATCACCTTTAAACCCATATAATATAATTAATCAACAACTTTTAAAGGATTTAAATAAAATCAGATTATCTAAAGATATATCCAAAGAAATAATTATTGGGGAAAAGCTGAAACTATTAGAAATACCTTAGATCACAAACATAAACACATTGAAGAAATTATTAATAAAGCTGAGAATAAGTTTGACAAACTTTAAGTTAAATAATTGACAAACTCTAGCAAAAGAATCTCAAGTTTCGAAATCTCTAAAGAAAATGATACTTGTTTATTTTATAGTTTTAATAAGAGGAGAGAAGAGAAGAGTACAACATTAAATTTTTTTTCCCTTCGTTTCTTCCTTTGTAAATGTTAGGCTTAAAATTCCGAGAAAGAAGCATTCTGCAATCGAAATGATAGACAAACAGAACAGAGTTGCACGAAGAAATTACAAGGTGAAAATAGAAAAAAGAGACGAGAAGACCGACCAAGTGTGATCCGGATAATTGGTCATCCTACAGGTATCTTCAAATGTATAATAAGTATAAAATTCCACAGCATCTTAGAAACTGTTAATACATTTCGTTCTTCAAAGGTGCAATATAACATCAAAAGTGTTATGTTAAACATAAGATTTGCTTATATGTTTAGAGCTATGATCGAAATTATTCCGAAAGTTATATCACCTGCAAAATAGAAGAAGACTATCATAATTGTATGAAGAACTATAATTTTCATGACAATTCTGTTAGGGTTGGTAATTTGCTTTTAATTAAACAAGGTAATGAAAATTTATCAAACGTTTGTAGTATAAATAATATATTATTTCAAGTTAGTTATCTTTCTTTTCTTGTTCTTAAATCTGCTAGACTCCAGTCATTATCTCTTTGCCATGTAAGCATTTCAAAGATAACAAAAGTGAGTCGGTTCTGAGAAATTCTAATTGATAATAATTGGACGGATTTAGGCTATATTTCACAGAAAAGTTTACTTTGTTTCTGACATTCACTCTGTGAAAATGTATCCACAATACGAGATGCTTGTGCATAATTTTAAAATTCTGTTATTGACAGCATAGACTCGTCCATTTTTATATGAAGTCATTTATACCTCGTCAATATGTAGTAGTCCTTGTCCTTGTTGAAAAGATACAAATTAAGAGAAATGATAAAAGCTTTCTTACTTCTATCATTGACAGACGTGTTTCTTCAAGAATCTCTGAGAAGGTCTTTAAACTTGAAAACTCGATAGCAAGTTTTCAAATTTTACAAGCTAACGAAGATGTTTCACAAATGGTACGTAAGAATATTTTATAGACCCAAGTCATGTAATCCTTACAACCAAACTTTCTTTACCACTTACCGATTTTTCAACAAATAAGTAGCTAAGTTTGAAATCCGTCTTAAAAGGAGCTGAAAGGTTATTGGCTGTGGTAAAATAATCGAAAAATATATGTAAAATCATAACAACTGTTTCCAGGACTTGGTAATGGAATGGTGCAAGTTTTGAGATATGAGAAAGTATTAAAAGGTTTTCTTTCTAATATGTTCTATATAAAAATCTGCTAGTTTAACTATTTTTTACTAATTTCTTACCCCTACTTTCGCTCTCTCTCTTTCTTTCTTGAAATTGAGAATTGTATAAAATGTCAAGGAAAATGTTTATCTTAAAAACAACATAAACCTCTTTAAATTACACTTTTATAAAAGATAAACCCTTTCTTATGTTTACTGACTTGCAATCTATGGATATATTCGGTCAACACGCAAGAAAGTCCTATTCCGGAACTTTAGAAGTCGATAATTCTTCTATGATGCTAAATTAAATTTATAAAAAAAAAACATCTCACCTGTACATTTTCATTGTTGAGATGTGTAATAGATTTGCAGGTATGAAACTAATGAAGAATATACTTTTATTGATAGAGAAAGGAATTGAACAAAAGCTGCGAATTGTTATTCATTTATAAAAACCAAGAAAATAAGTTTTTGAATTGATGCTATTTGCCAAACGCCTTATTTAATCTATCGGCTTGTGGCGTTTCTTTGTAGATTTTCTCATCGAAAAAAAACACAATTCCCCTTTAAAATAAACATTAAAACAATATTCTGAATGAAGAATACCTGCATAAAATTTCAGCCACTATAGGTAAAAAGTAGAGAGTTCTAGCGAAATACTTGAACAAATGTGAAACAATAATCGATAGTATTGAAAGAACATGCACCGACAAACCGATAATCGTTCGCTATTTTAAAACAATGAATAGTTTAGCGTCAATGCGTTGAGCAGATGATGGAGTTTGCAGCAAAATATTTAAACTCTAACAAGTTTTTATCTTACAAATTACATTTTCCTGCAGCGGATGGAAGAACTATAAAACTCTCTCCAAAAGAAAATTTATCATTATTAGCATCAGTGCTTCTTCAAACAGTCGTTATGATAGTATAATGGAAGAAGAATGGAAAAAATGCAAGATAGAATATTCAATTTTCATTCCAGAGTTAGAAAAGTATAATACTATTCATATCTTTTATTAGATAGGGAAGAAGTTATCGATAGTACGGGTAATAACATAAAAACAATGCTAGTTCAAGTTCTTGGCATATTGAAAGTGGAAAAAAAAGGTCAATTAAAGGAACTTTATTGTATTTTGTTTGATTTTAAAGGTCTACATAACATGTTATAAGTATTTGAATAGTATAAAACAATATTTTAATTTTATGTTATATCTCTTTCTTCTCTTACTTACTTTTAGCATATTTAAGAAAGAATTGTAAGATTCTCAACTTCTAAAGCTATCAAGACGATTTCAATTCTTTCATTATGAATTAAAGTATTCAATTGTTTAATTATTTGATTAAAATACTAAAAAAAAAAAAGAAAGACAGCATTGTGTTATATATTTTGAGAAGCAGATGTTAACGACCTACTTGTATTTATTCATTATAATACGAGTATTGTTGTCATCTATAATATAAGCATATAGAGTATAGCAGCTATTTAAATAAAATAATCATAATCAATAACACGAAATATTTGCTATTCAGAATTCAAATGTCATCATTGTGCAAGATTTGATTACCATAACCATAAAATATCTAGGTATAAAGGAACTATTAAACCATGACAACGCTAAAAAAATTATAGCCTGTATTGTGTACAGGTGTGTATAACTAACAATAAAAGAATGCTACGAAGAATGAATGAATGAGAACAAAAAAATGAAAGCTTTGTCTTTTTTTTTCTTATGTATTTTTCTAAAAGGTTAATCTCTGTGAAAAAAAACATACTATTTCTTATTTATGTTGAGCACATTTAACTGGATCAAAAGTTGAATAACCAAAAAATTCGATTAGAGAGATATACTTATTTATCATGAACAATAGCGGGATAATAAAAAACGGGAAGTAGAGCAGAAACATGTTGAAAAAATGAATGAAAAAATCAAGATGGCACGGAATGAAAGGAAGGAAAAAAGTAGCATATATATATTGTACATAAAGGGTAGGAAGTGAAAGAGAGAGACTAGGAAGCAGGCGTCTTGAAAGAGATTTTTAATTTAACTAGGTAAAATGAAATATAAATATTAAATTTTAATATCAAATAAATACAAAAAGTTACAAAATGTACAGCATTATACATAGCTGAAGAAAAATCAAAGAACTCTTTATACAAGTTTAAAAAAATAAGCATACCGTATCAATACAAGACATAACCTTTCTCTCTTTTCATTCTCTTCGTTGTCTTTTATTTAAAACCTTTAAATTTCCTTTTTCAACCTATTATAATTGCTGTAATAGACTTCAAACAATAGAATTTGGTACTTGCAAATAACAAAGTTAAGATCAAGGTCAAAACATCAACAATACGTTTCTAATTGCAAAAAAAAAGGTTTATGCTTCAGGCTGTATGTATACATATCTATACATGTTATCATATTATATATATATACAGTATATATCTTTTAAGGTCGCTTCGATACTCCTTTTCTTGATTAAAAATTCTGCTATCTTGTTGATATATTGATATATATATATCTGTGTGTAAATTGAAATAGATAAGGGTAATTCCTATTCATTTTATCAAGTTCAAGTTCACCGTTTAGGGATATTAGTACTTTCGATTAATCAATAGACACTTAATAGCGGTAGCGAATTCCAATCGAAAATTTGATAAGATAGCAATCCACTCAAAAAGAGTTCAAATATTTTTACGTATCAGTAGGTAGGTAAAAATCCAAAAATGACCATTATATTAAAAACAAACGTAATCTTTTGTAAATTGCCTAATAAAACTTTCAAATTGCACATTAAAAGCTTTTTATCTGTAGATAATAATTCTATTATTTAAAAAAAAACAAGAGCAGGATAATTTATAATATAAATGTACATATTGTCAACTGTAGTATAAACATCTAAATACTATGTATATATATATATATATATATCTATGTATATCAGGGAGAGGGAGAGAGAGAAAGGGTACAATACTGTATAAAGAATGCAATTAGAGCATTTTATATGCGTAAATAAGTATCGTTGTTTGTTTTCAATTTTTTTATCTTTCTTCTCCTTTCCTAAAAACTTGTAATCATAATGATCTATTTGCAGTAAGGGGAAGAGTAAACAAATTACACAAATTAAAACCAATTATAACAATAATTTGGCTTATTTAAACACAAAAGACATAATATTAAGGTAGCTAATAGACGTTTATTATTATTTTATGTTGTTATTTGTTCACCTTCTTTCGATTTGTAACAACAAAAAGAAACAAACAAAATATGTAATTCATTCTATAAAGAGAGAAAAAATCTGTTAATAGGCTTAATTTACTTTCCTCTATCACCTTAAAAACTCTCCAAGATAATATAAACATGTATAAAGTGTTTACTTTTCCCGAGTACAAAATGATTCATCTTATTTAAATAATATATAGTATATGCAGTATAGAGTGTATTTATACACAGTTGCTGCATGATTGTATATTTCTCGGTAATACACATATCATTTAAAAGAAGGATTAATCATATTAATCATTTATGCATGAATTATGGATTAAGCCTATAAATTATCTTAAGCGTTTATATTTGTTATTTATATACATATATATAAAGAATAAGCAGATAATGAAAAAGGTTTATTGCACCGGATGTTAGAAATATGTTTATCTATTTAAAACGGGAGTGATGAGGAGGAAGCGATGGAGGGGGGAGGGGAGATGCCAGAGGGAAGCAAAGAAGCAAATCAAAGCTCATTTTTTTTATTAACAAAGAATTTTTTTATTATCATTATTTTTTATTTAAAATGATTATCAAAAAAAAATACTTATAGATAACAAGTTTTATTATTATTGTAGATAGTATTCTATGTATTGCTGTATTGTACTATTATTTTTAATCTACACGTCTCTTCAGAATGATAGAGAGCAGGAGAAAAGAGAAAGATGATAATGATGAAATAGATTATTCTCATTTTAATGTATAAACAACCCTTTTTTATTTATACTTATATATAAAGTTGTATATATATATATATATAATTATATTTACAAAAAAAAAAGATCTATTATTAAGTCTTTTATCATTTATATATCTTTCTTAGCACGAATAAAAATTAATTTGTCACTTGGACAAGTTAATTACTTTGTCCTTTAAATGCTTATCTCTTCTGCAAAATTAACATAAGCAGATTAGAGATAATTACATTAAACAAAGGCAATTTGTAGATTTCCCCTTATTTTAATACAAATAAAACGTTTACGAAAATGTAAAGACGACAGAAGAAGGTCACAAAAGAGATAATTTTATATAAATAATAAGTTAATAATATGAGAAGGAAGCTGTTTTAAATAATTAGGCTGTCAAAGAGGAAAGGAAACAGAAATGTCCCAGCTAAAAGTTGACTGAAACATGTCAAATTACCTTAATGATGTATGTCTACATTATTTATTAATTCAACGAAAGAATTTCAAACTTTGATCAAAATAATTAAAATTGGAAAGCAAATCATGAGTTACGTATTCTAATTGCATTGGTAGTCGTTCCCTTTCTCATTATTTACTGGGTTTAAAGAAATTAACAATGTAAAGCGAATCTATTTAATAATGTAAGAAATCAAACAGGAAAAAACATGATTCTCTTTTATTTACAGCTTATTTTAATAATTCATAAACTATTCTTTACCCTAATTAATTATTCAATCAGCTTTTTTTCTAGCTTCAATAATCATTCAAAAAGCCACTAGAGCGTTTCAATAAATGTTAATAGAATTCCTGTCTAAATAACTTTCCTTTACTTTCAATAGTCATAAAAAAAGAGAAAATACAATTGAATATTATTTAATATTTGAAAAAAGTAAATAAAAAGAAGAAAAGAGAGTAGAAAAACACCTTTCCTTAATATTTTCTTTATGGATTAATTGCTGAATTCCAAAGACCAATGTTTTTTTTTATCTGCGATTAGCTTTGTTAATTGATTTCATTATTATATATGTTAAAGATTACTTTTAAACATAGTTGCAAAGAAAAATGATAGAAATAGAAACATTGGAGAAAAATTGAAGAGTGAGCATCAGTATAGTATAATATATGTATATATAGTATTAAGTATATTATATATATATGATATTTATTTAGGCCTCAAGAAATATAATTGAACAAAGATATATAAGTAGTATTAGGAAATATATGCATTGTCAATAAATTATTGTATAAAAACTGAAAAGGTTATTGAAAAAAGCATTAGAATTAGTTTATAAACTACTTGAGGGTTTAAGTAAAGAAACAGTATATCCCATACTTTAAAAAAAAAATCCTTTTAATAGAAATCAAGAAATATTAAATAAAAAAAAAACAAGAAAGAATAAAATGTGTTTAATTGACCTAGTTTTCTTTATCTGTTTCTTTATGCCTTTTCTCTTCTAAATAATTTAGATTTTACTAAATAATATTTTTTTAAAAAAAAAAAAGACTTAAAAAAAAGATATACATCAATTTTGTATTGATAGTTCTTGTGGACTTAGTAGAAAAGTAAACATTCTTTTGAAAAGTACTATTATAATAATAATAGATTTTAATTCTGGCTTTATATTTATTTAATGAGAATTACATTGTCCATCATCTTAAGAATTTCTCAACTTCACCTGTCGAATAAAAAAAGTCTATTGAGAATTACGTAACCTTTGTACTCTTATACTATAAACAAGAATGGGAGAGCTACTTACGTGTTGCCGAATGTAATTTAGCCCTCTTCAACGCTTTATATAGAAAGTGAATTTCGGCACCTTTTCTTTCCTTCCAGGCTTCAAGTACCCTACTGACCCGTTCCCTTCTCGATTCTATAATCTCTAAATCATTTAGCTCATTATCTTTCAAACCCAATTTAATGGCCAACTCTTTCCATTGTTTTTGCACTTCGAAATCCCCAACAACTCTTCGCACGATGTCTTTTAGCACTTTCTCTTGCCTTTGTTTATTCGTGGCCTCACGTATTTTCTCATACTCCTCTTCTAGATCATCTGCTAATAGAGCGTATCCATTTTCGTCCAATGCCAGAATGAACTGTTGTAGCTATTCAATTCAAGTGAACAAAAAGAAGTGAAAGCGATGATCCAAAAGATAAAAATTTTAAAGAATTAGCTAAAAGTCTTACGCAATCGTCGTTTATGGCGCATAGACTATACCACGCTTTTAAAGCTGAATAAGCTCTCTCCTCATCCGTATCTTTCTCTTTTGTAATCCTATCAATTGTAGCCGTAGATAATTTGAGACTTTCGGCTATGTTCTTCCAGTTTGTTACTAATTGGTGGGCTATTCTCTCAAAGTAATCTTGGTTTAAAAGTCCTTTTTCTCTTATTGGTACAGATGATGTCCTCTTGGGTGTTGGACACCTCTCCATTTTCTAAAATATAAACAAAAAAAACCCATTACAAAACACTCGAATCCTTATGAAAAGAAATAATTAAGTTAAGAACCTTTGGTAAGTCCACTTGAATTTCGCAATGCACTTTGGTTTTTCCGGTTTCCGCTTCATTAGGGTTGCAATAGGAAAGGACTTGCAACTTACCGAAATAAGACTCTCGTCCATTCTGAGCATATGGTTCAACTACTTTAACTGATGCGTACACTTTAAATGATCTACATTGAAAAAAGTAAAAAGCAGGAATCTTTTCTTCAAACTGGACATTTTTAGTAAAGTTTAACAAGAGCCTTTCACCCTCATTTACACATATTTCCGAATCACCAGAAATAAGCGAGTATCCTGCTCCTTCTAAATCTGCTTGTTCGCTTTTCACCTGTATAGATTTGTTTTGGTGTAATTGACTATATAGTCGTTAATACAGTAATAGTATAATCATATTATTCTATTTTTCAACTTACGTTATCTGAACTGGAGCATACTATGGCAATTTTATTTGGATTGTCAACTATTTGGCTAACTTGGAAAATAGCCGCTTTCTTTTGAGTTACCAAAATCTTTATATTTTGAGCAATATTGATGTTATCATCTCTGGTAGAATCGCTTGTCGTCGTTATTAGAAATATTCTGGTATAAAAATTAAATTCCTTATGATAAATTGCTTTTGTGAAAAGGTTGATGATGAATTGCTTTACCGCTTAACCTTCTCTTTCACAAGAAATTCAACTGTATCATCAACGATCTCGTAGGTCAAACCATCCTTGACGTGATAGCCGTCTTCCGTCTCTGTAACGATAACGATCTTTTCTCCTAAATTAAGCTGAGTCTTTTCTCTAACTTGACAAGAAGCCCCTGGCGTTTTTACTTTACTCGTTTTTCTGGCTTTCACAGAGGCGGTACCGGGGAAAGGCATACCGATAAAAACTCCATTTTTTACAATATTCGGCATATTCAAATTCAATACCACGCTCGTTTCTAGGAAAGATTCTGGCATATTAAAGAATTTTCTTAATCTGACTCGAGCATCTTTATTAGTTTGTAGTATCTGTAGCTCTATTTCTTCAGTTTTTTTACCAAAAGAGTTTTTTGGAATCCTTATTGATACTCGCGAATCAATTGTCGACGTAACAGTTGTACCCTTATCCGGCTTTACTCTCTCTTTTTCAACTCTAGGCCTATGAACTACACACACTTTTACAACCGGCTCAAGGTACTTGAGTTGACAATGGATGAGAGGAATCTGTTTCAATTATATTTTTTTTAACCTAAATAGATTACACTTACGCAGTAATAATAACAATAAATTATTCAAACCTTTCCTTCGGTTGATTTTAGACTTTCCATTATCTTCGAATCGTTAATAGAGTTTAAGGGATTTACGTCAATCCATCCATCGCTCGTAAATAATCTTACTATTATCTCTTTCGTATTTACTTTCCGACAGGATTGATGAGGTATTGACACAATTACTGGATACTTTAAACAATCGTTTTAGTATTATAAAGAGAAATAAAAATAAATAATAAATAATAGGCTTATAAATGTTCTCACTTGAAATCTAATTGTTTTAGTACACTTTATCTGAAAGTTGAGTATGTTGCTGACAATATCAGCATTATCGTCAAATGGATGTTGAGAAATCATATTTAAGTCTTCTTCCAATCTGCAAGTAACATTGTCGAATGATAAATCATCCTCTAAAGCTTTTAGGTGGCAACCCAATCCCGTAGCAGTCATATCTTCTTCTTTGGATATTGTATATGTATGGGAGGGCCAATTTCGTCTATCTCTTCTTTTCTCTTCGAGTTCCTGCTTCTTTTTTTCCTCTTCTTGTCGACGTTTTTGCTCCCTTTTTCTCTTTTCCCTCTCTTCGCCTTCTTTTTTTAAGCGCTCTTCCAAAGCCTTGCGTTTCTTTTCCTCTTCGATCTTTCTTAACTTTTCTTGTTCTAGTCGAAGATTTTCTTCCTCTTCCCTCTTCCGCTCCTCTTCCTCCTTTCTCTTCCTCTCTTCTTCCTCAACTCGTATTCTTTCCAGCTCCTCCGCCTTCTTCCGATCTTCCTCCTCTTTCTTCAGCTTTTCCGCCACCATCCTCTTTTGTTCAATCTGTTGTCCGAAAAAAGAAAAATATATGAAAGATACTGATAATAAAGAGGATATCTTGTACAAATATCTTTACATATTTCATAGAATCTAAAAGGATTAAAAAAGAACCTCTTCACGAATCTTTCTCATATTTTCATTAAGAATTTCAGCATCCTCTGTTATCTTTAGATTGTCTTTTTCCATCAGAGAACAGAATTGAGCTAATTCTTTGATTTGTTTATTTAGAACCTGATAGGCATGAGTAATTTTATTCAATTTTTGCCTTTTATGCATCCCTGAAAGAGAATTTACATGTTTATTGATAATTTAAAGACAAATAAAAGAAAAACTAACTATCTTCATCATTCTTCACTTTATTTCTCTCCTTGGCATACGGAACGTACTGGCTATTAATCTTGGATGAAATATTTTCAGATATTCTGCTTAGGGATTGCCTAATTTCGGCTTGTTTATCCTGAAATATCTCCAAGTAACCTTTTGAACTATTTAACAAATCAGTGGTGTTGTTAGTATGTTCTTGTAAATTTTCAAAAATATTATCATAATCTTGAATTAGATCGCTACTCTCCCTTATCTTAGTTATATCCTGATTAAGTATTTCGATAGCTGAGTTAAAAACAGTGATCGGTTTACTATCTTCTGCTAAAATAACTTCCATTTTTTTCTGGTATTCGAATAGTTATAAAGTAACTACTGACTTTTCTGTTGTAGCTAACAAGTCTAGTTGTGTTCCAAGCTCAGAGACGACCGCTAATACCATTCATAAAAGAAAATCAATAGGATATGCATATTCGAAAATATTCGTTCAAGTTGATCAGTTACTAATTCATGGAGAAATTTGCTAAAGCAGGAAATATTCAATTATTATCTATATTATTATTGATATAGCCGTATTATGATTATTATTATTATTATTATTATTTCTTAACAATATAACAAAATTTAGTGTAATATCTTCAATAGTTTCTTTTTCTCTATCCTTCTCTCTCTTACAATCAGTTCAGACTTTAGAATTAAAGCTTTTATTTTTTTTTAAAAAAAAAATACTTTCAGATTAATAAGCTTTTTTGATTGATAGATAGTATAAGCTATCATTTTTAAGTTCCTTTTAAACTGATAAATAAACATTAACAAATTATAAAATTATTGTTTTTTAACCTAACCTAACTCTTTTTATTTATTAAATTCTCCAGGTAATTGGTATATTTAGTCTTTATAAATATTGAATAGATCAAATCCAAAAGAGATATGTAATTTGCCGTTTTTTATTATTATTCGCTTCATTTACTAATCTCTAACTGTGTAATAAAGATTAACAGAACGAACTCTTGTCATTTGATATTCCAAAGTTCATAGACTTAAATTCACTCGTAATTACACAGTGTTAAGTTTACTCTAGCCCAATAAATCAACCAGATAAACAGTGTCAACAAGCTTATTCGACTTTAATCGAAGCAAATAAATAAAAAAAATACAGCTCTTAATCTCTACTAGAGAAGGACTTATGAAAGATGAAAATACCAATAGATGGCGATACTAATCGTCGTTAATAAATCTGCCAGGAGTGATGGAAGGAAATAAAATGGAAAAAAAAGGAAAAGTCTTAAAAAAAAAGAAAAAAAAAAGAATGATAGAAAGAAAGAGTTTGAGTAAGTGCGTGTGTGAGTGAGTGAAGGAGTAGAAGAGGAAAGGAGTGGAAGAGAGTGGGAGAGAGTGGTGTATGTGCGTTAAGTGTATACGTGTCTGTGTATGTTTGGAAGTAGATTCTTAAATTCTTTGTTGGAGAAGTAATTTATATGCTGAAGTGGGCTATTTTATCATGCTTAATGTAACGCATTGTTCGGTTCATACTATGCGACAAGCTCGTATCTTTAAGAGATTGAGAAGAGTGAAAAAAATTAATTACCAGCAGTTTATCAATACAAAACGCCATTGGATATTAATCAAGCGACGACTACCGAGTACTTTTTTAACAGTTAAGAGATTAAAAATAGCGTATCTGTTCTCTCCCACAAACCCGATAAGGATGTTATCGGCTTAATGTTTGAACGAGTATTGTTTTCGAAAGAAAAGCGAATTGTCGAAGCGATTATAAGCGGCCGTTAATCTCTTATAAAGTATCGCCGCTTATCGTTTCGCCAGTCTATTGTTATCTATAGAATTTTTAACAATTACTCTATCGGTGTGTAAACAAGGCCGATATTCTTGTTGAAGCGGTTGCACAAATTAAATAAACACGCTGTCTTATCGGTGCTTGTTTCAAGCACTAGATAAGATCAACCGTTTTTTTTTTATGTACTGGGAAAATATTTATTGCTAGACTTTTTTTATGGGACAAGAAAAGGGGAATTTTTCAGGTGCTTGGTAATTTTTCTCTTTTTTTGTTATCTCAATAACTTTTTTTTACAGCTCTTTCAAGATAGCTACTTCTTTTTATCTATTTAAATATACTGATAGTAATTAATAAGGAAGATGATATTTTCTGTTGATAATGCTAAATATACTCCCTAATCGTATAATGCAACTATATAGTAAATTGCGTGCAACGGCAAGATGAATCTCGTTATTCATCGTCTATTTACCGATGCCTTATTGCTAACTTTGTAAACATTGACGAAAACGTTCTATATTTGTTCTGGCTGCTGCCTGCTCGCTCTTTCTAAGTGTCTATTTACAATCGCCATCATTGTTTGACCGCCTTGTTTGCACAGCGGCGTCTGTTCGACAGTCTACAAACGTTTCTGTTTACTCTGTAAATGTTCTTTTGTAGATATTGCAGCTTTCTGAGGCGTTCCTTCGACGAGCCGCAGGGGGTTCTTTTTCATACTCTTTTAAGCTTCTACTCCTCCTCCCCCTTTGCTCTTACTCCATCCATCTACTCTTCACCCCATTTCTTTCTTTCTCTTCTGACGGCCTCACGGAAATGTATTCATTAAGTAATGGACACGCGCTTCGTGCCGAGAATGACTCACAACCTAACAATGTTAGGCGAGAGAAAAGAGCGACTATAATTCACCGTCAAAGGCAATATAATAGGCGTATTGTTGAAATTGTTTGCCCATAGCTAATAAGAGAGTGAGAGAGAGAGAGAAAAAAAGAAAGAAAAACTGAGAGAGAGAAAAAGAGAGGCGAAGAGAGAGATGAAATAGGGGAGGGTGGAGGGAAAGGGGAGAGAGGCGGTTATTGGGCAGTGATTGGTCGGAGTGCTGAGAAAAAGTTGGTCGCTTTTTTTCTATTACTCCTTTTTACTTTTCTCAATCACTCCTACTCTTTTTTCTTATTTTCGTTTACTTTCTCTCTACTTTCTTTTCTATCTTTGTGTTTCTTTATTTCGATTCTTTTTATCTCTTCATTTTTCTGTGTTATATACCGTTTCCTTCGTTTTTTTTTCGGCAAGCAGTGGAAGCTCACGTTTTGTCAATATTGATTCAGATGTGAAAGTTTGGCGAACATATTTACTAAGCTTTTGACATTTTCGCCTCCTTTATACGTGCTCTTCAAAGCCGATTTGTTGACTCGAAACGCTTTTTTTCAAAACATTCCATTAATTCTTTTTCTTCACCGAAATATTTATTACCTTTACACTTCCTTTTCCCGCCTCAAATTTTTCTTCTCTATTTCTTTACTTTATCAATTATAATGTTTCTTTTTTTTTCTGTCCAAAACATATCCATTTACTTTTTTTTTACTTAACGGAAGGATACAATTTTACCGGTTTAGCAACTTTTAACCCTTATAAACATTAACTCTCTCTGTCTCTCTCTCTCTCTCTCTCTCTCTCTCCCTCCCTCTCTCTCTCTCTCTCCCTTACCACTTTACTCTTCTTGATACTTTTCAATTTATCCTACATTTGCTTTTCTTTTTTCCCTTTTTCCTTTCTTTTTCCTATTACTTCTCCTCTTTTTTTCCAGAGCCTTAATAACGGTACACGCGAGGCTTGTCAAAGTTCGTGTCAATATTGACTTTCGAAATCCGGCTCGTATTCTACGTACTCTGCGGAATTCTTTTCTTCGGGCTAAAATCGCGCATGTAATACAAACTGTCAACATTTATTCGACTTGATGGAAACACCGAAAAAAAACGACCGAGATATTGTCAATTCAGTAAGTGTATGCAGGTGCATTGAGAGACTTAAAAAAAAATAGTAAAAGAAGAGTGGATAGAGAATGGAAAGGAATGAAGAAAATATCTAATATATAGAATTACTGGAGTTCGATTGGCCTAGATAGCCGCTCGATTTGCATTCGGATCATTTTTATTTACCGACAACAAACATAAAAAAGCATATGCGCTATTTCGATTAGACGTCGGTCAATATTAGCCTAATGAGCCGACCGAAAGCGTATTGAATAGATTACACACACAAATGCATTGAAAACCCGTACAGAATACGAATATATAAGTAGATAGTTGGTAAACATCATAAAAAGGCGCCGAACGACTGATTTGTTTTCCTTTCATATCCGAAATTTTTTCACACCGTCTACGACGCCATCTGGCGACCAGATATGTCTTCACAAATATAGCGAGTAATTAGCAATTAGGCGTAACTATATACTGGCGCCGTTTTCAAATTATATACGCATGTATATATTATTGCTTTCAGATGATTGATGGTAATTTATAAAAACGAGCGGCTATTTATTACTCTGCATATACAGTGCGACGATAATGTCGATTTTTTATAGATATTTTACTGTATATATATATAAGTATATAGATAAGTATATAAAGTATATATAATACTGTGTATAGACAGTCTAGGATATATACTTTCGTACATAATGTATTTGTATACGTATATTTATATACATATTTTTTAATATTTCTTACTATTTATTTACATAAGAATATCTATAAATACACTATGAATTTCCTTCTCTCTCTCTCTCTCTCTCTCTTTCTCTCCTTCCTTTCATTTACTTTTACTTCTTTATCCTTTTCTTTCTTCTTTTATTCTTCTTCTTACTCGTAGTACACTAAAAAAGAGTCTATAGAGCGTATTACTATATATATACATATTCATAGTTTTAAATACATCAGTTAATTGAGAGGACATATTTAAAATAAAAAAGTATTAATTCACCTATTATATACTATAGACACCTTTTCACAGTTAGGAGGACTTAATTAGTCGGCTTGCCGGTTTGAATGCCAACGCCCCTAATCGCACACATGAGTCTTCTACGACCGCCTGTACTCTGATTAGAATCTAATTGAAAACACGCGCGTCGTCGACAAGTTGGCAGTATATTATTAGTGAATTTACGAAATCCCTTTCGAAACACACCTGTTCAATTAGGCGGAATAGAATGTTTTTAACCTTTAAAACAATATGAGTGCTTTTTTATGCAGGTATACTATTTTATACGTGTTTACAATTAAAAATAATAATAATAATAAAAAAAAACAGCGTATAAAAAGGGGTTGTTTAAAAAGAAAAAAGGTATAGCGCTGAGGGGCGAACGCCCTAAATTGGCGGCTATTAGATTGAGGGCATTCTTACTTTGATTTAAATGCTATCGATTCCTTTTCTTCACCGTACTCGTATCGTAAATTAGTCGGGAGAAGGAGGAGAAAGAAGGAGGAGAAGGCGGGCTGCCAAGGACAATTATCTATATAGGCTGTTCTTGAAAAGAAAAAGGGCGGGTAGGAAACAAAGAAATTTGATGATTAAGAAGAAAAAGTTAGATAAAGCAAAGAGGCGGAAAAGAGAAAGAAAATCAAACCCCCCTCCGGCTTAGCCGGTGAGGTCGGCGCTCGCGTTTATTTGACAGCTTCATAATTAACCTATTATGGCGGTTGTTGGTTGTGAAAGCGTATCGTCTTTCCAAGATAATAATAAGCCGTAGTATAGGCTTACTTGATAAGGTCGAATAATATAAAGTTCTTTCTATAAACTTTTTTCATATATATAAATTGAAAACAGCAAGGGGTAGTGTTTTCGCATACTTATGTGTAGGCCCAATACCCTTATTAAGAATTATATGGTCGTATCGGTAAACAAAGACGGTACTTGAGGGATTTGCTTTGATAAGTGATTATAACTAAGCGTTTAATAGGCTTTTCTTTGCTCTTTGTGTTTACTGTTCTTGTAATTTAACATTACACAAGCGCACCTGCCTATGTTTGCCTTTATGCCTTTTAGATGGCGTCTTGCTGTTTATATAAATTCTTATGATTATTATTATGTTCATTTCTTCTTATCGAACGCCCACGAAATCGATAAAGCAACGCCCCACTGTCGAAAAATTGCCTAGTCCGAGATAAATTACATACATTTTATTCCTTTTATATGTAAAGAAAAGAAGAGAAAAGGAGAAAAAAATACTTTCAACGCCAACAAATTACCGTAATTTTAACCGATAAAATGACATACTTAAAGGCGATCTGTAATCTCGTCGAGTCTGCCCTATTGTCGGCCGGTCAAGTGGTCGGTAATAGTTGCGACGCTTAGTAATCACCCTGTTCCTTTTTTATATATGTATTTCTGAAGAAATATAATAAATAATACCTTTTATCCCTTAGTAGAAGTATGAATTATACACAAGTTAAATAGATATAAAGTATAAGGTATATATGCGCATATATATATAGAGAGAGATATATATACACTTTATAATATAAATAGGAATATAAATAATAGTGGTGCAAGAAAAAAAAACGGGGGGAGTAGCAGGGGGGGCGGGAGAGTAAAATGAGGGTTTAAAAGAAAAAAAGAATAGAGAGCAGAGGGAGAAGGAGGAGGTGGGTAAAATATTCCGGACGACCGGTGTTTCTAAATCGCGACATTATAGTTCGAGTGCCTCGATGACGTGTTAATTTGCATATTCGGCGCGAGTTTTAGCGAAGCGTGCTTAAGCCGCTCATTTTTTTCCCCTTCCATCACTCGTACAACTTCCTTTTTCCAGCTAATGTTCATATACGCCTACATACATATAACACATAATTTATACAGTAATATGTATCACTGCATGTTCAATGTACTACACGTACACCAGCATTGGGAATAGCGACGCTGCGGGCGGTGCGTAAAAATAATTAAACTAATCCTCACTTTTTGCTTACGCAAGTCATCGTATATCGTTTTCTTTGTGTAACTGATGTCGTATTGTTGCCGAAAAACAATAGCATAATCATAAGCATTTTTTCTTTTAAAAAACAAAGAAAACAATAAAATAAAAAAAACACATCGAAGAAAGAGAAAAGGCCGATCTAGGAAATTCAACACTTTATTGTATTCGTTTTTATTATTTGAATACACATACGTATTTATAAATATATACTAAATAAATATTAATGAGTGTACAAATGACGTGCTTTTTTCACTCCTTTTGCAATCTTTCTTCTCGCTAGTCAAGGAGAAAAGTGGGAGGGGAAGAGGAGGTGGTGGTTAGGGGTAAAAATGGGAAGAATTAAGGATGAAACGTTTGGAACTGCGGGCCGGCTAAATCGATTGATACGGAGAATAGACGGTACACGGGCGTTAATGCAGGCTACGGGGTATTCTTAATCAGATTAGGTTGGCTTGAGGGATTAGCGAACAATGTTTACTTATGAGATAAAGACGAGATAAATGTTCTAATGTAGCGATAGCCAAGATTATCTATGAATCTTGATAATCGGTAAAACTTGCGACCTAATTCATGCTAGTTGTCCCCATTTTGACGTGTATCTACGTGGTGATAATATAAATTAATGCTCCTTGTTTGCACTACTAACTACACGTCAAATAAACGCTCCCCGATAATGTTTGCGGAGCAAATATTAGAGCGCCGTCTAGCGGACGTCCTCTGCAGCGCGGTTGGTGGCGGCGGCGGCGTTAGTGGTGGCGGTGGTAAAGGAGTTAGTTGGACAGCTTCGGGCTGTGTTGTGTGTGTGTGAATTTCGGCATTTTTCTGCACGCAAAATACTATATATAGGACTGGGTGCGTAATTATCTTGAAAGTACATTCGTCAATTTATTCCCATCGCGTGTCATCTGCTGGTTCCGATGACGCCGACGTCATGGTGTTGGCGGTTTTTCAGACTTGCGTCTTGTTTACGTAATTCAAAATCATTTGAATAGATGTGGTAAACGATTGCAGCAGTAATATCGAACTAGCTAAAGAAAAAACATGTGCTACGTTTGTAATTATAGTTGGAGCGCTAAAAGCGCCAGGAGGCGCTATTTGACCTTTAGCGTTAGGCGTCTATAGGCCTGTATCAGTGAAGTGGACGTAATTGAAAAATGACGTCCGAAAATGGCCGCTTGATGACTATCTATAACGACTTTCCCCCCGATCGGTCATTATGCAAATAAAGCACCGCCTTTTCAATACACAAAGAGCCGTTTCTATGGTATGATGCAGATGGTCAGGGGCGAATCTAACGATGTTAATTAGGTTCAAATGACGGCCGACAATGAGTCGCTATTCCGAGTCTTTGTTCGCAGTCTACTTTTATATACCCCGGGGGAACTTGGGGCGTTTGGTGGCGCCTCTGAGATAGCGGCCGACCGGAAACGATTGAAAACGAATCCAAGAAAGATAAGGGTACACAAAAAAAAGCGAGGGCATCTCGCACCGATCGTTCTACTCGACGCCGTTCAAGTGTTCTCGTGCCGCTTTTATAAGCACCACTTTGATGCTACAGCTGCGGCCGATCCTCTGCAGCGCCGACAGCGGCGGCGGTATTTCGATGATGTATAGGGCTTCTCCATCCAGCCGTGTTCGAGCGGCCGTTAACAATGTACTCTTAGAGCGGAGAATTAAAATCGAGGCCGCCGCCCTTTTCGCGCTGCAGAGGACGTTGACGATACTAGAGACGTCTGTCGGCTCATTATGGAGCACACTAATCGGCAGTACACAGCTATCGGGCTTCTCTCTTTCATGCTCAGTCAGGCGTATAGTTCATGCCAGAATAACCCCGCAGGAACTATATAGCGGCGTTTGTTGACGTAATCGATTTGAACGCTCGAGTCATTCTGGCCCGAAACCATTCTCTGCGATAAGCGCCTCTGCCGCTAAACGTTTGCCAGCTCAGTGATTGCATTAGAAAGTATTTGGTTTGGAAAGGAACGATCAATGAGTGAAGCCCGTAAAAGCTTTGCCTAGTCATTTGAACACGGTCCGACGCCATGTTGTTAGGGTCACGTGACCAACGTTTCCCGCCACCCAAAGAGCGAATCAGCGACCAATTGATAGGCGATTTGCATATGAATAATTCGCGTTAGACTGGACACTTTGGAAGCGTTCCCGGCGGGGTGTGTAAACGCATCTAGATGCATACCGACTAAGGGTGAAATTCCCCGCGGTGCGCTAGTTACGGTAGACGTTTAGACAAGTTGTCGATTCGCTAGAAAGTTGTTTTCTTTTTTTTTTTCGTCTTCTTTATTATCCAACTACAATCTCATAATAAGGTCGCAAAGGAATATAAAGTAAAGACGTGTTGTCGCCGCATTTTCCATCCCTTTATTTGAAGATGAAAGGCGACGAGCGCCATTATCGACTATTCTAGCGGACATGTGCTTCTAATTGCCTGATTGCTTACACCAGTGTTCTATCGGTCCGCATTAGCACCTCGCTTCCGCTTCTGCTTGTTTCCATGGAAACGAAATCAAATCGAGACCGCCAAGATCGATGCGGCTAAATTGGATTGTGACATTTTGTATCTATAGCAGGTGCCTCCTTACAACTTATTCCCCATTGTTCTATTTGCTCTCAATGCAAACAAATGAGTGCGATCGGGCACTGTAAACACAATACGAACAATGTAAATAATCTAGATCATGCTTTGTTTGTCCGATGCTTCTTTGCGTTTCTCCGATAACGAGTTTTGCATAATTTACGGCAAGCGCTGAGAAATTATCGACGCGTAAAACGTCTTTATTCCTTAATACCAGGCAGCGCGACAGTATAAAGTGCAATGGCGTTCGGATTAGCGAAATCAGATTAGAACGGGAAAGAAAAGCGGATAATCGAAGCTAATCCGACACTATCTGCTGATTAGTAGCAATCATCGCTAGAATACCGTATGAAGGCAAAAAGAAAAGGTGCCTTCCTTGAATATGTATATTTGGCGGACTGGAACGTATCAACAGACCGTGACAAACTACTAGTGATAGATCTATCTAGAAGTGTTGTGTATGTTCAGTTTGCATAGCTGTCAACCAACGCGCTCTTGTTTGCTCTTATTTCTCGCCGCTTATTACACTCTATCTCAAACAACTGTTGCGGAGACGCGACCCATCACCAGATGGCGCTGAATCTCCGACTGCAAAATTTTTTTACGTGTGTAATACGCTTTATTTATTACTCATTTTTATTATAACGTAACATGTGCTACCGATATCGAATAGCTAGCCACAGAGTCATAGGCCTAAATAAGTTAAACGGAAAAATACAAATGGTCGCCATTTAATCAGTGTTTTTACACCTTATCAATAACTACTATCTAATCTTTCGGCGCAATGTGTTTCGAATTTCATTTGCAAATGTTATAATCGAAAAAACCGTATTTATCAGCCTATTCGAGTATATATTTAAGTAGAAAGACAATGCAAGACTTGGCAAGTATTAAAACTGATAATCTGCTATTTCATTCTCGACCCCTTTTTTTTAACAGAAAAGCTCCTTATCAAAGCAAACATCCGTTTATTTTCGTTAAGGTACCATTTATTTATGCTAGAAGCTATGAAGTGTTAATTAAACATTTGCACAAGAATTTATAGGGAAAGTTCAATGATTAATTATACGCCTATAAAAATGCCGCTCTTCTTATCGAGTAGTTTCAATTTAAAAAAAAAATGTGACTTAATGAAGGCGTGCAAGCTGCTAATTAAAGGACAACATGCGGACGCGTGTACGAACTCATTAAATACACTGTCAGCAGACAGGTGATCGCAGGTGTACGACACGAACCAGTCGCCGATGTCAGACGAGCAATCTTTTGACACAATTGTCAAGTGAACTGTTTCATTCTATCACGCTTTATTGAAGCTTCATTAATTACTCGTTGTGCCGTTGTTTGCCGCGCTTTAACTCGGAGAAGAAGACTCTCTCTCTACCTCCTTCTCTTTTATGCTGACAAGTTATTGTTTGGATATCAAACTTTCAATTTGTTGTTTCCGTTTGAAGGAAAAAAATTATATAACCAAACTACTGAGTATTTGTATTTGCATATAGAGAAATGTATTTTTCTTAAATTGGATATTATATGTGTAAACATTTATATGTATATAAATATATATGTATATTGAATATTTATATGTCTATATTTAACAGTAAACTTTAGCTTAATAAAAAACATATACTATGTTTACTTATAAATGCATATTTACAAATATATCTAGATATATTTAAAGAATAAAAGAGTACGCAGATATATATATTTGCATGTCCTGCACTCTTTTACTGAGATGATGCAATTTTCTTGCTGCTGTCGTGTTGATATTTAGCGGGAAAATTGACAGAGCGTCAGAAAAATGGAAAGTCTACAAATTGTATTTAGCGACGCGGATTTGTTCTATCAGCTTTCGCGGTGTTGGTGAACAGTCAAGTAGCTGCAGCAATCTGCATCGAGGATGTGACAAAAATTGCGTCATTAGCGCGACCTAATTGCGCGGAAGTGACGTCATTTGTGACGCAATTAAATGTATATAGACGCGCGCATGCGTGTTGTGTGTAATCACTCGCCTTAAGGAAACCAATAGTGGGACAGGATATGTATGAAAAAGATATAAATAAACTATAAAGCTTTAAGAGTTTTATACTATTCTTTAGTGAACGAAAAAGTCTGTTACTGATTAGAAAGTGTTACCTTTTGTGCGCGTGTAGTATGTGAACTTTGAGATGTAACATGACACACACGCTCAGTAAGGTGGCTTCGGGCATTTGCAAAGCTTCAACACACGCTCGTGCATGTTTACCAAGGCCGAATCGTATTGCGCAGCCGCTAACGCCAGAAACGCAGCGGCGTAGTATAAAAAAAACACAACAACGACTCTAAACAGAACAATCAGCATGAAAAAAGTCGTAAACTAGGCTTACATCGACGGTTAACGAATGTAGGCGGAGCCAGACTTGTTGATGGACATCCGATTATACGCGCGCCCGAAGCTTATTGGTTAACAAGGTGAGCGCTTTGCGCATGACTAATAATGTTGTGTTGTACGGCCGATAGAGGCAATCATTTGGTATAGGTACGGCGGATTGAGAGTGTTTATAGAAGGAGCGATATTAGATATACGGCTATATTTATCCACTGGCTATTTGGTTCACTCAGCTGTCCACCATGTATCCGAATAGGCCCCCCGTAAGTGAACACAATTCTTCGGATTATCGAAAGGAGAAATTACGGATTGACTGCTTACAGGGCCCTCATCAACCTGGACAACCGTTTAAATTTACTGTAGCGGAATCATGCGATAGAATTAAGGAGGAATTCAGCTTTCTACAGGCGCAATATCACAGGTAAAGCGTTTACTGGCGGATACTGAGACGAATCTAATGCATACGATGAGCTATAAATGTTTATATGCACACATATATATATGTGTGTAATACATATAGCTCTTTGTTTTTATGGCGGTCTGCAAGCTGTACTTTTTCCTATTCTCTTTTTAACCACCGCCACAGTGTACTCTCAACGTTTTTATTCTTTATTCGTGCGTGCTTTTATAGCGTTTTTCCTTGTCAAAAATCATCTTTTTTCTATCTAACTCTTCGCCTTCTTTTCATCCTTGCTCATTCACTTTACTCTTCCTTTGTAGTGTTTTTAAGTCGTCCCTTGTCGATCAGGTAATACCTGACAACATTTTGTGTATTTATACTGCATGAGTCAGCTAAAACTACTCTAGAGGGTAGTCAGTTGGCGAAAAAGGAGCTTTTTTTTGTACCGTCCTCTGCAGCGCGCGGTGGTGGCGGCCACAATATGGCGCCTAATTCGAATTTGCCAAGACTTGGATTGTTTTAAAGGTGTTCTAGCAAAGGAATATACCAGTCGCGTGATAACAATAGTGAAGACGGACCGATTTTAGTGAGTTTCTTAGTGTATTAGAGGAAAAAGGTACCGCCGCCGGTAACGGCGCTGCAGAGGAGAAATCGATGACAAAGAGGCACCTATTTCTCATTGACGCTAGGTGCTTTCGAAAACGAGGGTGGTGTCGGCATAGAAGTGGCCCTCACTACCACTCTCTTGTCAAACACGTTCCTTTGTAGTGGTTTCCATAGTAACGAGTTACTTACCGCGTATCTCTTTGGCGACAGCCTGAAGATGGAATGCGAAAAACTGGCACAGGAGAAGACAGAAATGCAAAGACATTATGTTATGGTTAGTACATTCTATGCATTAATGCGTGTGTACATTACAAGATTGTTAAGTATATATGCAATATGTATATATACGCGTGCTTTATACACGCGCCGTCGGCAGCTCAATAACACAAGAATCTATGAATAAGTAATGTTGGCTGTTGCACGCCGCAAAGCCTTGATTGATCAAATGTATTGCTTTTCGAAGCAGTTCATATTCTGACTATAGGCTCATTTTAAACGATTAATTTAGTAATCGAAAATAGTAGACATCATTCACCTTTCCACTTAAAATTATTTACTCCCACATATTAAATATTTTTAGATTTCTATTATGATAATATGTTACTAATTACTTCATTTTATGTTTCTTTATCAATATAGTATTACGAAATGTCGTACGGGCTGAATGTGGAAATGCACAAACAGGTAAATAAAATATATTTTGTAAATACTCGAATCGCCAGATGGCGACGTAGCGCTCAAAAAAAGGAAAAAAACACGCCCCCTAGCATCTCCGTCCTCGGCAGCGGAGTTGGTGGCGGCGGCGGCGGTGGTAGTGGTAGTAGCATTTCGAAAGCGAATCACGTGATGCGATGAAAAGCACAGTACAAGACCTGTTATTCGAATCTGTAGAAAGAAACGGGCGGGTCGACCAGTCTCACTCCGGGTGGTCGGCAATGTAAACAGGCGAAAAACACTTTCGTCAACCGTCCGGCAAATACTGTGGGAGAAAGTGCGAGTTTTTATCGAGACTCTTTTATTTCCCCCAGGGGTAATTGGCATTTTGAAGCTGGCTCACGCATGCCGGGACGCAATCAGTGCATTCGGCCTATATATATATTTAAATACTTAGATATATATTTTGATACAGCTGTAGGTGTATGACTATATATATTTATATATACATATATATCTTACTAGTAGTTTTATAACTAAATAAGTATTAATATCTAAATATACTGAAAGAGTATATATAAACCTGAAACATTTATTATTGACGCAAAAAACACTCAGTCACGCTCGCGTCGTTTTCGCTTATCAATCGGTCACGGCGTCTTGCACGTATTACTTATGCATATTTTAACGGCGTATTGAGGTACTTGAGAGTTGTCACGTGACTATGTAAATCACATGACATTGAAGGTCACGTGAGCGGCGGCGGTAAATCGTTGTTTTAGGTATCTAGAGGCGGTTTCCGCTGCGACTTTTATCACGTGAACTCTGTATTTTATCAGAAGGAAAAGGGAGGGGTCGAGGAGAAAAAATTTCCTCGCTACCCCCATCGATTACTCCCGAAGCGTAATTAAACGCTGCGTAAAATGATAGACGACTCGTTGGAAATTCGCCGGCGGCGAGAGGCGAAATGTTATTTAGGCGATCTCCCGGGATCAGTCTCGGCTCTGCTTATCGCCGTCCCGTTTGGTCACGCATAAATGACACGTTAGACGGGTAACGCTAGACGACAACACACGGCTTCGTTCGAATCTAATGCGTATGACGATCGAGGGACGTGACGTCCAAGAGATACGTTAATCCGAGATGTTGATGAGTTTCACCGCCCTCATCTTCTATTCTATCTTTTTCTTTTTTTTTACCAACAGACCGAAATCGCCAAGAGATTAAATGCGATTTGCGCGCAAGTCATACCATTCTTATCACAAGAGCATCAGCAGCAAGTAGCAGCGGCTGTGGAGAGGGCTAAGCAGGTCACTATGCAAGAATTAAACGCCATTATTGGGGTAAGTTGTTTCTTTATTATTACTCTATTCTTTTTTCCCCGACTATATATAGCCTTAATCATATATATACAAGCTAATATCGATTAATTGCTAATGTCGCCCTTCGCGCGCTTTATTCGATTATCGGTTGTTGCGCTAATCCACTCAATCTTCGTATTATAAATGTATAGGTGCGGTTGCGTACAATGTCTTGTATTACACAGAAAAATTACAACTATATTTCACTCAATGTCAATGTGTGTATCAATTGAGTTCAAAGTCTATAATTTAAGGCATCTCTCCATTCATTAAAAACCTATCAAACTGATAATTAATGTTCGTTTAATGTATATAAGTAGACATCTTTCTTCTTCTTGGCTTAATAACAAATTAAACGGGATAAAATGAAGAAGAAAGAATATTAACTTAAAATTTTGACGTAGTTTCTTTCTCTCAGCAACAAATGCAAGCACAACATGCAGCCACCCATGGTGCGGCACCGCACGTTCCTTTAGGACCCCCGGGTGTTAGTACGGCTTCGGCATTACTCGGCCTATTGCCCGGAGCCCACTTACCCCCAGGATTGAAACCTGAATTGCCAAACTCCGGTGCAGCTCCGGCCGCAAATTCTGCAGCTAGCTCCGCATCGGCGGATAAAGGTGAAAAGAGAAAAAAATAATAATGACAAGATGGCGGCTTTAACGCGTTTTTAACGACCATGTTCTTTCACATGCTTGATAATTCATAGACAATTTTATATAAAAAAAATTAAATTAAATACATATATATATATTAACAGTTTATTTATAATATATATGTATATATATATATGTATGTGTATATACACCTTAATGCGAATTTGTATATATACCTTAGTATCAAAATTGAATACGTGTATAAAAAAAAACAAAATATGTATGTACATACATATATATATATATATATATGTAAATTATTATTTACTGATTTTATATATATATCTATGTATTTATGTATTTTTGCTTTTTTTTATACATAAGTGTATCTAAAATACCTAATATACAAATAATTTTTACATACATATTTTATATCCCGGTCGTATTGTTTCTGTTTTTTTTTATTGCATGCCCGGATTTATCCTGCTTCTTACCTTCAATTTACTTTTTCTTTTCATACACAAATTTTATTGGTTTTTACTTTTGGTTTCCGCGTGATTGGATTTTTTTCGCTTTTTCTTTATAGAACATGGTTCCACCGATGCCACCGCCAGGACAGGCCGGTCCTGTTACTAGTATGCCGCAAGCGGCTGCAGCTGCTGTTGCAGCTGCCCGGGCCGGCTTAGTTGCCAGTTCATCTGCTGGAGCTACCTCTCTCGCTACTGCCATCCCGAATGGTTATTGGGGAGGATTAGGATATCCCGCCGGGGCTATTAAAGATGAAAAAGGTAGGAATAACAAAGGCAAAGGCTGCGTCAACTTATATTTTTTTGCATCTCCTCCTATTTCTCTTTTCTTATTCGTCATGTCTATTTAATATAGTATATATACATATATACATATAAATTTATACAGTATATATGTATATATATATATATTTTATAAAACACGTTCAATTATTCATGATTTTGTCATGAATGGGGCGGTTTTATACTCATAAATAGATATACATAAATATATAGATATATATGCAATCATATGTACAAAACGTATATATATTGTATATATAGTGTTTGTTTTTTTAACTTTTCCCGCCTATTTTTCACCTTATTTAACCTGTGATATTGACAAATTTCTCTTTCTCTTTATACGAGTGTTAATTGGAAGGTTTTATTATAACCATAAAACGGTTTCGCCGCCATTTTGTGTGTAATTCTAAGAGTATATATATATATATATATATATATATATTTATATATTTATTCTTACCATACATATATATATATATATATAAATTTATATATATATAGATTATATATATATATATATATATATTACGTATGACTAGTTTGTGTGTGTGTGTGTGTTTATTAAGAAGAAAATATTTATACTAACGACTGCGAACATGTTGCAGGTGTTATGGAAGAGAGACACGTAAGTATATTTGGATCTATTCTATTTTTATAATAGTTGAGTGCTTGTTGCGAAGCGAAAAGTGCAAATTTCAACGATAAAAGGGCGTGATTTCGATAGAATGCATTGAAGTGCTTCATTGAGCGAAGCCATAACACTTAACGGCTACTCGAAACCCGTCTGCAAGACCCTCGAAAGGGACGTGGAGCACGGTTCGAGCGCTCTGCAAATATTAATGGTTTAGCGCCATCTGGGGGCCTGCCGTAATTTTACTCCCGTATAAAACTTAGTTATGTGAGGAATGCGCAGATTAGAAAGTGTAAAGTGCAGTAATATCGCGTGAGATGTTGACAGAAAGGAGAGACCGTTGACGCCCCTTGGCAATTGACGGTGAAAACGGCATCTCTTCAAAAGCGGGCGGTCTTTAAGGCAACAGAAGGGAGTGGAATTTTTCGGATGGGCGAATAGGGTTAATTGATAATAAAGTAGCTAGCAACAAAAGGGACGGTTTGTACAGCCTGAAAAAATCACTGTAGTTTGTTTGTACAGGCCGCGTACCGCGCATGCGTTTCGGGCTCTACAAACATGGCGGCGGGTAAATATTGAAAGTGGCCCGCGGTGTGCTATTGAAGGTCGAATTTGTTTGGAGTGCAAATTTGCGCGTCAACGGCAAACATTATGCATATACATACGCGCACGCTTATTGAATGTTTTCCCTCCTTTGCTTGCCTTGTTTGCCCATCGATCGGCAAACGCGACGTTATATATATTGGGACGCCTTTTCTTTCCCTTGTTTATGCATCGTCTCGGCTTTTTGTTTAATTAAGCGATTTCTGCTGGCTTGTTTGCCGGCAATTAATATTGAACGTGCAAAAAAAAAAACCTAGAATATATTGATCATTAGCAATTAGCAAACAAGTGAAATACTTTTCGTTGACAAGCTAATATTTAGTTTGTAATTAAAAACACAGCGAAGTTCAGCATCACCCAGTTCATCAGATAGAGATAAATTCGATAAATATAGAAGAAGTCGTTCACCGGATATGGCATCCGAAATGAAGCGGAAACGTACTGAACCAGAGAAGATTGTAAGTTCGATTTTTTTTTATCCTGCGGCAGCTGTAACCCGTCTTTATGGCCGATTAAAGTAGATTTGCTCGAATAATCGGAATTACGGTTTTAATCAGATTAGCGCCCTTTGATGTCTTTATCGCCATCTACTGGTTACAGCCTTAATTAATATGCTTTACGTTAATTGCTCTTGTTTTCTTTTAAGGAAAGTGATGGAGATAAGAGCGATTGTGAGAATTTGGTGGTTGACGATGCTAATGAAGCCTCATCTCCTGTCAACGGTGATCGATCGCCGAGAGCCCAAGAAATTAAGAAAGAATTACCCCCTACTAGTCCCAGAAGCGATACGAGTTCACACGCCTCCTCTAAATTGAAGGAAATTGACAAACCGTCGACTCCCGCTTCTAAACCAGATACGCCTACAAGTACTCCGGGACCCTCAGGAGCGCTCAAACCCGGAGGAAAACAACCTTTAGGTAAGTTATACTATTCAATGAAGGATTTTAAATTTATATAATGTAAAAGAGTATTTTTGACGAAGTATCAACAGTTTGTAGACGTTGACATACCCCATATTCCTGTCTTAATATAAAAAATCTTAAGCCCTCTTCCTTATCCCCTTAACCGAACACTACTTGTTATCATAGCACACCCTTTTTTACCGCACGTTAAGAGCAATTTTTTACAAACTGTTTATACTATTCTGGAAGTGGAGCCGGTCTCGATTTCTGCTTTATTTCTCTTTCTTTTTTTTGTTTCTTCACATGAAGTTATCTAGATTAATTTAATCATCAGTTTCGTTAATTTCTCTCTTTGTTATCCTTCTCTTTTTCTGTTCATAGTTTGAGCATTTAATATTGCTTTTTTTTTTTTTAACATTCTCTTTTCTCTTTAGTTCATTACTTATATAGTATTCAGTCACGCGAAATATTCTTTATCGTTTACGCGTGACCAATTACAAAATCGTTTGATGTCACCCGCATCAAACTGGTATTTAAAATGGAAAAGAAACACAATTGCGATAAAGAATAATCACAAGAAAAGAAGAAAAAAATTTTAACCTTTATTATTTACTTATATTTTAGTTACTTATTCTTTTAGTTAGGATAGTAGAGAATGTGTTTATATATTTCGTTTAGATGGTTGAATTTCTTTTTCTAACCTAGAGTCAGATTTGTTATTGTTCGGTGGAGAAAAGCCGTTTGTTATTTTATGATTAAAAGTTTTAAATGTAATGGGCGCCTAAGAACCTCCGAACAAAAACAAATGTTCTTCGTCATATTTATTCAATGTTGTACTAAAAATACGGAGAATGTTGTAAAGCATCATGAGACTGGCTCTGCAGGCTACCACGCTGGATTTGTACACCCTGCAGACTTGAGCCCGAATAACTCCATGCTTGCGGCGGCGGCGGCTGCAGGAAACCCAGCCGCAATGGCAGCAGCAGCTCTGATGTCTCCTGGAGGATTGCCTTATCGAGCCCCAATGGTGCCCGGATTCGAACACTTGCAAATGCGAGGCCACGGTAACGTCTTGTCTTCAATACCTGGAGGCAAACCCGCTTACTCGTTCCACGTGACAGCCGATGGACAGATGCAACCCGTCCCTTTTCCCCCAGATGCATTAATGGGTCAAGGTATCCCTAGGCACGCAAGGCAGATGAGCACTTTGAATCATGGGGAAGTCGTTTGCGCCGTAACAATTTCAAATCCTTGTCGTCACGTTTATACTGGTGGAAAAGGTTGCGTTAAAGTTTGGGATATTCAACAGCCCGCCAGTAAATCTCCAATTTCCCAACTGGATTGCCTGCAACGCGATAATTATATAAGAAGTATAAAGCTGTTGCATGATGGAAGAACATTGGTAGTAGGCGGTGAAGCATCTACTCTGTCCATGTGGGACCTTGCCTCACCCAGTCCAAGGATAAAAGCCGAACTCAATTCATCGGCTCCTGCCTGCTACGCTCTAGCCATATCCCCCGATTCAAAAGTGTGCTTTTCCTGCTGCTCGGATGGTAATATTGCTGTCTGGGATCTACACAATCAGACTTTACTACGCCAATTCCAAGGTCATACTGATGGCGCTAGTTGCATTGACATTTCACCTGACGGAACGAAACTATGGACCGGTGGATTAGATAACACAGTACGAAGTTGGGATTTGCGAGAGGTAAATAGAATGAAAAAAAAAAGATAGTCTAGTATTACTCAGAGCCACCCACCCCCCCCCTTCATGTATGAAGTAGTCTAATTAAGAAGGCGTGCGTCGAATGGGAGGCGTTACCCACACGGCACGGGGTCACAGAGTGCACGCATGCGTACGGCCACTCCCATCGCCTCTCACTTTGCGATTAATTGCCGCTTTTTGCACTCAGAGTGAGAACTTTTTTCTTTGTTGCCCATCGGTACTCTGCGGGAACAGATGGTCTGCGAAAGTTGGTACGAAAGAAGGGGGGGAATACCCACCAGGTATAGATGGCGCTTAAGGGAGAGACGGTTGGAGCGGCCGTGTGCTTTCTTTTTTTGAACCCAGCAGGGGCGGAATTACTTAACAAAAGAATTAGATTTGCCGCGATTGAGTTGCTCTACTCTCGGTAATATTTTGTACAAGACAGCCCATTAATTTTAGGCGGGTTCCGTCGCTAATTGGTTTGATTAGCCGACGGGACGTAGGCGCTCCCCGCCGAAAGCGTCGTCTAAAAAGCTTTCTAATTGCGAACAGAAGAGCTACTTGCGTAATAGACAGTCGTTAATCTTACGCAATGACCGTAACTTGGCGATTTACGGTCGAGACCTCCCATAGACTGCACGTGTTAGGTAATACGAATCGGATGAAGCTAGATAATTGACACGAATCTCTACCCTTAACCGCCCATTGAGTAGATAACGTTTAGAAGGGTAGCAATGGTCTCTGCCATCTGCCTGATAAGCAAATCTTGTATAAAAAAAATAGCCAGGCGTAAAAAACTGGGCACTTCCCACTCATCTAAACTCCTTAACGAATTTCCTATTTATTTATTTTTTTCTTTCAACCTTTTTCCCCACAGGGACGACAGTTGCAGCAGCACGACTTCAGTTCTCAAATCTTTTCACTGGGCTATTGTCCAACTGGAGATTGGCTAGCAGTCGGGTAAGTGGCGCTTAACCCTTTACTCGTTTCTTTCTCCGCTCGTTTAATAAGCAGCAACGAGCTCGTTGACATTCGCATTGCGTTTTTTTGTTCATTCAAACGAATGCCTAATTTTGCTTCGAGTGCTAACACTCTCGCCTTATAGATGGCGTCTTGCTGTGGGTTGTAATTCAATCATCTACTTTACTTTCCCCGCTCTCTATTTTATTTAATATCAATTTTTTTTGTTTTATAAACAGTATGGAATCCAGCAATGTCGAAGTTCTCCACCATTCCAAACCTGATAAATATCAGCTTCATTTGCACGAAAGTTGCGTGTTATCGCTCAAGTTTGCATATTGTGGAAAATGGTTTATATCTACCGGAAAAGATAACCTGCTAAACGCCTGGAGAACTCCCTACGGAGCCTCGATATTCCAGGTATGTGTATTAAAGTTTATTTATGTTAAATAGGATATGCAGTCAATCGTAAAAGACCAAATTGTAACCATATAATTGAAAATGTCTATCTTAAATTCCAAACAGTCGAAAGAATCATCATCAGTATTAAGCTGCGATATATCAACGGACGATAAATTTATCGTGACGGGTTCAGGCGACAAAAAAGCCACTCTATACGAAGTCATCTTCTAGAAGAGATCCGTGAACGATCCGTCTGCTCAGGAACGTTTCGGAAGGACTGTCTCCTCTGTTTTTTTTTTTTAATTCAAGTAACAAAAAAAAAGGAAACGCATAACAGTAGTGTTCAACGTCTGTATACAATGTTGAAATATATATTTTAAGGACTATTGTAAAGCTGTTATTTTGGTTCTTTTACTTGTTTTTTTTTTCATTTTGATTCGGTTTTTATTATATTTTTTTGCATGGTGCAAGCGAATAGTTAAAAAAAAAAGGAAAAAAAGGACATGTATACATTTTAAAGTCTTGGACATAAAAGCACACATTTACATTTTTTATTGTCCGTCGAGTGCATGTGCTATATAGGCCTAATGTCACTGCTGAATGTCGTGTATACAAAACTCTGAATAATAATAATATTAATAATAATAATAATAATAATACATAAAAAACGAGAAATGTACGAAAGAATAGAACAGATAGGAAAACGCTATCAGACGGTCCGCTTCAAAAGAAATAGCAATATTTCCACAGCTGATCAACACATAAAGGAGCGTAAAGCGTCTTGTAATCCACACCGGCAGCGGCCTGTTTATACTTTACAAGCAGTATTAAAGGCTAATCCGACAGGCGTGATGCTAATCAAACTGATGACTTTTAATAACAGCGAGTGTGCGTATGATCTGATCGAGCATGTGCCGGCTTAATTAACAACGACCAGCCAGACTCCTTTGATTAATCGTTTTGGTTAATGGCCTTGGCGAGTTTAGCATGAAAGACTGCTTTTTCTCACTTCGCCGCCCTTAACCTTTCATCCGTTTCGGATTGCCAGCAAACGGTCGAGTTATTAGGCTAGAGGGACTGGATATCGATAGATGGCGTCTGATTAAAGGGGAAAAGAGGGCAATTATACTGATTGAACACCATTTTTTCGGGCATTGAAATGAAAATCGAATGTTTGCACAAGACAGTAGAAAGCTTTCATATATTTACTGTTATTTTGAGAATATCTAATGAGGTGCCAATCTTTTATAATTCTTTACTAGTTTTTCCTTAATAACAAAAAGGGTTTTTTTTATTTCAATTTGAACGAATTCAATTTGAAAGAGAACTTTTATACACTTTTTACAGTTGGGAAATTTCCTACAACAAAGACTTTTGAACGTAAATGAGCAACGGAAAATATAAAAAAAATAAGAGTCAGTAATTTGGGCAATTAGAGGGGTTAATTAATTTTTAAATAATACCAAAAGGTCACTTTTCTTCTTTACACCTAATCTCCGGTAATACTTGGTACTTACTCGGAGCTATAGTGTTTTTATCTTCTTTTAATCCGATTGCTGGTAACGAAAATCGAACTCGTCGTTTCTCGCTACTCCTTTTAGGAACTGCTAATAAATTACTATTGCTAGGAGTTGTTCTTATGACAGATTTTAAGGGGGGACAAGATTCAGATCTTCCAATCACTGGCGAAAGTGAAATTTTTCTCTTCTCCCGCGATTCGGCAACCCAAATCGGCTTCGACGTAACATTTTTACCCTTTTGAGTGGCTACCGTTATTTCTTTATGCTCCATCGCGTTCGAGTACTTGAATTGCATGGTGACGTCGCTCAGATGATTAGACGCTTGTTTCTTTAGTACAGAACCTTCAGATTTCATCCTATGTAACTTCCGGGGCCTTGGAATATGAGTATTAGTCTTGGGTTGTTCTCTATTAGCTCTCTTTACTTTTTCTTTTTCTTTTGGTTTATCCCTTAATTCGGAGAGTCTTATTCTAGATTCGTATTCGTCTGTTATATCATTTGGCAATAACGGCTCTATAGCAATATCAAAAAGTTCTAACTCATAATCGGAAGCACTTTGTTCGTCTGTTGAGATCACTCCTTCTTCTTGGGCTCTTACAGCCTCTTTCTGAGTATTTTCCAATACTAAATAGCGGAGATCTTCGACCCTTCCCATTCTCCTTCGCCTATCCCTCGACAAAGTTTCTCCGTTCCACTCTTGGAAACTATCCATGATAAATGACGAAAAACTTTTCTATTTGGACCGAATGTTGATAAAGACTAACAAAATGAATTACTTGTTCTTTGTGTAAACAGGCTCAAATTACTCCTATATCCAGACGTTAGCGGTAGTCGATCAGCATTTTGGACAACGAGGAAAGTAGGCAAACGTTATGCAGACACAAATAGCGGTTTTTGCGTCGTTCGCCCATGCGGTTCGCTTTTCGTTTTTTTCTTATTATAGTCGAAATCGATTGCACTTGAATGGAGGTAGGGAGGGGATTAAGTTGAGTGTTCTATTAGCGGATATGCAAAAGTTACGTACCCAGAATGCGTGGGGTAATGTATTTAGAATAAGTTAAAAATACTAACCTTTTATTCAAATTTTTTTTATATATTTCTCGCTATTACTTTTTTTTTAAAAAAACAAATATTGATCTGTTTACATCTTAGTTTACTTTATTTTGTCAGTAATAAAAACGACATTCTTCATCCGATTGCACCAACTTGTATTACTACGTAAACTTACGTTTATTTTTAGATATCTATATACTAAAGTATATAGAGATATATCTATATATATATATATATCTATGTACATATTATGCCATAAAACTTTAGTCCTACTTTTAAATATTTACTCAAGCCGAATAGGTAGGAGTGAACGATACGCAAATTGTTTCGGTTAAGCTATTTGCTCTTCTCCTATTTTTACTACTCTTACTATTATTTATATTCTTCTACCCACTCCTTTTTTTTTAAATACGGGAGTCAACTATGGAGAGAACTGAGAATAGAGCTTATATAAAGGGGGAGAGGGAGAGGGAGAGGGAGAAAGAAAGAGATAGAGAGATAGGGAATGGGACAAAAAGGGAAAACAAAAAAAGGGTAAAGTTAGTGGGTGGTGCCCTCTTCCGTCGTCAATTTTAATCCACTTGGAGGAAGGAACCGGAATAAATAATTTAGTAGTATCGGAAGAAATCAAAGTGTGCACACATAAAGCTTGGCCCTCGGCGGCGTTCAGGCGAACTCAATAGGGGGCAAGATAAAAGGCTTGTTAGATAGAGGAAGTGACTTCTTTTTCTGCCATAATGTTTTAAATAAGAAAATCTTTATCCTACATTCAAATATATCGTTCTATCAAATTGCTTTAAAATTAATAATTAAAAACATTTAATGTATCAAATATATGTATAAATGCATAATATATAAGAAAAAATTGACGTAATCGTCTAAAAAAAATGATCAAGCGTCTAAAGTATTTAACAGAGAGAAAACAAGAAAAAAAAAGCAGTAAGGATGACATGCATTTACATTATATACACACGTCAACTTGGTTACTTCGTCGATAATCATTGAACGCTGTTGCGTCGCATTTCTAAATTGAACAGTGTTGTCTTCTACATGTGTATTGCACAGTAAGGTTTTCTATAAATGACGAGAATAAAATGAATATTGCGCTGATTTTGATAATCCTACGAATTTGTCACCTATTCTCCTCGATCAATGCTGGTAGGTCAGATAAGAGATCGTAAAAATAATAATATATTTAATGTGTTTATGTCAAGTTTTTCTAAAAATAGAATAAGGAAAAGATTGAGTTTTCTCATTTTTTGTTTTATTAAGCTAAAGAGGGAGATATTAGGTTGATGGGAGATTCCAGCCACGCCGGCAGGTTAGAATACTATTATGACAGCGCTTGGGGGACGGTCTGTCATTCTGGGAGCGATATGGGCCTAATTTACAAAATAGTATGCCTTCAATTAGGCTTTAGCGAAGGGGCAAGTTTGAAAGAGTAAGTGTAAAAAAAGAAGATAATAAAAATGCATAATTTTGATCATTTGGAATAATATTTTTTACAAAGCATAAAACCCGGAACCGGTAAAATATGGCTGGAACATGTGCAGTGCGAGGTTAATGTAACAAAGCTGTCGAATTGCAAATTACGTTATCATGATGAAAAAAGCTCGTGGAAGTGCGATCATTCAGATGATGTCGGTGTGATTTGTAATAATTCTGCACCTAGTACAGTTAAGTCATCTACTGTACAAACGACTAAAACGAAGTTTACATTTTTTCCACCGACATCAACCAAAGTGCCTGAAGCTTCTTCATTTTCTCCAATAATACTCTCACTGATCGTTGTTCTATCAATATTCATTTGCGCCTTTGGAATGGGTATTTCTTTTTTCTTCTGGAATTATAGAAAGGAGCAAAGAATAAGGCAAAGACAAGAGGAGAGAAGGCAAAGACGCATTGAAGTCCTACCTTCTAGTCAGCAAATAGCACAGTTACCTAACGGATCACCCCCAATGTTTGTTATGCAGCCAAATTACACTATCAATCAACCTATACGCCTTAATAGTCTGAATCAACCTCCACCGTACGATAACGAATCGGTAAAACCACCTGATTATAATCAAGTCACCGAAAGTAAAAGTCCCCCTCCCTATACGCCTACTGTAACTGATCAAATGCCAAATGTTTATAATTGACAAAACTAATAATAAAAATAAAAGTGTTTTGAGGCACTTGTGATAAAGAAAATATTTGAAATAAGTATGTTATTAGAGCAAATATCGAAATTTCTCGTCTTTAGCTTAATCCCTCACAATTTACTTTTTACTTATTAAATTGTCTTTCAATTGTACAAAGAGTTTAGCTAATATGGGCTCCACCTATTATTTGCTTGCAAATGATCCATTTTAGAAAGTTTTTTTTTTCATTGTAATCGTGTCAACTTGAATAGAGAAAAGTGTTTTTTCATTGATTGATCAAAACATAATAGATCGTTTCTTTATAATTTCAGAACCACAATTTTTTTCCTTCCTCTCTCCCCCACCCTCCCACTCGCTCTCTATCTATCCATCTACCTATCTTCCCATCTTCCTCTCCTTCCTTTTCAATACCTTTTAATAACATATTTATTTTCTTTTTGATTGTTCTTTTATTTACACCTTCCTCAAATCCTTGTTTTTCTTCTCATACTTTTAACCCCTATAGTTTACTCTGATTGATTGATTCGAACAACACCAATTCATTTATGATAAGCATACGAAATATTATTTAAAGAATTAATTAATAATAGACTATTTGTTACGACATATTAATATAGTTTGTTTAGATGAAAATTAATTCAGAATAGATGCTTATTCCAGGTTCATAAGTAATGTAATTTCCATAGAATAGATTAATAAAAAACACCGATGCTTGTTACTCTCTTTAATGCTTTTAAAAATAAATGATATAGATGATCTGTTAATCCTGAATTTAGCCTACGTTTTCCACTCGAACTAATGATTGTGATATAGGTGAAATTTTTTTTGTCCGTATGATGATTAAATTGCCTCCCTGCAATCCCTCTCATATCTCCATGACGACAATGGACGCGATCGAACATAACGCTACCTTTAAAATATTTTCCATTGATTATCAACAGGCCTCAGCAATGTGTATATTTTCCACCGATCATAATATATCCTATTCTACGGGCCTCCTAATCCTAACTCAATAGAATATTTTTCGCTTCAAATTTGAATGTAGATGGTAAATAATTGAAATTAACTTGACTTTGACGTATATTGTCTTCATTGTTAATTAACTTCAATTATGACAACTATGGCCGAAGATTTTACTCAGCTGGCTCACGCAATTAAGTCTCTGGAGAGAACAATCAGGCAAAACAATTTAATATTAAATGGTAAACAACCGTCGAAACGTATATCTACTGAAACGGACAGCCGTAAGGCAGTGAAATTGAAGGCATTACCTTCCGAGGATGCAATAGAAGATGATGAGATTATTAACAGGGTTTGTCTGCTTCGTCTGTTTATCAGTTCGCAAATAAGTATATACAGTTCGTAGTAGTTTCGCGTAAATATATTTAAATAAAAAAAAAATGTTTATTCAGAAGTCTTATTAACTCAGCCTAAATCAGTTTTGGTGCTATATAATCCTAGGTGTTTCGTATTAATAAACCGGTACTAATCGATTTTTTTCTTGTCGAATCGATCATTTAAGGTTGATATTGTTGTTATTAGTAAACCATGGATAATCAGACAAATAAAAAGGTGAGATAGACGTAATGAAAGGTTTATTTAAGCACAGCGAAGCTGATTACTATATACAAGAACAAAGGAAGCTAAGAAATATGGAACAAAATCGAACAGCAATTTTATTTTCGTTACAGCTTCCTAGAGGATAAAACAATCGATAATATAATGTATCCTTTATTCTCCAGCGGGAGGTCTATATTAGGGTAGTTTTCCTCAAATTGGGCGAAATCGATACGCTTAAGGAGAAATACGCCGCTGACGTTTTCTTTCAAGCTCGCTGGAGAGAGGAAAGGTTCGATAACAAGGACGAGATAGTTTGTTAACTTACAAAAGCACATAAGCAAGCTATTAATGCAAGCCTTGTTTTTTATTATCGTGTTAGGAAGAAGACGATATTGTTTGGGATGAGTATTGGTCACCTAAGCTTTCTATTGAGAATTTACTTAATTCTACATTAATGGATGTGTGGAGATTAGTTGAGAAAGACGAGAATGGACATGCGTATATAACAGAGAAGCACAGAATAAACGGAACTTTTGCAGAGTCGCTTGAGTTAAACGAGTTTCCGTTCGATACTCAGGTAGAAAAATCGTTACTAATAAAAACAGTTGTATATTTAGTTCATTTGACTGTATATACAAAAGCTACAAGGACACTGCACAATTATTTTGCATATATACATTATATACTGGTACATAGTATATATTAATATGACATTTTCGAAATCAATATAGGATTTAACTATTAAAGTCATAACTGAAAGATCGGAAGCGGAAGTGCAGCTATGTGCCGATAAGCATGAAATATCTTCAGTCAATAATCAATCATTCGTCGACGAACAAGAATGGAGATTGCATAGTGCTGTAATGACATGGAATGTTGTAACGGCTAAAGTTTATAAGAATAGAAGACATAAGCATCCTGCCTTATGTTCAGCGTGTAAGGTCACAAGAAGGCCCGAATTTTTCATATGGAATATTCTTGTTGTCATGGTAATGCAATCTATAGCTATTTCATTCACTCTTCTTATAGGATACCAATCTGAAGACCTATTGTTTATATCTCTTTATATAATATCAATTATTGAAAAATCATATTACAATAGTTAAATTAACCATACTTAACACTAAATTGTAAATAACAAAGAGGTAGTGGCGAAAATATTAAATTATTATAAAAGCAACAGGGAACGATTCATTAATTGATAAAACTACAATGTTATTTAGTATAAAATGACTAGTTTGAGGACTTTAAAGGTTAAGCCATTATATTCTTTCTACATATTTAATAGTATTAGTTTATACTTAAAGGGATAATGTACGCATACACCCCGAAAAAAACTATAAGTAACCCCCCTATCATATTTCATCTGCTAGTCTATAATTAAATTCTTTACGTTATTTAATTTATAAGGGAATAATAATATAGTTATTCATATTTCTTTCTCCTTTACAGATGTTTATCTGCAGTCTGGCTTTTGCTACATTTACTGTCGATTATAAATTACCTCAGAATAGACTGCAATTAACTTTTATCTTACTGTTAACAACTGTTACATTCAAGTTTGTCGTAAACCAAAGTTTGCCAAAAATATCCTATTTGACTTATTTAGTAAGATTTTGACGCTTTGAGCTTTTTTTTCCTATTCATAGAATCATTTTTGAAAATGTGATTTCCCATTTATCAATAGGATAAATATATACTTACGTCAATGACGATCCTTATCTCGATATGTGTTTGGCACGCCATCGTACCGAAACTGGGATTAGATGACGAAGATTCGGAAGAGGCAGATAAGATTGCCCTTGGGGTGCTCGGTGCCATCTATCTTGTCTTTCATATTTTTTTTGGATTCTGGATTTCTTGTGCGGTTTGTATTAAGTTTTTAGTTTTTATCAGATTTCCCTTTTTTTTATTTGAAGAAAAGAGGGATTATCAATTCCTAGAATATTTTATCAAACTTTTTTTTCTTAATGAAAATCTAGTCTTTGAAGAAGAGGCTTAATATTCTTAAAGAGGATGCGGATTACCTCGTAAGTTGTTATTTCTTTATAAGAGTATACAGTATACAATAAAAGTGGCGGATAATGATCAATTTCCGCTTAAGAAACTCATTTAATAAATTCTCATCGATTTACGTCTTTTGAATGACAATCAAAGATTATCCTTTCAGGCTAAAATCAATGGTAAAAGCCCCAAGAAAGTTGCCCCATCTGATGAACCAAATCAAGATCTGGCTTAATCTTTCAACGGAAAGGATAAAGATTCCAATAAAAAATACTTCAATTATTGACATTTGTGTTCTCTTTTTCCATTTTTTATATTAAATATCTTGACGATTATATTGTATTTCTTATTTCAAAGGGAAAAATTGCCTTGATTGTTATTTTAATAATTACAAGTCGATATTCAAATTTTATCATCAATTGTGTATTATTAGTCTTACTTCGTTTCGTTTGTTTGATGGCAAAATAAAAGCTTGAAAGATTCTATTGTTTATTTTGTGAATAGTTTCCCGTTATTAACCGCAGAGTGTAAACTGAATGGATAGCGATCAATTTCAAACAAAATCATTACTTTTTTACCGATAACAAGTACAGTTTTCCTAGTATATACTTAGGACAAAGAAGAGATTATAATGGACTTGTAAACTTCAATAGCTAATTAACCGGTCTATTAATAAATAATCTTTAATCAAGACCCCCTCCTTCTAATAATCTCTCAGGGTATTAAATGTATTTTCATTTGTCTGATTGAATTATAAACTGCAGAGGGCGTCATTATCTGATATTTAACTTTTTCTCATGATGGATGAATGAAACACTTAAACGTTACTTAAGTAGCGAAAGAGAAATTGTTGATACGAATCAATGAATAAATTTCTTCTAGTTGATTAAACGTTAATCTGAAAACTGGTATTGTTCATCTGTCAACCAGTAGGCGTAATGGTTTAACAATGTCCCCGCTTTGAACTCTTAAAAGTCGCATCTGTCCAACAAATTTGAAAGACATTAATCTCTGATTTTTCAAAGATTCTTACATTCCAAAGCACTTTTTAATAATAGTTTTTAAAGTAAATAAATAATGAAAAAGTCATACTTTACTCGCATCCTGATCTTTAAAAAAAGTGGGAATGGGGGAGAGGATAAGGGATATAACAATAGAATCAAATTATATATTTAATCGCTTGCAAAGTCATCTTTTTTCGTTGCTAGGTAACTATACGACCAAAAATAAAATTATGTTTGCAATCATATTGTTTTTATGGTGGAAGAAAAAAAAACTGGAATAAAGTAGAAAGTAAAAGGCTCTTAACAAGATATAATAGCGTGGGAGTAATACTCATTGTCCTTGTTCAAGTATTTTTCTTCACCCCAACACGGATGGAAAGTTATTAATTTGAATAGAACGAAGTTTTCCTATAAACCGACTTAAGGTTAATTGAGTTCAGCATTTATTAATTATTAATTGTTTCCAAGTGAGTGATTTCAAAAAGACAACGTCTTCATCTTAAATTAACTTTGTTTCTCTAGAAAAAAAAGGCTCAGTCTTCGCCTTATTATTTTAATGCTAATAATCCATAGCTTTGTGATATACTGTAAGATCTTTCCGACATTTTTCTCGATTATCATCCTTGTTAATTACATAGAAAATTTTTTAACGCTAGGTGAGGTGCGTGAGCGTTTATCAAAACACACTCAGTTAGGTAACTATTTTCAATAGTGTATAATTTTTGAAAATGTACAGACGCGACAATAATTCCAATTTGGTGGAGAAAGAAGATAATAGCGATGATATGCCTGTATACGGTTTACCCGGTTATAGATTCTACGTTTTTCATTACGTAGGACTAATTTGGTAGGTAAAAAGTCATGAAATGCTATATATAGATATAAGAGTAAAACTTTAAAATAGAAAAGAAAACAGCAAATATGATTTTTATTTATAGAAACAATTTTTTTTACTCAATTGCAGTCTGGTTACGTCGCTTTTCTTTACAACTGCAATATTTGTGTTGATATTTAAGAATGTAAAAACAATATTTAAAAGTCAAATTGGTGAAAGATTGATATTTTATATGGCAGTGTTTGATTTTGGATATTGTACAGTTCATCTGGCAGATCATATTTATATGTTGATAGTCAAAAATCATCCTCCGGATATGTTCTGCGCTGCTATTGGATTTTTGTTAAATGAATTTGTTGTAGGTCAGTGTCTAGTAGTTATATTCACAGCCGTAAATGCTTTTTATATGGTTGTCAAGGAGAAAAGAATTAAGCTTGGAAAATACGATTGGAGATTACATATCGTTGCATTCGGTTTACCGCTAATTATTTGTTGTGCTATAGCGAGCATTCGTCACTGGGGAAGAAGCGGAGCATGGTAAATGTCTTTAGTGCAAAAATTTTAATAATTAATAAAGATAATTGTTTTTACTCCAGGTGTTTTTTAGATAATCGTCGACCTTACTCTAAAATTCTACAAACTGTTATTGCCGTCTTTTTCGTTCTAATTTTTGTTCTAATTTCAATATTGTACAGCTTATCTTGGATAAAGATTAAAAAGATATCAAGGAATCTCAACAAAATATTAACAAGCTCTCAAGAAAAGTATCATAAGACGGCAAAGATTATGATGCTTTTCGTTATTTCATTTATTGCACAATGGTGGTCGTTTATGATATACGCCGCTTATGGGATGTATAGAACTCAACCATTCCTTATAGTACTCTTGTCAGTGATTTTTTCCAATTTGGGAGGCATTTTTAATTTTATTACCAATGCTTTTGTAAAAAGAAACAATGTAAAAATTTCATCTAGTGTAAGTAAATCTAATTGAAATTAAACATAAAGCATTTTCCGGGAACTTCTATTTTAAATGATAAAAGAAACGTTTACAATTTGAGAACGCGTCCCTTTTTTTTCTCCCTCCTCTTATTCCTTCTCTTTATTCTTATTAATGATTATTGATGTTTAGCAATAGTTGTGTGTCAGAAAAGAGAAAAAGTCTTTCAAGTGGAATTTAATTGTCATTTAAATATAAAAAGAAATACAACTACGTTGACTGAATGATTTATTTGTCATTTTTAATTAGTTTTATAATTAAATACAAATCTAACGGTTTGTTTTATCATTGTTTATCATTCTGAATACTTTTCCAAAGCTTCTCTTCCTATTCTAAATAGGTGCCATTCTTCGAAATCGGTTAGGTCTATTCCACCAACTTTCTTGTACCAATTTGTAGCATTCTTATTCCACTCTAAAGCGGCAAAGTGTATTCTGCAACAATCTTCAGAAACCGCGATACTTGCAACCTTCTTGAGTAATTTCTTACCAACGCCCAAGTGCCTGTAATTGGGTACGACATATATATCTTCCATATAGAGCATTCTACCTTGAAAAGTTGAATAGGCCTTGAAGTATATCGAATAACCGGCGATTTCTTTTTTCTCATTCTCAGCAACAATAGCCGAAAAGAATTTATTTGGTCCGAAACAATCCCTATTCAGAATCTCAGGTGTAGTTGTAATGTCATCTTCCAATTTTTCAAATTCTTTCATTTCGTGAAACATTTTAATTAAATGCTTAAAATCATCGGGTTTAATATCTCTAATTGAAATTTTCGACATTCTTACTATCTTTATTAAAATACGTTTAGGATTAGTGTAGTAATATTATGTAAAAATGGCCAATTTTCATTCGTTCTGCAATATTTCTACTTAATATTAAAGATAGCAAATGTATATACTCAAAGTAGGACAAAGTCCATTTAATATTTTCAACATTATATTGTACTTTGCGTTCTTGTCTAATGCTAAAATGTACTTGCTTATATAATTTGACATCCATTGTTCACTTATATAATAATTCAAATGAAATGTCACACTAAGTCTTTCGCTAAAACACTTTTGCTACCTTTTACCAAAAAACCTTTTAAGATTTATATTTTTCCTTGTTTTTTTTATGAAAGAGATAACGAATAATAGATATCTCCTGATACACATTACCACCGACAATTTTAATACTAATACGCAATGGTTATTACAATCAATAAATTCATGCTATATCAATAAATTCATAGCTATATATGGGAAAATACAGCTGATTATTGAAGGTCGGTCTTTAGTAAATTAATAATATATATAACAACTTATATTTCACGCTATTGCGTGCAGAAAAGTAAGTATTGGGAGGATTAATTGAGTATCACTAATTTATTATCTTTGTTTGATTCCATTATTAAGTGCTTGGGCTATTAATGACAAAGAAATATACAGTATATACAATACATATATATATATACTGTATATATAAATTTATATATATATATATATATCAATATATGAGGTGAGAAACAGAACGAGACTAACAGGAAGAAAAAGGCAAAAAATAGAAATAGTGAAAAAGAAGCAAGGAAAATTCTATTCAATAAACTATAAAAGAGAAAAGTATTATTTAAGAGAGAGAAGAAAATAAAGAAGAAAGTTACAAGAAGAAGAAGAAGAAGAAGAAGAAGAAGAAGAAGAAGAAGAAGAAGAAGAAGAAGAAGAAGAAGAAGAAGAAGAAGAAGAAGAAGAAGAAGAAGCAGTAGTGTTCAGAAAGAAAAAAAAGAGCTTCTTAGAGGAGAAAAGAATTGAACTGTTTTATTTTTATTTTCCATAGATTGCATAGATTGTAATGTATTTGCTAATATGGTAAAAAAAAATTGATCAGAAAAAGGTAAAAGTGTGTAAAAGATACTTATGAATACTTTTAATAAGGAGAAACGTCAACATAGACTCTTTATAACTAAGAAGTAAGTAGAGGGTATAAAAGTATTAGCTATTAATAATCCCTGCGATGTCCATTAAAATGTTTTACATTAGAATGCAAGAGGATGAAATCTCAAAAGTCTCAATCTAAGTAAAAATACAAGTAATTTATTTATAATATTTAAGATTTAAAGGATAAGAACAGCTCAAAAAGTATATATGATACGTGCTACATGCTTGCTGATAAACACACACACACACACATATATATATATATATATATATATATACAGACACATATACATACATACATACATACATGCGTACACGCGTAAATACATAGAATCTAACTTGGGTAAAAGTTTACCTGTTACAGTAAGAATCTATTGTGCCAGTGCTTAATGTTTTTTGTATCACAGTAGTATTCTTGTTGGAATATATGTTATACAAATTGAGAATTTTTTCTTGAGTTTTCTTGATCGATATATACTTGCATTATTCTAATTTACTAATATATTAAATCCAACTTCTATTCCTCCTAAAAGCGTAATAATTTACTTATTTTTATTACAAAAACTAATTGTTATTCATTAAACAGCGAATACATTGTCTTAATATGAATGGATTGCAGAACTAATCAGTGTTTTTCTGTAAATATATAAATAATAGAGTTAACAAAAAAAACACACACACATATATATATATATATATTAGTATATACATGAAAGTATATATTATATATTGTATATACATACACACGCATGCACCGATTTTAAAGAGAAGATTATCAGGTTGTAAAGTAAAATCCAAAGATTACCAAGGCAAGTGACTGAAGAATTATTATCCGTACAATAAAAAAAAAAGAAAAGAATTATGAAATATGCATTATGCATTCTATATTAGTGTAATCTTTATGCTCAAACATATACTGATAAGTCTAAAAGCTGGCTTATGTATAAATTCTTTAAATGTACGTGAATACATTTACTGTTTATTACATATTATAAATAATATATTGCTTTATTTATTCAGAATGATATCTGTTGTTTTAAGCTAATATATCTTTATATATATATATATATAAAGTAATTAAGTAATATTCTTATAGCTTATTGGTTCTTCTGCAAACAACTTTCCAGAAACTTATCCACCTCGAGATGTCGCCACTTTCTGATACAATTGGTCTATCTGCTCGACAAGGTATTGAAGACAACAGAAGGTGGGGTGGGGTGAATAGGGGGAGGGAAGTAGGAGGGCAAAGGGGAGGTTTTGTTTACATAATAAATAATAAAGTATGTATGCTTTGTCAGTATTATAAAATGACGTTTATCCAATTAGCAAACAGTTTTTACTCGAAAATTGGTCATGTTTTATTAGTAAATTTTATTAAATGAGACGTAAATATTGAGAATTTAAGAAATAGCATGAAAGGTCAAAAGTACCAATCCAATAGAAGATCAACTTCCGGTTTTTTTTCTTTGCTCTATAAATCTCAATAGAGCTTTTTTTTGAAAGGAAGGCGGGAAAGTAAAAAAAGTGACTTTTTGTTAGGAGAATTTCACTCAAAACAAAAAACGTGTATACGTTTTTTTAGACTTAGATCTATTTCTATTAAGGAGAATATATCTACATTATTGAATGATGTATATCACACATGTATTTACATTTAAGCATACTAATATACACTGATTATATATATAGTACATCTACGTTATATGCTATAAATATATTTATATATATGTACAAGCCTTTGTAGCCAATAATTAATGACATGTGTGAAAAGAAGAAAGACCTAAAGTACAGAGCTCTGCACGTAACTACTATTGAACGGAAAAGTCTGATTTTTTTTATGCTCGAGTGGGAGGAAATTAGATGATGTAATCATATTCAAGTTTTATAGTTATATTGGAAGGTGAATTACAAGAATTTACCTAATATATACAAGGGCTTTCATTTGCATAATATTGTATAATAGGATATTTAAAGGCCCAAAACAGAATTTATTATTTTATTGCTTTTAATCTTTATTTGTGTCTTTTCTCTAATAAAAGCTTTAATTGTCTCAGTTGAACCTATTCAAAGCACCTTTTAAGTGGATTTTAAAATAGAAAAAAGATAATTACCATATATAGATAGTTTTTTAAATATAGTAAAGAAAAACAACAACAAAAACAACAATAACAGCAACAACAATAACAATAACAAATTGTTTACTGTCGCTTTTGAACATCGTTGTATAACGAGCGTCTAACGAATAGCCTAGATGCTCCTGGAGATGAAGACGGTCTTTCGTTTTCGTGTTTTAACATTGAAAAATGAGATTCACTATCAAATGATTTTAAAAGAAATTTTTCATTCTTAGATTTCAGATCGATTAGTTCCCGTTTAACTTGAACAAACTGCTTGAATTTCGTATCGTTCCTAAGCCTCCACTTGAGACGTTTGATTTCCTCTTCTAAAGCATTTACCTGCCCTTGAAGATTTTCAATTTGCTTATCGGAATTGGTAATCTTATCAGTTAGTTCTGTAATTATATTTTTAAATTCTTCCAACAAGTTCTCTTTTTCTTCAATATTTTTTGAATATATTTGAGTTTTTTCGCTGATTTCTTTTAATAAACTTTCAAGTTCCCGCTTTATTTCAAGTACTTCAGTATTTTTGTCTTTTAATTGCTTTTCGGCTTTTTTTGCCTTTTCTCGATTAACTAAGGCTTCCCTCTTTGAATTGCTTATCTCTTCATCTTTCGTTGATAGTGTCTCCCTAAGAACTTCCGCTTCTTTTCGTAATTCCGTTAATTCGTCACCTTGCCTTATCATTATTTGACGGCATCTTTTGAAATCATTCTCAATTTCTGCTTTTTCATCTTCCAAACTTGTAATTTTTGCCTTTAATTCCTAAAGAAATATTGAATGTATTTTATTAGATTGTTTGAACAAGTTTCAAGCATAAAGTAGTAAAACTTTTTTTTATTGGTGTTACGTACTTCTTTTTCCTTTTCTATCTGCCTCATTTGATAGCTAAGCCTTTGGTGTTGAACGTTAATACCTCTCAATTTGTCAATTTCCGTTTCAAGCTGTGTGAATAAGTGGTATGAAGAAAAAAAAAGAAAAAAAAGAAGCCTAAGAAAGGATTAGGAGAGGAATTTTAGCACAAAGCTTTCAATAGGGGCTTTTCTTACCCTTGTCTTTTCATCTTGATGGTGTTTTTTCCACCTCTCTAGTTCTTTGAGATTAAATTCAAGCTGTTGACCAAAAAAAGAAACGAATCAATGAGACTTTAGCTAACAGAAAATGAAGAGGATATAGATAAATAAGAGATAATATATATCCCATACAATATCCTATTAAAGATAATTGTATTTATAGTTCTGACCTCCTTCTTCTCTTCCCTCCAGGCTCTGGATTTATCGTAAAAATCAGACATGTCTTTCTTTAATTTTGAAACTAGTTTCTGCAGTTTATTTCTTTCGTTTAGTAGATCTTTAACGAATTCCATATCCTTAAGTCGATTTTGCTTGTCCTCGTCATGAGGATAAGGACATGGAATTGCTCCACAATGTAAACAGCATTCTCTATTTACTAAATGTGGGTAATATTTCCTGTAAATATTTACGTTCGCAGTTTATCTATGCCGTATTTGTAAGAATAATTTAGCAATACCTGTAAGCGTTTGTTAAATTGCCCGCCCATTCTAGTAATTCTTCTTTCTGTTTCCAGTGTAGTTCGTACCAATTATATTTACTTTCTGGATCGTTTTCCTTACTCTTCCCATCATCCTGTATTTTCTTTTCCATAACTTTTCTTTCTTCTTTTGTTAAACTACCAAGAAAACGTAGAAAACAAATAAAACTCTTGTTTCTACAATATCCTTGTCGACAGTAAACAATTAAATAACTAGGTAGGAAACTGAACTTTATGTTATACAAAGTATTGTAAAAAGGTAATCCACTAGCAATGAACAGTAGAATCTAAATGAATCGAATTCGTCTTTGTTCGCAAATGTATAATTGATCGCCAAGCATTGACTATATTATGCAGTTTAATCAAAAGCCGATTTCTTAGAGTGAACAGCCTTATTCAATTTCAAAAAAAAAATTATTTAATATTTAAAAAATCTATTGGCTAACTGCTGTCTTTTATTTATAATATGTTTTATATATACATATTGTACATATAAAAATGTTTATAGTACGAAAAGAATTGTCTACAATATTGAATTCTATAAAGAAATTATGTTAATTGCCTTATTTCTAACATAAATACAAATAAACATATATTTATATAAATATATACTCTTTATTTATATGTATATATACGATTTTATAATAAATAATTCATAGATTAATTGTTTTAGAATTATCTTTAAACCCTACTGCTAATTGATGTTTGTCTTGTATAGGATTAAAGCTTTTTATCAAATTTATTTAGAGTTTTCCGCCGTATTACTTTTCTGTTGAAAAGGTGGCGTAAATCACTACTTCTGACAAGTAATCCTACTTCTTCTCTGTTCTCGTTCTCTCCTTCAAATATAAAAAAAATATAGTATTGAATAGAATAGAAAAAAATGCCTATGAATATTTAATTACTTAGTAGCAAATAGGATAATAAGCTGGCACAAGTATGTTAATTTAAACAATAGGAATGAACAATGGTTACAGCCAATTAGCTTATTTGTAATTAAATAAATCTAATCAATTTTTTAGTTTCTCTTTAACAACTCTTTTCTTTGCCAACACTCCTTTAAACTATTAATTATTCAATGAAATATAAAGCTTGTTAAACGCTTAGAGAGAAGCTACTATTAAACTTGGGCGTTACGTGGGCGATATTTAATACATATCTATATATTTATGTAAATTTGTTTTGTGTACAATGTATAGAGTTACGCTTTGAGTAAATTTAAATGGTTTCCCATTTAACTGATGTATATAAATATAGAGTATATTAGATTGTGATATTCAGTGTATAGGAGGAGATGAATAAGTGACAAGATATACAGTTCATCTTAGTAAGCTTGCCTCAGTTATATATCTAATATAAATATATATACATTGTATTATACTGTATACAATATATATAAAATATCGTAGTCCTACTCGCTCCTATTCGATGAGCGTGTTTGAGTGGAAAAACAGAATTCTAGACTACCAACGCCAAAGTAAATAGTTTTCGTTTTAGAAGGTAATAATTGACTTAGATTCCTAATTCTCCATCTTTTCTTCTGTTAACCTACAAACTATAATTAATTATTTGATACTTGCGAATTATACATTTTTTGTATAGCTCTAATAGTTAAGATGAAGTTTGATTAGCAATTTTTCCTAATTAATCATATTCAACTACGTTGGGAAGACAATAGCGTAATTAACTTTATTACTGTTCGTACTTTGCTTAATTAACTAATTAATTGATAATAATGTTACGATCTCCTATGATTATCTAATCTATCTAACTATTTAACCAATCTTTTATGAATTAGAATAATTTTGTCAAAATTACTATTATAGAAATTAGATCAACTATAGAAATATGTTATTCTTGTTTCATTATTTCTACATCTATAATTAACGATGAATTACTGATAGAATTTGAATAGATTTTTCCTACCTAAGGGGCGTAGGGAGGGGGTACATCGTCAAAGAATGAATGGGAGGGAAAGGTAGGTGGGTGGGTGGATGGTAGTTTGTTTAAATTAGTAGCGGATAAATGATGAAAGGATGATAATGCTCGCTTTTGTTAAAAGGATTTTTTTTAATCATTTTTTTATCAATAAATCTTTTATTAAAAGGTCAAGATATATCGCTTAAAACTTTTAAATTTATCTTCATTTTAAGCGCTTCAGCAGATTTTCTACAACCGCAATCTTAGCAAATTGCATTAATAGGAAACATCTGTATCTTATGTAAATATCGCGTTAGAAAACTGAACGTAGGACAGGCAACGCCATCTCTTTGCGACGGTTTGAACGTATTTTTTCAATCGATGAAGCGTCCGTAGATACATGATCGATTAGGCGTAAGCGTCCCTTTACTCTTGAACAGGCAAACTGTTTTTCTGACTAAAACAATGCTCAATTCAGAAAAGCTCAAAGTAAAAGCTTTGTTGGGCTTATTGTTAGCTTCTGTTATTGGTTTAATTCAATATGATACTGGAGATGACTATTTAATAACAGAAAAGTCGGTAGCTTTGTCAGCAAATCGCATAAAAGTCTTTCAATATATGACAGATGCATCTAATTACGAAAGGGTGAGTGCCTTTTATAGATAAGTCGGCGTAAACTTTACCTTTCTCTCCTCATATTTATTCATATAAAATTGTCGTCAATAGTGGATGCCTGGAGTTGTAGAAAGCTCAATGGACGATGTGGGACCAGTTCAAGTAGGCAAATATTTTAGAGAAATTCACGAACTACCATTCATAGGTTGAGAGTCGTTGCATGTATTTATAATTTATGTGCAGTATTGATGTTCTGTTGAACTAATAACTTCTTGTCTTTTTTAAGGACGAACTATTTACGAAAATCTAATTATAGCTTACGAATCTCCATCATACATCAGTTTCATATCGGATTCTTGGCTGAAACCGAGAATTGAAATGTCAGTTGCCAGAAGAGATAGTAGCCAGGCACCTTCATTGTTTACCTACAAATTACATTCTAGAAGAAGAAGCCTCCTTTTTCAAGTAAATAATAAGTTACAGTTTATTTATTTGACAAGTTTATTTATATTAACAATACTTATTCTTATTTATTTCTTTCTTCTACACTTGCAGTATACAGCTGGACCAGTTTTATCAATGTATTATAGCAACAGAATTCGACACGCGATGTTTTTAATTCGAGCCGAATTCGATAGAATTTGAAATAGAATTATAAAGTAAAAATAGAAGAGGAAATGAACTAAATAAATTATTAACAAAACAAAATACAAAATACAATCAACAAAAGAAATACAAATATTATAATTTACAAAGTCTTTTATTTTGACACGTGATAAGTATTACGTAACAATTCAGTTTTAAAGATATAAACATATATATATATATTATATAATATAAATATACTTGTTGACTTAGGGAGCTTTTTTTATTGAAATATGAGTAGAACGTTTATTCAAGATCATTCGTCGTTAATCTTAGCTAAAACTAGAAAGAAAGAACTTCGAGATAAAGCTAAAGGTAAAGCTTATCGCCATCTAAGTATCCTTGTTGGTGGTTTTATAATCTATCAATTCTACAATAAGGGTTTAAATCGTTTTCAACCGATATATTTATTAAATCAAACTTTATCACTATTAAAGAATCTTGTATAAGAGAATCATTAAATATGTTGAAATATACTAATATAAGAGAATGAAAAGATTAACTTTAATAAAAAAAAAAAAAGAATCATTATCTAAAGAAGAAAATCGTCAATACAAATTTTTAAAAGAAGAATGAAAAAATGTTTTATATCCCTCAAGTATTTAATAAAAAAGTAAGATACTTACTTCTGAATGGAATAAACAATATTATTACTCATGAATAAATTCTATTACTTTGTGAATTTGAACAAATAATACACCACAGTGACAAATAGAGAATAGAGCTTGTATATTCATTCACTTTATATATATATATATATATATATATAGATTTTCATAAATATAAATATTTTATTTACAAGATACGAGTAACTGTTTACTGATATTAATACTCTAATAAATGTCTTCTTTTCCCATTACGAACTATATTCAATACTATTAATTAGACGTTTTTTTATTCACTTAAGTATTAAGTATAATCTTCAGAAAGTCTCATATCAAAATAGCTAAGCTCAAAAGGAAATACTTAGATTATTAAATAAATTTATGAATATTAGTTTTGTAAGTTAAAAAAATCTTTGCTTTTCTCTTGATGCATTATCCTTCCCTCCCTCCCCTCTCCTCGTACTTCCCCATTCCTCTCTTTCTCTCTTTCTATCTTTATCGCTTAATTAATCTAGTAATTAATATTCTATACAATACGTACAACTATAAAAATTACCTTAATTTTTAACTAGTATACTAGTATTTGATTTTGCATATAGTTTATATTTAATTGATGAATCATATGACTGTCAAAAGATTAATTGATTTTACATATTAGTATGCTATATATATTTACAGTAAATTTTTTTTTCATTAACTAGTTCAAATAAATCTAATTTCAATATAAAATATATAAAGTGTCTAATTATCCACACAGACGTACTTGATATATGTGAACATAAATAGATAGTATTTTAGCAGAAAGTTCCGTGCCCTTTGATTGAATAATGACAACAATAGAATTCGTTTCTATTATAAACGAGATCAGTGTTTTGGATTATACTATAAACTATAACTGACTTAGTTTTTCTACTGTTCTCAAACAGGACAATAGAAAATATATTTTTTCTCCCTTCTTCGCCTATTTTTTGCTCATTTTTTTGTTAGCCTTATAATAATTAAAAGAGCAAGAAGATGGCTGAAGAGGATAATGATTTATATATGTACGAGTCCCCTATGGGTAAGATATCGCTTACTGGTCGACAATATGCTGTTAATTTATTTCTCAAGCCAAAACTGGAAAGAGGTAGTTCATTTCTTATTAAAGATCATGTAGATAATGTTGGAGGATTGAGAAAAGTTCAAGAAAAGAAGAAATTATACAACAATGAAGAACACCATAGTGATGACGGATGTCTTACTGATTTAGAGGAAGAGGGTAACAGTTTTATTTACGTTTTTATTATTGTTGTTTGGTTTCAACAAATTGATATACAGTATAGTATAATATCTATATTTGTCTTTAAATAGAAAAGAAGCCGAAATCAGCTGACTTACACGGAAATAAAGTTTATCTTAAGAGCTGCAAAAAACTTGGAATTAGACCGCTAAAGTCCGTTTGTAAAAGCCTAAATACGAAGAAATTATCAGTTAAAAGAAGAGGATTAAATTCACATCATATCTTAGCAATATGTAACGCCTTAGTAGTAAGTACTGCCTTTGTTTTGTTTCAATTATTTTCATTCTTTACTCAATTATGTTAAGGATAACAAAACAGTTGAAAATTTGGTGCTTGAAGATAATTACTTGAATGACAAAAGCGTTCAATACGTATGCATGCTACTCTGCGATAATAATACGATAAGAGAATTAGTTAGTATTCTAAAAGTGAATTTCTTTCATAACTGATGTTTATTTTTAATTAATTATTTTTAGAATCTTTGTGAAAATCAGGTAACAACTTCCGGTTTTCATTATGTATCAGATATGTTATCGATAAATAGAACAATAACGTACCTTAATTTGAGTGGTTTGTAGAAATTTCTAAGAGAATTGAAATATGATAAGCATGTTAACATATTAAAGTATTTTGTTAATGTTACACAGGAAACAATCTTGGCGAAAGTGACGCTGATCTCTTATCAAATTTATTATCGGTTAGTCCTAATTAATTATTTAAATAATTTTGAATATTTTTGAATATTAAAAACGTATTAATTTAATAAAAAACAGAAGACTAAAACTGTGAAATCTTTAATATTAAGTCGGAATAATTTTGGTGATGTTACTTGCAAAACGATTAGCGAACCTCTAAGTTCAAATGAAAGTTTACGAATATTCGATTTTAGTTGGAACAAGTTTAGACCGATGGGTGGAGCCTTTTTAGCCAATGCTCTCAAAGTTGTTAAAATATTAATGTTAAATCAATCCATATTTCATTAACAATCGTCAATTTTTTTATTATTGCTTTTGTTAGAGAAACATTTTTCTAACGGTTCTAAATTTGGAGATGAACGGCTTATCGTTCTTTGGAACAAATATACTATCAGATGCTCTTGTGGAGAATGATACACTTGTTGAATTAAACCTTAACTCTAATAGAATATTTGATTCGAGTGCAGCATCTCTTAGTAAAATTCTCTTAAAGAATAGTTCATTAAGGATTCTTCGAGTAATTCTTATTATTCTTCAGTAATATTCATTTGTTATTTAATCAAGTATATCTTTCTTTTCAGTTACGAAATAATCCACTAACTACTGTAACGGTAATTTCAATGTTGAATGCAATAAAACGTAACGAAGATAGTCAACTTTGTCTTCTTGACATAGGGGTAAATCTTTTTCGAACTATTTACCTAATTCCAGAAATAAGATATTTGTTTCTAGACCTTACATATATATAAAGAAGCTTACGGTCTTATCGAGGAATTAGAAAACGCCAAAGCAGATTTTGTGCTTCATTATGGAGGCTTAATTGGTTCGTCAACTGACTATGGTATCTATTATCTTTCCTTCGATCTACCTTAATCTCTAACGATTATTCCTTTCTATCTTTAGGAGAAAAAGATATAGAATTAATGCAGGCAAAGAATCCCTTAACTATTCTTAAAGAGTACATTACATCCAAAGGTCTTCGACTTATAGATTTTTTTAAGCAATTAGATGCTGATGGATCCCAAAGCGTTTCTAGAAAAGAATTTGTTGATGGTTTAAAAGCGATAAATGTTCCATTAACAGACGCTCAACTGGATCATTTAATAAAGACATTGGATAGAGACGGGGATGGAGAAATTGATTTTGGGTAATGTTACGCAGTCTTTCTTTTATAGTATTTGAGACTTAAACTCTTTTATCCTGTAATCAGTGAATTAATGCAAGGGGATAGAGAACACAGAAAGAAACAAAGAGAATTAGAGAAGAGGAAGAAAAAAAACAGCCGAGTTACGTAATAAATAACAATAAATAGCAATATAATTAAAGACTTAAATGACTTTTATAATAAATTTATTTCTGATATGAATTTCTTTTCCCTTATTGTTGACGTATCAGAATTATTATAGTTGAAAGGACAATATATAGAGTACAAGGAATGTTTTGATTTGCCGAAGATTGAGGAGGCGGTGTCTTAAGGCTAGTCTCCCTACTCTTTCTTCCTGAATTATGGCTTCTGAAAGATATACGATGGTATAAATTAATTTATACAGTATATTATATATTATAGCCTATATTACCCAGTGACCAAGGTTATAGTTTTATCATTTTTGACCTGAATATTTTCCTTGTATAGCTGCAAATTTTCATCTCCTTGTTTAAACATGATTGGCATTCCCGGAAAGGTTGTTCTAGCTTTTAATTTAGCACCATCAACTCTATTTACGGATTTTTTTAAAAGCCAATTAAATATGTTAAAATACATATTGGATAGTATTTACTTAGCTCCTGGAACGTTCAAATAATAATGAATATTCATTTTGTCTAATCTCTTTAATTCTTTGTTTCCAAGAGCATGAGCAAATTCTGACCAATCCTCTTTTCTTTTCTTTTCTTCATCCTTGACATTTTCTTGTTCCCAATCAGCTTTGTGCCATGCTCTCTCGGCTAAAGCTAAAAGCCTTGGATAGAGCATGGAATGTAATTGATTAGACGTTCTTATGGTTTCACTCCAAACGTGCCCTTGCATTCCTGATTGTTGTTTTAAGATATTCATGAGTAGAAGAGAGGAAAATCAATTAAATTAATTTAATACATCTTACCAACGATGTTTTCGGGTTTTGTTAAATTGACACATACTCCATTTTGACAGAATTGATCCTTAACAATAGGGTCACCATTTCTATTAACATCTATGTTATCGTAAACGCTATCAGGTCTGAAAGCAAACACTTTATCGATTGGGGTGTATCTAGTTGCCCAATAAAATCCTCTCTCCTCTGGATCAGGTTCATTAGGATGGTCAAAATAAAGATGAGTAGCATGAGACAAAACTACACTATAATTACTATTCGCAAACACGTAGGTTCTAAATTAATTTCAATTTAGATACAAATTAAAACCTTAAATGGATAATAATTTAATTTACATACAAATTTGCTTTTCCGAATTCCCATATGTTGTCCCATAAATAAGCATAAATCTTCTCATTTGCAAGATCGTCCTTAGGAAAAGGTTTAACGCCATCTATTAAACCATCCTGCCACGCAGCCAAATCTAAATTCTCATTTTTTACAATTTCAGAAACCTTTTGCATAAATATTTTCTTTAGTTCAACGTTTGTTGTGTTTGGATATTTCTCTTTGCAGATTTTAGAGCCGATCCAAGCTGATTTAGCAACTTCATCTCCACCGATATTGAACACTTTTAAGGGTTGAATATTTTGATGTAATCTTTTCACTTCTTCCACAACTTTTGCAACAAATGCATAAGTTGAATTTATACAGGGATTAACTGCATTATCCTTATAATATTGAACTGATAGGTATTCAGAAGTATCATCGGGATCTGATAAGGCATAGGTTAAGTGATTCTTTAGGGACTGAATAGCGGCATGGCAATGGCCAGGCATATCAAATTCAGGAATAACTTCTATATGCCTCTCTTTGGCATATGTTAAAATATCCTTATATTCGTCGACGGTATAATATCCAGAACCCGATGACGAAGATGTTGGTCCCGACCCAAATTGAGGACTTATACAATCAGCAAAATTTTTGGAATGGCATCTTTTAGCACCTTTGTCAGTAATTTCGGGAATACCGGGTATTTCCAATCTCCATCCCTCATCGTCAGTTAAATGGAAATGAAATTTATTTAGTTTATACATAGCCATTGTCTCCAAAATAGTTTTAATTGTTTGAACGTCGTGAAAGTTCCTAGAAACATCGAGGTGAAGTCCCCTATAGGGGTACCTGGGTCCATCTGCCAGATGCAATGCAGGTATCCTCCCACGTTTTTCGTTTTCGGCTATTTGTTTTTAAGAAGAAATCATTTGTTCTTAGTGCATTTACTATTATTAATGTTGAAATTTTAAAAAGTCAGAACTAAAAAGCGCCATCTCTATTCTAAACAGAAAACTAAATACTCTTACCCTTATAACTTTCCAGTATGCTTATCAACGTTTGAACACCATGAAATATACCAACAGGCTCATCACTAATAATGCTGATGAGCAGCTTGTCAGGATCGACGATTAGGCCATAAGATTCCTTTCTTTCAAGTGAGGGACTCACCATGAAAGGAAACTTGGTGAATTCAATGTAGAAAGATGATATTCCAATATTATTATTCAGAACTTTCATATTCAATTTCTCTGTTTAAAAACATAAATAGTCAATTGTATTATTTATTAAGTAGGTCATTAAAGTTACTGTCTTACTCGATAAATAGTTAGCTTCGTTTTGAAATTCGTTATGTGTATTTACGATAACCCATTCATCATTCTCCAAATTAATTTCACCTTCGAGTATCTTATGTTGGTATGGAGTTGGTATTACTATTTTTCCCTTTGTTCCTTTGTTGTCAATATAGTTGTCAAATCTTTTAGCGGCATTAAAAGGGTCATATTTATCTTGAGTAGATCTTTTCCATTTTTCTGGCTTGTCAAAAGGTCCAGTAAAAGTTAAATCTTCATTGATAGTAGAATGTATAGTTCTAGGTAATAAATTCTCGTTGACAACATACCAATTAGGCATGTTATCGGTTCTAGCTACAAGCCAAAGTCTTGGTTTAAATTTTAAACTTATCTGACTATTTGATTGTAGAATATAATTTATATTTTTTTGTTTAATAAGATAAAGACTGCCGTCGATATGATCCAGTTCTAAGTCAATGTTTGGAATATTATGCGTAAAATTTTGTTTTGTAATTAATCGAACATGACTAAAATATAAATGCCATGTTCCACTTATATTTTGCATTCCATCATTCTTCAATATAATTTCTGCATCGAAGGTATTGGGAGGTCTATTATCTTTAACGTTATATGTAACTTTGACGTTGGTAGCAAAGTAGTCTATTCCTTTTTGTTCAAGAGTTGTTAAACTTAAATTTATGTTGAAGAGAGCTAAAATATTACAAAATATGCATTTTATTATTAGTATTAGCTATAACCATTAGCAATAGATAGTGTACTGTATTTATAGATTATATAATTGTATACCTTACCTAGAAAGATCAGTAGACAATACATGTTGACAAATACCAGAATCTTCTGTACGAAATATGTTTATATATATACTATATATGTGTACAAATACTGATAAAAGAACAGAAAACTTGAGAAAGAGTTGTTAAGTTTATTCTTATCTCAGATACCTTTTTTATTGGAATGTGATTGCTTAGACAAAAAATAAATACTTTAGTCGTTTCTTTAGCTATTTACTCCATTCCAATATCTCTCTATCTCTCTCTTTCTTCCCTTCTGCTCGTCCTACAACCCTTAAACCATTGTATATCGTTCATTAAATCTCCTCTTTATTAGTTATCATAACATTTAATAGTCGAAAAGCGTTTTACCAACAAAACTAGTTTTATGTTTTATTAAGGTTTACAAATAAATATCGTATGCATATTTTGTTTCATCAATTCTCCCTAACCTGCAATAACATAGCGCATTCTATTTAAATTATTATAATATAATTCAATAAAGATTGAATGTGTAGTAGATTCCAGATAACTTTTACGAACAATTTTCGGAATTTTTTTAGATGTAAGCCTAATAATATATAATATAGCATTTTTTAACCAGTTGAACATTATGTTAATAAGCTTAAGATGAGAGACGGTTGTTTTTCTTTGTAAGTAATCTTTTAGAATACTTGATTTATTAGATGACATTTTGAACTGTAATGTACCACATTAAATAAAATTGTATTCACCTACCTTAGTGACTTTCCTGTATAGCTAAGCAGGCTAAGGACGATACTTTATGGCCAAAAAAATTTCTTTTCATAGTATCAATGCTATATACCTTTTTCTAATATAACTTTTGTTGATATGAATATATTGGTGAGAATTCTTTGTATAGCATTTTACAATCTATCAGAACCTCATAAAAGAGATCTGATGTGAATAATGGGGCTTGAGGAAGTTTAATTCCCTGTTCACTCATAAATTAATTTTAAATTATGTACTAATTAATTTGTTTATAATTAATTATTGCTTCTATTCAACTCTGTTAATTAAGTTGTATTACTATAAAAATAGTAAACTACAATATTCAATTTCAAACGTTACTACACTTTAATACTTCATCATTTAACTTATTTATTAATAGGAATGCTAATTTTTACGAGTTGAACATAATCTCATTTTATCTGAAAGATATGTAATAAACTAGAAAATATTGATAACAAAAATTTTAATGCCACCAACGTGAATGTTTAAATCGGCTTTCTCTTTTTCATTTATCTCTTTTATGTTTTATTTAAGAGTAAATTAAAAACACTTTTTTTAATGCAATACATACAGATATATAGATAGAGTATTAAATGAAAATCTGTAAAATATAGATTAAATAAATAGAAATAGAGTAGATAAAAAGGATATCATGAAATTATGCTTTAGCTATTATGATTATATAATTTTCATCCGTCATAGTCGAGTCTTCTTATTGACAATTGCAGTTTTTTACAGTTTTTAAAAACTATTTTTTCTTTAGTAAAGTATTATTATTATTGATCATATTTAAAACTAAAAAGATGAAAGTCATTAATCGAAACTGCAACAATATATTGAAATAAATACGCTTTGATGAATAGTTTACAATACTGTTTCTATCTACTAAAATTGTCATAGTTGGCAAGCCTTTCAATATTATCGTGAAGGGACATAAAAATAATTAATAAATGCACATTTGTATTTAGAAAGTTCACATTTTATTCTATTCAGACTTTCTATCTAACAATATATGTTCTTGGTATAAAATAAAAACATAGAAAATAAGTTGATTAGTTTTACCTAAGAGCCTTGAACATAAAAAAAACTTTGAAATATTTTCTTTAAATGCCTTCACTTTTTACTTTTGGTCTTTGTAAGTTAAGGTACGAATCTTTAGTTAAACGTTTCAAAAGAAAATTGATTAAATACTATATTATATATATTGCTGTCTTGAATTGTCTGTAATGGAACGCCAAGAATTTATTTGACTTCTGTTAAGTTTTTCTTTTGATTATTCTCAAAAGTTAAATCCTCCAGGCAACCCTCTTCACCTTCTTCTGTAGAGGTATCAACTCCCATTGGAACAGCTGTGTGCGGTTGAGCATTTATTCCAACAGATATATTTTCAATGTCACCTTTCGGATGCGCTCTACTGTCTCTAACATCACTAGAAGCAACTGTTGATTGATCATCACCATTATCATTATTATTAAAGTCTGTAAAACCTAATATTTCGTAAGCGCTGTCGATGTGTATTGATTTTATAAGTTTTTCATCTACACCTTCCCTAGGTTTCTTTCTTCTAAGTTTAACGCCTGGATCGATAGGCACATCCTCTATGGAAAATGCTTCGTTAAATTTGCTCCAGTCATGGTTGGCAAGTCTTTCAATATAATTTGAAACATGGATATCGGAATAAGTTTGTGTTTCCTAATAGAAGAAAATGATCATTAATAGTTTTACCCTATTTATCACAAAATTACATGTATTTAAATATGTAGAGTAAAACATTATATATATATATAAATACAGTATAGAGAGATATAAAAAAAACATTGAAAAATATAACTAAATACATATACTGTATATACAAACGGTATAATCAATAGAAGTATAACTACAACTAGCTACTCCTCTTTTGAATCATACAAAATTCAGTTTGCATTCTAAAAGAGAAGGAGATTTTTAGTTATCTCTGTTTGCGAGCTAAAGATTGATGTTTTTTAATAATACTTCCTTTTTCGTCTACTTCTCTGGTTAACGGTTGAACTTTTGAATCATGAACTCCAAAACATGCCAACAAACAGCTCATTGCCTATAAAGCTTTACTAAAACTGACTATCCTTTAAAATTATTCTATAAAGTATGCAGCTTAGTAGAGCAACTAATAGTAAAAGGCCGATAGTCAATACTAGGTTGCCACACAATTCACTTGACTGGTATAAGTATTTATAGATTTCTAGTTTTTATAAAATGTCCATTAGATGTCGCTAAGATATCTATATCCTACATATATATATATATATATATATATATATATATATTTTTCTAAGCGGAGAATAACTCGATGTTTACTAAAGTTTATAAGATAAAATAAACTCCATTAATATGCAAATGAGTTTTAAAAATTTATACACAATTTTCTTTCTAAAATTGATTGATTGTCTATTAAAAAGACAAGTTAGAATATGGAAAAAAAAGAAAACTAAAAGTAAAAGATCATAATAATTAACATTAAGTAGAAAGTTCGTAACAAACAAAATTATTAATGAATACTCTTCGATAGCTATTAGAATCATAATCGGTTAATTGCCACTTGATCAACTTAGATCAAAGTAACGCGAATAATATAGCACCATTATATATACATATTAGCACCTAATAGATTATAACGTATACCTTAATAACGTATTCACCTTTTTTACAAAGGACTTTTAAGGATTAATGAAGAAATCCTTTAACTTTGCCTTCTCGCTCGTTTCTGTTTTTTAAAAAATAGTTTATATTTCTTAACTACTCGAAATATTCTTAAAACAGAAATTAAAGATTAAGGAAAATTGAAAAATGGTTCTTTCGTCTTTCTGTAGTTTCTTCTTCATCTGCTTCAACCACTTGTTCTACTTCTTCTTTAAATGATTACTTGAATGATAACTTTAATGATCTTGATTACATGTGTTAACAAATAATTAAATTTTCCCCTTAGATGTCAAACTGTTCTAAACAGTGCTCAAAAACCCTACAAGACACCTGCACTCGGAGCGTCTGTCTAGCGGCTCAGACCGTCTGATTGGAACTTAATTAGATACCGTAACTAATTACTTGCCATTCTTTTGTTACACCATTTAGTATCCTTTAAGGTTTACAAGTTAGTCAGACGTCGTTTAGTAAGCCATAAGTAAGCATTCTCGTCATTTTCGTTCCTCCAAAATATTTTTCTTATAGTTGACCTACATTGAAGAAACAGCGACTTCAATGCGGTCAAAATGGCGTCTACTGAGCAACTTTTACCTGGATATACTAAATTAAATAATCTGGTAAGATCTCTAACTAAATTAAGTTGTTACTAAATTATCATAGAACAATCGTATCTTGATTAGAATTAGAATTTCATTTAAATAAATGAAAACTTCGTATAAAATTCATTCACTTGTTTACATTTCAAAATTCAATTTAATACAATTCAATTCTTGCGAATTTCTTTGTTAATTAAACAAGAGAATATCTATATTTTTAAAAATGAAATATTTACCTATAATCTTTAGATAGCTTATTCTTTAGATTTTTCTTTTTTTTAGTTAAATTCAAATCTAGGATAAATCTTTCATTTTTTGACTGTTAAAGTTGCTTATAGTTTGTGATTGGTAGAATACTGGAATTCTATGCCATATAATCTATATTCGAGAATAGAAGACAATGCAGATATTTTTATAAATCTATAAATTATTTTACCAATTTAAATATATTAAGGGAAAAATGGAGAAAGAAATCCTGTACGTACCTGCTCGAATATGTTTACCAGTTACCGTTGGAATTATGGAGATTTGAATACCAAATCTTTATAAAAAATAACGAATAAAGATGAGATAAGAACATATATTAATTGATGTTAAAATAATTTATTTATTTATATTGTTGTAAACAAAGATTTAAAGTTAATTGTAAAGGAAAATCAATTTAGTTACGGTTTATCTATTATCCATCTGCCTGTACCTTTACATTCAATTACATTGAAGATGTCCTACTTGAATTTTATGAATACTATATAACGTCTTGATGTTTTTAACAGGTTGGAAAAAATTATATATATAATATTAGGATATACTTTGCTAATTTCACCGATAAATTCGTTGCTTGACAAGGAAAATTTGGAAAAAAAGTTACCTTCTCTCTAAAATGTCAAGTGCATCTGACCTATTAACCTAATTTTGAAAAAGGAATATCTACCTCTTTTCTTAAACATTGGACAACAGTTCATATGGAAAAAAGAAGGGAAATACTATAAATCTTAATAAAAATAAGCAACTGTATTATACTTAACAAAGAGAAAATGAAGAAGAAAAATACCTTAATCAGAGATGAAAAAAAATTGAGAATTAAGGTAAATATCACAATTTCTATTTCATAATAAGAAGAGAGAAACCGTTTAAAAGATGTCAAACTTTTAATAAAAACCAAACAACAGCAGTACAAGTAGTAATAACAACAATAACAACAGCAAAATATCTATAAAATAAACATAAAAAAATAGTAGAACTATAGTTCTCTTTTCTGCTTTTTCTTCTTTCACCTTCGTCAGATTCATCCATATTAAAGAATTTTGCGTGCAATAAGAAATTAACGTTTCATTGGCAAGTGTGCTTAATTAGGTTTAAAATTGAAAATGAGATCTTGTAATTGTGACATTATAATTGCGCTTTTTTTATCCTTTTTAGTTTTCAAATCAATCTTATCGAATTATCCTTTAAACAGAAGAGAGAGAGGGAGGGAGAAGTTCTTAAATTATCTTAACTTTTTACATACATTTACAAACATAGTGTATAATTCATACAAACCAAAGAACCATATTCAACTAAGAACTATTTAAATAATATAGAATAAGTACGTTAACGTTTAAAAGTTTAGTAATGCTTTCCTAACATTTTCAATACTTTGTAACCTATAATTTATAATAATAAGATACATTTTAAGACATTTCTTTCTATACTGTTATTACTTCGTGTGACATTTGTTAGTGTTGGTTAGATGAAACAATGTTAGCATAATACAGTAATTGATACGTTAGGCAAAAGTTATATATTTGTTTAATATGATAAATAAACAAGTTTTGTTTTTTAAAAAACAATAACTTTAATACGACAACTAGCGATACTTTCTTTTGACTAATTTATTAATTAATTGATTAAATCAACTACAAAAGAAAGTAATTTAAATGCTTTATTCTGTTAAAGAGAAAGAGATTTTAAAATAGATAAAATAGGAATGTAACGGCGGCCGAAAATGTCCGCTCAATGAGTTTTTCAGTCTCTTTGCTATGAAATTTAATCGCTTCGTTCTCTTGTAATTTTTTTGTGAAAACTCAATCCTTTAATGTTTTCTATTACGGAATTATACGTTACGAAAAGTATTTAGTAAATTAAAGATATGTTACCAAAGCCTATAGGTCAAAGAAGTAGAAATAGGATATTATTAAGGTGAGATAGTATATTTTTTGATAATATACCGGCTAATTGAATGATAATGTGTTTTATTCGGATATTTAGGTAAAAAATGAATAGAGACAATATCATTTGCAAAGGGAATAAAAGGAAATTTTAGAGAAACTGAAGTTACTTATCTAAAAAAAGTTTTATAAAAACCCTATTAAATATGCATAAATCTGCTACGGGTACTGATTTAGTTGGATTTAAATATCGATTATATAAGTGAACAAACTAGATTTAAGCTATAAGCAAACCAATTAAAAACGTAGCCGAGTAATCAACAAATACATGGCCGAGTTTACAATATAGATCAGATAATCATCAAGATAATACGGCTAGGAAATGTAATTTCCTCTCCCGTTCATTTCGTAGCTTGTCCATTCTTCACGTAAGGCGTCGCTATTGCGTAATTTGATGGCGAACACGCAGAGATCTGATGAGGAGCTACTGTCGATTACATAATGACCTATATTCTAAGGAACACTTTATTAAATAAAACGTCTCGGCCCCCCAATATAAAACCGATCGCGGGAGCGATATAGAACATTAAATGCAAGAGGAGTTTAAGTAAGAGAAGCCCTCAATTTCTAATCAATTCACTCTAGCTTAAATCACTAAGGAAACTGTCAGAATAACTTAAACGACAGAGTTTGTTTAACAACATACACTCTTTCAACTATTGAAAGGCAGAGTGCTATTCAAATTAGGAAAGAAATGGCGCATAATTAATTACCTGATTATCGTTCAATAAGAACACTCCACAAGTGACAACTCGCTTTATAAGGCACTCTACTCGGACAATTTTGCCAGTACTTTTGATCGACTTGGTCCAACGTTAAAGAAATATTATTATCGAATTACAGCGAATTAGCTCTTTAGTAATCATTATATGCTATTTTTTTTCTATTTTTTAAAAAAATAGTAATAAAACATTTAAGGAAACAAGAAGGAAAGAGAACAATAAAAAAAAGAACAATAAAAATTACTTATTATGACTTCGAACTGCAAGAGATTTTCGTTGTTCAGCATCGATTCTATTCTTGGTAATTCTCAATCAAATAAACAACAACAACAGATAAATCGAGAAGAAGAGGAAGAAGAGAATGATGTAGAAATTAGCGAGGAAATAGCAGAAGGAAATATTGAAAAGATTTCGGATAATAAGTTTTCAGCTATAAATCATCTTACCTTCAAGTTACCAGCTATGACGCCTCTTGAAGAATTGACCTATTTACGGATGACAACTTCAATTTTACCAGCTTCTAAATCTTTTTCAATAACCCATACGGATGGTTAGATCTTAATAATATTTTTTTATTTAATATCAAAACTTTATTATTCTTATTATTCATTTCTTTTAAGTACTTTTATTATTATTATTAACACTTATATGGCGTAAATTATCCTCTTTTCAAACCATTTTCCTCTTGATTTTCTGCTAATTTAAGCCTTTTATTATTTTCAAAAAAATAACACAGAAGTTGGAAGTAAGATCTTTATGAATTCGCAATACGATTCAATGTGTTCAAGAGTAAGCCGTAGACGTAAAGCCCGTACAGGTTGGTTGAGTAGTTTCTCATTTCCCTTTTGAATTAATAAAATCAATTGGCTGAATGAAGACTAATCTATTATTTTCTTATCCTTTCTAAATTTTATCTAGTGTTCTCCGACGAGCAGTTGGCCGCTTTAGAGAAGCGGTTTATCTCTCAAAGATACCTGTCAACACCCGAAAGATATGAATTGGCAACAGATCTAAGTCTAACAGAAACTCAAGTTAGTTCTAAAAACTAGTAATAATCTTAATGTAAACTATTTATAGTAAATATCTAAGCCGGAAGTACATACAATGTTTGAAAACTTCACACTCCTTCAAACGGCAATCGACTTGTCTAACACCCTCTTACGTAATTACTGTTAATTAGGGTTATATTGTTGATCACGTATACGTGTAACGCTTGGAAACTAAAAGAAATAACGTAACGAATTCGTGTTGTACATTTAGATATAGTAACATTAAATTAAAACCTATCATTTTTATATATTTTTCAGATAAAGACATGGTTTCAGAACCGTCGAATGAAATATAAGAAAGTCATGAATAAGGATAAGACTTCCCTCAAACGTCAGATTTGTGTTATTGATGAAGATAGCGAAATAGAAATAGATTGATAACTTTATGTATTATACTGTATTCATATATATAAATTTATATATACTTAATTATTTAAACTTATCGTATTCTTCCTCTTTCGTATTATCATGTCATTCTGTCTCACGAATTGAAAGTTAGAAGAACTCTTATTAGTTTAATAATTTGATACTTTTTTCTAGTTTCCTAAGATAGATACTCTTATTGTTTTTAGATTAAATTATGGTATATATATATATATATATATCTATATTAATAAATAAATTTTTTTATATTCAATTAATTCATTTGAATTCGTGTAAAAAAAATAAAAAAAAACAAAAATACTCTCATTGTTCCGCAATGTTTTTTTGTAAAACAGAAATAAGGTAATAGTAATAAGGCTTTTGTAATCAATTAGTAAATTTCCTTAACGATTTCATAACTTTTTCCTACTTGTTTTCTACCCAAATGGAACCATATTCGATAGATCCATGTTAGAGTTAGCCCAACTAGAACCTGATATGGATTGCACGTTCCTGCACAAAATGGCTTAGCTTCCGCTCTAACATAAGCACTTACGTATGGACTGAAACCATCCAGTAGTAGAATCTATAATAATAAGAGATTATTAGTAGTTGGACAGATTTGATGATAGGGAGAAGGAAAGGAGAGAGAGAAATAGAATGAATAGATAGTACAAACATCTTTTATTTCTACATGTTCATCTCTTCCTGCAACATTTTCTTTAAGAATTCGACATCTTTCTTGGAATCTTAACTTTAAATCAGGATTTGAAATGACGTATTTCTTTAAAAATTTCATCTGCGTATGAAGAAAATATTGAGTAAACCCAGTTGTTGAAAAATATATGAATAGATATTTACATATTTTATTGTACAATGCCTATAAAACTCAATAACGAACTAGATAAACTTATAAGGTACCAAGTATGATTATCTAGTGTTGTTGAGGCTAGTCATAAATAAATAAATAAATGGATAAATTCTTACTCTTGTTACCATTCCGTCACTGAAAGTCCAAGCTGCAGATGAGTCGCGCCATCTATCAAATGAAAAATATTCGCCCGTTTGACCCGTAACAATCTTCTTGTTTCCTTGGTAATGGTATAATTGGGCTTTTATATAAATTTTGGGTTTAGTACCCCTTAGTCTATCGGATATTGTCTGTAAGGATGGAGTGACATTTGCTGCAGTTAACCATCGATTTGTAGGTGATCTGATGCCCTCGATAACAACAAGGAAATGGCAAACTATTAAAGCGGGAAAAAGAATTGCTTTTGATGCGACAGAATCACCAAATCCACCAAGAGCAGAACGAATTGCTAAAGCCAATATCGTGTAATATACGCCATGTATCAGAATAGCTATAGTAATTCTCCATGGGGGAATTTCGATGACAGCCGCCTATAGCAATATTTTTTATTTAACTTTGACATTTTTACTTATTACGCACCTTCTGTAACTTGTGTACATTAATGTTGACACCTCTGGAAAATGAACTTATCTCATACCAAGGCCTTTCTTGTATTGGTTCGTTTGACGTTGAAAGGGGAATTGATGACGATATGGACGGTAAAGCTAAAGGCGTAAAATAGCGGCTCTCACCAGTTTGGGGAGTCTCAGAATATTCTGGCGGGTCTTCCGGTAAACTTTCGGCTTCTGTCCTTAGAGGATTACGATTGCTTGAAAATATATCATCATAAGAGGGCGGAGGTTCGGACGGATGAGCCATATAATATACTGATGAACGAAATCGTTTGCTTGTCTTATCGAAAAATCAATAATATAATATTTTAGGCCTATAAATAGCATTTGGCTTAACAGTTAATAGATAAGAGATGTGAATTCATCAGATTTACTGCCTTTAGTTTATTAGTCATTCAATAATTCAATACAAGAGCACGAGATGGCGTTATTAAAAAGCTGTAATAGCTTTAAATGACAGTTACAGCCTTGAAAGCAGTATATTGTGTTGTAGTCCATATTGTCGAATAGGAGGAAAATAGCCAATGGTAATCCTCTTCAAATTGTTTTTAGAAAGCAATTGTTAGGTTTAATAAATTAAATTATATATTTGATAGAATAAAATGCAATATATGCTGACTAAGGATGAAGCAGAAAATTTTCTTCATCCGACGCTCTCTATTTCTAAAAGCACATCTCCGTCTTTACAACAAGTTAATAAAATATGTAGAAGCTTCCAACATGAGATTCCTTTCCAAAATCTAAGTTTTCTCTCAGAGGATAAGCCTCGTAAGTTGCCCACCTTCCAATCCCTAAAGACGGCAATTTATAGCTTGGAAGGCGGCTTATGTTGGTCAATAAACATTTTCCTCTTATACTTCTTTAAAGCTTTAGGCTGTAAAGCAAAAGGAACTTTAGCCTCTGTTGATAAAATTGATGAAGAGGATCATGTGGTGGTTATTCTCGAGAATGTACAAGAAGAAGGGGATGCTTATATAGTCGATTGTGGATTTGGTTATCCTCATTTTTCTACCATTAGTTTGCAATTTGAAAAATACTCTGATATTCATTAGCATTCATTTTGCAAATATCGTTATGCAAAAGAAGATGGCTTTATTATTAGGCAGCACTATTTCCGAAATGAGTCGCTTTCCGAGACAGTGGAAAACTGGAAAAATGTTTATTATATGAAAGACGATGAAATGACGAAATGGCTTCGAATCTTGCCAAAAACTAGTATGAAAATCCCAATAACAATGATCCCCTTGCCAATTCTTTGAGAGTTGTCACTTTTAAAGATAGCAAAGCGATTACTGTTAAAAATGGGAACTTAAGATACGAAAGCGAAGAAATGGTCCATAAGAATAAAGAGGAATTTCTTCTATCTCTCCAAAGAACACTCCCTTATATTCCGAGTGAGAAGATCAAGGCCGCTGTCGACTTTATTCATACTTTAAATAATTATTAGAGGGGGAAAAAGAACAGTAAAAAGCTCTCTTTAATAAATAGCAAACAATAAAAAACATATAATTGATTCTTGCTGTTTTTCTTAGTCAGAATTCAGTCCATAGACCTCATTTATTCTAGAACTAGCCTTGTCACAGACTACGCGGCATTGCTTCAATAAACCTAATAAGAGCAAAAAAGCGTTAGGCGTGAATGATTATTGCAAGTGTCTTCATCTCATTTACAATTCTTACTTTCTAGATCTTCTTCAGCATCAAATAATAATGAATGGCTTGGAATTAATTGCATATTCTCCTCAATTTCAGGCAACCAAGGTCCGTTTTCTTCCAGACAGAGTCCTGTCATATTACAACGTAAGCGCTCCCGTTCTATTCATATGTAAAAAAAAAGCTAGTCTAAAAATCTGTATAATTATCAATAAGAAGGGAATTAGACGAATTGAAACCTTCTAATAGACTTTCAACGTCTCTAAATAAATCGAAAACTTCGCTACCTTTCCCTTTAATCCTTTCACCTGTTTAAAAAAAATTATGACAATAAACTCATCAAAACGATTTTATATGCCAAGGCCAAACCGTCTAAAGCTGTTAAACTAGGCAGAATTTCCTTTACGTCAGAACTATAAGAGTTATTCAGGCAAACAGGATTTGTCAATTCATTCATCTTATCAATAAGTCTAAGTTCCTTTAATTTTTCCAAATAGCTCAAACATCTTAACGATTGTATACTAAAGAATTCATAGAAAAAATTTCTAAAATGTATAGATACAAAGAAAAACGTAATTTATTCTTTACCTGTTTATTAAGTTACCTGAAGCATTAAGGTAGCATAAATTATCTAAGCTCTGCAATCCTTCTGTAAAGGTGTATAGCATCATTTACAGTTATCATGCATCGGTGATTAAACCGTACCTAAGCTGCTTATTCGGTTCGCAGATATATTCAAATATTGTAAGTTGATTAAGCTTGACAGAGAAAAAAGTTTAGTGATATCATTAAAGGATAAATCCAACTTCTGCAGTGCTGAGCATTCTCCAATGCACCCTAGGTCTTCTATTCCTTTAAGAAGACAATCAGATGATAAGAAAAGTGACAGTTGGTAATAGTTATATCCATATTTAATAGCATATTAATAGCTTACCATAATGTGTTAAAGAAATATGATGAATACTTTCTATATCAAATTCTCCGCTTTTAGATTTTAATAGCTGTTTTGTAATTTGTATGTCTTGCTCGGCATCTATAAAATCGTGGATTTGTCAATAAAGATAAAAATAAACTATTTTACTAAAATACCTTTTAATTGATCGTCTTCCATGAAATTCGCCTCTTTTTTTAATTTTAATACCGCTTTAAAACTTTTTGTTTATATTGTTTTATATGGTTTCCTACGAGAGAACCATTTTTACGCTTTTCGAAACGTCGTAAAATATTTGAAAGTTATTTTCGTACTATTCCTAACGTCCATTTCTGGTGTCGCGTAAAAAATAAAGAAATTTACCTGTTAAATTAATTATTTTATTTTACGAAGCTAGAGAGGTTCATTTTATTGCACAATGTCTAGATCTATAAAAATTAGCGAAAGTAAATTTGCTTGCTTGCCGGTGGATATTTCGGAGGAGGATGATAGAAAAAAGAATAAAAATGATTCCAAAAAATCAAAGAACGACAAGGCTGGGAAGAAACAAAAAGAAAAAGAAAAGAAGCAAGCTTTAAGAAAAGAGCGTAATGAGGTTCGTGCGGTTCTTTTTTTTTCGTTTTTATTAATGCCACGTGCGTTTTCTTATAGTTAAGGTCTTTAGCTTTTGGAAGTGCACCGGCCGCCAAAACATTAATAAATATATCTCCGAAAAATATTTCATCCAATGATGGAAAAGAAAACGAAAAAACAGAAGAAGCAATTCCTTCAGACACCGAATCTTCAAACGTAAAAATCTCTTCTTTAAAAATATAGTATCAACAAAGATAATATATATTTTTCAGGATAAAAAGATAGAAAAGCAGAATCTGAATGATTCGTTTGCCGATTTATCTTTGAAAAATAGGAAAAATTTACCCCCTTCTACACCACCTTCATCGCAAACTTCCATCGACTCCCTGGCTTTGGCAGAAAGTATTGCTAGAGAAAGAGAAGTTCTAATTCTAAAACTTAAAAGCGAGAATTCAGAAATAAAATTGAAAATGCAAGACCTGGAAATGGAATTACATAATGTAAAACTAAGAAATTCTCTATTGTGTCAAGCAATGAATCTAGGAGAGAGTAAGAATTTTATAACGGAATCTAATTGAAGACATAAATTCTTTTTATTTTTACATTAGCTTTGTTTTTTCTCCCTTTTTCCCTTAGTGAAAGATAAGAAAGAATTATTAGTTGAAAATTGCCGTTTGTCAACGCTTAATGGTGAACTAACTTCGTGTATAGCTAATTTAAACGCGGAAATTGAAAGACAGAAATCATTGGTTTGTTATTACTTCTATTGTATTATAACACGTATATATTTATATAAGTATATGAATTTTATGATTATATATTGTAGGTTTCTCTATCCGGATCAATTGATACCACAGAATCTAAATCAAAAAAAGTAAACTAAAACATAAACATAACCTTAACACAGAATCTAATAAATCTATTTGCAGAATATGAAACACTAAACAAGCTTGAATGAAGATATAATAGTACTTTTTTTGAACGTAATCGTTTTTGTCGGTGCTTCTTGTTCATACCCCATCTATCGGCTTAGTATAAAGACGAAAAACGACTAAAGCGCCATGCAGTGTATGTGAGTGCATCGTACACAATCAATTGTCAACTTGACTCAATCTTTGCGGATACTTTCTTTCTCATTTTCACTTGCACGATAATTGGCGTGCAAACCAAACGCTTCCAAAAAGCGTTGGTAAGTGTGCATTCACGTATTTTCCTATGTTTTGTGTTATTAGTTGTTTTTCTTCATTCTTAAAAAGACTTGTTCGAAATATAAGTTGTCTATTGTTAGATCTATTTTGAAAATTATAGTTTAAATAAAGTTGAGGGATTGAGAATAAACACTAATCAAAGTATGGTTGATGGGAAAATTTGTACGTTTTCACGTAAGAGCATTTTATATGTCAGCGAAATGCAGTCGTAAAAGCTTTCTTTTGTAGAGCGGAGAACACAGATGTACTGGAGTGTTTAGTCTAGTTGTCAGAATCATATCTGTAAGTTTTAGAAAAGAATATAATTTATTTAGTTATGAAACTGCAAAATGTTTCTCCTAATGGATGTGACTTTATTATCAATACATTACGCCTGAAAATGTACACTCTTCCTTAAACGAAGAAAATAGAGACGATCTAAGGTATGGTTCGCTTTTCAATCGACTTTTGATGAGGGTGTACAAGAATAAAGGGTCTTTTCATCAAAACGAGAAAGGGCGTTTGATGTCGTTCGTCCGGCTTGTGTATTAGAATGCTTCGTTTTTTTTCTATTTCATTGAGGAACGTGACGGAGTTTCTTGTGTTTGTTTACTGTGGCGATTTCGTCTACATTATTAGCTTCTTTAGTATATATATATATATGTGTGTGTGAGTGTGAGGGAAGAGACAGAAGGAGCTCTTTCTCATTAAACAGCAAGCTTTTCGTGACGGTCCAAATGCGTCTTGTCTAAAATGCTTTAACATAATCGTTTGAAGAGGACGAGAATTGATGATGTAAAAGAGAGGAAAAAGCGAGAACGACAGACAAATAAAGGAGAAGACAGACAGTCAGTGAGAAAGAAACGGCTATGCCTGCGCATGATGCCTAAAAGAACGCTGCAAATCAATCGCTTTCGCTCAGAACTGATACGGCGACCTCGACCGCCTGACTATTATATGTTAGACGCCTTTACTGCGTGGCTTATGGCGATATGAACTGGAAGATGTCTGTATATAAGTCAGTTAGACGAATTATTCCCCGAGAGTTACGTGATTAAACACAAGTAAACTTATTGGCTACACATTCGCCAGTCTCATATAGTTCAAAATCGACTCGTTTGTCACGAACCGAGTTTTTATTACGTTCGGCAAACATTCGTCTCGGTCGTTCGCACAAGCAATTCCCGTCATATGAACTTCCCATTCGATGTCTACAAACTCGATTATACTACGCACGATGCAGATTCATTGCAGTTTCTATTAAGTGCCTTGACATTCTCGGCGCACTCTATACAGCGTTTTGGGAATATTAAGCGGACATTTCCGCTTATTGCTACAGGTCATCCCGCATGTGAAAAAAAAACAATGTAAAAAGAAGTGCCTAAAAAAAAGATGTCTAGTCTATTCACATAGGAGTTCGGCGAAGCGTTATAAGAGTGGGCGTCTCGTAGTGTAGTTACTTGTAAAACCACCAGATGTCAGTAGTGTCTGCTTTTAAAAGAATTTCGGTGCGCGTTGTTTTCCTATCAATTTCCGGTGTGAATGACTATTTGACAAGAGGGGGCTCTTCCTGGTAATTCGTGGCACGAGGCCACGTCGTTTCCGGTAACAGTTTGCAGTTGTTTGCCTCGCCTTAATGCAATAAGCAGGGGAAAATTTCTTTCTATCCAAGTTTTTTCCTATCAAAATGCAAACATTGCTGCTATTGATTATACGTCATAGAGATTTGCACAAACATGATTTATTGCAACATTTCTAAACGTTTAGTTTAAAATCGCGAAATGTTATAGGTTGTTTAATGACTTTACTCTATCTGGAAGCCTTTTAGTATTAATTAGATTCATTTTGTGTTTAGTATTTTTCCCTCTTTAAACTAAAATATTGGCGGAAGGTAGACGAATACCTGTTGATATTTCCATTAATTATTGGTCTAAAGTGGTATACCATTCACAAACTAATCGTTCATCCATTCAATTACTCTTTTTATCTTCCGATTCTCACCCATTCCTTTCAAAGACTAATATGTCGGCGAATTCTTCTTCAGTTCTGCACATAATATATCTTTTATAATTGCGCAATTCGGCTTCGGAAATGAAATGAATGATGGAAAGAGGAGGAAGAGAAGAGAGGCCATCGAAGTGGAAGAAATAAGCATTAGGCATCTAATCTGTTAATTTCTCACCCTTATTTAATAATGCATAAAGACATTTCCGTTAAATAATAATAATTTCTCTACCGGTCGCTTATATATTGGGATTAACCGTAAAAAAATTAATTGATATTTTAAACGAGCTGGTTATTTGCATAAAGTAATAAAGCACGGTATGCACTTACTATGTCAATATAATATTCTATAAATTATACTGAGTTTGTACGCCCGATTAACCTACGGAACCCGACATGCATATGGAAAAGACCACGTAATTTTTCTGAATTGCCCAAAAATGGAGTAAAGATTCTCGAATGATCAATACAAGAAAATAACGATAAATTGCTTAGAGCTAGAGATTACTTGGAAATAGACATGCACATATATATATATATATATATATACAGTATATACAAATTTATATATATACCTTTAAAGAAAACGGCATATTGTATGTACATTATATATCTATATACAGTATATGTATTCAGCATTTACTGTGTGAAGTATTCTGTATTATATATATATAAATAATAATACGGCAGTGTTCATATTAGTAAAACACGTTAAGATATCAAAGACTTTTTAATGATTAGAAGAGTTATTAGTTTTTTCAAAAATTAAAAAAAATACGATGTAAACAAATCGACCTATGGATAATGGTCCTTGGTTAGGCATGCTGTAATGGAGACTTGCAGACTTTAGCCTTATCTTACAAGGGAACCCTTGATAAAATATAAATGTATATATATATATATATGTGGATATAAAAAGGAAGATTGCTTCACAGTTTGATGATTTAAAAATATAAATAGTTAAAAACATAAAATATTTCTGGAAATTTCCATGTGTTAACATTTTTTATCCGTTAATTTCATAATTAAAAATGAATAATACAAATAAAATATTCTCCTATACAGAAAATACATTTCTACAATTTTATCACAAATAGTTTGTTGTATATATAAATACATTACATTAAAATATCAAAACCTAACTTTTAAACCCTGATCTTAGGTCCATACTTCATATATATTAGTATGTATTTATATAAATATTTTATTATATATATTAATACATAAATTTCATATTAAATATAATTATATTACATTATATATGCATAGTATATAGTGTTTGTACAAGCATATTCATATTTATCAAAATTTATATTAGTTGAAAAAAAAACAGGAAAAGAGAATTTCTCCATATTATATTATATTATGGGACTCTTGACATCAAACAGATGCTCTTTTCGTGGATGTTGCCTTTTAGACAATCTTTTTCTATTTTGTTTCAACCATTATCCATTTTTACATTCACCTCGTTTCTTTCTCTCGTTTCCATTTGTTTTTTTTTTTTTATTTCTTTCTTCCATCACTAAAATCTTTTCCCCCCACTTCCCCCTCTTCCTTCACCGCCTTTCCCTGTTTTCATTTTATACAAAAGCATGCGAGCTTTACAGGGCGACATGCATTAATGGGCGCGTAATCCAATTAGGAATAATTGAGAGAATTTCTACTTTGGAGAATTGCACCGTAAAGCGACCTTTTGCGCGAACTATACGAAAAAAAGGAGCGATAAAACTGTCTAGTCAGCTAAACATCATTACCGTCCAACAGAAAGTCGCTGCATCACTAATTATTCATTGCAGTTGAAGCTGCTAGCTTTCAGGACGCATAACATTGATTACTCATGTTTCATAAGATATTTAACTATTATTATACAGAATGATGATGAGTATAATAATATTTGTAATTAAATGAGAAAAAGAGTAGATATTATTTTTTTGTTTTATATTCAGATTGAAAAAAGTCTCGCTAATGCAAATTTCCATTTGAAGGATATATTTTTCCACTACGTATTTTTTTTGTACAGTTCCTTCTCTCTCCCTCTCTCTCTCTGCTTTTATTCCCTTTCATTCTCTTTTTTCCTTATTTATATATATAAGCAATCTTTTAAGAATGTTCTTTATTTCTCATTTTTTCATAAGAAAAAAGTTATAAGAAGTCTGATAAGCGCACAAACCATATATATATATATATATATATATATATATATATTTATAGTATATTGTATATAATACAAAGTTAAGAAAAATAGAGAGAAAACCCATATTTTATTGGCAATATATTTTCTCTTTCCTCCTCCGCATACGGAAAGAGTTTAATTAAAGAAGATATAGAAAATTGTTTGTAATGATAGGTTTTACCAAAGAATAATTTTCTTATTATAATGTACACAACTAATTAGTGGAGTTTGTGTTTTTAAAAGTTCTCTAATTTAATACTTTCTGTCAACATCTTTACGTGTAAATATAGACTTCTAGAGTAAAAAATACAATGTATAGGCTTACGTGAAAAAAGAGATTGGCAGACACATATTTTTACATTTTTTTCTCTCAAATAGACTATTAAAGAAAGTATGATATTAAATATTACCCTCTTTTGCATTATATGTAATATCATATATAACGTTTGTATAAATAACTAGCGATTACGCGGAAACTATACCTAGCATCCAGATCGGATTCTATTAAAAGTTAGGAAATTTATTGGAAGAGTACAAAAGCGTTTTCACATATCTAAAGACCAAGTAAACCAACATAGAGGAATGAAACAGGATAGCGTCGTGACTTTTGCAAATTGTGAAGTATAGCTGCGTTTTGTTTTCTATTCAGCGTCACCTGCCGATGTGCCTCGGCGTTTCATTCTCTACGCGTCTTTCAAACGCGTAGGATCGGATGTTGATATTTAGAATATAGTCTGTTCTCAGCTCGTCTCTCTCTCTCTATCTCTCTTTTTTTCTCATCTTCTCTCCTGCTTTCTCATCTCTTCGTTCTCATTTTCTTGCTATTTCGTATCTGTCTTTCTCGTATAATTAAATTGATATATAAATATGTATATATATATATTTTTAAATTTGCTTACATATAGAATATTGAGAGAAGTGTCTATATATATATAAATATATATCTATATATATATATATATATATGTCTATATGCATATATATACATTGTGTGTATACGTTATATAAATGTAAATATAGATAAACCTATATTTATATACATATTTAAGAATATATATATGTATATATATATATATATTTATATACATATATTCTTATATATATATAAATATATATCTGTAGTTTGTCTATGAATGTCCGTATCTATTTAACTCGACTACTGACTGCCGATCTCTCTCTCTCCTACAAGCTTTTTTGATATATTTCCTTTTCCAGTGTTTTGTTCCGTTTATTAAACTGAGGATAAATATGTTGAGCGGAATCACGTGATACGTCTCGGAAGACTTAAGAAGGGAGAACTATCATTGTTTATTTCGCTTTCCTTCTCTTATTTTTTTATACATGAAACTGTTCGTTCCTACTACAGCTGTGGGAATTTAAAATATTTTTGTCGCCTATAGGTTTGTATCAAAAACATTTTCCTTATTGTTTGCCTACTCGTCCTTGTTTTTATTATATCGTTATCAAGCTCTTACTCAAAGAGATTTTATTACATAGGGAAACCGTACAGGTGAGTCGTATTGCGGTTGTATACGTCTAAATGACGATGGAAATTTGTTGCGCGAGTTGTTTAATATACAAATATAAAAATTTCGCCCTTATCCTTCACATCCCAAAAATAGAGAGAAACGTATATAATACAAAAATCTACAATAGAGTTTTTAAGCAAAGATAATATTTATTAAAATAACTAAGTACGTTAAACAACAGGAAACGTTAGAGTTTATACAGAAATAACCAATTGAGAAAAAACGGAAAAATATTGATGTACATTGTGCAAAATTGTGTATACAGATACTTGTTTTTTTATGGTTTAGTCGTGTTTGCAGTGTTATATATATAAAAACAAACATATACTCTCATCTCAATATAAATATGAATATGAGTATGTAGTGTATAAAATTAATGGATATCTATCTATATGTATGTGTGTCTATATCTATGTGTAATGTATTTTATCGAATGTCTCAATCAGTTAGCAAATTTTGTCTTGAAAGTACAACGTAGCATATGTAAAAAGAATGAGAGTAATGCATGGTGACAAGCCTTTTTTCTCTTTTGACTCTTCGAAATGAAAGCCTTTTATTTTCTTACAGGACGTTTCTGAGCACCTGGAAGCACATAAACCGCAACCACGGCGAAGATGGCTGGTATCGTCGCCTCCACACTTCGGAGGCGGACGTTACGACATCATAAAATAGTGTTAAATGACACAAGATATCAAGCTATTGATCCAGGTATTTCTAGTGTATCCAATGTATGTATAAAGTTGTCGAATTTCTTATAGTATAGACATTTCGTCCATACTGTAACGAAAAAAAAAGACCACATGTTTAGTGTTATGAATGGTGGTGTGTAGTTAATCACCGATTCGGAACATTTCATCAGTATCACGTGACCGTCCCCATAGTCTTAGAACCATTAGTCTTATATTAGAAGATTAAGGATGAGAGACTGGGGAGATATCGAAACAATGGAATTCTTCGCATGTATACAAAAAATAATCGGTTACGTGATGCTGAAGAATAGCTCAATCCAAATACTTGTTATTCAATACCCTTCTAATTGGAAAATGTGTTTAGGCCACATATCCTTTTCCCCTACCGCATCACACCCACCTTCTAGATCTCCTTCTTTTGGCAAAGGTCTTTCAAGGACTCCATCGGGTTCGGGATACAGGAGTCCGCATAGAACGCGGCTCCAGTTCCATACATTTTGGCCGACGTGCATTAATCCGTTGGAGCAGAACATCCGAAACGTGCAATTCGAAACCTTTGAGTGAGTATTAAAAAGAAAAAGTAAAAACAAGACTAAAACAATTCAACTAACGAAAAGAAACTTGTAATATCAGCGGTACATTAGTTTTATACAGTATTTATATTTGCAGTAGGTACTGCATGCATATAAATAGACAAAAAAAAGAGAGAAAAGAACAGCAGGAATATTCACCTTTCGGCAATGCACGCCTATGGAATTGGTAAGAGAAGGAAATTGTGTGTTGCCGAAATAGAATATCCGCTAAAAAAAATACTGTATAACCGCTTGTATCGAATAGCACTTTCCCAGCATGTCGCATTGCAGTGTTAAAAATAGAAACATATGTTAGTTAATTGCGTAGCATCTTTTCATAAAAAAATATGTTGTATAAGATCCGAAGAAACATATTTACCTGCTTGCGTACGTCTTCCGTTAACCGGTAATTGCCGTGCTGTTTAGTTAAAACTGCCAGTACGATCCCTCTATAATGGCCCCGTTCTAGGCTATTCCCTAATCCAGATTAGAACTTGGTCACGTAAAGAGATGTAAGTCCTAAGTGGTTCCTTATGAAAAACACTAGAAGGAAAAAGCGGATTTCGCCCACTCCTCTTCCCTATTTCTCTATTAGAATAGTTCGCCTTATCGTTTCTATCTCTCCCAAGAAACCCTATATACAGGAGTCATCAATCGTATAAATTTTTTATCTGCTATCGTTTCAAAACGTATTATTAAGATCTATTTTTGAGCTTTTTTAAATGGTTCTCTCTAGGTTTAATTATAAAAAAAAACGCAAAAAAAGCAAAACGTTTAAGGAAAATCATCCTGGGAGTTTTTCCCTTTAAGCTGATATGAATCTGAACAATTTCTGACAAACGTTTCTTTTTTTCTTTTTTTTTGCTTACTCTTTCGCTTTTTCGTCCTTTGTCTCATTCGTTTGTCCGCCCTCTGTCTCTCTCTCTCGCAAGGTCAGATTTATTTGTAGATAGAGATGACGTTTAAAAATAAATCGTTGACGTAAAGTATTAAAAATTAAAAGACAAACATGAAAGAACAAAAAAAAAATTAATGGTTCCGCCGAGGATCGAACTCGGGACCTCTCGCGTGTTAGGCGAGCGTGATAACCGCTACACTACGGAACCACACGATAAACGCCCAGAAAATTATGTTATATATTATTTGATTTCTATAAATGTGTGACAAAGTCCTATAATCATAGATTAAAGCCATTCCATCCGACCTTGAAGCATCACGAATTGAGCATAATCATTTCATTTAAAATTATATACAAAATAAACCAAGTGGATAATACTAAAATACCCCGATTTTCTTGCCTAATCGATTTTTTTTCCACTGGTTGCCATTACTAGGTGATCAAGGGATATCTAGCTGTGAGTCCATCAATAGATCAAGTTGATCATGCGTTCTTTGATTGGCTCTCTTCAGAGCGTCTAGCCAGACGAATTGGATTTTTTTTCGTGACCCTGTTAAAGCCTATATATTGATAAGAACAAATCCCCTCTTAAAAGTACAGACGCCATCTGGTGTTCGATCGTAATAATCTCAAAGAAACAAAATCCCCCTTGATATTACTTAAATGGCGTCTAATCACGCACGTTGTCGCATTTCACCGAACTTGTTTTCTTTCGTAATGTTATTGGATCTCGTATCGGATAAAGTAAATTTATACAAGAGCACGTTATACTCATCGGTTTATTTACCGATAATTTTTCATTCCGAGCGCGCTCTCACCCTTATACGCCTTTCATCTCCATCCTGACAAAAAAGAGGCGTAGAGAAAAAAAGGCGTCTCTGCCTACAATTTTATAAGCGGACGCCTTTGACCGTTTCCATACGCGACGAAACTGCAATGCGAATATGAATGGGAAGCTTGATGAATTATTTACCAGTTTTTTCTTTAACCATTCCTTTTTTCTTCTTTACTTCCATTTCATAGTACTCTGGTGCCGAAAGCAAATTCTTGGCTTCAAGAAAATAGTGACATTCATTTAATTAAATGTGAAACAATTGAAAAGAAAGTATGCACTGTTCACGACCTAACTCAGGATTCTTCAATGTTTACTGCCAAGGGTGCCAATGCCATTTATGTTAAAGGATTACGGTACATATAACATTACTTCTCTTTCTATATTACTATATAGTATTAAGGATAGTAATAATTATTATTATGGCTATTCTATAAATACTACATATACACAGGATATATGTATAAATATGACTATCTATATCATTTCATATTCATTCCTATCAGATGCTATTGAGGCACTTTTTTCTCAGAAAATCACGTGACTAACGAAGGTTATTGAAAGTAGAAAAGAGTCACGTGATGGGGCCATAAACTGCTTCAATAGTGTGTAAATTAACCTGATAAAACTTATATTAAAAGAGTTTGTGGGATGTATTTCTAACAGACTTTGGTACTTTCGAGAAAGGGAAGGCAGTAGTTCAAGCGAAGAAGATAAGAAAGCAGAGAATGAACAAACTCCAATTGAAATCGGTTATATGAATGTAATTCCAAAATGCATTGACTCTAATAGGAAATATCCTTTATATGAGAACTTGCCGGAAACATATGCAGCTGTTAATCAATTCCTGAAGGAAAACCCGTTAGACGGTTAATTAGAGACTGTTTGATGAAAAAGAAACGCTCGTTTGCTTACGATATCTATTTTTTTTGTTCAAACAGGTAAAATATTAGCCATAGAGACGGTGCCTTTAAAATTGCCGCACCGAAAGTGGCAAGGACCCGAAGTAGATCCAGATCAAACCTATTGGCCGGACACTTATTTAAGGCATTTATTATACATCACAAGAATCTATTTCGTCTATGGTCCACCGGATGAAGAAACGATTGGTGCTGAAGATTTCTTACCCGATTTTCTTTCTGCCCCGAAATGGTATCGAATGTATGGAATCTATCCTAAATATGCGAAACTGATTAGCGCTATGCAGAAAGCGAAAAATTGGATTCAGACAGTAGAAGTAAGTCGTTATTATTTCTCAACTTAATTGCATCTAGTCAAATTTTTTCAATTTTCCTCCAACCAAATTATTTAAGTATAGTAAAATTGCGAAAGGCCGCCTTAGAGATCAATCGATATTCCCTGCTTCGGGCTCTCAAAGTGATTCGAAATTAGGTCAATACTCTACGATATATATATAATTTTTTTTCAATGTATCCGTTTAGAGATGTATATAAATATGAATATAAATATATTCTATATATATGCCTACATTCAGATATATAATCAGACTTAGAAAGATACGGCTAAATAGATAAATATTTTAAGAAATAAGAAAAGAAATCTTTTTTTTTCATAAGAAAGTATATGAATATTGCTGGTTCTCCTCTAGATATTTCCCTTTTCTCTTATACAATAGGGGAAAAAATCATTCAGGGGAATTAAAGTCAATACATAAATATATGGAATCTAGTCGTGTTGATAGCCTGTAAAATATTTATAGCCGTTTATTCAATCTTTATTTTATATATAATCCTCTAATTGGGGAATTGTTCGGAGAGCCTCATCTTCCCCATCCCTTTTTCATTTTCTTTCTCTCTTTCTCTTTCTGCTCCGATCTATTTGATGTAAGAGACTGTAAATTTTTTAAAAGCACTATAGTAAAATCTCTAATGGTAAGGGAATCGGTCCAAAAAAGAAAACGGAAGAAAAAATTTCCTTGATTAGTTGAAGTAAGGAAGAGAGGGGGGAAAGGGGGTGGGGTTGACGGATGGAAAATATAGGTTTTAGTATAGGACTATAGATGACGCCACCAACCGTTTCTTTAATTTTTTCACTTAAATTTTATCCATGTTTGCTATAATTCTCTCTCATTTTTCACAATAATTTCCTAAATTTCCTCTACTTATTCACACCTTCTGTCCACTTGCTTCACCTATTAGAACGTCAGAATCGCCAATATCCAAACCCTGGAGACGTTGTTTCGTGGTAACGCAGGTAATATTTACATTTCTCCGTATTTCCTCAGTGCCTAATTCTTTTTCTTTGTACTTCCTTTTTTGTTTTCCCCTAATTGACCAAATGAATTGATTGATATATAATCCGGCTCAAAAATTACTGGTATACTGTTTTAATAAGTAACATTATCTCGTATATATCGAATAATTCTTGAGATTAACTTTTAATCACTCATCAAATGTGTAACTTTACTTTTTCTCTTTTCTTGAAAACGTAAGAGAAAAAAATGAAAGCCTTTATCAATAATTTAAAATCATATACAAAAATGTAAAATAAGTAATATGCTTATTATGATAAATATCTATACAATTTCTTTTCTCTTAAGTATTCCAAATGATTTATTCATTCAAGAAGTAACAAGGAAATCCTCTATTAAATATTAGAGTAAGAGTAATCTTTTTATACGTTACCATTGAAATTGGGTCTCATAGTAATGTTACTTAACTTTTTGAAGCTCTATTATATTAAGTACTGTGTAAAATGTATAAAAAGGTTACTAACTGAAGAATTTGAGCTCTAAAAATAGCTAAATTGATTGTTAGATCAAGTCAAATTAATCCTAAATGGACTTCAGTTGAAACTCTTTATGTCTAAAAGTTTTACAAGAATTTGTATCTGTCTACCGTTAAAAGGCTTTTAATAAATAAGAAATGAGGAAAAAAAATTTTTTTGCCCTCAATAGTTGTAAAAGTAGCTAAGAAGGGGGATTTGAAGGAAAAAACGATGAGAGAGTAGCATTTTCATTGGAATACCAATTGTAGAGAATTGAGAATTGAAATAGAATCAACTTTAGAGATGACTAAAACATTGTGTTGCATTTGAAAAGAGGTTTGGAAGAAAATCTCCCAATGGATAAAGATCCTGTCATTGACAAACTGAACAAAAGGAAAACATGTTGGAATCAGTACTGAAGGAATTATTTTACATAGAATATTCTTAATAGCTGATAGTATAACAAAAAAAAATAGTTACAAAAGACAGAACAAACATGATAAAGAGTTGTCGATTGTATTAAGGGTATTAAGAAAGATCAAGTAGTTTATATACGTTTATTCATGAGGTAGTTGAATGTATAATATATACATATATTTTATGTGTATATATATTCCACTAACTCTATATACTGTATATAAATTTATATACACAATATAAATATTCCCTCTCTGCTTATGGAAGAAATAAAAATGAAACTGTCAACTCTAACTCATCAACAAAATTATATAATTAATTTAATATTGATCCTAATTATATTTACCATACTGTGTATATAAATATTAGGGAAGAGAATTATGAATTATTATTCATATCTTATTATTATTTCAATAACGATTTATGACTAAGTTAATTACTTTTTTAAAATAATTAGGAGATTGGATAAGAATATAAAAATTACGTTGAAAGCAACGATTTATAATCTGAAAATGAAGAAAAAGCTATTTCTATGCATAATATATAAAATATATGAAGTGTTTAGTTTATTCAGTTTGTCAAAGTGGGATTTTAATTCATCTCTGCGGAAAATATTTCTTTGTATCCTGCAGACAATTAAATCATTGGCTATTTGATATAATAAGCCTCATTAGTCATATAGGTCAACAGCTATCAAGAGTTTTCTTATAATTAAATATGCCTCTCCTTCTTATGGAGGGAAAAATAGATAGTAAGACTGTTCTCTTCATTTATTTAAGGGCAATCGTAATTTTTGAGCCAATCGATTGTTTCTAAAATGAAAAAGGATAATTAGAAATTGTAGAATGTATTTTGTATTATTAGCGAACTAATTATTAATCAACTAATCATTTATGTTAATTTGAAACTATAATAAGGATACCCTTACAGATTTTGTGCAGACTGGATTGAATTTTGTAGATAAAATTGAATCATGTACACTTGTTCGATTTGTAAGAGTAACTTACGTAAAGAATTCAAGCCAATCCAACGAAACTTCCTCCTCCACTTACTACAGACCTCCAACAGGATTTGCCTACAAAACTTTTATACCGTCACCTATAAAAGTTGGAATGTGTTCTGGTACACCGGAATATGAACCATTTTCTCTTACTTGGCAGAGGGCAAAAGCCTGGATGAGAATTGTAGATCGAAAAATAATAGGAGCAGAAACATTTTATCATCCTCTATCCTATATATGGCATAAGCAGGATGGTACAGAAACAAGTGTTATGGACGGAGAATGGAATGATAATAATCGAGGAGATAGACGTCAAAGGTCACGAAAGCAGTTGGTTCAAGTAATTAGGTGAGTGAATAGATAAAGGGAAGCATGAAATCTTTATACTTTTATATTACTATTATTATTATTACATTTTTAATACCTTTCTACTATTTATCTATCTTGATGACTTAAATTTTCATATAGCAAAGTTTTTTACTTTCGTTTAGACTAGTCTGTTAAAGATTTCATTATTTTTTTCATTATTCTTAATGTTATCTTTTCATAAAGTTTAAAAAAAAAAAAAACAAATAAAAAACAAAAATTTCGGAAAGATAAAGAGGAAGTTTTGCAGAATTTACTTGGACAAAGATACTCCGATTCAGGAACCTCCTATGCACATGTTACCTCCTGCACCTTGGGTATCCGAAGTGAATGACTGCGCATGCGTGATCATGTAACAAAATTTTCAGGAAAATTAAAACGTGCAGGTTTTTCAAATATATTCCGTTGTAATGCATGCGCACTGCAATATACTCTCAAAAAAAGATTGATGCATGGCAAAATAATCATTTTCCATTAAATAATTTAGATATTTTGTTTACTATTTTTTCCACAAAATGTTTTTAAATTTAAACCAAACTTTTGATGAAAAACAAAATTAATACAGTTTGTTTTTTTAACTGCAGTAGTAACTGATTTATACAAACTGTATTATTTATTACAATATATACTGTATAGTAAGCAAACAGTAATTATTATATATTTAAACACCTATTAATAAGGTGATTCTTAAAAAGATACTTACAGTATATTTAAATATTTCTATATTTCTCAACATTCTCATTTCCACATGCTTTAAGTATAAAAGGCTTTATTTATTTTCTATTTATAATTAAAGAATATTTTTTTTCTTCAATTAATAGAATATACACTGCAAGCGATTACTCGGAACCTCCTGCAGAAAAACTACCGCCATTGCCTGGTGTAGAAGAATACAACGATTGTGCATGTGTAGTTATGTGACGGATTATTATGACCAATCACAAGTTGCCAAGTTGAATTTTTATCATTCAAAAATTATGCAAAGATAAAAAAATGAAAAAATCAAGCAGAAAATATTGCCTTTCATCTTTAGGAATTAAGAAACTTTTTCCTCTATTAGCACAAAATAAATAAAAAACAAAGCAAAGAAGAAAGAAAGAAAGAAAGAAAGAAAGAAAAAAAGAAAATAAAAAAAAGGAAAAAAAAGAAAAAAAAAGGAAATTTTTAACAATCAACCAATTACGGTACTTTGCAAATCTCTTGTAGAAAAGAATATCAATTCTGTATTCTAATTAAGGAAAAAAACAAAAAAAACACCAAAAATGCTAAAAAATTATCTTGATATACAGTATTCTCGTTTTTATTTACACATTTCTGCTTTTACAATATGCATGCTTTGTGGCTTTAAAAATTTATTTATAATTATTAATAATAATAACAATACTAAGTTACAAAAATATCTTTTAAAAGAAATAAAGAAGAAGAAGAAGAGGAAAAGTCTGCAATTCAAAAGATAACATAAGTTTGTCTTTTATTTTATTTTTGTTGCCAAAAAAATATTGTTTCGGTGCCTCTCTTAATCTATTAAGCTTTCTACTTTGTCATAAATAAAAGTATTAGTAAACTTTTTTGCCACATATATATATACTGTATTATTTTTTTAATCATTAAATAGCTTGATTGTATAAAATATATACATATACTTTTATAATTACTGTATTACTGTATAAAGTTTTTTGGTTTTATTCCAATTCGTTATCTGTATAAAGAAAAAAAAAGCGTCCAAATAAACAATCTTTAAGAGCAGAGGGAGCGAACACAGGAAAATCAATCAGTAATGTCCGAAATGAAATTGTAGGAAAATCAATCGAACAGAATTTACAGATAGACCTCGTCACGAGAATTAAGCAAAATAAATTACTAGAAATTTCGTTTGTCATGTTTTTTCCTTATAAATTTTTATAGCCTTTTTTTTAGAAAGTGATAGATTTGGCAAAAAGAAACAAAACAAAATAGTCGTTATATTGATTTTTTTTAACAGGAGATACTATCTATCTATCTTTCTCTCTCTTTCTCTTTGTCTTCTTTCGTTCCTATTAAAATTTCCAACCATAATTTGATCCTTGTTGTTGTTGCTGTTGTTGTTGGTGGTGTTGTTGCTGTTGTTGCTGCTGATGATTATCTGGATATTGAGTTGGATACGATGGCTGAAAAGGCGTCTGATAGGGTTGTTGATAAGGTTGTTGCTGGTACGGTTGTTGATAAGGTTGTTGCTGGTACGGTGGTTGATAAGGTTGCGGATATGTTTGTTGATAAGGCTGTTGGTAGTACGGCTCAGGAGGAGGACAAGATGGTGGCGGTTGAAGAGGCGGTTGGCTGGAAGGTGCTGTTGCTTTTTTAGGAATTGTTATTTATATATTACTAAATTTATTAATATATCGTGGGATTTAAGAAATAGACATTATTTGATTACCTGCAGGAAAGCCTCGAAACCAATTATTTTGAGGCGTATGTATTTCCTCATTCTCGTCTTTTAAACCGGCTCCTTTACCGCTGTGAGTTGGTAAATTAGCAACAAAATTCTGTATTCTATTAAATAAACGAAAAAAAACTCACTAGTAATCATCCCCTTCTGATTCTGCAAACATCCTTAAAAGAAATTTTCCTTCTTTAAAAGGATCAAAGGTTGATGGGATGACAACGTAAGTTCCAGGTGTGTCAATTTGCACCCTAAGGCTAACTTCTCTTGAGTTAATAAACGTTGGAGAATCGCAGAAGCGTTTAAGAAAACCGTGATCGTATTTGTTATCAGGCCCAATTTGATCTTCGTAACCAGCACGCACTTTATGAACAAAAAAAGAGACAGAATTTTCTATGTGAAAGTCATCAATTTTTTGCATTAGAGAAACAATCATTGAACAACCATGAGATTGACTTATTCTCACTGGATATTGAGGATTCATTTCAAATAATTCCCTATACGGGCTATTACCGCAACCTCCGGCCGATTTTCCTTTCACCCATTCTCCGTTATACGTCAACGTTCGCCAATTTTTCTTTGTTGAATTTGATAGCATATTCTCTGAAAAAGCATCCGGCTCTAAATGAACAATTTCTAATCTTTCGAAATTTTTAATCCAATCTTCGTAGGCCATCCAAAATTCTCCATCTTCTGAATTACGTACTTCTAAACGTCTTCTTTCCTCCGCCGGAACTTCATTCCAAAGAGGCGAGCCGTCAGACCAAGAACCTTTCCATTCAGCTTTGCCCCAAGGATTCATTACTCTTATCATCTTCAAACGGCCATAGTTGTAAGTATTTATCAATTCGATGGCAGTGACGCTATAAGCATGCCCCTTATATAAGCCATTGTTAATAAGTTCCTCCCTCTCGTAATTCCCATCAATCGAACAGCCCATAAAGCTGTTCATTTGGTGACATTTGTACAAAATATCGAATAAGTCTCCAGGCAATTTATTCTTATCACCTATATACATACTTTCGGAAATTCCACCGGTAAAATCTACAAGAGCATTACAAAATCTTCCTCCATCCAAACGACCGTAACCCCCATAGAGCTTAGCGTAGGCTTTTTCAAATAAAGCCGACCATAATTCATTAGGCTCGTCCCTATTTCTGCAAAAAATAAGCCTACCGCCAGAAGTCGGAAGACGATCGTCTATAACAATCTCAACCCAATTGCCATACTGCCAAAATTTAAAACGAAATATGCCCCAATAGTCATTATGAAAGTTTTGATCCTCAGGGACGCATCTTGTAAAAAGGGATCTTTTACAAGCTAATGTTGCGGCAGCAGCTATAAACCAACAATTACCTAGACGGCCCTGATCCAGGTCGAATCTTGATAAACCATCTTTAATGAAAAGTGGCCTATCGCAGAGTTCCTGTAAATTCATCAATAGCAAACTTAAGAGAATTCGTTTACATATTAAGTAAAAAAACTGGTATATATCGATATTTTTATTTTTTTCCCATGTTGACTACGTAAGGGAAAATATTTAATATGGTGGTTTAGATAAATATATTATGAGAACCGTATGACATTAATAAATATACCATTTTTATACAGTATTTACTATACGTTATTAAATAGATATTATCATACGTGGGGACGTAGCCATTGAATATTCTGACCAGAAACGTTCTTGGACAATATTTCATCATATATAGAAAAAGCTGGATCTTCAAATAGTTCGTTATCCCTGCGTAATTCTTCCTTTATTTTCAGATAATCTTGGTTATATTTCATGTTTATGATTAAGGTCCGGCTTTCACCTAGAGATTAATTATAAATAAAATAAATATCCCCTCACACAGTTTAAGACTTTAACATATTGTTAATTATTGTCCATTATTTACTATTTTACCTTTTACTCATGTAATATTAAATATGGATTCTTTGAAATTCAACTATAATGTTGTGCTTAGTAAGATTTTTCATTCAATAACCTTCACCTTGATTTCATTGAGTTGCTTTTCGTAACTCTAGATGGCGTAACCAGATGATATGTGTTTGCAGCAGAGAAGTACTAGTACTATGTATGTATAATATGTATATATAATATGGAGTTAATATAGGAAATTCGTTTATTGAAAAGAGAAAGAAACCGAAGGTTGTTAACTAGTTTAAAGAAAAATACTTAATTTTAGTGAAAGTTTTTAACCTGCATTGACATTTAATCGATTGATTTAAGAAATTAATTGAATAAGAAAGATCACAGTTTCTAGCACTGTATGAAAGACTCTTAAGGAAAGAGATCAATAGCTGGAATAATTTAACGAGTTTACAATTTTCGTGTATTTTTATTTCAAGTCATGAAAGTATTTCTTAAAGTAGGTGCACACAACTGCAGAAACCCAAAAGCCCCTAAATACAACAATATATATATATATATATATATATATATATATTGTATTTTTGGTATGTTATCAAGTTACATAGTTCAATGTATAGTATGTATAGTTAAGAAGCAACAATTTTTCAGAGCAATTCTTTTTATAGCAAAATAATACATAGATAACATAAGGATACAAATTTACATAATAGACTGGTACATATGTATATAGATGCATTGATAAAGTGATATATTTTTTAAATTCTCTTTACAAGGTCGGCTAAATAATTTCTTTCTTTTTTTTCAGCCATTTTACTTTTCTTTTTAAAAAAAAAACAAAGAAAAAATAAAACTATATTAGTATTTCCCAATAAATCAGACAATTTCATCACAAAAGTTAAAGAGTATTCAAAATACTTAAATTTAATATATATATATATATATATATATGTATAGTATATTTATTCTTATCAATTTTAAAGCTCGTTTTCTCTTTTCGTTCAATTATTAATTCAATTTGTTTTATATAATTGTTTAATTCATTATTCAATTTCTTTTTTTTTAAAGTCTAGGTTTTGTTTTTACTGTAATTTTTTTAATAATTTTTTTCATGCTTTTTCTTTGCTGGGATAATAAAAAAAATACACAAAAGATAAAATACAAGAAGACATTTGTTTTGTTTTTTTTTTCCATTTTTCTTTTCAAAAAGAGTAGCTTGGTCTACCATGGGAATACATCTGGATGATAAGCTTTAACTGAAGCTAGAACTAAGTAGAGAAGCCATAATATTATCAGAAAGATACTAGATAAGACTTTTCCCACAGTGGATCCTCCTAATTCTCCTCCTACGAACTATTTTTTAAAGAAAAGATCAGATTTTGCGTTTTCTACTGTAGTTTATACTTACTCTCCGCCGAAGAAGCAGCAAAATTATACATAGAGTACCAAAAATAGTGAAAATCACTACAGAAGAGACCAGATTATTTGTCTTCACTTTGAATTCTGTCTTCGTAGCTGCGGCGTAAATGGCGCTTATAACCCATGGTAAACCTAAGCCAAGAAATACGTTGACACTGTTACTTCCGGTCACATTGGCTATAGCGGCATCGGCATGTTGATCATTTTGAGCAGCCGATTTTGATGCAAAAGTGTCGGGTAGACTTGTACCCAATGCGATTAATGTAATCCCAGCTACGGCTGGCTTAAGTTGAATTACACAACTTAGCAAACCGGAGAGCTGTTCGACAAAGAGTGTTAATCCGCCAATAACGAGCACAGAGACGACGAAAGTTGGCCATGCCCCCAGGTATTTTCTAAGTGAAAGAAAATGCATGTACACCCGTGAGTCTTTCTGTATTTTATTAAATTACTGAGATGCCTTACGTTGGAGGGATGAAAGCAAAAAGAACTTTCCAGAGAAAAGACAGGAAGTGCATGACGTAGTCACTCCAAGTCATATCGTCAGCGTCAATAATCATCGCGCTTTTATATAGAGAAAAAAATGTAAACAGATTAGTGATAGATATTAACACAAGCTGTTCTTTAATAAACCGTGTAAATATAATGTTAAGTTTTTGGCCTAGAAAAGAACCTTTCAAAGATTTCTATTCAAGATTTTCTTTCTCTCTATCTGTTAGCATATATACAGTATACAGTATGTCTGCCTGTCTTGTCCTTTCTCTCTCGCTCTCATTCTCTAGCTATCTGTCCTTTCATTACTCTTTCCAATGAGAAGAGAAAATAAAGTAAACTTCTCAAGTGTGTTTTAAGAGTACCAGCCGAATTTACTTGCCTACTTCACATAAGCATAAAATATTCAATAAATATCAAAGACTCATTAGTTCAGTATGCTAAGGGCACATAATAGAAGAATGTTTTTTATGTATGAAAACTATATACTTTTTAAATTGATCAGCCCAACCATCCTCCTTTTCCTCGTCATCTTCAATAATATCTGCTAAATCACCTTCAAGTTTATCAGACGAGAGAAATACCATTGCAGAGGCGTGTTTTCCTATTTTGGCTCCAATACTAGGATTTCTTAGACAAACAATGAAATTTTTGTTCTCCTGTAAGAGTTAAAGGAAAGTAATATTATTAACAGTTAAGAAGGTATAGATAAATATGTGGACATGCACTACGTAAAAGGAAAATAAAGGCCTTCTATTTATGCTATTAAGTCATTTTACGAAATTGATCGCTTATTTTTAGCTAAGAATTAAGTAAATATATATAATATATCACAGGATAAATGACGTAGTATATATTTTCTATAATCCATTGAAGGATTCTTAAAGTTTGATTGAATTCGCTATTAAAATTAGTTACTTTAGAAGATTTGTTAATTTCAAATCTTATCTTCTTGCTAGTTTCTTCGTTTCCAAAGTCTATCTCTTCATCAAATGTTACGTAGTCTACTCCATCTTCAATCTTTTCACCGCCTTTTGCAGTGCCATCACTGTTTCAACGTTAATTAGTTAACTTAATTAGCAATTTTCTTTCTTTTGATCCAGCTAAATGTACTTACAGGGTCAAACATTCAACTGTAACCTTCCCATCTGCGCCATTTTTCCTAACAATGGTTACAGAAACAGATCCATCGGAACCACCGTAATACTGAACTTTTTCAAACTCAAATTCACCTGGTTCTATAGAAAATACATAAAGGAGAGGCTTGTAATAAACAAGTACTTTTTTCCCCGTCTAATAATTAATTTCATTTATACCATCGTCATCGATTATTGTCACTCTGGCAATGTTTGGATCACCAATGCCAGCATCTCCTTTTGCGTTCTTGAGAAGAACGTAAAAGTCTACATTTCCTTCATATTGAGCATCGTTTATCACTGTAATAGGTATTTTCTTTTGAAAATCGTTAGGATCAAATTGTAAAGTTCCTCTTGCTGGTTTAAAATCTTTGTCGAATTTTGCTGATCCCTCTCTAGTTTCGTACTCAACAGACACAACACCTTTGTGTACTAGTTCACCGTCCATACAAGGCTTAATAACTCCATTCTGAAAGGAAGTTTCCTTTTCTTCCTCATTTTTCAAGCCACCATTCTAAATGTCAATCAAAAATTCAATAAGTAAAAAAACGATTTCCTCAAGATAGAAATGGGAAAACTGTACCGGAAGTTTCAAGGTTGATTTTGTCTTTTGCCTGAAAAAAAGTTAATTAGTGCATCTAGATGTTATATGAGAGTTAGATAGTTTGAAGAAAACTTTCGATACTTACGGTTTTCTTCGATGAAAAAGCACATCAATCTCGATAATTTCTTTACTCTCTAATACTGAATAACTTGGAGATGCAAAAGTAAATTTACCACATAAATCCTCTGTCAGAAAGAAATGGAAAAGTTCTTTTAAAGCGATTATTTTAAATAAAACAGATAATTAAAAAAATAAAAAAAAAACAAAGTGCAAAAAATAATTGATTTTATATCTTTTCTCGTCAGAGCAGGCAATAGAGCATTATTCATGTTCTATTATCACTTTTTTCAGTTCAAAACGTAAAAAAACAGGTATTGGAAAATATGAAGGTGGGTGGATAAAAGACGGAAGGACAGACAGAGAGAGAAAGAGGACGGGAGGAGGGGGACTTGAGAACTAATGGGAGAAAGGGAATTCAAGTAATATATAATATTAAGGTGAAATTTTTGCGATCATACGAAAAAAATCTATAATTATGGTTTTTATTATCTTTGCACTTTTTTTTCTTTTTGTTCATAAGAGGTATAAAAAGATAATTATTCTCTTATGCTCCTTATATATATATATATATATATTTCCTTATATAAATTCATATATAAATTTATACTGTATATATATAATTTATATATGTATATATTATGATTATTCAAATGAAACAAAATTTGAAAATATAAGAAAAAACGTAGTTTTTAATAATAATAAAATTATTAAAAAAAAGCAATAAAAAATTTAAAAAACACTAAATGTGTATATTTTCTAGAAATAAAGATTTTTTTTAAATGATTTTTGTTTTTTTAAAAAAAAAATTAGTTAAGGAAAAATAAACTATATTATTTTAATATTTCTTTGTGAATGTATAAAAAAAAATGTGTTAACTAAATTGTGTTTGAATTAGATAACTTTTAAAATACTTTAAATATTCTTTCATAGTGTTTTCTGTTTGTTTTTGTGTTTTATTTTTATTTATTTTTTTTACCTAGCTTCTTCTGTCTCTCTTCCTCTGGATTAGAAGAAATTTGTCAGTATGTAGAATATACGACATGTATATCATTAATGTATAAAACTAATTAATTATATTCTAAGTAGATTATAAAAAAGATACTATATAGATTTTAGAAGTATACTCTTTACTGAGATTTATACATAGGATTGATACTTAAATTTTTGTCAATAAAATCCCAAATGGTATATTTCGATTGAAATTTACAATAAAATTCCCTACATTGATCTTTAGATGGGAATGATACCATTATTAATAAACAAGTAATGGCTTGTTTTCAGAACCTAAGAGAAAATAGTATGGAAACTATCTTCTTTTGTCATAGATTATTTAAACTAGAACCCCATAAAATAATTTATATACATAAATTTATATATATATATATATTTCTATACCATTTCGAAAGGGCATATCCCTGTCCTGAATTGCCTGAACCGCGTCTACCATTTTGATTTTTGAGTGTTGATCTTTTGAATGAGATACTGCTGAATGCTTTTTTCCAGTCATTGATCTTACTACTAGATGTCGAAATCTGGTTAGGAAAAGTAAGGTAATGAGTTGAAAATCAAAACTATAAGACTAGTTGAATAGTAATAAAAAAAGACTTTCTGTAATAATAAGTATATCAAATATAACATATTAATATACTATATTACTAATAAAAATCAAGTTATTCGTTCTATTGTTTATTCATAATTAAGAAATTAGTTAATTAGGTCATAGATTTGAGAGTGCAATCGAGCGTGCACATCAATCAATCGATAACCAATTAAATATATACAAAACTTTGATAATGCTAATCAATAAACGATTTTATTATGTGAAGAACTTTGTCCGGAATAGGTTTTTTTCTATTATATTTTCTTAAATCAATAAACGTTTTACGCGGTTGCGTGCCATTATTTCAAGGCTTACAATTCTTAAAAAAAAGTCTAATTTATTTAATTATAAACTATTTTTTATTACTCTAATCCCTATATTCATAAAAACAAAAGACAATAAAGAAAAGAATTAGCTTATTGAAATATCGGGGAGAGGAAAAGATACACTAATATCGACTTATAGAATGAAAGAAGGATGGAAAAAGTTTTTAATAGTTGTCGTAATGTATAGATATTTTCCACTTCGTCTGCCATAAATACACAAAGTATTAAGAGAAGGAACAATGAAAGTGAGATCTTGAAAAACCTACATATCTAATAGATCGTGCATATTTTATTAACTTGATTACTTCTAATGCAGTTTGACGAAATATATCTATCCATTGAGTTGACAGAGAACATTTAATGTTGAAAACAGTTTACACATGAATAAATTATATTCTATACTTGGCTAAAAAAATTACAAATTAAGTCTACACAAGTCGTTACATTAAGGAAATGACAACAATTATTCACCTGAACCGGTTGCTGGATTAATTATAAAAAAGATATATATATATATATAAAGTGATGCACATATATATATATATGTGTATGTATATACATGTAAATATATATATATAGATATATATATATACATAGTAAAAAAGAAACAGTATAATAAATTATAGACAGTTATTAAGTATAGTACTACTAAAAAAATAGATAAACTATAAAAATATTCAAGGAAAGTACGCAGCATTATTCAAAAACATTAATATATATATTATACGGGTATGTACAATTTATGGTTCATACGCCATTAATATAAACATTTCGTGCCTTGTGTCCTAGATTTTATTATTTAATTTACATTTGCTATATTATATCTACACAGTATACTTTATTGACTATATTAAGACTATTAAATTTTTATAAGATCAAACTAATAGTTGATCAAAGAAGATTGTTGGTTAAATTTTCAATATCATCTTTTCAACAGGTATTTAGTTTATCAGCCCTACTATATTACTACTAGACTTTGCTAAAACAAACGTAAGCGAGGGAGAAAAAAGGAAAAAAAGGTTGTTAATTCTTGAATTGTTTGACTCGAGTATATCAAGCAAGCTAAATACATAATATTAAATATTAAAGAAACATTTCAATTGATTTAGGATAATATACTTAGAAGTAGTTTACTAACGTATTAAACTAAAAAAAAGCAATAAATTTGTGAATTTTTGCAATATTTAAAGAATTGGAAACGTATCCTTTAAAGTCATAAATACTTAAATAAATCATAGTTTGTTCTTTTTTTATAGATATACTTTATCAGAAAAAGAAAAAAGATAAAGAAATGGTGTTAATCTCCTATTAATACGATATATATCAGTGTAAGAAGAAGGAGAAAACTACGGTTTTTTATTTCAATTTTCATAAATGATTTATAGCGTGTTTAGGCTAACCTTTCAAAGACAATTAGCCTGGTTCCTAAACTTTTATATATATATATATATGCATATATACAAAAATACAATTTCCAGACTATATAACAATAAATACTTTATAAGAATAGGCTTATAAATAATAAAGAATAATTTAAAGAATTATTTTCACTATAATTTCAAATTGTTTATATATAAATTATTGAAAATTATATAGAATTAAGGACTATGAATGTAAGTACATATTCACTCTTTTTGCAATAGTTATAGTTTAATAATTTGTGCTAAATTAATATAAATTGTATAGTTTCATTTCCGTTTTATACTATTAATTATTCTTAATAAAAAAAAATTATTGCTACTGAAAATTATACTGGTATTGCACGCTAGATTTGGATTATAGGGAATGATTTCATTTAATGCTTACCTTGCCCGTGACGTATTTGATTGAACAATACTGTTTTCTCTAATTCTCATGACTGAATTCGCTCTTGAACTTTCAGACGAAATATCGTCTTTCATTAAACTGTAAATAGTAAAAGAAAATACATTAAAAATTCTTAAGTAACTGTTTGTTTAGTAAGCAATTTTAAGATTCATTCTCTATGTATGCACTACACATAGGATTCTTTTTTATATAGAAGCTATTTTCAAAGGTGATTAATAACAATGAAATGAGTGCAGTTTTTCCTACAGTATTTGAAAAATAATCCATTTATTGGACACTCCTCTATACATTAAATATTATAGAATAATGTCTTCTGCGTGCATTGCAGAAGTGTTGGTAAAGGGAAAAAGTGCTTTAAGTAGTCATTTATTCGATGAAATATCTTCAGAGAATGATCCTTTCATTAATTGCCATTAAACATACGAACGTATGTCTAAATTTGGCATAATTTTAAAAGCTTTTCCTTCTAAATTTATAACACTTTTAATGCCTTCTCTTTCATATTCTTTGAACAGAAAAGAAACTAGAAAAATTTCTATTAAAAGATGGGAAAAATTAAAAAAAAGAACTGTAAGATAAAGTAGAAAATTTAGCTAAAGAGAAATAAAAACACAAGTGATATATATACTAATACATCCGTCATTTTTTAACCTCTTTTAATTATATATAAAAACGTTTTTAAAGTGGGAAAATGTGAAATGTATAAAACAAAAAAAGTATAAAAAAACAAAACAATCTAAGCTAAAGAGATTGTTCATTCTTTCTTCGTTTTATAAGTTGTGTGAAAAAAGTTTTAGCTTTTCAAGTAAAAAAAATAAGATACAGTATATAGGACAAATTGAAAATAATAAAAAATAAAACAAAGGCAGATTCTATACAGTAATTGGTTTATATTTTAATTTTTTTTGTTTGTTTTTGGAGTATTAAAGCTAGGAAACTGTGAGAAACTTACTCCGTCTGGCTGTTCCTTATACTAGCTTTACTGAAAATTATCACAAGTTTTAATTAATTTATGTTTTTTTTCCATTTTGTTTTTGGAATTTTAAAAAGATTTTTAATTAAAATATTAATTAAATAAATAAATACTATAAATATAATATTATTAAAGAAAAAATACAATTAATATATGAAATAAATATCTTAATACCATAAAAGAAATAATATTATATCAACAATTTTGTTATAAAACTCTACTATAAAGTTTTTGAACTATTCAGCTTGAATAAGACGAATTATCGACAGCTTACAGTGATTATAGCCTACAAGTCTATTCTAATTAACAAGCTTACCCCCTACCCTCCTCTCGACCTATACTCTCAACCGCGCCTATCGCACCTACCCCACCGCAAGTTTCACTTATTTGCATTTATGTTCTAGTAATCTTTTGTATCTATAAAAGCATTGTAATTACTAGAATTGGATTTTACATTATAGACGAAACGAAATAATAGAAGGAAATATACAGTTGTTTTTTTTACTAGTAAAGCTATAAAATACATTATATAACTTTTAGGCTTAAAGAAAATTGAAAAACTGTTAATAAACTACGTTATATATTCTATTCTATTTTTTTCTCTTCTTATTATACTTTAAATGAAGCGCAGTAGAAAGTGTTTTTTTATTGAAAATCAAAAAGTATATTTCGTAAAGCTGTTAATGTTGTAAACATTGGTAGAAATTTCACACTCTGCTCACCGACCGATCGTTAACTTTTATATTTATTGTCGCTCTATTCTCGACTGACACAATATTACTTTATCGATGAAATAAAACTTTTGCTTTTTTTTTATAATTTTCCCTTTTTTTTTTTTAAAAAAAATTGTTCTTTCTTTTTTTTTTTAATGTTCAATAAAATAAGTATTATAGAGATATTAATAAATATAATAAGAATAATTTGTTTTATAGGAAATTTACCTTATTCGTCTTTCCTTCTGAATTTGTTGAAATTCTTTAGCGAATTCTGGCATAACGCTTTTCCTTCTTGTATTTGATTGAAGGATTCTTAGCTATACGTCGGTAGATGAAGAGAGATGATTGATGAGAGTTTTAATTGTAGTAATAAAAAAAAAGAAATAAATTAGTTAATTTATATTGCAGTATCTTTAATTAATCGTATTTCAACATAAATGTGCTAATGCATAAAGAAACTGTTTAATAACGGAGATCAATATTTTAATTTGCTCATCAAAGGCATAGCATTCAGGGTTGTTGCCTAGATACCATACAGACTGTCCTTATTTTGTATTACTAGTGATCACTATTAACACCAAGCATATTTGTAACTTTCATTTCTATTTATTTTTTTATTGTTTTGTAGTATCCAGTTGAGATATTCGATTGAAAGTGTTATTCGTATAATTGCTTCTAATAGGCCTTTGATAGATATATCGTAAAACGATTTATTTCTGGTATCGACAGAAAATCATTAGCTAATCTATAACGTTTACGTTTAGTTTCGTATAAACGGAAATTTACATACTATTTTGAAAAACTAAAAATGACCTTAACAGGCTTTAAATCAATCAAAAATTATTGTTCTCCTTCTTTTATTTCATTATTTTATCATTTTACACTCCACTGTAATTTTTCAATTGCCCTGAACTGTATATATACGATTAATTAAGGACCCTTTACGCTGTGCCTATCAATTATTGTTTAATATGATACGTGATAAGTTCGCAATAAAGTGTTTAAACGGTGATTAACTCAAAAGAAAAATTATTGATGTGTCTACCGCAAAATAAAATAAAAAACAATACTGCAAAACGAAAGATAAACATATCAAAAATAATATTAAAAATTAACGTTCAAGGATAATATGTTTATTAAAGTTTATACTATGCGTTTATAGTTTCTTAATGATAATATTTTAAAAGCCATACAAAAACATAAACTATATTTATATAATTCAAGCGCCAAAACAGAATGACAATAAAGAAAATGTCAATAATAACAGTGCTAAGAAAAATATTCCCTCCTTCCCTTCATACTCACTTATACGCAATATGTACAAGTGTATATGTTATCGGATTTTTTGAAATTATTAGAGATAATCCGCATAAAAATATCAAGAAGGGAGAGGAAGCTGATAGAAACGCTAGGCACGCACACTGACATATATAGAAAAGAGTATATCATATATATATATAAATTATATATATATATATATATATATATATATGATTTGATATTAAGCCTTATTCTTGTTTTTACTCTGCTTTTCCGTTTATATTTTATACTTACAGTGAATAATCTCTGTTTAAAACGACGAATTTGTTTCGTTTGTAAAGAGAAAATTAATTCAAAAAGAAATATATATATATAAATTTATATATATATATATATTAAAAGTTATAGAAAAACGTTATTAATAATAGACATTAATATATGCATTGAAGATATACATATCTTTATTAATTATCATTAATAATTAATAAAAATGTATAGTATACTTATATTGATTAGTGAAATCTTAGATAATATTAATAATTGCAAATTGTATGATGTTTTACTCTATATGAATTAAGTATCATCTTTCATACTTTGATATAAGAATAAGGGCTAAAAAGGTAGGGAATTGAAGTTTTTTATTACTTAGTCGTAATCAAGGCGTTATCTATATGATCATTTACGTTTTAAATATGATATTTACGTATAATTCATAATAATATTAATAATGGTCATAATTTTTTTCTCCTTCTTTTAGCGCAAAAATCAGTAACAAGTTATTAAAAAATCAACATATAATTATTAGAGTACTTGTTATATATTCCTTTTATTTTAACCATATTTCTGCTTTAAGCACTATTGATTTAACATTTTATATAAAGCATGAAAAGAATATAGTAAAACCTAATATTAGGTTTTTGAGCTATATATATAGCTATATATATTTAGAATATATTATTATTTTTATATTAATTTTCTATTCTAAATTCTATTAAAACTTAAAGAAAATTAACAGAATAAGAGAATTTATTAATCAACTTGAATAATTTACCGATATCTTATATAAACGATCTTTTCTATTACTCTATAAACAAATTAGAAAATTGCGTCTAATCTTAACTCTTTACACCTTTTGTTCTTTTTTATTTAATGAGAGAAAATGAAGGGAGAGAAAAGAGAAGTTCAGGTGTATTTGAGAGCGTAATTGGCGAGTTGAACACGTTCAAATCACATTATGGTCTGTTCAAACAAAATTCTAAGGCATGAAAAGAAGGCGAAACTTATAAGTATTAAAATATACGATCGAACAACTTTTTCAAAGCCAATATAAAAAATTCTAACAGCTACAGTAACGGATTAATATTGTTTAGATGTGTTTATAGGTTGGCCCCATTTAAGTGGACAGATATAATGTATTTGACCAAATGTCTTCACCCGCTATTTGTTAATACACACAGACATATAGATATATATTAATATACAATATCTATAACGCTCTATATATGTGTATACTAAAATGACAAACTAGATAATCTGATAAATATGTTATTAGTCTATCAAGTTTTTATGAAAACATCATTTTTTTCTTATAAATTATTCTACTTTATAAGATTATGAGAAAAATGTAAATAAATTATTGTTTAGTTATCAATATCGACTTTTAATGTATAAAATAATATATACAGTATATATATACTTTATATTCAAGATCTACCGATCAAAGTTAGATACTCTCTTTTTTATCCCTTCACTTAATAACCTGCTTACTAAAGATATTCTCGTCCGAATAATAACTTTTGTCATCATTCGCTTTTTTCCCAATTGTATAACACTATTATAGAATATAAAGAATCTCTAAAGTTCTTTCATTCTACCGCAAATATAAAAGTAAAAGTTGAAACCATACATTAAACTCCTAGTTTCGTGTCTGCTGAAACGATTGCCTTAGCTCATTAACGTAATCAAATAATCTGAAACGTAGTTAACGACGACTATTTCCATGCAAAACCTCAAAAAAAAAACGCTTTCCTTGTTAACTCTTACAGTAGCAAAAAAAGAAAGTTGAAACAAACCGATTGAGTCCTTTCGACGTCCACAGAACTCTTATGGCATTTGTATATCCAGAAACCATTATCCATCGCATAAGCTGTAAGAACCATTAAAGGAAAGAATGCGAACGTCACCCAAGCTTCCCACATGTCAATTACGCCTGGTGTCGAAAACCTTACTACAATCAACATCCATATATAAGCGAAAATCGACCAAACTGATGTTAGAAGAAAGACTCCCAACTCTTTAATTTTCTTCGGCTCACCCCCATCCACCACTAAAATACAAATTGCCGTAATAATTAACAGATTAAATGCCGCTGATCCTATAATTGTAAAAGTTCCAAGACCATCTCCTTCATCCTCTTTGCCTAATTTTTGGGCGGTTTCTCCTATAGCTAATAAGATTTCGGGTGCAGAACTACCGAATGCCATCAAAGTGAGATTAGCCACCGTTTCATTCCATACGAAGACTTCTACCTCTTTTACTTTACCTTCTTCTTCGTCGTATTTTTTGATTGTTTTCTTCTTGGCTGTTATCGATTCGATCGAGCACATGAACACGTCACTGGCGATCGCTATACCGAGGAATAAATAGATCAAGGCGACGATATATAGGAATCCACGAACACCTTCGTGCCACAAGTTTTCTGCAGGTAGTAGGAGCCATGATGAGCAATGTTCGTCTCCCGCTTCGACAAATTCAACAATATATCCTCTCGAGTAATTCGTATAAAAGGTCTCCTTCGACATATTAACGAAAGAAATTCTTCGATCCTTCAGCTGCCAATCTGATTTATACCCTTTTTCCTTACCAGCCTTTTAATACTTATTTCTAATTATATAATCATTTACTAAGTTAGTATCTTTGGGCAAAAGTGTTGGTAAGTATTCAAAAACATAGCTTAAGATCCTCTCTCACATACATTCACTAGCAAGACTGTTTACTAAATAACTAGGCGCATGAACCGCTCTTATCCCTCAGAACGACACCTAGCGGTGGTTGCCTTGTCCAAGTAGGATTATACATAGGAAAACTTCGATAATCATAAATTTAGCCTATTAATTTTTGAATATTAGATAATTTCCGTTGCCCTTCCTTACACAATTAAATAAACATTATGATAAGGATTTCTTACCCTTTTCTTTAAAACTTATTAAATATATAAAAGGAGTCATGTTTTCCCACCTACAAGGAGTACTGAGGTCGTTTCCGTAGATACAACCATCAAATGAGTAAGTACAGCAGATGTGTAATACCTTCACTAGTTTATTTCAAAAAATAGTAGCATTTGAGTAATATAGAAACAAATGGTAAAGAGAATTGTGAGATGGATCAACGTTCAATCTACGACATCGTATCCATCGTATGTTTCATATGAATTAGGAACTTCCCGCATATCATAACGTCCTTCCATAAACTGATCAGCTAAACGAATACCACCCTCTAAATGTCCATCTGAATAGATATGTATATATTAAATATACTATATTTAAGAATAAATGTTAAATACCTTTGGGAAAATTGCAGTTAATACATTTTTTAGCAGTAACATAATTTTCAGCATTACATTTTTTACATTTACTTGTATTGCGTCGATTTAAAACGGAGGCCTGTAAAGACAAAACAATTTATTAAGAAGTCTATATTTTGTAGTACCGAACTAACCTGTGGAGCTATAGATAAATGTGTATATTGATTCAAATTTTCTTCAAGGTTCCTTATAATTTCACATTGGTTTTCATTAATTTTTTCTAATTTAGCTTTTTCTTCAGCGAGTTCCGAAGCCTGAAAAACAATTTCATTATTATTAAATTAGAATGGAATTAATCTTCTTATTTTTTCTTACATTTTTACTTAATTTGTTTATTTTTATTTGTTGTTCATGATTAATTCTGTATAAATCCGATGTATTCGCATCTCTTATCTGAATGATTAGCGTTTAATAATAAAGCTTGCAAAGTATAGTAATTATATTTATTTTCAAACTTCTTTCGTAGTCGTCGGAGTCGACTTATCTCCTTTAAGAATTTCTATCTCCAACAATAGCCTCTGCTCATTTTTCATACAAGCTACTAATCTACTTTCAGCCTTATTAGCTCGATTATATTCGGTATGGCATTTTTCCTGGAGGTCTTGATATTTACTATTATCTTCTATGGTACAAGACTTTTGGAAGGATAATCTTTCAATTTCAACCTAAGTTCAATAAACAGACTTAGAGAATATCAAAATACGAAAATAGATTTATATTTTAGTAATATTAATCATCATCATTACTTTTTGTTCTTGAAGTTTATTTTGTTGCTGTTCAATTATATGTGTAAGATCACTTCGTTCAATCTGTCTCTTCTCAAGTTCTGATATTTGTTTCTAAACGAATATTTACAGAAAAATAATCTCCCTTTTAGCTACAAAGTATCTTTTCTTACCTTAAGCTGTTTTATTATTGCATCTTTTGATTTGAGAGATTCTAGATGTGTTTTCAACAGTGACAGCTGATCTGACACAACCTTGAAAGATTTAATAAATGACGGATTGAATATGCCTAATGATTCAATATTCTCTATGGCAGCAACTAGTGTATTAAATGTTTCATTTATCAATCTTTCGTGTTGTTTCGTTTCTTCACTGTTTTCCTATTTTGATCAAGTATTTCAGAATTTACCTATTTATTCTATTATATCATCATACAAACATTCGACATATCTTCCAATTTATACCATGCCGGCACACTATCTACCATATCGGAATCGCTCATTTCTTTATTGAACAGTAATCTTAATCTTCTGAAATAGGAAATTTGTGGACTTATCTATCAGAAGTAACCATACATTCTCCTTAAAAAAACCATATACACAAGCACAGTAACCACACTAAAAATATAGGTAAACTATTTTTAGCGACATCTGCAGGATATCAATTAAATAACTTTTACGTTATTGTACATTTCCCCGATAGGTAGTCTAGGTAAAAAACCTTCAATAATGAACCTCTACCTATAAAGTTACTAAAGGGGAAAAATACCTCAACCAATGACCTATATAATAACTTCAAAGGTAAATTTGTATTTGAGCAGATTTTAATGAGCTAACGAGAAAAACTTTAATAAAATGTTTATTTTTTATTAATATTTTCTTTATTCTCTATTATAAAGTTACGAGTAATGTATTTTTAAATTCTATTTGATTAGAAAGAATAATTGTGATTTTGATAAAAGAATATAGAATGATATTCTTTGAAGGTTGAGAGAAAATAGTACGAATATTATAGAAATTGGATTTCCCAATCCTCTTTTAGATGGAATGTCGGAACGAGAAGAGCCATAATTATAAAAGTTCCATTATTATTCACTTTTGAGGCAATTTCCCCTCTCTGTTCAAGTTAAAACCATAGATTTTTCCACAAAACTGGTCTCTGTTCTGCCTCTTTTAGTTTCAAGGGTTCTCCAACTCTTAAGCATTATTATGATATTAGACGTAATAGAATTGAAAAATTTTACGCAGAGGTCAATATCTCTGTCGAAAGCTCAAAAAAACTACAATAGAGACTTTTCTTATAAGCTTTATTATGTAGATATAGAAATACTGAAGAATGAAATTCTAACCAAAGACTAAAAGCCAATTTTTCTTTTAGGAACAGGAAATTAAAGATTTTCAATATAAAATAGCGGGAAAAAAAATAAGTACTAGAGACCAATAATAAATATGCAGCGAACGAGGATTACCCTACTAATAATTGAAAGGATTAATGACATTGCGGTGTTAGCATGCAGCGTTAGGATAGAGTGAAAATCTATTTGTTTCCAAGCCTCCATCGCTCTATCCAGTGCATAACGGACTAATAATAATAATAGTACTAATAGTAACAAAGGACGGTTATCATATAGAAATATAATAATGCGGGAGAAAAGGGAAAAAGTAAACCTGTGTGGTTAAAACGATTAGTCATTCTATAACCGTAGGCTTGTGCAACTGTTTTAATCTCAGGAAAGGGAAGAAGCAAGCAGCTGCTACCAAATTAAATCAATCACTTCTATCGTAATAAACGAAGGATAAAAATTCTGGAAAATTCTAACGTTTATAAAGGAATTACCAAGAAGATATAAGTCTTTCTCGAAGAGCGGCTTAACGAGGCAAAAAACCGAATAGATATTTAACTAAAAGGAATACAAGAGATCCTCCGTAAGAATAAATTAAAGGGGAATTTTAAAGATGAAAACCGATGTCTGATGCGAAAATGTAGGAAATCATTATCCAGAGAAGAAGATAAAATAAATAACATAAAATTATATAATAATAGAAAAATGCTACTTTTAATAATCAATTACATTTATCATAACATATATATAAACTATATTCACTTTTATACACTATATTTTATATATTAGTATATATACTCAAGTCAAACTAGATCTATCTTCTTCCCCTCTCCAATTATATAACTTCGGAAAGGGATTGTCTCCTTTCAATGCAAGTTTTCTTTGAATTAGAGCATTATCCCAATTTCTGACCTGATACTTAACCCTTATTTAATTACTTTCTAAGATGTATAGCGGAGATAGCTTAACATCTAATCTTTAGTAAACAGGATAAAATGAAAAACAGTATAGTAGAGTGCATTTAGTTTCGTATGTATATTGTTTATTGATAAAACTGGTCCTTATTTGAAATCTAAGAATAACCTTTTTTTATTCTTTTGTGGAAAGAAGATATAATTTTAAAATATACATTTGAAATAGAATTCGCATTTAAAACATATTTTCAATTCTTTTATACAATCTAATTAATAAACATTGTGCTTTCAAGTGCCAGTTTGGCGAAGCTTTAAATCGTAGTTTTAACCGACAAAGCTGATCAGATTTTCTTGAAAATATAATGTTCCTTGTTAAACTCAATACAATATACAGTACATGGTTTAGTAGGAAATGTAAGAAAAAAGCTGGTTAGAAAATCTGACCAAATGCATAAGAGGGATTAAACGATGCATATTTTAATAACAAACAACAACAGTAGCGAAAAAAACAGATTTTTCCTTCACCTTTCATGTTTTCATCAAGTCATTTTTATGCATGAATATTTTTTTCATCGTTTTTTCCATATCTTACTTTTATACATAAATCATTTGACTGCATGTTTATCAAACAAAAAGAATGCTTGCAATTATGCATAATTTTTTTTCGTTATAAGCGGATCAATATGCAAATAGAAATGTTCAAGTTATAATTTATGTACTGTATATCTATATATTTAAACAATAAACTTTTTGTATTGTTCAGAATGTATCTATTTCCTTTAAGACTTGTATGAATGTAAATGAAAAAGTAATAAATCATTCATCACCTTTTTTAGATAAACAAGAAAAAAAATAAAGTTTTGTCTTTTCTGCTCTGAATTTTCTCATAAATTGTCTCTTTTTTTTTTGTTTGTCTTTTTTTTTCATTTGTGTTTAGTGTCTTAGATCCACTTATTTCTGACAACCTACTGCAGTATTATCAGCCACACCGATACAAAGATAACATTTTTTTCTCAGATTGCTAACATATATACAATATACGTATATATATATATATATATACATATAGGATAGATAGATATATATATATATTTACATATGTACAGTATACAGTATATATGTATATAATAATAAAATTGTACATACATTTTGGGCATGTAACACATTATTTTTATACACAGATAGAGATAGAGTACAAATGTATTGCGCTGGTATAAAGTAAAAAGGAAAATAAAAGAACTATACTGAAAACGGACGGTTTGCTGAGACGTGCCCTTGTATAGAAATTTGTTTCATGTTTTGATTAGACACGATATTTTCTCCAATTCGAGAAGAATAGCAACAATAAGGAAGATGACATACATAAAAAACATACTGATCCCCATAGTCTTGTTCATTCGCCACTTAAACATTGCAATAATTATGATTACCATTAAAAGCATGGCAAAAAGAAGAAGGATGGAACAAGCCATGCCTTTTGACTCTACTCGGTATGGTGAACCGCCATTCACAGCGCCATATATTAACCAAGGGAGAGGTAACCTGATGGGATAAGCAGTGGAATGAATATGATTAAAGCAATTTAATTAAGTAGATTCTGTCTATGAAGTTACTAACCCAACCGTTACGTCAAAGATATTACTTCCAACCGAACTAGAGACGGCCATATCACCGTAACCTTTCTTTGCAACTATCACACTAGTTATTAAATCAGGAATACTAGTTCCGGCCGCCAGAAACGTCAAGCCCATGACCTATTAATCAATAAATCAATACGGGAAAAGCAATATTCGATTAGAATTAATTGAAAATGAACTGTTTCCAGTATTCTTACCGCTTCGTCGATGCCTATTGTATCACCTATAGTTTTCGCCCACCAGTTCATCAAGTACGAGTAACCAGCTATCCATAAGATACTACCAATAAATGTCCAAGGAAAGAATTGCCTTCTATTTGGTTTTCTAACATCAGGTATTGTTATCCATAATGGGAAAACTATGGGTGCAACCAGAATATAGGTTATCTGCTTCCTGAGGGTCTTCGGCCAACTAATATCAAGAGGTTCATTCGGCTCATCGAGTTCCTCCATTTTCTAGTTGAAGATAGAAGAAAGAATAAGCCTTAAAGTTACTTTTCCTACGTAATTTGCATCAATTAAAAAGAAAGACTTTTTTTTTATTTTAATAAAAGAAAACCAAAATCATTAAAACGCTTGAAAAAGCAACAAGTTTAATCTATGCTATGGTTTTGTTATACTTTTGGAATAGTATTTTATGTTTAAAAATTAAGTACAATAGCAAATATATAATTACGCTTGTTTATTATTAACTAGATTTTCCAGATGTCACACTATGTATTTTTATTTTTGGTAGAAAATTTAATACTGTGAGCTTAACATATATTATATAATTGTACTAACTTGATTGTCACTTTGACTACTGCAGTCGTCTTTGTCATTATCAATTGCAGTCGTTCTGGTAATCACAGCTTCTTGTTTTATCTATAAAGGGAAGAGAGGATAAAGTAATAAATAATTAAGAATTATTAGTCATTTGATAGAAAAAATGAATGGGTAAATTGATTATAAAATAAAGGCCGATTTTTTTTTCCTTCTCTTATAACCTGTGAAAAGTATAGATTTCTTTACATTATTCATTCATAAATACTGTAATGCTGCAAATGGCGATGATTTGCAGAAAAAAAATAAAAGTCATGAAATGAACTTGTCGAAAGCGACTAAGGTTACTCAGAAAAAGATAATTAAAAGGAATCATTAATCGATAGGGAAGAAGGTGAACATTTTGACTTTTCGTTATTAAAAAGACAACGTTTTTTATATCCTTCAGGGGCCTCATTAGACAAAATGCCGACGTTATAATTTTACTAATGATTAAACCAAATCTGATTGATTTCATTAATATTAATATCCCCTTTTTGTACTTGGTTCTGATTAAAAATAAAAGAAAAGTTGTATTACCTCTGTATCGTCAATACTATTGATATTTGTTAAAGTTGTATGCTGGCTAGGATTTCTTGAACTTGGAAGACTTCCATTCTTTGCTGCTTGACCATTAAAGAGGGATGTACCATTGGCAAATGGTGGAGGAGTAGCTGATAACCGACCATTCGATATAGCCTGAATATGACCGTTTTCTGGAGGATTCGCGCCGAAACCGTTCATCTCTCCTTCTTGCCTTTCAGGCACTGCGACGGACATAGAAGCAATAGCGTGTAGTCTTAGTGCTTTTTCGTGCACTTTGCCTGCATATAGTATAAAAATATTCTCTAAAACAAGGGTTTAACTAAAAAGTAGAGAGCATGCGGTCAAAAAAGAAAGAGGAAAGAGGTTTTGTGCTCATTGAAAAATTGCTAGAGGAAAGGATTCTAAATTAAGGTTATTAATTTCCCTGTTATTAGCAGTATGCGCCGTATACAGAAAATAATATACGTTATATACCCACGTGAGTGCTGTATATCGCATGCTACTAAAGGAAAAAAAGATGGTGAGGGGGCGTGCTTTAGATGTTTGTTCTTCATCTAGAATATTTTTTATACATTGTCTTATGGATACAAAAAAAAACCTACTTTCGTTCAAAGGATCGATTGTATGGATCATTAGCTGCATAATTCCATGTCGATATTTCGAACTGCCGCTCTTTAAGCCACCAACTAGGCTTTGAGATCGAGCCCGAGGCTGAGGAGGAGGCTATTTTTGGTTTACGGAAAAGAAATACAATTAAATATGTACTAGGTCAAAAAAAAATATTCTTTTCAAAAGAGCATGTTCCATTGAATTAAAAAAAAAGGAACAGTAGATCTAGTACTCGACACCTTTGAAAGGTATAGAATTTAGGAAAAATGACTTTTTAATGAAATATGTTTGTACTAATTACCATATGATGCGATCTAAATACCTATCAATGGACATAATTATTCAGTATATATTTTAATTATTTTGAACTGAAATAGAACTTTTTGTAAAAGGATTGGAGAAAGATTAATGAGAATTGTTTCCCGCTTTCTTACATCGTAAATTATCTCCAAAGGACATTTCAAAGTCACAAATAACGCAAATAATGACACTAACAACAATTATGGTCTAAACAGAAGCTTTTAGAGTTAAAATTTTAAAATGGATATTTATACAACTATTGAAAAAAATACCAGTGTCATAGAGAGAAAATAAACAAGGTGAGAAAGAAAAGGAAACGAGACAAACAATTGTGTAGCTTGTGGATCTTTAGTTCAATGACAATCAATATTATCCCCTTTTCTTCCGTTGTACGCAAATATTAGAGATAAAAAAAAAACAGTTGTACAGCGATCAAAAAAGTATTTTTTTTAAATGACTAGAAGCCTATCAAATTATCAGGCTTACGCTCATCTAGACAGTTTTCAGGTGTGACTTGTTTTCCATGTTTCCATAGAAACCGTATTCGACGGATTCCTTTAGAATGTTACGACGAATAAGTTTATAAGACAAAGAAGAGTATTACTTTTCTCAATAAACAAGAATCGAATATACATAAAGTAAATTATATAAGGAATGCAAAGTTGTAAAAATTCTTATATACGGTATATGTAGTATATATATATATAAAAAAAATAAGAATGCATCTATGTAAATATGTCATTAGAGATATTAATAAAATGAAATTATTTGCAAACATCCTTATCTCTTTAATAATGTTATATGTTTACGCTTTATAAATATATATATATATATATTTATATATGGCTTTCTAAATTATATTAATAAACATATTAATAAATATAATATTTGGAAAATAAACTTCACACACTACACGATTATATTCAAAGTAATTACATCCCTAATAGTTTAGTTTGTATTGGGAACAAGTAGAGAGTCTCTTACTTTCTAGTAGACATTAGATTTCAAGGCAACAGTACTAATGTTTACCATCTACCTATCTAAAATCAAGAGATTTATAGAAACTTTTAGTCAAAACTTATATTTCTTTTTTTAAATAATTAGTTTTAGACTTTTTCTCTTTATTTTCATATTCAAACCTCTTCAATCAGTTATTAAATTGTAATTGTTACTGATACTCAACTTATGTATACTTGCTTATCAATCTTTACTGGGAAATGCTAAGCAATAACTCCTTATTGGACAAATATTATCGATATTCTGAAATACAGTTTCATACCGCATCAAAGCTTAGAGCTACTTATTTAATTGAGGATAAGGAGAAGATTTACCTGGATTTTGGTCTACTGAGTATAGAAAATCTGTGGAAATTCTCTATAACTTTATTGATAATAATTTTGCAATACTCTATTCGTTTCCTCCGAAAATTAGCTACGATCAAATAAAAACTTTCAAGATTAGATTCGATAACATCGACCTACATAAATTTGTCTCACTATTCCTAGTATCTTTTGTATCGTGCTGTCATGACAACTGCACTTTAAGCATCTATTTGCATACACGCTATTCTCCATTAGCCGTTGCTAGTGTTCGGATAAACAGCATCAAAACAATAAGCAATAAGTCTAATCATATTTTCCTTAGATACCTCTCATCATCAATTCTTTTTTAGAATATAGTATTTTCGTTCAAAATAACAGCATATTGAAAGAAAGAGATGAATAAGGCGATACTTTCCTTTAAGAAATAATAAACACAATGATAAAAGGAAAATATGCTTCATCGGATATTAAATGCAATGCAAATTTGTATATGGTAAATATACTACACCTTTAATAATTTACCTTACTTAGCGAGAAATTAAAAATTATAATCTGCTCTCGTAATTTACTTTTTGAAATGTAAAACTATTGAAGAAAAGTAAATAGACTGCAAATTAAAGGAAGTTGGAACTATAATTGTTTCTAAAATATTAATAGGTGAAATGTTGGTAGAACAAGATGAAAGATAAATAGAAACAAGTCGATTTCGATTAACGAATTCGTGTTGAGGAATAGAATGACGAAAATCGTTAAACAGCGAATAATTAACAAACTAACGCGTCATTGAGTTAGTTATTGAAGTTACACTGAAGTTCTATTTTTAAATGATTCTCTCATTTCATGTTTATGTAAAAATTAATATCGTTACCTGTGGGGGAGGACTTGGAGAGTTCTCTTCCATTGATGAGTTACCAACAGGTCTAGGTGTAGGACTCCCAGACTCTCTAATAAGGTTGTCACGACTTCTCATCGAAGTTACTTTATTCCCGTTTAGTCTAGATTTTACGAAATCTTCAAAGTCTTGATTGAATTTCATGAAGAGAACGTAGGAAATATAACAAAGCAATAATATTAAAGCCTCCCACCAGTCAATCCACTTATCAATAAAGAAGCCAATAAGACAAGCTAGCGAAATCGAGTAAAATGTAACGTCGCGAAAGAGAGGCCACCAAGTTAGGACTAAAACACCTTTGCTGAAAAGTGCGCACATTCCTATTACAAAAAGGATGTTGAAAACTGCAGAACCAACAATAGTTCCAATTCCTACATTAGAATTTGCAATAAATACTCCAATAAAGGAAGTAAATAGTTCGGGAGCAGAACCGCCTGCAGCCATAAAAGTAGCGCCGGCAACATCCTCAGATATATTTAGGACTTCTGTGATCACTTCGAGACTCGGTACGAAAAATTCATCACATACGACTGCAAGAGCCACAAACATATAAATAGTACCGAAGATGTGCAAGGTTATAGCCCCTTTTTTTAGCTGATCTTCCGAGAATATACCATTAGGATACTCGCTTTTTGAAGAAGAGGAGCTATTAGAAGCCAATAAATGTCTGGAGGTTGGAGAAAAGTCGGACCGAACTTCAGAACGACTTAAGTAAATTAAAGCAAAGTAACTAAGAGTAATAAGTGTTGCTAAGACGCCAGTCCGTAAGAGTCTATACTTTTTCCTTATCCGACACCTGATTCGCAGGTACGAAATTGCTCTGTTTAATATTGTCATATTTCCTTTTGTTGTCTTAGGCTTTCTTCCGAACTCGTTTATGGCACATAGTTCACTACTGATGATAAGAATAAATGAAATAAAATAAATTATTGTCATTTGCAAATGTAATATATAAACGCAATTATACAAACAATACTGGAAATTTACAAAAATTGATAAAATACAAACAAACAATTCCCTTTTGACGCCTAATCGATATCAATGAAATTAATTTTATTTTTTACCTATTAAAATAATCAAATAGATCGACTTTCTAGCCCATCCCTCTCTATCTCTCCCTTCTTTGCTATGTTGGTCTTTTCCTCCTCTGTCCACCTACGCCTCTTTTCCCTCTCACCCTCTTAGCCATCTAACGATACCTCACCTTTGATAAAAACTGTTACAATTACGGGCTTTTGTACTCGAGTTTTTGATTCTCGCCAAAATAAAATACCTGATGCGCTTTTGTTCCAGGTGTGTTTAAAATGTAATACCCTTTCTGGGAATTGGCTTTTTATAGATGAACTTAGGAAGAAAAACTTCAATGATATAAAAGTGAGAGGAGATAAATTAAAAAAACGAACAAATCTATTCGACACGCTCTACATCGATTAATTTAAATTATCGATAGTCAATTGCCGATTTAAAAAAAATCATACAAAACATCTCAGATGTTTATATCGTTTCTCTGACTACCAAGATCAATATGGTGGCAATTGAACGCTCATTTCGACGGCGTCTCAAAATCGGCTCCTATACGTCAATTGCCAACAATCGACCTCTTCAGAATAGAGTTTGTTCCGTCTACAATGTTCGATAACAAACTCTTAATCATACGGGGGAAGGAGAGATTTGTTGAGTGTTAATTTTTACTCGCGGAATATTTGAGATATCCTTAAAGCTAAACACAATTCTATTAATATTTCCTAAGAACAAGAGTAGCCATATTAATAAATAAATAATCCTTATTCTTTTAATGACATGCGATAAATTAAATGTAAATTAATAACTAAGTAAGAACATTTTAGCATATCTCGATATAAATATAGAACAGAAAATACAACATGACATTTATCAACATTTACCATAAGCTGCCCTCTGTCATTACATAATCATAACTACCAAATATTTAAATACTATCCCTATTTTATGTGTTTATAGCATATAAACTTATGAATTGGCATTTTATATGTCAATGCAAATATATATATGTTGCTAAAAACTGTATATATATATATATATATAGTATATCTTGATATCAGAATTTTCACACTCCAAGTAAAGCTTTCGTAGATCAAAAATGTTCTAAATATATATTTATTTAACTATGTACTCTAAATATATTTATTAATACTTGTAATTAAAGTTATATAATAAGCATATATCTTTATATATATTTATGCATAAGATATATGGTAATCGTAGATAAACTTGGTTTCTTTCAATGAAAAATAAAATCCTCAATATACCATCTCTTTCCTGTATCATGGATTTTGCAGGGTAGGTACTTCATTTGTTTTCTACTGCTGAATATTATTATTCCTCTTCATACAGTTTGGAGACATATACACAGTTTTAAATGAATATATTGTAAATATCTTCTCTTACATTCACTTATATATAAATGCTTTAGGCAATTGAAAATATTGTAAAAACATTCATATATATATATATATATATATGCAATAAATATAGACCTAAACACAAATTGTCCTTTGAATCATACATATTAATATAATTTTTAATTATTTTCCCTTTTAGACAGCTTGAAAGAACTTTGATTTGACACTATTTAGGCTTTCTTTAAACACATTCTTGACCTTAGAAAAGCGCAAGTGTCGAATCAAGGTACAATATTAGCACGTAAAACTAGCAGGTTATATTTTTCCTTAGCAAAAACATTCGAAACCATAAATATATTATAACGAACAACTAATTACCGGTTACATCATTCCAAACAAAAATTTATAAAGGAAGTTAAAAAATCTTTATTACCATACGAAAGCTGAATAGAACTCTCACTCACCTGGTTAGAGTGTCTAGTGACGGCTAGACGACCAAGAGAGGGCTGTGACGTCACTCGCATAAAATTAACGTAGACTGCTATAATCAATTAATTACTCTTTCACAGTAGCCCTTCTAGCGTCAGTTCCTATATTCTTTGATTATTATTTATATAGAAAATAATTATCAAATTGTTTTTAAAACAATTACACGGAATTTTAAGATAAAATCGAATAGAAACAGTCGTCGCAACACACATGATACATACAGTGTATATATATATATATATATATATATATTTATTTGTTTATATATTAATACATATAAATTTATATATATTGTAAATACATTAGCGTTTTATAAATAATATAGCAAAAATGTAAAGTCTACTTACAAAATCTAACTAGTGTGAAAATTTCTACTTAGGCATACTGACTTAAGCGGTTTGCATATTTTGCCTGGCTACGGTATATTTAGTATATTACTAAGAGCAGGATTAAAACGACGTGTAATTAGTTGCCATTAAAATATCTAAGTAAAAAGGTAATATAAAACCTTTTGAACACTTTCCGTAGGTCAATTTTTGCTTTAGTCTTTATGATTATAGCGCCCGTCCTTCTTTCAAGTTGACGAAATATATTGACATGACTTTACATAACTTAATAACTTGTATATTATTGAGAAAGGACATTATTGACTTGGTCGTCTACTTGCTTGTCCTTTTTTACTGACAGTTTTTTTTAAAACCTTTACGAAATAGAAAGATTAAGCATTTATAAAAAAAAAAATCAATGAGGCCTTTTACTATAAAATATTTCTTTTAGCAAAATGTTTATAAATGCATCTTACTTTTGTATATTCCATCCATTAATTATAATATCGAAAGGAGAAAAATTCCTTTTTAGGTATCATTTTCAACATCTTTATAAGTCACTTTTTTTTTCTATATTTTTTTTTTTAAAAAAAAACCAATTATAGAAAAAGAATTGAATTAAATCCGGTTTTTCTTTATGTAAGAATAATTTATTAATAAATCAATTGTTAATGCTTCAATTCATTTTATTAATATTTGTTCTTGATAAAATAAAGGGAAATGTTAGCAAAAGAAGAAAAGGATGTACTGGTTCTAAAAGTGTCAAAATTTGGTTCAGTTTGTTTCTTTCCTTAAAACAAACATCTAATGCTTTGTATTTTAATTACAAGTAACATACTATAGAATAATAGATAATTTTTTTCAACTATAAGAAAGCGTTAATAGAGTTAATACACTCTATTCTATACGTAAATGCCTTATAAATATAGTATATGCCTATACATAAAAAGTGCATTTATATTTAATATAAACACTTGGTTACATATATAGATTATTTGAGAATCATTTATTTTTTTAGTTAATTGGTCTCAGAACTGAAATATGAGAGAATCTCTTCACTTTCAAATACGAAAGTATAATTATAATCAATTTTTTTTCACTTTGAATAATTATGAAAGATGACATTTTAATTTAAGTATTTTATTGGCCAATACCACTATCCCTTCTGTCCTTCTTTCCCTTGCAACTCAAACAGTCAGTAGACAGGATACAAAAAGATTTACTTTCTTTTTTCTCGTTTCTTCTAGTCTACGTCAGACTTTTCTTTGGGATTTGCCAGATCATTCACCTTAATCTATTGTATTCGGATTATATGGAAGAGTGCAAACTCTTGAAAAAAGATACAATTTCCTCTATCCCCTATTTTTCAAATACTCTTAAAAGCAAAAAACCAATATGTGTAAAGTTTAATGTATTTATTAGTATATACTGTATGTTTATAGGTTAAATGCTGCTGTAAAATAATGATAGTTATAAATATTACCACATCATCTTAAGCCGTTGCTATTTTGGAAATTTATCGTGATGTAATTCGATTGTAATTCTATCACTCTTCCTTTAACATGTTAAAAGTGTCGACTCTAAAACGAAGTGTGCACTTTGATGTTGCAGTTCTTTCATTTTTTTCTTAGGTTACGTTAGGCTTTGATTTATAAGCGTATCGATTACAATTCATTCGATTTGCTGGCGAATGTTTAATATTTACAATACATTACTCCTACGCATCCAATTCAGCAAAGCGTTTTTTGAATGCAAGGCAGAAACGAGGGAAAACTAATCAATAATTTACCAACTTTTATATTATACTAAACGTTAATTTTTTTTCAAGTATGATAATTAATATTTTAAAACCAATAATTAATAAGTTTTTGATATAATATACGTCCTTGAAGAAAAAATCAATCTTTCTTGCCATTTTAATAAGAAAGTTAACGAATTATCGATATATTGATTTATTTTGTGACGTAGCAGAATACTGAAAAAGGACATAAATAGTAAATATTTAATTCTCCATTTGTACTATTAATATTTCGTTATGGTAAATATATGCTTTATTTCTCATATAATCAGATAAAAAAATTCCCCAACAGTATTCTTTGTTTTGTTACGCTTAATTTTTAATCCTATTATATAACATATTCTATTTTAGCGAATAAAGGAAGCAATGCTTGGGAATCCTTTCAACAAGCCTCAATACATACTATATAAAATAAGCTATACACGCTTGAGCTGTTATTAATTAAGTGGTAATTGTATTGTTTATAAGTAAAAATTTTGTTAAAAAGTATTATTGATTCTAATTATATTCTAGTCACTATTTGATCAAACTCATAAATGTCAAATGTCAATCGTTATTTTTTGTATTCATTGATAACCTCTTTGAATTACTCCTTTTCTGTGTTGTATATAATGAATTAGCTCTAACACTGCAAAATCCATAATTTCGAATAAACTGAGTATAGTTCCACCTAACAACAAGCTAAATGCCCCTCCAACATCTGCTAGTAGTTTTAATACCAAATAACCAGCTTCTTCTTCTATGTGAGTAGATGTCATTGATGAAAAGAAAATATTTAATAGAATATAATTGTCTGTAATAACTTCTCTCGAAACTTTATGTTTAAATACATAACTTTCCAAAAAGTATTCGCTTAACTTTGCTTGAGTTACTAAGGTAATGAAGTCTCTACCAAAGCATTGAGGTGAGCAATTACACTGTTTATGAATTTCGTTGTTAGTAAAATTATCTCTTTCTCTTATGACGCAGAGTGTATCGTAAGGAGAACAAATAGAAGCATTTCCTGTCATATAACCTTGTCTACATCCACATAATACTGTTATATGCTTGCTAAAGCAATTCAAAAAGCATAATTTGGTTCTATAGTTTGGATCGTTATTACAATTCCCATAAGGCTTAGGAAGAAAAGTTCGCTTTTCTAATCTAACACCTATGTTAACCATATGGCCAGGTTGAGCTTTTAGTCCTCCTTCCATTAACGGTAGTTCCGTTCTATCATGAACTAAAACACGAAAAGCGATAGAAGGCGAATGGACAACCAAATACTCCGATTGGTTTGCATTTAAAGTCAATGACAAGCCGTAATTGACACCAGGCTGACTAATGAACAAAGAAGCATTTCCTTTCGAAAGAAACCAATAAGTATAAGCTTAAATGGAACATGTAGGTTAATTACCTGGAGCAAACTGAAAACATTTTCCCATTTTCGTCTGAACATAGCGGAAGTCTTGCAAAGGATCACAAAATGCTCCCTTAAATATACACTTTAATCGAAGTAAAATAATACTCTCAATGTTGATATTTATGAATAATTTGAAAGAGAATATACAGATATTACCTCTTTGATTGATTCTTCTATCGATGGCGCATAACGTGCATAAATATCTCCCCAGTTGACTTCTGTCGATGTTTTTGTCTGGTCGCGTAAATAGTCCAAATTCAAATTTTTATTCTTCTCTTTGACTTCCCTTAAAGGTGGCCATACGACTTCTACGACTTTTTTTAAACCTAACAAAGGTATTTTTGGTACGATGTTAAAATAGCTTTCTAAAGTTTAATGAAACCTTATATACCATCTCTTTCTACAGCACTTTTCTTCATTTCATTCTCATTGCAGATAGTTACTGTTGGAAATTTCAGGATAGGATTATTCACATTCTTTATAATGGTTACAGTGTCATATTTAAAGAAAGCCGTAAGTCTATCTTGAATTTGGAAGGTCATAAAGCATATACCGAACAAGATTAGTATTGTCCAAATTATTTTTTTGTATATAGAAGTCTTCATATCGTTGGTGTGCCTTAAACCAACGATTGAAACGTGACCAGTAAACTTCGAAAGGCGATTAAACCAAGAAATCTCATCTAATCTGCAATCCTTAATCGATGAGTCAGTGTCTTTCGCTTCTGTTATTTCCATTACATTTATTTTTTTCGTCTTAACCATCGTTAACTTTGTTGTTCTACTTGGTTGTGTAAACAGCTTATCCCAACCGAATTTGTTATCTTAATGATGAAGAAGGTATTATACGCCATCTACATACATCATATACCATTACTAATTGATATAACAGTTTCATAATATTATTTAATTAATAATTCAAAACTTTAAAAGCTTTTTTTATACTTTTTTTCATGCTGCTAATTTATTTACTGCCATGCAGTGTGACAATTATCGGTTTCACTAAAAATAAGTGTTAATTGATATGCTAAATAGATTTTAGTACCGCAAGTTCAAAAATAAACGTGTATTGATAAAAGAAATAAAATAGACGCTATTGGGGTTAATGCGCTGCAGAAAATTGCACTCTCAATATATTATGCACCATATTTAGCTTACTTTTTGAGTACAGCTGGATTAATATTGCAAAAAGCATCTCTGACTTTGTCTCTATCCCCTTTTCTCTATCTCCTCCTTTACTTGATGGTATTTTGTACTTCTATCCCAATCTCATTTTCAACTGTTTTCACATTTCCATTTGTCACTCTCCTTACCATTTATTTTTCTCTAATATATTTTTTTCCTTGAATGCCAAAGGCTTATTTAATTAAATATTCCTTAAAGACATACTTTTAGAATTAACAACGATAATACTTATTACAAGCAAAAGAGAAATCAAAATTGTCAGAAAAATACCGAGTTTAGATTGAAATATAAAAGTAAAAAAAAAACTAGAGAAAAAGGAAAACCGTCATGTGCCTTTTTTTTCATCAATAGCGATAGCGATGGTTAAAGAAATCGCTTATCTGTTCGAATCGAGGATATACAGTATTTACTAAGAAAAGAAAAACAGGAAAACTATCAAATGTAGACTTTCTAACCAGTAAATGTCTACGTTTTACAGCTATTTCTTTCTTCTCTTGCTACCGCTTCGTAACATTGAAAGAGTAGGACGAAAAAAATCGAAAGAAACTTTCAAATAGAATTAATAAGATATAATGGTTTAATTGAACGTAAGTTGTTAGAAAACAACTTTTCTGACCGTCGGGGTTGGTAAACAGTCTATTGAAACGACTATTGAACATTAACGCTTTTAAAATGTCATTTATTCGTTAAAAAAGGAAGTACATTCTCAGCCCAAATGATGCGTGAAGGTAAGTTAATCCGCTGTTGAATTGAACTGGACGATGGATGATATCAATTGTTTTTTTTTTTATCTTTTATTCTTAAAATTAAAAAACTAATGAATTATATAAAATCTTTTATTTTTTTTCTAACGAATTTAAAGAATTAAGAACATTGCACCTTATTTTCCTGATGGATATACCCGTGAAATAAAATTGCAAGTGAAAGCTCTACACCTTTCTGTTAAACCGTAGGTGGCGGTAGTGGTAACTACGCCATCTCATACGTTTACGATATCGATACTAGTGTACTCTATTGGTGAACCTAAATCTTCAATTAATAATAGTATAGCCTAAACGTGATTCTAATATCTCATCTTATTGGACGGAATGTAGAAAATAAATAAAGATCAACCGTTTCAATTATCCCTGGACGTGTCTAATCTACGAAAGGAAGGATATTTATGGCCGAAACAAAGGAATCAATCTTGGAAGAGGTCGAGAAAACATTATATCAATTAACGCACTCATACGTTAGGTTAGAACGTATAACAACGTCGAATGGATTATCACAAGATGTTTATGAAGAATTAAACATTGATTCAAATCCAAGAGCGTCTAATCTTGTAGGAAAAAGAAGATCATTAATTGTTGTTTTAAAAAATGATTACATAGCTAAAGAGGAGATATCAAGTAAAAGAAAAAAGGAAAGGGAAGAGTATCAACGAAAAAAAAAATAATTATCACAGAATAAGGAGAAGGAGAAGGAAAATGAGACGAAAAGAGGATTTAATTGATTAGTATTAATGTACCTGCAAAAAAAAAAAAAGGAACACAAAAAGATAATTTCTAATTTTACCAAAACACTTATAACAGAGGTAGCGCATCTAGTCCAAGTATCGATTTCTCCAGAATTTATAAGCAGCCTATAACTTTACATTTCTTTCTTCTGTTGACTTCTTCTCTACTCTTATAATTTTGTAAATAAAAATATAGAAATTAGACACAGATAAATGGAACAAGAGAAAACAAGGATTGAAGTAAAGTACTTAATTATTTTGTTGGAAATGTCTTAAATAACAAAGAAGATTATTTATTTCTATTTCTTTGAAACTTGATAAACAAAGGAACGAAATTCATGGAAATGTTCAACAAATATCAAAAATATATTTCCATTTTTTCTTTTTATGACGAAGAATTTTTCTTGAATGAATTTTAAAAGATTAAAACATTACAAGACTTCCATATGTATCTGCATATATGTTATTATTTTAATACAACTATATCTAGTTAACTTTAAAATCAATTTTTTAATTTTACACCAAGTTCAGACTCTAAACATGTATAACTTTACCTTTAACTTTTCTATAAGTAATACGTATTCAATATATAATAAGTTATCTTTTTGTTCTTTAGAAAGAAAAAGGTGTCCTTCTTTTATTCTTATAATAAACTTTGATATTTTCTACTCTTTCTCTTCTTATAATTAATATCAAATTTTGTACTTAATCTTCCATTATATTTTTCCAAGCTGCATTATCTATTTTTATTCCTTTTTTTTTGCACTTTATTTTTAGCCTTATAATTAATTATTTTTCCCTTTAAGAGAAGAAAAAAAAGGAGTCTGTAATTTGTTATATAATCGGCTAATATTCAAACTTTCTGCTCCCTTCGTTTCTTTATCCTATAATAAGAGATTAAGATTCCATTAGCTGTTGAAAAGAATCCATTTGGAAATTATGCCGTCTTCTGTTTCTTCTTTTCGCCTGTCTCTTAGAAACAATGAATAATTATTAGTATTCTTTCTGCAATGTAGGTTAATGTCCTCTAGATTATTTTTCGTTTGGCAATCATGATGAATGATTTTTATATCTTAATATTTCTCCATTTTCAAAGCTATCGTCTCTTTCATTTTATTTTTTATTTAAATATTCATTAAAAGTAACATTCCCAATTACCTATAAAATCAATAATTTGTTACTTTCTCATTATTTAATGAAATCAAACGGTTTAAGACTAATATCTGTATCTAATCCCAGATAGTCTAGTGGTTATGATTCCCGGCTCTCACCCGGGCGGCCCGGGTTCGATTCCCGGTCTGGGAGTAATTTTTTGTTTTTCCTAGACAATAAAAACTCAATATTTTAATAAAATGCCTACACCGTCCACGCTTTAAAATCGTGCAATTTTACCATTTTGTACAGCAAGTCCCAGATAGTCTAGTGGTTATGATTCCCGGCTCTCACCCGGGCGGCCCGGGTTCGATTCCCGGTCTGGGAGTAGTTTTTTGTTTTTTGGCTATTTATGCTATAAGTTTATAGTTAAGTTAACTGGCAAGTAATTTACATACAGGTTGTCGGTCTCTTTTTTTCTCCCTATATTGAAATAATCAAGATTAACGGTCGGTAGGTAATTGTGTTAGTGTGAGAAGAAACGAAAGATGGCGCTTTAAGTTTTTCGAAATAGTTCATAAAATTATATCCCGTTCTAAAAAGAGGACAGGAAATAAAAAACTGTTACTTGTTGATTAATAAGAGAAGTAGACTCAAGAGAACAGAACTATAGCGGTATATAAGACGATTGTAAATTGGGAAAAGAAAATTGATTAGAGGAGCTGTATTAATTTCATCAAGGTGAAAAGTTTCCAATGAAAGATTCTTACTAAAGAGATTTTCGTCTGTGAAGATGTTTGACAACAGCGTAAGATCTGAGTTCATCAAAAGATTCTACTTATGTAGGAGCTATTGAATACAAAACGAAACGTAAAGGAGTCTTTGACAGATATTTCCTAGAAGTTACAATTAATATTTTAGAATTATTGTAAGCGTTATAAAAGTTACCCTTTCTAAATCTTCAAATCTAGTTACGTCTGTTAATCTGATCAAAGTATTAACAAAATATTTCCCTGTGGGATTAACCCTTTTATAATAATGATTACATTTTTTAAAGAAATCCACTCAATAACATATCCCCTCGTTTTCCTTAAAACTCTAATTAAATAATAATCTGTTAGTATCGAGTCTTTTTTATTATATAGCCCGCCTACTTGTTTCTTCTCTATTCTTTCGACGATCTATATAATGTTTACATTATCTTCATCATCAATAATTTTTTAATATGTTATAGTGACATCTAGTAGGTACTTTTTAATTATACATATTTTTTTTTCATTTATCTTAATGATTAGAGTAATCGGAAATAAAATACAGAATTTCCTCCTTTTACTTAATAGTGGAAATTTTAACGTAATTATCAATTTATATATAAAGTATAAATATATATAATGTTTCTATGCAGAATGTTTATTTATAGAATATATTTTATAAGATTATTTAACGATGAAAAAAGGAACTAATATAAGAAATCTACATTTTTATTGTTACAAATTATTCCCATCTGTTTTTCGGTGATCAAAGGCAAAGCAATGAATTTTGCATGCAAAGTTTAGCATTAGTGCATCTGATTTCAAGAATCAAAGAAAATTTTTAGAACCATTTACAAAATCACGAAAATCTTAGCCAACTAAATAGATGTTTATAATATTTTTTTTCCTATTCCTTCTCTTTCCTTTCCTCTCTTTCTAAATTAAATCTCTATCTGTCACACTATCTTTCTCTCCTCCCTCCAAAAACAAAAATAAAAACTTGTTTTTAACCTTTATTTTATCTTTTTATCTTCTTTTCTCTCTTGTTCCCTTTGCAGCTTTTTTCATTTTTAAAAACACCAAACTAAAATATTGTAATATAAAACAAATGTTTTTGCAGTGTTTCATGTCAAAGGAGAATTCAGTATATTTATTTTTTTAGAATACTAAAATATCTATAAAAGATACAAACTAGGTCAAAGGGAAAAAAATAATAAAAAATAAAAATAACTTAATATTTAATTAGATAGCGAGAAGAAGAAGAAGAAAAAGAAAAAAGAAGAAAGAAAGAAAGTATTATTTAAGGACTGTGTCTTTCCTGTTTCTTAAATTAAAAAGTTCAAATATCAATAATTTAACATCACCTCGAGAGTTGTTAAAAAGAATTATAAGAAAATTATCATCAGGTGTGAACTGTGTACTAAGGACCATTCCGTCAATTCTAAAATGTATATCTGTTGAATTCGATTTGGAGGAACTAATGAAGAATAATTCATTATCGTAGGTAGAAGCAACCATCATTTCTAAATTCTTTGTTACTATGAGAGACTTGATCTGGAAGTTAAACAAAAGAGGAAAACACTTAGCAATGGAATATTTTATAGTAAAGTTAAAACACGAAATGAAACTGGAATATAAAAGTAAATAAAAGAAAACATAAGAAAACCTTGAGCTATTACCTTAGGGCTTTGACAAACACCATATAAAGCTGACTGAATCTTTTTCCCATTGTTTTGTTGTAAAGAGAATATATTTCCATGGTTTGTTGAAAATAAAACATGATGTTTGTCTATTGTTGATTGGATGGAGATAATGGAAGATGGTATGTTTATACTGAAAAACATTGATATACAACAAAAGGCTTAATGTAAGAAATAGAGGAGAAAAGATCGTTACTTTTTCTTAATTATTAATAAAAAAATTTACTTGTTTGTAATTTGCTTCTGTGACATGTCAATTGATTGTTCACACTGAGCTAAAAGTGCGTTATAGATAATAACTTCCGGTCCACATGATAAGATTAGTTTATTCTCGTCGAAAACTTCAAATTGTTCAACGTTTAGAGGGTATTTGGAAGAATTACGCTTACACGTTATAGCATCACCGACTGTTGACTGAGTATCGTAAGTTATCAGTTTATGACCTAATATAGCTTCGTTAGACTTTTGGAATTGTTTTGAAGAGATTTTCATAACTATATGACGTCCAGATCTAGTTATTTTTAGTCTATCATCATTTAAGCTATTTAATTCATCTTGGGATATTCTAGACAGGTTTACTTGCTGTATTATCTTATTATTTGAACTCGCCCAAGTGATTAATTGGATTGACCGATTCGGTTGTGATGCAAGTAGGAAGACAGTTGATTCAATTGGAGAAACTAAAGCCCGTAGAATAGTGATGTTCTTTAAAGGAAAGTCAATCTTCTTACCAGTAGTTACTTCCCATATGGTCATATTACCGTCTAAATTTAAACCAATAATTATGTTTCTTTCACAGGTAAGAAGAACCTTGTTACAATCATGTGAACATGCGTAGATTTGTTGAAGAACACCTTGGGGTAAGATATACTTGCCAAGCCCACTTTCACTAGATAAAAACAATTCCGACTCGTTACGCTTTACGTTAGTAATGCAAAATTTAATGGATTTTTGAGTAAAAATGTCTTTCGATTTATCAATTTGCATCATACTGGCCCGTTTTCTAAGAGTTTGCTGTAAAAATTTTTTCCAGTACCATACTTTGCACTGATTAGCAATTATGGTTACTAATTTTGTACCGTTATCAACAAATGAAAGATGCTCGATAGCCGAAAATGCCATCTTCTTTGTTGTTTGAAATTGGCGATTGATGATGTTGAAAAGCTTTATATTACCTAAATCATCCGATATAACCAACTGATTAGTTTCAACGTCGTACGAAATAGCTGATATATTCGACATGATTTGTTCATAAACTGTATCGTTTTCCGCTAAATGAACATAATTTAAAACATCCAAAGCAATGATTAGACGCCCACTAAACGAAATTTCACAATGTTTTATTTTCCTTGGAAAAGCTATTGTTCGTAGGATTTGGCAGTCGATTACCGCTACAATTGCAATGCAGTTGGATCTTGCTTCACTAAACATTAAACAGACGTGATATTGACTCGCTGAGATTTTAAGATTCGAAACATTTTCCGGAAGAGGTAATGTATTACAGGATCCGCTTGACGAAAAATTCTGTATGACAAGTACTTTTTTAACCTTTCGATGTTCGCTTTCCAGTTCGGCAGTGTAAATTATTTTATCTTCAGTTAAGAAATTAACTAATTTTGGATTTTTCGTCGACACTGGCAGAGGGAAATTGGTCATCGAGTATTGTAAACTTTTCCCTGTAGGAAGAAAGAGTTTTACATTTGTTGAGGAGGCAAAGCAAATTCTTCCATTTTCTGTGATAGCCAAAGAAACAATCGATTCTGTAGTCTTGTGAATTATTTGTATACAATCAGATGTATTCTCATTAACGATTACATCTCCATTCTCCGCTACAAAGCATACAACTCTATCGCAACAAACTGGTAACGTTTTACTCACTATGGTTTTTGTATAGCCAGTTTTACTATTAACTAACGTATAATTGTGTTTTTCATTTGACTTTTTAATTAGGAACCATACTCTGGAATAATGTAAATTTACATTCGAGCTGGCTTGTGAAATGTTGCAGATAACAGATTCGTGATCAGCTAAAGCGGGTGACAGGGGTATTATTTGAAAAGTAGATAGTGATTGGAGATATTCTTTGCATTGATACGATAGTTTGTACAAATTGGGAAGGTTATGAGAATCAAGAGGTAATCTACAGCATAATTGAGTCGCTAGCGATTGCTTGTTAAATGATTTTGCACTGTCCCTAGCAGTATTAATACATTCTTTTAGTGTTTCCAACTCCAGATCATCGGATTGTTGTGCAATGGTTTGAAGATCAGAAACAAGAAACTCCATTCGACAAAAAAGGAAATCAAGATTGCAGAACACTTTGGTTTTAAGTATCTCAAAGTTTTTAGCTTTCCTTAGATGATAAATGACGCATTCAGACTTTCTTCTATTATTCACTGAGAACTTTTCTATTCTTATAGCTCTATTCGCCTCTTTTATTGTCTTTCGTCTATATTCTAAATAAATATCTCTTTGAACTTGATCTTGTATCATAAAATATTGAGCTAATTGATCATTCAATCTAAAAAACTCTTTATCCGATGTATATCTCTCTAAAGCCGCTATTTTAAACTGTTTATGATACCATGCAATAGTAGTTCTCTTAAAAGACGATCTTTCAGAAAGATAATCCCTTAACTCTCCTAATAATCGAATTATAATAAACTGAGGAAATCGTACGATGCCTTCATAAGGTGGGTCGTGATATTGAAAGAGTTCATTTAAAACTTGATCGTCCAACGATAAGATATCTTCCAATTCCGCTATTGTCAAACCATTGAGAGAAACACTTAACAAACCTAATATTCTTGCAGTGACTAGCTTTCCAATTTTAAGTTCAATTTGATCGAATATATTGTTAATGGCCTCATTTACGGAATTGAGAAGAGGTATAGACGAAGCAGACGTGTAACTCGTCCAATAGAGTGATCGATTCAATTGTACCATTAGAAAAAGAGGTGTTGAAGAGTATTGTAGACTTTGTAAAATTATTATCCTCTGGAGTTCAGTAAGTGTATGTTTCTTTTCCGAAAGATATTTATTCATAACGAGTTCTGCAGTTTCTTTCGGAAGTGACTCGAGCTTTATATATGCATTCTCCTTAGTTATAATCGTTTTAAGGCCTTTCATGTAAATATTCTCATCCAGAACTGATACTATCAAAGATATATTTTGAGGCAGCGAGGAAGGTAACCATTTCTGAATTGAGTCGACGTTATTCGTTAACTGATCTAAAGAGTCCAATATGATAATTAATCTTTGATTAGAAAGTTTCCTGGAGATCCTTCTCAGAAGTCTTGGAAAATAAGAGGATAGTTTTGCTAATGTTTTATTCCAAAAGGGTTCCGGAATTATTGAAAAATAATCCAGTAATTGCTCAGTTACCGATTTCACTAACGAAAATGAACTGCTAGTTTCAGCTGTTGTGCCCAAAAATCTGAATCACATAAATTGATTTTCTACGAACATAGCCTAGTAATTTTGTATTAAATTTACCGAATAATTTTAATTGTGTCATTTGTCATCCACTTATTTAGGCTTAAGAATATTTTCGCTAAAAGACTAGTCTTCCCAACTCCCGATTTACCGAAGAGGACTAAATTATTCGATTGATTGCGTTCTAAGCACCTTCGAATTCTATTCAATTCCTTATCTTGACCACAAAAATATTTAGTCTTTTCAAATGCAAATCTTATATGGCATTGTATTTCGGAAATTGATGAATAGAATCCCTTATATTTTGAATTGAGAGCATTTCCGGTATTAAATTTTTTAATTTCATTCAAAATCTAAATATTTGCATAAGAGAAAAGAAAGAAGGGATTTTATAGTTAATGAAATATAATCTTTAAACCCTAATATTCGCTTTTACTGTTGAATATTATTGAATTGATATTATAATAAATATTTACCCTAGTTTTAAAATCATCTCCAAGTGCTCTTAAGTAGTTTCTATGCTCTGTATTATTTTTCTCATCGACACCGCCCGGCTTCCAGGACAAGTCGAAGTGCCTTCGATTAGACTTTGGTATATTCTCTACTATAAAGTTTTCTTTTAGTTCTCGCCTCAGTTCTCTGACTTCTTCATCCACGCTCAATTTACTCTGCACCGAATCAGAACACGTTTAACGAACTCGTTAGTATTTGTCGTTCATTAACTTACATCTCTTGTTTTACAGTCAATAAATCTCTCAGCCGTAGCTTCATTCACATAATGCGGATCTAGCCCTTGAAATGTTCTAGTATAAGATATAATATTAAATTTATTATGATCTTCTAGACCCTTTTCGATCTCTAACTCAGTGACGCTAATAAAATAACGCCGTTTCGATTTCTCATCAATTCTATTTTTTTTAAACGCACTTTCTGAACATTCTCTCAAAGTGGTAGTAAGTTTTAGATAAATATTATTCCAGGAATCTGTTGCTTTTCTAGCCCTTTCCGGTTTACGCTCGTTACCAAAATCCGGTAATTTTGTGGTTATCGCCTATCAAATTTCGTCCTTAAATAATTAATTAATGTCTAGAGTAATTAGCTTTTACCTGTAGTCGGTAACATTGAGGTATAGTGTTTTTATCCAGTCTATACCAAGTTAATAGTAACTGTGAATTGGATTTAATCTCAAGAGCCTCTTCAAGTAGTATGTCAAATTCGCTCTTTTCAATTCTATTAGGAATAGGCCGGAATCCGTAGCGATCTCCAATTAATGTCTTAAAAAGAATACTCCGTTAAAACAATGTATAGTTAGTGTTGTGTCGTTTACATCATTTATTTTAATAAAACCTACAACGAAATTTGCTGATATAGATGCATTTTTACAGGCGTCAACTTCTCCTAAGCATAAATCAGTAACAGAGTGTTCATTAGTCGCAGAATCAGTTACTCCCCATCTCATATCGATTACATTAAAATCTAAGTTGGATTCTAAGCATTTTTCGATCAGTTCCGGATAAATATTATTAATAAAATAATTTCTCTCCGCCTTCATATCTATTTCGAAGTATTCATTGAATTGAAATGAAATGAAATAATATTTTGTTTCTATTAGAATAAATACCAGAAAAGGTTGAAGATAAAAATATTCGTATTTCTTTTTTACTTTTTTCAGGTATCTTTGTAACATTTCCCGCCAAGATGTCGTATACAGCATCTTTTCTTAAATCTATTACTGCAGTTCTGGGATAGATTTGACTTTTTTCTACAATAGATTAATTATAAGTGAATGTTTGTCTTCTAAATTTCCCTAACGATTTTATATTTATATACTATATGATTAATTATTATTAATTAAATATGGTATACCTCTATTAGCCGCTTTACCATTTATAGCAGATTTGCAGTTCATATTTTTAACAGATTTATACCGTATATTTCGCTGTTTTTTTTTCAAATGTTCCTTTCCTTAGTAATCTTATGATTGCTAATTTCATGAGAAGTTGAAAAACAAAAACAATAAAACGTCTGCTTTGTTTATTCGGTTACCATGAACGCGAGTTTTTATCGTAATCAAGTTAGTTTTTAAATCTTCCAATTGATATAAGTTTTGATTTACGACGATTCTCAATATAACAAACGAAAATTTCTTAATCCTTTCTTTGTATCACAGATCTTGAGTGGCTGCTTAACATTTACTTAAAAGACATTAAGACTTTACAGCGCTAATCTGTATACACAGTCCTGCAGAGATCAATATACGGTGCAGTTGTTTACCCCGTTGTTAAGGAATAATTTATGAATGTTCTTCTTTTTTCTAATTTCTAATTAAAATGTTTAAGAAAGAAAATATATAATAAAGTTACGAGACTAAAGGATAAGCCGCTTGGAAGTATAGAACGATTTATATTTTTAGTAATTAATTATAAATTATCTTATAAACTAATAGAAAAGTCTACTTAATAAAAAGTTGCCAACATAATAATAAGTTATAATTTTGCTGTTTAGTCTACAATATATACTACACAAAGAAAATATATGCTACATACAGAAAATTGTATACACACTATACCCCGAGAGCGTCTATTATCGTTAGAAAATAATTTTTCTCTCTCAACTTTCTTTAGCCTGGGGCTCATACCTGGACGTTCCATTTAGAAAACTTCTATTCAAATTTTATCTCAAGGTAAATTAATTACTTTAGACGCTCTATTACATTTTTTAGGTTTAAGAAAAAAAGATACAAAGGTGGAGTATTAATACACCTAATTGAAGTACTATTTAGAGTTTTTGAGAGCTGGTGTACCTTCAGCGGCAAGCAAGGTATTAACAACGGTAAAATCGACTATTTTTCCATTAGAGATTTTAATAATTGTAAGGCCTATTTTCTCTTGCAAAATACACGACATAACGATCTTTTTTATATACGTAAAACAAAGAGCATAAGTTTTTTTTTAAGAAAAAAAAAACACAGGTAAATAAAAAAAGAGAAGAATGAAAATCTTAGATATGAGAAGATCAAAAATTTATTGATGTCAGCTTTATAAAAAGAAACTGTTGAATTTGCAGTTTTTCACATTAAAATTTCGTCGAAGTTGAGATGATGAGAAAGAATGAGGACGATCTAGCATCAACGTAATAATTAAATAATTCGCAATGTATTTTCTACTTTATAAACAAAATAAATGAACTGTCACATACTTTATAATCAAACGGCGAACTGACGTTGATCGTAGTTGAAATTTACACTGTTAGTACCCTGAAAGTTTTGAGAAAATCTCTGATAGGTTTCCTCAGGCGTGGTGTACGCAGGATTATCGTAATTATCGTAATAGTTGTAATAATCGTAGAAACTGTCAACACCTGGTTCGTGATTGGCAAAAGTAGGATGCGTTGGTAAAGAATCATTGTCTTGCTTAAAATTTGGCGGAAGGTCTTGCAAATTATAGACATCTATACGATCCCATTTTCTTGATCGGCCTTCAATAGCATTTCTATCACGAACTGTCTCCTCACTTCTAATGGTCTCGTGAATTCTTTCGCTATATTCCTTGTTTTCTACCACAGATTCCGTTCCTTTTCTGGAGACGTTCTCGTAGATATTGTGATTTGTCTGGGTCTTGAGTACTTCTTCGTTTCCAATTTCCCTTTTCTTTTTCATTCGAAATTCGTTAATTATTAATAAAACAACTGCAATTATTATTCCAACGCCCGCTATGCCTAATATAGAGCCAAGAATAATATTCATTACCTTTACTGACACCATCTTTCACCTGCTGATATGTTATGTGATTATACTATAAAGATAACAGCAGCTACAATAAAGATAAGATTTTATAAACAACTAGTAAGATAAAGCATGAGGTTTATTTGACTCGAAACGAAATCTAAATAAAATACATGAAAAATTAACTATTGTCTGTTGGGTTTTCCCACTGATTTTCTTCTTCTTCTGGAACAATATCACTCAATGATGCGTATGATGTTTTAGCTGTATCGACGCTATCTGTAATTGATTTAGTTCATATTATGTAAATTATTGATATTTTGATAATAGAAAAAGTGTTGAAAAACATGTTGAAAAAATCTTTCACCTCCGAGTACAGAAGAGCTATCTTCCCTTTTCTTTCCTTCTACCGAGAGCTTTTTACGGACTATGTTTTTAATAGCATTTTTCGATCCTTTGCCCTTTACGTCTGCTTTGGTAGCCTGCTCATAATCAGGAGGTGCGTCCTCATCCCCAGTCGTATCAAGCGAATCCGATTCTTCTGCTGTGATAATGGAAATATTTCAAATTTTTGTTATACATCCTATTGGTTATAATCAACAGAGTAAACCGCCATCTAACGGACGGCTTATTATATTATTTTAAGAGGGATAGAAATGTGACCTAAGTGGCATTCTTTATCTTAGTTTACCTTGTAAACGCTTGGTTCTAAAAGAAGCATTCGTCAGAGCAGATTTCCTCAGGCGACCGTCTCTTGCAGCAGAAGATAAGGCTATGGATATACCTATGGGTCCGTCTTCTGGTTGGCCAGATGGATTTACTGCAAGAGAGTCTACAATAGCGTTCGTAACCTATAAGAAAAAAGGGAAGAGCAAAGGAATTACTAGGGCGACGGTCACGTATAATCAATTTAGACACGTTCGAATACTCGTACCAGTAACACTTCATTTAAAAGTTCGTATTCGGCTCTAACGTACACATCGCTAACTACTGATTTTCCCTCTTTCGCACTTCCATTGAACCTGTTTATATTAAATTAAGAAAACATTTTGTATCGTGCAGCCATACTTCAAACGAATAGGTATTACATTGCAAAATATACTCCGTCTAGGAGTTCTAGAAGAAATTCTGACGTAAAAGGTATTCTCGGGGAGTTATCCTCTATTTCAGCTTCAGCGTTGTTGAATAGAGTTCCTTTGTAACCGCTTCTTAAAAGCCTTTGAAAAATAAAGTTTATAAAAAATCTTACTAAAAAGATTTCGATGGAGCGATGGAGGAAAGGAGAGAGTAAATAGTCAAAGTATCCAACTAACTATCTATTTCTGTTAATGGGCATAAAAGTCTTTCGCCAGAAGGCGAACATATTGGTGCACTATACTTCGTTGCACCTGCTTCCGCCTTTTCTTCATTTCACCCTTATGAGTTATCAGTGCGGCCGAAGGCAGGGTCAACTATAGCCCGATATTTCCCTAATTCGCCCGTCTAATTAAAACGGCAAACGCGTTTGATCAAGGCAGCACGCAAACGGCGATCAGTCCCCCGGCCATTTTTTCTAGCTAGATGAGTCTTTGAAGCGAATGAAATTCAATAATTCGCCGGAAAAGCTTACCTGCAAGACCACTCGCAAAGATTTGTTCTGGACTTCAACGATAGTTCTGCTATAAAGCTATTATAAGCTCGTAGAACCTGTGTGAGGATCATGAATCTATTTTGAGCCGAAAACTCTTCGATTTGTTCGAAGGGTCCCTGCTGGAATGTGATGTTCTTGTCGTGATGGTAATTCATTAGTGCACTGTCGCTTAGTACTAATGATGTCAAACTTGGTGGCTGAATTAATGATAAATGCTTTATAGAATATTTTAAAAGAAATTGTGTAATTTTTATATATTAAAATAAAGTAATATAAGAGATATGGAGAAGAGTAATACACGTGACTAAAACAGAATTAATACTTTAAGCGTATGTTTACGCATGAAATTCTAGAAAAGCGCAACAGGCGTTACTTCAAAAGACATGAAATGCGCATTATTTACGGATATGAAAACGAAGAATCTAAGCATACAACCCCATCAATACTCGCCAATCACGGATATAATAAGACGTTGGTAATTATATACGTATCGATGGGCGTCTAATATAATATTTCAATCTTTATAATAACTGCAATGTCACTAGGCTATTAGCGACGGCGGCGACTAATAGCATTTATCGCAAAAAGTCGGCAATGTAAAATATTCATAGTCTCATCAGACTAAACGCCGCCCAGCCAACACGATTACTTACTTCGTGATAACAGGACGCAGTGGCTACTGTTGGTACTGTGTATGTTCGAACTTTAGCTTGTCCACTCTCCTTTTCTACGACTTCCTGTTAGTGCTAATTCAGTTAGAACATTTATGCAATAAACTTAAGGTAAAGAGAAAAAATACGCCAATTTCGTTGAAGATTGATAGAATGTAGCACATCAGTGGTACAACTGCTGATAACTAAAAAGATTACGATACCAGCACTACACCACTGCTAAACTGCATTCTGTATATTTAGGCGTCGAGCGTCTAAAATGCCGATTCTAACCATGTACGTATTGAGCGTTTCGTGCATACCTATATAGAGTTACCATAGCAACATATTCCTTATATATGTTTAGCCATGATGATATTCATACTTTATATATCATTCACTTTCTCTGTCATTGTACAAAACAGATGAGCATCTTATTAGAAGCATTTGGTTACTCATAGAAAACTTTTCACGAGTAATAATTTAACATTTAATAACAAGTCAAACGAAAGTTCTCTTTCACACTAAAAAAGGCAAATATTTTATTCATAACCTCACTAAGTGCCTTTTACATTTGTACCCTACAAAATGTCTTCATACAAAAATCATTCTCTCAAAATAAAACAAACTCCTTCTTTCAACAACTTACGAAGCATACAAGACAAGAAGGAAAGAAAAGAAACGTAGAAAAATAACATTAGAAATAAGGCGTAAAAGAAAAACCGAACACGACAAACCATACATGCAAACATATACACACCGCAACTTACTGACGTTTACTCTTGCAAACGGGTGTGGCTACTGCAATAACTGCAAAAGCCGACACATTTTTATGCCGTTGAGATATGACAGTAGTGACGCAGGCGGCAGTTTCCATTCTAAACGTTTTCCTGGGGGTGTCAGCTACTAAACTTAGCGTCTATACGAATATTTTTTGGGCGTGGCAAATTATTCGTTTCCTTTATGATAAAAAACCCTTTCGCCTTTCGCCTTAACGAATTGAAGCAGGTAAGAGAAGATGAAAGTACTCGTTAACGAGTTCAAAAGGGAAAGATAATCGTTACGTCACACTTAAGCTATTGTCCCCAAGAACTATTGCGACTATTTTCTCGACGCCTTATTATTGATGCCCCTTAATATTCTCCGTGCTAAAGACAACCACACCCTCCCACATTTTCGGTTAGAGTTACATTATGAGAACAGCGAAATTGGCGCTAGATAATAATCTTACCATATTATAGATTCCTAGCAAACATGTGGCTATGGAGCATACTCTCTGTTGAAATAAAAAAGCAAAATCTATATTTATGTTTATATATATATATATATATATATATATAGGTATATATTAATAAGAAATAAATAAATACTCTAAGCATAATTGTATATGTAAGGGCAGAGGGGAGCGGGTGGTATAAATAGCTTTACAAAAAAAGCAAATATCGCCTATTTCGCATATTTATTACATAGCATGGCTCATAAACAGTATTTATCTGTAAATCTGTAAATATATCTATATGTATATGTATATATATATATACTGAAAGCAGCATATATAATATATGATGAACGGACATTTCTATGTCCATGATAGAGGAGAGGCGGTATGAATAAAATGTAAATATATTAATACACTATTACTTTCATACATTTTTTAAAATATTAATATACTTATGCAGAATATATGAAAGTAAATAGCACATTCCTATTATTTATTTACATGGTCAAGCTTTATACTACAAATATACTTTCCTAAGCGATATAATTAAAAAAATAGGCAAAACGCACTTTTGTCTCTCTGTTGTAGACTGATGTCAGATAGGCTCCTATTAATGATGGGACAAGCTCCAATGTAAATTTTTTTAATTCATCATTAGACGCTCTATAAAACTCAAATAGTTGATGACAGACCGGTGAAATAAGCTGAAATTTAAGATAAAAGATTAATTATCAAGTAAATAGATGAAATATCGGAAAATATTAATATTACGTCATGATCAGGGTACTTTTCGAATAGTTCATATAACGTGTTGACAATTTCATCATTATTGCGAATGGTTTGCGCATAAGCTCCCAATTCAATTTTGGATGAATCCTTGAAAAAAAAACAAATAGTTTAGTATTTCTTTTCACTGAGAATTCAATAGAACATCCGCCTACTTTTAATCCCCTTCCCAAAAAGTCCTCAAATTTCTTAAAGAAATATGGAGGAATTTGAATATTATATTCATTACAGATTATAACAGAGCTCATTATGGATGGTGAAGGATACATATATTGTTTTCCAACTTTTTTCAACGTTAAACGAATCACTGCTCAATATCACCACACCCAAAATGCACTAATGCGCTACATAAAAGTGCATTATATGAAAGGCGAGAAACTGCACCAGCAGTTTAGACAAAGGATAATTGACGCTTGAAATAGCTGGGTGTGTCTTCATCTTTTGCACCCGCTTTTTTGACTTCAAAGAGGAAAACGCCTGAGCTACACGTTAATTAACTATTCTAACACTTTTTTCGTTAAAAAAATTTTTATATTTCTATTTTTGAAAAGTAGGAATTATAATTTTCTCCCCAAACATAATAAGATTAAAATGTGTGATTGACGGGGAAAACGTTTTGGTTAGAAAATGATTCTAGGCAAAGAGAGATGCAAAAAAAATAGGAAAAAACTCTGATCACAACAAGTTGGAAATAAACAATACTATAACCTAAACTATATAATCAAATAAGTCAACTGACTTGTTTACATTCCAACAGCCACTCGGAAATTATGCTCGGTTGGAAACCTCTGTAACGCATTACCTGCAAAGTAAAATATTATTAGGCGCCATCTGCATGACTTAATGAGTAAGGTTTAAACAAAATAGTATTATATCATTAATATACTTAAAATGTTTTTAATTACTTTTAAGTTATTAGTAATCTCTTTTCTTAACTCATTTTAATTAACATCCACTCATTTTGATCTAAAATTTTCCTGCGGATTACTTTTAAACGAGAACATTAAAAGCCAAACTTTTAGCTAAATAATCTCTTTATACTTCCAATTTTTGATCCCACCACCTGACACTACCATCAACATAAAAATAACGAATTATTTCATTATACGAAATTAAAAACCTTGTCGAAATTTAGATATATTTTAATATCATGTTGTTTACTTGATAAAGGAACTTAAAAGTTAACTGACAATAATGGGATATAATATAATAAACCTACGTTAATCAAATTATTCTCGAACGATACACTATAATATTCAATTTATTCAAGATTTCTGTCGTTTTTAGGGATTTCCAATTTTTCCATAATAAGGCTTCCTGTCCGAGCTGAATTTTTACACACAATAACGACGTGGAACCAGGTTCATAACAGGGTAAAAAATTTAAATGTCGAAGACATAGTCATGTGAATACTTATCACGTGGGCTGTCTCATGGTAGTTACTCAGTCCATCCGATAAAAGTCGTAATTTCCTACAGACATTAGAAAAATTCAACAACACAACCTTCAGAATGTGTAAATGTTCAACGAAAGCGTTTCTCCTTCTATTCGGGACAATATTATGGGTAAGTTTAAAATGTTTTACGCTTTGTTATTCTTGGGCAATAACAAGTCACAAGGAGGTGACTCATCAATGTATTAAATTTATACTTTGCTAATGTTTTTAAACGTCTGTATTAAAATAATTTTCAACTTTTTCAGGCACTTGCCGCTGCTTTGATCTGGGTATCTGTCCAAATATTCGTTGAATACAGGAATATAGAGGAGCTTGGGAAAGCTTTATATATCCTTGTACCAACGGTTGTTCTCATTTTATGTGCAGTATTGTTCTTCGTTGTCGGCCTCTTGGGTTGTATTGGTAGTTGTAAGGAGCATAAATGTTTATTGGGAACCTTCTGTGTCTGCATAATTATAATCGCTGTTGGTCTCATTGTTTCGGCTTCATTGTCGTATCATTATCGTCACAAGGTTGAGAAATCTGCTTCAAAAGTATTGGAAAAAGGATTGAATCATTATAAAAACAACAGTATTTGGAGAAATGAAATTGATTTCATTCAAGAAAAATTCAAATGCTGTGGTGTTAATAACGCCACCGATTGGATTGATACACCTTGGGGTCATCACCATCCGATGGAACCTTATCCAAAATCTTGTTACAAAAATGAAACATCTGAATTGTATTTAAGGAAGGATGGTTGCGTACCAAAGGTTAAAAATTTTGTTGTTAATCATCTCGATATAATTTTGGGAACAGCTTTCGGATTTTTGGGTTTACTTATTCTTGGCATAATAGCATCTTGCGTTCTGCTTTGCTGGAGAAAGAAGAGAGAAGAAGTTCCTTATGTTGGTTTAGCACCAGATGGAAGTCAACGTGTTTAGAAAAACTATCAGCCCACCCTCTTTTTCTGTGCAGCAATTTCTGTGCTTTTAATTTAACTTGAATACTTTTTCACTGAAAACATTAAATAACAATAAAAATTAAAAAATTGCACTTTTTATTTCAATACATAAATTGAATTTATTAAATTCTACATTGTGTATCCAAATATCAATTCTCAGTCCACGTCGTGTATACCTTCGACAGGAGGGCTTCGAACAGAACTTAAAAAAGAGTCAGCCCAGGCTTTTGTCAGTTCTAAATTTCCCCCATTTTCTTTTAGTAAATCCTTTTTACCGTGTTGACCTAAAATCATTTTTGCAGCGGCAATAACAACTTGAGAAGTCAAATCAGGCTGAGTTCTAAGCAAGTCTTTAACATATTGTCGAACCTTTGGTTCTAATTCTTGGAGACACGATGTTCGTCCTTTTTTACAAGATGTTTCGTTATCTGAGGAATGTGAGAGGCAGCTAACGTAAAATTTCCTCATACTCCTGACTGTAGATTCGCCAATACGACAACCGAATTTTTCTTTATAATGTCGAACTGTTTCCGCTACTCCATTCATCATGGCATATCTTCCTAGTTCCTCTCTTGTCTCTTTAGTATATGTTGTGTACATTCCTCTAGGTTTTCTTCTCTTTAATCTTTGATTTGTTGGTGTTGGTTTATTAGTATATAAGGACTGCGGCTTTGAGGCTACAGGATGTTTAATACGAGGAAGAACTTCTGAGAGACTATTTTTCTTATTTTTTTTCACCGGTTTCACGGGTTCGGACGTTTCAACAGTTTCTTCATAACTTGAGAGAATTTTTTGAGAAATATTATTAAAAACATTATTTAGGGCAGGTTCTGGATTTAAATGAGAGACTGGAATTGCAGCTTCACCATAGACTGGATCCGATGTTAAGGTATGAGGTTCGTCGTCGATAAAAGACGATGTTGTTGCCAAATTCGGGTCGTCTGAACTTGATAATCGGCTTTTCTTCGACTCTTCAAAACCCTCGATTAAATGATTGACTTGTTCTGTTTTGACCGGTCTAGCCTTTCTTTTATTCTTACGACTAGGAGAGGTAGAACATGTAATAGCCGTTACGGTATCGTTTTGTTCCCCATATATATCTGTTTCACCCTCACTTAGAACAATATCTGGCTTCTTGATTGGTAAGAATTGAGATTGTAGGTTGACTAGGAATATTCTCTTTTGGTCTATTGTGACACCAATTAAGCCTTCAATTTGTAAATCACTCTTAAAGTTTAAATTATCGCAGCAAATATTAGATACAGCATCCATCAATTGGACTTTTATTTTGTCTAGATCGTCGCTAGTATTTAATTCCATATTTATTTATGGAAATAATCACTTTTTTGGGTGAGCGAAAATACCGGACAAATGAAATTTGGGATAAATGACTGGTGGCGCCATCTATATATGAATTAAATTCACCCTTCTCTGATAATTTTGCAATTTATACGGAGTCTTATTTCCCATATTAAACTTCATACAAATAGTTTCAAAGGTTTTATTTAACTTTCTTATCAAAAAAATAAACATTTCATGTTATCACAGATGAATAATATTTTAAGTTTGAAAAGTGCTTAATTGTTCACTATTTGAATCTATTATTTGGGCGTATTGAGATGGATTATTAGCATCAACCAATATGTAACCTAAATGGGGCTGTTGCATAGACTGCGATTGAGGCTGCACGTTGTTTATGTCATTATTAACGACCGTAAAAAAGGTATCACCTGGTGCATAAGTATAGGCAATAGTTTGACTTTCTTCCAGCTTATTGGACTCTGGATGAATCCCTACTGATTTTGCTGCGTCTTGCATTAAATAGACAAGACTACTGCTTTCAATTGTATCTTCTTCGGTTCTTTGTTCCTCTGATATTTCATTACTTTCATTAGAGTCTTGACCTGTGGTTATTTTTGTTACAAAAGATTAATAGAAAAGTCTTTATATTGCATTTTACCTCTATTTGTGTTCAATTCAACTTTATGAGTTTTTTTGAGATGACGATTCAAATGATCTTGTCTACCAAAAGTTTGCGGACAATATTGACATAAGAAATCTTTCTTTTTCGTATGAACAATTCTGTGCCTCTCTAAGTCTTTTTTGGAAAAAAACTTTTTAGAGCATACAGAACAATTGTGCTTTTTATCATTTTCAGAAAGTAGAGTTCTTGAACCTAAATGTTTCTTAAGATGATAATCAATTTCTTCTTTTGTTTCAAACTTCTTATTACAAACTAAACAAGTGAAATCTCCCTTGTCAGCAGCATGAACTGACATATGGGTTTTGTAGCACAAAGATGATTGATAAACTTTATTGCATTCTTCACATATAAATTGCTTCTTGTTGGGATCGTGCGTATTTAAATGGCTCCTTAGATGATCTCTTCTTGAAAACATCTATATATAAGCTAAGTAAATATTAGATATTTACATAATAATTTGCACTAACTCTTGAACAATAAGGACAATTAATAGTCTTCTCTTTATGGTTTAAAGAATGCCTATCCAGCTTGAACTTGCTGCTAAACGCTTTATCGCAGGTTGAACATCTGTTTGAAGGAAGAAATATAAAAATACAAAAATTTTTAATATCTATCTCTTCATTTAATCGTACTTAAAAGGTCTATCTCCCGTATGCATATTGATGTGCGCTGCTAATCTTGAGGATGTCACGAAAACTGCTTCACAATGTGGGCATTTATGCGTCTTTCTGTCAGCCCAAGTTTGCTTTTTGGCGTCTCGCTTCTTCCTCGTTTCATTCTTCTCACATACTTTACTTTGTTCCACTAAACAACTATCGGAAGTAGATTTTAAAACAATTACTACTGCTTTGAAACTTATTTAACAACTAACTTATCTCCATCTTCCATAGAATTATTCATAGCTTGCATGTCTACAGTTTCTAATAGTCTTTTGTTAGCACTCTTAATTTCTTTTTTATCATCAAGAAAGGCCGCTGTACTCGATCTTTTATTAACCTCAGCTATATCAGAGCTAGAGTGAAGATCTTTTAAGGCGTCCATCACATGATCTTCCGACATTGAAGATCTTTTTCTACTAGCTACAAAATCGTAAAAATTTAAATTTTTATATTTAGTTGCCAACCAACTTACGTAATGGTTTAACATTCATTAATTTAGAATAATTTTCTTCATACCAAACAAGCAATTCCTCATTAGGCTCAATTTCTTTCGTTGTCATGAAATAAATTTCCGATTGACATTGATAGGCTACAATGTTTATATCCTCTGCGACTAGTGCCGACCTCAAATAAATCTCCCAACTACATTTATTAGGATCGTTAAGATATATAGTTGACGAAGATCCATCAAATTGAAATATCTATTTATTAAAAAAAATGTTCCAGATTAGTTAAATGCTTTAAAGAAAACGACTAAAGTTACTTTATAATATTTAATATGTGTATTATTTTGACTTTCAGAATTTGAACCTTCCAAAGGACCAAAAATTGTGTCTTTAGCAATTCTTTTCTTAGCTATAACTCCATTAGCTGGAAAAATATTGTTATCTTAGTAAATTTAATATTAATACACATTTTTCATAGATGAAATTACGTTCTGTATCCGACAATTCATCAAATTTTTTCAATTGAAGTATAGAGGGTAGAGTCAACTTGGCTCGAGGAGGAAGTAGTTTATCTTTAATTCTGTGCAATATATGCTTCGTACATGGGTTTGTGTATCCTTTCTTACATATAGGACACCCTAAAAGGATTTAATAGACACTTCTTTATGGATGAGCTGATTAAGAGACGTCAGAAAAATTAGAAAGATGAAAAAGAAACTTACAATGAAGAGTATGATCAAAAATCGGTGTTGAAGACGAATTGTCGGACGTACTTAAGGAAGATGGAAAACCTGTTAATAAATATGTAATTTAACTTTGTTTAACGGTTCTATCCTATATTTCGAATCCATCAGGGCGCGCTGTTATGGGGGCAAGTACAGGTAATACCTATTATAATATATCATTCTATCGACATTATATACAAATTTTATGGAATCTTATGATATGATATATGATTAATTACCTTGTATCATTATGTAACATATAATCTTACAAGCATAAAGTTGTTTTCAAGCAACTTGTATTAACCAATTTCTCCAACGCAACCCAAACAGACGCCATTTCCTTTCATATAATGGAATACGAACCCGGTTATTGCCTATTGTATCACGTGACTAGTCTTCTGAAAGTTAATTTAACATCATTAATATTTTAGGAAAATTGACCATCTTAATGTTCATTATTTTGCCAATTCTGTTTTATAATTAGTCTTCTGGGAAATTTTTATAGTGAGTAATATTCATACAGAATAAAAAAATACCCCCAACATATACTTTTTAATAGAACGAAGAACAACTGATAGTTTACATTTAGTAAATATAATTCGATAATTATGTAATGCAACAATATACAGGTATTTATGTTGATCATAATAATTTACTATCATCTATCCTATATGATTATTTATGTAATTCTGTTAAAACGTTGAACTATAGTTGAAATATAAAAGAGCTAAATAATAATAAAAAAACCCCTTTCAGACTGATTACACCGTATGGTGTTTTCTTAAATTGCGGCTTTTAATTATGCACATTGAATGTTACACTTTTAAAAAACTGCCGATTTCCATTCAATTTTAAAAGGTGGCTGATACAGTATTGACTCGCTTGCGCTTTTCCATATGCTTTTTCTGTTCTATTCACCGATGTGACCTGTGAAATTCGCCAAGCGATCAATATAACGAAGAGTTTATAAAATGATAAAGCACTATCTTAGGAGAATATCTTGCTTTGTAACGCTTTTATTTTGGATTCCTGTAATGACATATATTTTGTTAAAGTTTACAAGGAATAGCAAATCGAATAACTTTCAAATGAATGATATGAATAGTCAATTACTGAAGTATCAACGAGATGGAAGGCATAATTTAAATGTAGAGAAAGAATTTAGCTTATACAATTGCTCAGAGACTGATTTAAAACGCATTAAAAGAAATGGTATTGTGCAATATTCTTTAATTGAAGAAAAATGCGAGGAGTTAAGTAAATTTAGGAGATATTTGGCCTCCTTTCCGAAAGAGAAATCTGACAGCGCCATTTACTACCTTGTTAAAACGGAGAGATCTGAAATGATGATTGATGGTTTGATTAATATTTATTCAAGGTTTAATAAGAAATTTAATTATCCAATCATATTGTTTCATGAACAAAAACTATCACAGCAATTGAAAGATGAATTCAGAAATATCTGTCCAAAGTGTAATCTATTTTTTCAGCTTATAAACTTTACCGTTCCAACGCAATATAAAAGGAATTTACCTTTGATCGATAAATTACTTGTAAAGGATGCTGGTAAAGGTCGGATTTGCTCTAGAGCAGAGGATGTTAACTATAGAACGATGTGCAGATTTCAGTCTTTTCTTGTGTACGAAGAACCTATTCTAGATCATTTAGAATATATATGGCGTTTAGATGACGATTCTCGAATACTTTCTGATATTAATTACGATGTGTTTAACTTTATGAGAGCAAAAAAATTACTTTATGGATGGACGGTGGTCACTCAGGATGAAGTTTTATGTGTTAAGAATTTATGGGAAGCAGTAAATTTATATGTTGAGGTCAATCTTTTAAACCGTACATGTTTTTTTCACAAGTGGCCTTATCCTCTCATTTTTATGAATAACTTTGAAATAAGCTCCGTTTCTCTCTTTAAATCGGACAGCTATACAAAATTTATATCTTATCTTGATAATTTAGGGGGTATTTATAGGTATAGATGGGGTGATGCCCCAATAAAGACCATAGCTGTTAGTTTATTTGTCTCATTGAATCAAGTTCATTATTTTGAGGACATAGAATATAATCATGGAGGAATGAGGAATCCTCCAGATCCAAAGAGGGTGCAAATTAATTGGCAAATAGATCCAAAGAAGATATTTGACTTCAAGTTTAATCCAAAAAAACATTTTTAATCTCAGAATCGAAAGTTCTATTATTTCAAAACACTTTGTTATATTTTGGAAGTATGAAATATAATATAACATAACAATTGTTCCTTTAACTTTTACTTTTGTTTATTTTTAGAAAAAATATTGCATTCTTGTTTTGCAGTTACATTGTAGTATTTAATCTAAAATATTCTATTTTTTTATCACACAATCAATGTTTACATTGATATAAAGAAAATAGTTCATATTTCTCTTGTTTTTCAAAAAATACTTCCACAAAGATATTTAATAGAGTATATAGTTTAAATTAGTTAATGAAAAGTCATAATAGCAATATTTCCATTCTTTTTTTTAACAACTATATTAACAATATAAGAAAGAGCCTAATAACAACCAACAAATATCACATGCATCCTATTGCTTATTAGGACCAGCTAGTGTCATATTTGGTCCACGTTGAAGGGGGAGAAAAATATACTCGCTTTTTGTTTAGCAGAAAAGGAATAATTCCTCTATAACCCATACGAGGAACACCTGACTGTTATTGATAATGAAAAGATAGACGATTAATTTATTTCATTATGAGTAAACAGTCAATAATCTTACCTTAAAATCGTCCATAATTCCCATTCTCTTTGCCAAAGACTTGAAATCATTTTTGGTTACATACTCAATACGAACCTCCTTATGACTGGGATTTGTATTCTTGAGCACATCATTGATGGATACCAGAGGCAATTTGTATATCCCTTTTACCCATTCAGAATCGTATCGATCCTAACAGAAACGTCATAAGATATTATCAATCATTTTAATAATAAGGAAATAAATTAAAATCACCTTAGTTAAATAACTTAAATCTAATTTTGTAAAAGGCACAAATTTGGTATTCATTTTTATAAATTTGAGATGTTTATCAAAGAATTGCCCTCTGAAAAAGAGAAATAGGAAAAGATTGACGCGCATGTCCAAGTTTCAATAGGAAAATATTGAGCCTACTTGCTAACTCCCTTCTTCCCATGAGGGGAAATTTCTGTACGAGGAATTTCTGGCCGAATGCACTGGCGATCTCTCCGTTGATCCGGTTGTCGCAACCAATCATCCCAAAATCTACATGAAAGATAAAAAAATGATTGTTTAGCTACTCTAATATCTCCATAGGTTCTTTTTGGTAAGTCGGGTCGTTAAGCTTGTTTATCTTATTTATTGAGCTATTTTATCAATATCCATTTAAGACTAGCAACTACAAATAAATATCACGTTGCACTATGTTAAACAGTAGGAAATTTTAAAGTGTATATTTAAACTTCCTATAAGATATGTTTTAAATAAAGCTGCTAGTTCAGACAAGCAATAGTTGTGTGTGCATAGGATATGGAAAATTATTGCTATTCTATAAACAAAGCTAACTACAGCCATTTATAAAGAATATCTAATTTGCTGCTTTTTATTCACTCTGGCTGACTCCTATCTATAACCTATATTTAACTCCTGTCTTAATAAGGCAGCCAGCTGTGAAACGCCCGTAAAGTTATATGAAATATATTCTTGACGATCCATTCATACTAACCCTTTTGGCCATTTATCTCGTAACTCAGACCACAGATTACTTGTAATCATCCATCCGAGACCAGGAAAGAAATCAGTCCTATACAATTTTTCTAGAAAAGAATACATGTTCCTTAGTTAGATAATTTTTTCAGAACAAAAGATAAAGTTACCATTTTGCGAATTATCAACCATTGACTCTTTACCATTATCGTTCCACGCAGAGACGCAGAAAAGACTTGGATCTTTCATAAGATAAGGGTAAAGAGCTTCCATATATTCGAAAAAGTCCTTAGCAAATACCAAGTCATCTTCCACTATTATTGCAGCTTTATAGCCTTTTATGTCAAAGACTTGAGTTAAAGCCCATTTGTAGTGACGTGATATTTTGTAATACCCCTGAAGGAAAAAAAGTTTTTTTCGAATATGTCGTCTAATGTTTAAGAAAAAACAAAATTACCTCTAGCTTTTTTTCTTTGGGCTTGAGATCTTTTATTGGTGACTGATCAGGTTGCTGAGTGAAATGTTTGATCTCGTTACCAAACGATCGAACAACATCTGCAGTTGGTTGATGCATGCAGTCTTGACTTACAACAATAGGAAATCGACTACTGGACGGTCTGGTATCAATAAGATTCTTCAGAGATGCCCGTAAGGCTTCAGGTCGGTTACAGGCAATCATTAAGATTGGTATTTGAATTTCTGACCCTAAATTATCATTTATAGGCTCTCTTTTAAAAATATCTGCAAGAAGATAACAATTCATTTTATTTTTATTAAATAAATATCAGTTGCAAAAATTTACCCATTTTATTATTTCCCTCCAGTTCCATTTTTAAACCCTGTAGCTGTTTTAATAAATATTGGTTCCATTCTCCTTGGCTTGCGATTGCATCAGCTAGGTCTTTTAATTTTTCAGTCAATTGCACCTTTTCTTCAGGCTGAAGTACATTAGGCAGATACTTTCCTTGAGTCTGTTAGGTTATAAGTTGTCATGCACTAAGCTCATGCTTGTTAATACTATAAATCAGTTATTTTTAACAATTATTAACGATTATTTTTGTATATTATTTTACAAATTTTAGATAAAAAGCAAGGAAAAACAATACGTAATGATTTCAGACATTAATAAGCTAGGAAGAACCGAGCTGTAATCTCGTATGACGAGGAGATACACTAACGATTGGCATTTACTTACCCTGGGCCTCGTAAACAGGTATATATAAGCAATCACATTCCAAATCAGAAAAATGGCAATTAATGTAAAAGTAACATGCTTCCTTCTCATTGCCAGTAGTCATGACACGTAAGTCAAATCCACTTCCAGGAGTTAATTTAGAATATCTGAATAAAATTAAAATTGGATAATTATTAATAAAACAATGCTAGAATACAAAATGTCCAATGTTACAATGTTTATATGTTTACAAATATATCATTTTCTACAATAGAAAACTCGTATATTCGTAATTCTCTTATTTTGTCTGCTAAAAAACTGATGTTTAAAGTAAATGTATATATATATATATATATATATATAGCTTATAAAGAATATATGTAAATTATAGACGCTTAAAATAATGAATAAATACAGATCACTATGCATATGCATACACATCATATACGGACAATACATTCAGTTCTCCAAATTATGATTAATAAATGGTAAAAAACAAAATATACATAGCCAAACAAGCTGAACGATTTCAACTATCAATTTCCAATTTGCAGTCAATTTCATTGTTCTGTTTTATCATTTTACATATAAATTTTTTTTCTCTGTTTATCTATTCTATTTTATATCTATCTTGATATCAATCATACCTCCTTATTCAACTGAATAAATTATAACTTTCGAAGAAATTATCTAAATTACAATTTAATATTTCCCTGCAAAGATTGATAACATTGATTTTTTTTTTATTTAAAGATTAACTAAACGCATTACTGTCTATGTTCTATCAGAGAATAATTTAATTAAACCACGTCACTATTTACCCCTACAAATTACAATATTAAAGCGTTGTTTCGTCTACATTATAACTATATTTACGTCAGCAGAAATCAATATAAATATATATATATGATCGTAAAATATAGTTTAAAACTTCTATAATAAAGAAAAAGTATGAACAGAAAATTCAATATTACCGAGCTAGAAACAAATGAAGAATTCTAATCGACTTTGCATTAATATTTTATTGTGTAAATTTGAAAAACAGATCAACAAAATCCTTAGATACTTAATCTCTCTTTTAATAAATTGAAAATTATTTCGAACAAAAATGTTTTTAAATGAACAAGATATAACACGTTTCGCTTATTTAACTATGAGATTATTCATTACCCATATTGATAATTTGATCTTATAGATACTTTCTCTTACGCTGAGCAACGCTCCTAAATATTTAATTAATTTATTGAAAATTTACAGGTAAAATTTATAGAATGTAAAAATATAAACTATTCCGTATCCTATCTTATCTTTTATAAACCAGGTCAAAAGTTCTTTTTTTAACTCAATCTGGTGTTTTTAAGGCGGCTGGCAGATACCAGAAAATCAAATATAAAAATTAGATATAGTAGTGAAACATTTGTAAGCTCTATTTAAATTCAATAAAATATACTAATAAAAGAAGTACGTTTATATTTTAAAAAAAAAAGACAATTATAGAGATTTTTTAAAAATATATTTTGGTTGTTCATTCATCCTGTATTTACTGTAATCTTATCAGATTTTAGAAACTTTTGCCCAATGATCAATAATAATTTTCTCAGAAAACCTTTTAGAGAGTTTAGAATCTTCCATTGATGAAATGAATCAGTATATTATTTAAATAAATAAGCTATTCAAAAACACAACACCGGTGATAAATAAACTGCTTTTTACATTGACAGGAAATAAAGATAATACCTAAAAATCTCAAACAATGCACAAGATCTTTTTTCTATCCAAGCCGAAGCCAACTTTCGTCCAATCGATTTACCAGCAATAAATAATCAACAAAAATTAGTTGACGTTCAACGTTGTCACCTCACGTGCCTTAAACGGTATTTTACGAGATCTGATGGTAAACCTAGAATGCGAACGGAGTTAGATCTTACTAATATGCTCCTATAATATACTCTCATGCCATTTTGCTATTTTAATGTCATTGTCTAACATTTAAAGACTTTTTCATTATTAATTAATGAAATGAAGTCAACGTAATCAAACTTTAATACATATATATATGAACTATTAGTTTATTTATATTGTGACAGTCATTCAACGAATCGTTCATATTCTTATTATCTCATTTATTATATAAGATATACAAAACTTGTCAAGAAATCCGTAAAGTAATAAACTTTTACTTTTTATAATCACCACATAAGCGCTGATCATAGGAAATACACCAAATGATCATTCTCTTTGCAATGAAACGCTATATTAGAGAGACTTTAGTGAAATGAATGTTTTTCAGTTATTAATGAGCTAGAGAATTGCAAAATTTCTATAAGTTTTAAAAAGGTTATGACATTTTCTTCTATGTTTAACATTATTGACAATTAATGTCTTTTTCTCTTACATCTATTATTTATGTCCAATGAAAGTAAAATAGAGAAGAATGTTTTGTATAAAGTAAAGAATAACAACCGAAATTCTTCCTGAGTAGACTGCTTATTTGCATTTGCAGGGTGATTTATACATTTTCGACAATATAATCAATTTATGTTTGTATCATTAAAAGTATTTGTCTTTGAAATGGCTTAAAGAGGATAAAGATAAAGATCTGCTTTCTAAAAATATCACCTCTTTTTATATGAAAATTCTATTTGTCACTTGTAATTAGTTATCTTTTATAATTGAATGAAAAACGGAATGGGCATGGTAATTGTCTAATTACGGTTTCTAAAAATAGAATGTTTTCTTCTTCGCATTTATTTTATTATTACATCATTTGCTCATTATGTTTGAATAGGCATATTTAATTAAAATTACATTGTTTAATAAAACTGAGTTGTATTTTGTTAATATTTATACTAACTTAGTTTGTCTTTCCCATATCCAACTTTTAAATACACCCATTTTTCAAATTATCAGTATATTTACCCTTATCACAACTTATTCAGTTCGAAAATAAATGAAAATAATTTCATTAGCTACAAAGGGTTTCAGTTTAGTTTTAAACTCACTGTTTAGCGGAACTTTTATTTTAATATTAAATAAAATATATTGGGAATTCCAATGACGTCATATCTTACAGTAGTCTTTCCCCTAATCCGACATTTTCCCGCGCTTCAATCTACGAAATTTCTCAATTCTAGATATCTGTTTAGTCTAAAGGTAAAGGAGGATGGATTGTTTTTCCTTCCTATACAATTATTATATCAATAATTCTTTCTTTTGATTGAATACAGGACCAAAAGGATATGAGTGAAATAGGCGAAGATTCAAAATATTTCGTCAAATCAACGAAAACCAGAGGAAAGGGAAAAGTGAAAAAAGAAAAACGAACAAGCTCTGAAGCCGAAAACCACGAAATAGACTTGAAAAAAGAAAAATGGGAACCTGAAAATTGGAAAATTCATATAAAAAATATAGAAAAAATGAGATCTGAAAGAGAGGCTCCAGTTGATACTATGGGTTGTGATGCTGTAGGTTTTTATTTCTCTTAAATGACTTATTTTATGCACAATCTAATATGTTAAGGTTGGCGATAAGAAAGCTGAGGGACATGTATATAGATATCAAGTTCTTATATCCTTAATGCTCTCCAGTCAAACAAAAGACCAAGTTAATGACGCAGCCATGTCAAAATTGAAAAAACACGGCTGCAATATTGATAATATACTGAAAACAGAAGATGACTTACTTCAGGAATTAATTTATCCCGTCAGCTTTTATAGAACTAAAGTTAAAAACATAAAAAAGACTACAAAAATTTTAAAAGACAAATTCAAAGGCGATGTTCCAGATAATCTAGACGATCTATTGGCTTTACCGGGGATAGGACCGAAAATGGCTTTTCTTATATTACGCAGTGCATGGAATAAACTAGAAGGAATTGGCGTTGATACACACGTTCATAGAATTTCTAATAGGTTAAAATGGTTGCAAAAGCCAACAAAAACTCCAGAACAAACAAGACATGGTTTGGAAGATTGGTTACCGAAGTAATTCACTATATAAATATATATTAAACTTCTTTAATATTTTGTTCGGTTTTGTTAATTAAAACTAAAACTTTTCAGAGAGTATTGGGATACAGTCAATCATCTTCTCGTTGGCTTCGGCCAAACAATTTGTGCTCCAGTCAGACCAAAGTGCTCCGAATGTTTAAATAAAGACATCTGTCCCTCATTTGAAGGATTAAAATCAACAAAATCTGTCAGAAAACCTAAAACGAGAAAGATTTCTAAGGAAGACAAAGTAGAAATTAAGGAAGAAACAAAAGAAGAGATTAATACTTAAAATTGACGTATTGTGTTCATTTTAAAAATCGTACTACTTGAAAAGTATTAATTTTTTTAAAATAAAAAACTTTGATCAAAGTAATGAACATAAGTTATTAAATATGGATTCAAGTCGATCAAAACAATTTTACAACAGTTCCGCTCGAGAAATGGGTGTTTTGATCGATAGTATATATGATCATTTTAATAAAATCAGTATAGATATGGAAGAATATAAAGAAGAACTGAAAAAAGAAAAGGAAGAGAATATAAAATTGATTCTATTGGTTGAAGAGACAAGGCGAAAAAGTAGTGACTATGTGAGAAGCGTTGAACAATTAAAACTAGGTCGCTCCATAAAGAATAGTGATAATTCACATACTTTTCTAAAATACAAAAATTACAATTTAGGTCTTTATGGATTCGCACCTGGTTTTCAAACAATTACAAAAGGCAGATGGAAAATTAAACAAGAAAGTAATGCTGTTCTAAATAACAACACAATTGAAGAAACGTCTACGAAAGGTAGAGAAAGAAAAGTGAAAAATATGATAAATACAACGTTTAAAAGTCGGATACCTCAGAGAATTAAACTTCATTAGCACAAATGGCTTATTAATTTGAGTAGGTCTTTGTAATAGGTAGAATAAATAGTGCATTTCAGAAAAAATGAAAAAAACACTGCATGCAAGAAAAAAGTGATGAACTATTTTAGTTGCAGTCTGCAAAGACAGTCTAGGGTGAAATACGATATTTTTTGAAATATATCTTCACTAAGTGTGAGACAATATAAACTGACATAACATATTTGCATAGTACTATTAACTTAAACTCAATGACAAGTTTGATAAAAAAGCATCGTTATCTTGTACACACTGCGGACTAGAAGACAATATAGCTATTAGTAAAACTACCATACAACTAAGCATGTATACCAAGTGTACACGGATATATATTTTTTAGTTCCAAATAAGTCCATAAAACTATAAATTATATAATTCAAAATGTTTAGTATGATTACATATATAAATATATAGATATATATGTATGTTAATATATATATATATATATGCATATGTATAGTAATATATATATATGTATATATTTATATTAATTCATAGACTTTTTAATCCATTTTGCCAAAGTCTTCAAATTGCTGTTTGCTCATCGCAGCGGCAGCATCTCCAGCAGCTGTCTTGGCTGTTAAAATAAACAAAAAAAATATTATTCCCCGTCGAGAAGATAGAAATGCAAGAGAAGAGCCAACTCCCCGTGCTTAAACAGCAAGATTTCAATTATTTGAGTAGTTATGCATATGTGATATTTGCTTATAGCAACTAGTTATGCATTTTATCATCAATAAAAGAAATAGCTACAGCTATAAAACAAATTAAAAACGAATATTTTCTCCTTCGACGTGCTTAAAAGCTTAATGCTATTTAAAAAAAAAACCAAAAAGAATCTTTAAACCATCTGTACCTGATGCTGTAGCGGCACCTTTAACTGGATATAAAAACGTATGCTTAATGTATATGGATTACTAATAAAATGGCGAATGAAACCTAACGAAATCGACATATTTAAATACAGCTATTTTAACCCAATTTGAACAGCTGACAAAAAATTAATAGTGAAATGTTTACCTTCTTTAGCAATATCTTCCATCGTATCTGCTGCTTTGCCAACGAAATCATCTACACGCTCTTGATGTTTCAAGACGAAGGGTCGGATAAACTTTGTATAAATAAAAATCGATCCATTCCAAGAGGTTGGTACCATTAAGTAAACCAAGAAAATGCACTGTACATGAGGGACACCTTTAAATTATAATCTGATTAAACATCCTACATTATAAAAATTCAACAAGTGACTCAAATATCCCAAAGCGTTAAAGATGAGAGCGTGCTCAGAAAGTTAAAAGATCTACCTTAAAGAACCAGTAAAACGGTATCCAGAAGAGAAAGATATCGGCGAAAAATTCAACAAGTGCAAAAGCCGAATAAGTGACCCAATAGGTTAACCATTTCGTATCATCATCCTTGTCACGAGACTCAATAGCCTTTACTCTGTTTAGGTAAATCCGTCACCAAATAAAATTTAGGTTCATGCAAAAAAATTGTTTGCGTTTCTTTTAAATAGTTCTTAGATTAGAAAATATGCAAATAGTGTGATTATCTCATGCAATAAACGTATAAAAGGCACTCAGATTGATTATCTCTTAGTTAATTCTATAATCAGTTAGGGTGTTCCCGAAAGAAAGTATGGAATGTGCTGTATGAAATACCCCTTCCGCAATTTTGTTCTACTCTCTTTTAATTTATGCGAAATACCTTTAAAAACCAATATAATGGAATCCAAAATAGAAATATGTCACCAAAGAATTCCGTTAAATGAAACACTGAGTAAACAACCCAATATATAAGCCATTTTGTATCATCATCCTTATCTTCGCTTTCTATTGCTTTTACCCTAAATATTATGACAGAAAGTCTATAGCATCTAGTCCTATTATACTGGATCAATTTATATAGAGCCTATTTGATTTATCTTATCTTACTTTTACAGCGAAGATATTTTAATTGGGCTGCAGAAGCAACAAGGATATTACTAAAAATACAATTTAATGAAACTCAATCGATATATCCAGAGGGGTATGAGCATGTTGAACATGTGGGGCAAAAGCATAGCTCATATCAAATGCTGTTGTTCGCAAAAACTAAAAAATTGTTGTTCGACAACAAAAACAAGGCTCTTTCATATTGAAAGAGATAATTATTTAAAAACAAAATTTTTTCTATTTAGTAATTAGTTTATCTACTTGGGATCTTTCATTTTTAACTTATAACCTTCAACTTTTTCTGATTACGTAACTTTCAGACGGACAGTTAACCAATGTCGAAAGCTCAAAGATCACAAGACAGACTAAACTATTGATTAAAATCATCAGTTGTCTGGTGCAATGCAATTTCGTTAACGATAATAACGCATAAATTACTCACGAAGCATAGGCTGGATACAAAAAGCCGACAAAGTTACAGATGAACTGTGCTCCATAGCCGATCATCAAGTATAAACCCAAAAAAGCCGTACATCCTATAAGAAAAACAAATATATGTATATACTAATATATATCTATATATAATCGAAATCGTTAGTGTAACGGCTGTTAAATTTATTAGGAAAATCGTGGTGTTACTAGAGCATCTATAAAATATCACTTGGCGTAAAATGAATAATTTAAATAGAATATGTAGGTTTTCAGTTTTTTAAGTAACAAATGTTAAGAAGTCCTAATCATCTTTAGTCATAAACAAAGATACTCACCCAGGACAATGTACAAACGTTGTACATTCGTTTTCTTTTCGATTTTCTCTAACTGGTCTGTAAACGCATTTCTCTCGTGTAAAGCTTTATCAAGCTTACTTTTCCAATTTTCAACCATAGCCATTTTTTCAGTTTTTGACCTGATTTAGAGATTTTAAACGAATGACGTTTCCGCTTCCGGCAGCATCAGCAAAAACATCTTCGTATAAAGATAATTTGTCGTATTTTTAACTTTTTCTTGTAGTAAAACATTTTCTTAAATTGAATAAAAAATATAAAGACTTTAAAACTTCTTTTTAGAGTTTTAAACATAAATATCTTAGTGACATCTGCATTTTTTTCTATGACGTTCTACTTATTGGTCTAATTATTATCGTAATATCAACTGAAGAGGATTTTTATAATAGATCGTAGTAATTGTGTAATTGTTTTATGAAACATGAGAGGTAAATAAATACACTCATGACACAACATTGATGGCTTCAAAGAAGGCTACAAAAATTAGTAAAAGAAAAAAACCTTCTTCGGTATTCGCCAACGCTAATCTACCCTGTCAAGTTTGTGGAATTAGTTCTAGCGGGTAAATATTAGAATGAAATTTAAAATTGACAAATTCATTTCACTTAATAATACGATTTTCTTTTAAATATAGATATCACTACGGAGTTTTTACTTGCGAAGCTTGCAAAGTGTTCTATAGAAGAAGCTCATATAAGTTCGAAACTTATAAATGTAGTAATGGAAGAAAGAGTTGTATACCGGGTACCGATTTTTCTTTTTCATGTAAATATTGTCGATATAAAAAGTGTTTAGATGTTGGAATGTCTCGGCAAAAGATTAAAATAGGTAGATACTCTAAAGAAAGACTAGATCAAAAAGAGCAACAACTCGCTGTATTTCATATGAATAAAATTTGTGTACCTTTACAAATTGACACAACTGAATTTGATGATGTATTTATTCAATGTTTAAACTTATTGGGTTCATTGAGAGAAATTGATTATCAAAGGGAAATAAAAAATTTCCATGAATTATTCACATCGGCTGCTCAAGCTATAGTAAACGGAATTTTTACCCGGGATGACTATATACTTTATTTAGACATAATTGGTATTGAAGTAGATGAGAGGAAAAATTTTTTAACGTGTTTTGGAAAAATTTGGGAATTACTTGTAAAAAATACCATGATTAACATGTTGGAACTACCTGGATTGAAGGATCTCAATAGAGTTGAATTGATGGATGCAATGTATGTAGGGGATGAATTTTTCCATCTTATTATGTTAATTGCTATTATGAGGAGTTTTGAAAGAGGAACTGTAGACGTAAGTATAAGTGGTTACGAAATGAGAGTCGATAGAAATTTTCTTAGAAATTTAACTGATGATGAGTTTGCTGGCTATACAGAAAAATTACATGTTGCACTTGATGAACTAAAACCAACATATGAAGAGCTGATATTCTTATACACTGCTAATTTATATCGTCCAAGAAACAAGTTATCATTATTAACTCCATACTATCAGCAGATTATTGTAGGCTTTACCAGATATCTTGAAAAAACATATGGTAACGAATATCCTCACCGGTTATTGAAACTAGTAAACTTGAAGGCGTTGCTTAAAGAAAGGAAGCATTTTATGAGAAGCTGGAGGAGGGCTCATAAGGATTACATGCGGCACGTTTACGAGAGTGAATTTCTTCAGATATGGTGGTCAAGAGATTCGGCAAGAAAGTGGAATTATTTGGAAAAAACATTTTTGACACAATGCTCAGCTTGACACACGTTTTTTAAATGCAATTAAAATGAGAAACACTCTTGAATTGACAAATAACTTGAATATTTCTGGATTAACATAACTTGTCCCAACACAAAATAATACTGCAAATTCTGCCATACTTTTTATTCTAATAAAACTTTTTCTTTGCTACCGCTGAGCAATAATACAATATCATGTAAAATCTCTTAATCATTTTTAGTAGAGTATGACAAGGCGTTGTTTGAAATTCCCGCCTATCACAATTCAAAAAATATTTTCGTAAAAACAAAAGAGCGTGAAAAAAATCGTTTAAGATGCTATTAAATCAATGTATCTTCTCTTTGAACGAAAAAATACACTTTTAAGAATACGACAATCGAATATTGTTACATAGCAACCGTGAGCACTAATAGAAGGAAAACATAAACAGAAGAACCGCAACCGGCTAAGAAGTAAAGAGGATGGCGGATTTCAGTAGAAAAGATCTGCATTTAACTAGTACTGGAGTAGGTCATAGATACCAACCGGGATATTATTTTCCCAGTTCAAACTTTAAGGTTAGTTTACATAAAATACTTAGAAAGAACGATTCTTAAACTCTTATTCTTTAAACTTAGGGTGTCCTTAAAGATAAACTGCCTCCAGAGTTAGCCTGTCCTGATGAAATAAAAGGCGAAAGATTTGGAACAACCACAGGAACCTTTCATGATAATAAATTTGCTGGTATTGAATATGGAAATGATCACCCTACTTATAAAAAAGCTCCAGCACTCTACAAAGTACATTATAATCGAAATGTTATAGAAAAATTAGGTCATGGTGGTCATAGAAGACCGCTTACAATGGGTAACGAAGAGAGTGAGATGAAGGCTAAATATAAAGCAAATAAACCTGACGCAGTATATCTATATGATAGATATCCAGCTCCCAATCCTCAGGGTATCTTATTTGGAGATCATCAAAAAGAGGGTCCTACTAAATTGGGTGAACAGAACACTAAAAATCCAAAGATGGCTGGAAGACCTTTCAAAGTCAATGATCTAAGTATTATGGAATTAAATAATCCCTACACCACAACCAATATGAAAGAACATAGAAGGTGGACTCCTAAGGAGTTACATAATGTTGGGAAAAAAGATGTTGCAACTTATTGGGAATGTGAAGAATATCCTAAAGCTTGGGGTTTTGGGCTGAAGCATAATCCGCTTCCAAAGCATGCTGTACCCAGAGAAAGACCGCCAATGAGAGATACTATGGTATTTAAAACTGCAACAAAAGTTGGTAGAATTCCCAACAGAATGATTCCAGTTCCCCATTCTGGCACTAAAACTGAGTATTGCGAACGTTACGAAATACCTTCCGATTCAAAATGTAAACAAGCTGAATATTGTCCGGTCGATACTCCCTACATTCTACCAGATCCTAGTTCTAGGACAGCGTTTACAGCTCCGGGAATGTATAAAACTGAATATGAAAATATTGGTTGTGAACAAATCATCACTGTATAACACTCGCTTATTAATTTTCATAATAAACATGTACATTAAAAACATGAAGAGTTATTAGTTTAAAATATTACTGTTTTTATTTCATTTATCAGGGCAACCATTAGTTAAATAAATTATATATCTTGCTAATTAAGTGGAATATTCCATTGAAAAGGTTTATTAATACAATTAACATGATACTCTCTACACGAAATACTGTTTATGTTCTAATTTCAAACATTTACTTATTTTGACCGAACAATAAAAATGTTCAATATTTTATTGTGCAATAAATTTATATTTTTACTACAAGCCGTCAAAGGTTATGCACACAGGACACTCAATTGGAAAGAGTTTTTTTGGGTATCTTAATTAGCTTTTCCTTGACTTTTAACTTTGTTTATGGCGGCTTCGATTTGTTCCGAAGTAGCCAAATAGTAGTGTTTTATTGGTTTCAGGTCGGCGTCCAATTCGTAAACGAGTGGAATGCCTATTTAATAAGAAAAAAGACAATAAATCAGAGAGAATGTTTTGTATAAAGTATTTACTGACCTGTTGGTATATTCAATCCCATTATATCGGCATCAGACATATTATCCAAATATTTGACAAGAGCACGAAGACTGTTACCATGTGCAGCAATGATAATACTCTTTCCAGCCTAGAATCATTAATTTAGTACGTTAAACGTTTAATCATGATAATTAACAGTCTATATTTTACTAACCAAGATTTGGGGAACGATGCTATCATGCCAAAAAGGTAGAACTCTGTCAACAGTATCTTTCAAGCATTCGCTTAGGGGAAGGAGGTTTTTGTCTATGTGACTGTATCTTGGATCTCGTCCTGGCCATCTTTCATCAGATTTATCCATAGGTGGTGGTGGAGTATCATACGAGCGTCTCCAGATTTGAACTTGCTTTTCACCATGCTTGGCGGCAGTTTCGGATTTGTTTAGACCTTGAAGAGCACCGTACATGCGCTCGTTCAATCTCCAGCTTCGTTGGACTGGGATCCAGTGCAAATCCAAACCCTCTTGAATGTGAAATAGAGTTTTAATGGCTCTCTTCAGAACGCTTGTAAAAGCAACGTCAAAGTGAGTAAACCCCTTTTCCTTAAGAAACTGTAAAATTAAAATTGCAATTAAAAATTAGGTTTGTTCACACTGCAAAAGTTTTTTTTGTCCACCAACCGTTGCAGCCAACTTAGCCTCAGCAACACCAGTTTCTGCTAAGTCTGCATCGTACCAACCAGTGAATCTATTTTCCTTGTTCCAAACACTTTCTCCGTGTCTAACAAACACAATTTTGTAGGTTGCCATACCTCTTGTAGTGAATAAATCTAAATTTTTTCTGAAGGAGAAAATGTTTGCGAGATTTGACCTTGACACAACAGACAAAAGTCATAGAAGGTTAAAATTTTCGTATAAGCTTAAAAATACAGATACCTTGCTAAATTCTTAACTCAACAAAATCTGATAAATTTTTCTACAGAATGCATAAATGTTCAACGTGGAATTCTTCAAGAACATGATTACGAACCTATTCAACCGAATGAGTACGCCATCTGTAGTTAAATTAAGAAACCATGAGGCAGGCTTATCAGAATATTTTATAGTTAATATTTTGACCGGCAAAATTTTAAGAGACAAGGCGATCTAGGAAATTTGGGATGGACAGTCTAAATCCTTCTGCAGAAATTTCGCAATACGAAAATGGTTCGTTTTTTAGTAAAATGACAAAAAAGGGCAATGAAATATACATGGGGTTGAAAAAAAATCATGTGTGTACATATGTTTTCAGATTTGCAACTAGCAGCCGAACTGGGAAAGAGTTTATTAGAACGTAACGAAATACTAGAAAAGCAATTAGAAGAATATGCAGAAATTAATTATCAACAAGAACAAGAATTGAAGGTATCCTATTAAATAAATAAATAGTACAAAAAAATTAATAAAGTACTAGAAGATTATCTATATCATCTTCTTATCTGATGAACAAAAAATTCTTATGTTTTAGAATTACTCGAAACAAGTTCAATTATTAAAAGAATTTAATGAATCTCGTTTAAAAGTTTACGAAGAAGTTGAGAAACAAAACAATGAATTAGATCAACGAAGTCATCATTTTCAGTCTGAAAATGAAAGACTGCGTGAAAAAATTAACTGGTTTGTAAATGAGAGAAAAAGAAATATTCGATTAAAGACTGTAGGGCGTTTACTAATTTAGTTCATTTGTAGGCAAAACGAACGCATTGAGGCCTTAGAACGACACAGTGATGAGTTGCAAAAAAACATTGATGATTTTAAAGCTGACATCTCTAAGAGGTCAGCAGAGAAAGAGCAGAAGCGAAATCTTCACAAGCGGCGAACACTAAGCGTGCCTTCACTTCGTCGGAAGCCACTACCGGAAACTGGCTTTGCTCCGCCGCCTTCAGTTGAAGAAGTTCGAGATACTGCCATTGTTACGGCGCTAAAGACTACTGTTAAAAATTTAAAGCATGATCTAAAACTGGAATATAAGAGATCATCCGTAATGGAACAACAAATTTCTGAATTATCTACTCGAGTTGAACAGCTAAATATAGATCTTGAAAGCGCAAAAGCGAAAAATTCGATATGTATTCGAGATAATTCAGGAATTCTCGAGGATGATTCGTACGAGCAAGGATCGAACGAATTGGTTCAGATTACACTAAACGATGACGAAAAATCATTATTCGGAGAACTAAAAGAAATGGCTGCCTTTCGTAGCAGCAAGGATGCAGCAACGCAAACGATCCCACTTCGAAAGCCAACAAATTTGGATAGACCTAAGAGTTTGCAATTTCTCACGCCAAAAAATCCAGTAGAGGGTCGCTTTGAAATCAGCCCTAATGCAGCTGAATATAAGCAACTATTCAGAGAAATTCACGATAATATCAAAAAAGCACTATCTTTTGACGAAGCGATAGATTAAATAGTATCTAAGCTATCCTCTCCCGTCTCAATTACCTCTATAGAAGCATTCAAGTACAAACAAACGAATTGTATGCATATTTATGACACAGTCAGCCAGTCTCCTTTTCTCTCTACCTTTCCTTCTCTCTTTCTCACTTTCTCCATTTAAAAAAAAGCTTCCTTAGAAAATTTATCTTTCTTTTTTTTGAAGTTGAAATCAATTAAGCAAAGAATTCTAGTCGACGTCAATTTTCTAGCCGAATAATAAGCAAATTGTGTTCAGCGTTCACGTATTAGAAGGGGAAAAAAGGGTAAATAATGTATTATCTTTTTTTGATTATTATATATATAGAATTTATATATATATATATATATATATATAAAGTATTTGTAATATTTATATTGTTTTTTATTTATCTCTTCAATTTTTTTTTGTTCTCTTGATAAATACTGAAATACAATCAATAAAAATTGATGTAAAAGAAGTCTATTGGAGGATTGTTGATAATTTTTTTAATATTTACATAATATTTAAATTTTATTTGCAGCTTTTAGTTCGTCAAATCTTTCAACTTCTTTTAAAAAAGGTACTAAATGCGCTTCAACAATTTTATATGCAGGATCTTCGAAATCGTCTATTTCTTCATCATCTTTTGGATAAAGTATTGAATTTATGTTCTGTGCAATATCAGCTCTTCCACAGCCATTAAGACCTTCCATTAAATCATCTAGCTTAGCCCTTGTGTGATAGCGTCTCCAACGATTGAGAGCATAACGTGCCCTTTCGTCATTACCCTTTCTACTTTCTCTTTCTGTAAATTCTTCTATATCCCTATCCAACGTTAACCGACCTCTGGTGGGTGCAAAAGGTAAACTTCGATAAAGTTGAGGCCAATCCGTATTAATTGTCATACAAACAATATTGCAAGCTTTCTCAAAAGGATCTGTCAAGAAGCGGATTTTAATTAGAATGATTAACGATATATTGTCATTGATACAAACCATCCTCGCTGCGTTTACCAGGTAACCTTGCGTAATTAACTTCGACTGGTTGTTGATGAAATATTTTGTTAATTGAATCTGGACATGTTTTGTATAAATAAATCTTCTTGGCTAATTCTAAAGAACCAATAACGTCGTGATATTCCAATTCATATTTAATTCTTTGTTCAATCATTTCCTCTAGTTCGTTATTTAATTGCTTACACAATTGTCTTTCGCTAAGTAGCGAGTCTCGTTTAGTTGTTATCCAATTCAACTTTAGATTGCAGCCAGCTATACTTCTTTTAACATCAGGTAGTTCGTGCTTAAGATCACGTAAATCTTTCGTCAGCTTATTGTATTTTTCATAATATAAATTAGTGGGATATTCGTTTATTCGCTTAATTAACTCATCTCTTCGATACTCCTTTATTTCCATATTAATTTGTAGCCTGTTACTTTTATCCAAGAGAGTTTCAACATCAACAAGTAATTCATCTTCTTTCTCTACTAATTTTTCAACTTCTTCTTCTAGCTTTTCTAACTCATTAGCTACCTGGTTTTTACGATAATTAACCTGGTGATATCTGTGCTGGTGTTGACGAACTTCCTTAAGTAGCTCTTCCCTCTTCTCCTCGAGATCACTTATATCATTCTTAAGAAATTGGGAATAATTCTTATCCGTTTCTACCCAAGTTAACATTGCATCACAAGCTAATCGTAAATTTTCGCAAAGCGTAGGAAATAGAGCGAGAAAAGCAGCTTGAACAACGTCTAAACGCCTACATACTTCGATACCGTATTCTCCTAAGTCATAGACGAATAAACCTTCTGTTCTCCATTTATGCGATAAATATTCAACTTTATCAACGTTTGTTTTAATTTTTGCTGACAATTCCTTTCTCTGAGTTTCGTAGGTCCTCGCAGTCTCAAGATTAATATCTTCTTCGAGTTCGTAAAAGCTCATACAATATTTATCTAAATATTTTAAAACTTTCTTTGTTTGCTTAACAATTTCAGAAAATTTGTCAGGAATAGAATCTCTAATTTTCCTATAACACTCTTTAAACTTATTAATAATTTTTGCGTCAACAGCAAATTTACGTTGAGGATCTTCACACCATTTAATTATTTCTTCAATTTGCCATACACGACTCAATTCGCTTAGTTCAGCCACTTTTGACATAGTATTAACACATTTGTTCCACTTGCGAATTTCATCAATATAAGTTTTACCATCATAAAATTGTTTCTCCGCCAATTTAATGGACCTAATTATATTCGAAATTTGAGCAGATAATATTTTATGTATAGTCTGAAGGCTCTCTTGAGGTTTATTCTCTAAACGTCTAAGATCTAATCGACCAGTTCGGACAAAAAATGCCATTACAGAGGATGGCGGTTGTAGAGACGAGAAGGAGGAGGATGAGTAGGAGGAGGCAGATGGCGATAGGCTACTAGATGATTCGTTGCTAATAAATAACAATTCCGGTATGGCTAAATTCTTTGCACTAGGGAAAAAGAGAGATAAATGAAGCGTGTTAAATAGAATAAGCTAGAATTGTGTATAAAGTAAACAGAAGTTCTTTGTGTATTGTTTCTACAAATTCATATGCCTTATCGACTTTTACTGTTTTTTTTCTATTACCTCTCGACCAATTCCTTCTTCGTCCATTGTAGAATATCCAACTTCTTAGCGGAGTATTGCCTACTATTCATCACTAGGAGATGAAGCTAATGTTTTTTTTTAACAAATAGCTATTACTTTTTATAGAGCTTGAGGAGCGATGCTCAAATTGTTACAGTAGGGTTTCCATTTAGGTTACATTTTTATTTATAAAGTAAATATCAAAGTATATTTATTATTTACATTTGTTATTGGCGATTATTGTTATTCAGCCACTCTTAACCTACTAGTTTTAGAAATATAATCTTTTTAAGTAAAAATTCTGTTATATTCGTACCTGTCGTTGATTCACCTCTGGTAAGAGCAGGTGCTTTTTGCTTTAGTTCATTTCCCTCCTTCCTTAATTAATTGTTCGAAATGAGAAAATTCGCCAACAAAGAGAGAATAAAGTAAAATCCGTTCAATTCTCTCTGTACACTCGCGACATTTGCGATTGAATATTGACGTTCTAAAGACGCTAGCCGAACTAAAAGCATATAATTGCATAGTCAATAAGCTTTGAAAGACAAATGTATTGTATCCTAATATTGACGCGTACGCGATATTACTTTTGATTTATACAACAGAATAATAACATCGATTGTTTGAACAAAGTGACGAAAAGCCCCACAACGTTTGAATGAAATTCTTTTGGAGCTTATGGAACGATCAATCTCGAGGTAGTTCTTCAGATTACGTTACAAGAATTCCTTTTCATGGTCAAATCAAAGCATCTTTTAACAACATCTATACACAAATATAACAAATTAAAACCATTAACAATATTTTTGTTATTTGAACACATTATTATTGTGTGCACCGTTTCTACAATTGTTTGCGACGTATTACACAAACGTTAATAAATTAAAAACGTAAAGAAAAAATTGTACACTCAAACGTCTGATATTCTTAAATATTCATCAATACTATGGCTTTTATCATGACGCCATTTAAGCTTATCCGTTGGATGGAATGCCGTTGAATTAACGTTAGATTCCTCTTCCGATATACTAAACGCTCTTCTAGGATCTATAATAAAGAAAAAAAAGAATTAAAGTATTAGTTTTTTGATCGTTAAATAAGAAAGAAAAACAAAGAAGAGTATAAATTCATAATAAAAGAAAAATAATGATTAAATAAATAATTCAAGATAACTTCTATATTTCTTTTGAAAAATCAATAAAGGAAACTTGAAAAAACTTAAAAGGAATAAAAAGTTTTTTGTTTGTTTGAAATGAAGAAGTTTTCAAGAAATTACATAAATAAAAATTCGTGCCAAAAAAAAAATATTCAACTACACCGAAACATGAAAAAAAAAATCAAAAAAAAAATCAAGTCACAATCACGTGACAACACGCACTCATCAACCTCCAATTTCTCCTGCTGTCGATGCTACCATAATAATCTCTCTTTCCGGTATATTTTGGATCTTTTTCTATAAGGTTAGAATTGTTGATTATTGCTTTTTATGACCAAAAATTATAAGAGAATCAATTACCCCAGCTTTCTCTGTTCATGTTTTGAAGAGCTTCGATCTCAGCAATTAGACTCTTCCTCCTTCTCGTACTTCCAGATTCTTTCCTCCTAAGACGCTCACTTAATTCGTCTTTTTCGCTTTGCAGTTGTCGAACGATCAAAGAGTGTTGAGCTTGCAATGATTCACTGTCTGCAGTAGCTTCTTCTTTATCCTGCGGCATAAATATATACATTTATCTCGATATCACGGTTAAAATAAATTTTTAAGTCACTAACATGTAAAGCCTGTCGAAGCCGTATATGGAGAGATCGCTTTTCATCTTTGATTCTTTCGATATCGGTTTCCTTTAGTTTCAAATCTAATGAGTGAAGTTGACAATCGGAAGACGCTGTTGTCACTTTCTTGCTGAGTACCTCTATGTCGTGTTCCAATTTTAAATTTAATTCATCGTTTCTGAAAGAAGTCGAAAATTTATTATAGAAAAACTTGTTAAATACATTCTGATGCGCATTTTGTTCTGAAATAATTGTACCTTTCTAATAACTCTTCAACTTTTTCTTTCAATTCTGTAACAAGCTTAGCTTGCTTTTCTATTCTTTCTTCCATTTGTGCTTTTTCAAGATTCGATAGGCTTAGTTTATCGCCAACGCACTTAATTTCTTTCTGCATCAACTCCATATCTTCGTCGTGCTGTCTTTGTAATGACTGTATCTCTTCAGAGGACAACACCTTACGTTCTAAATCAGCATATTTCTTCCTTTCCATTTCTAATTCTTCTCGTTGTGCTTTCCTTAATGAGTCTAGAGCTGTAAGAAAGAAAAAACAATTAATTAGTAACAATAAAATCCCCAGCGTCATTACTACATTATAGGGTCTTTAGTAGACTCCGTATATGGAACGTGACATATGTGTAAGATGGTTTTTTAATACGTATTAAAGTGAGTAAAAAAGACACGATTACAGTACAACGTCGGAAAAACAAACCTGTAACTAAACCTCCGTCTATAAGCATATAAAATAATCGAGAATATGAATGTTGACACTTGAAGGCTCTCATTTCAATATGTAACGCACTTATTTTTCAACGAGAACTAAAGCGTTACTTACCGGTTTGTGTTGCACGTACTTCTTCCTTTAATTCTTCTTCTCTCTCCAGCTTTAATTTTTGTAATTCCCTTTCATGAGTGACTTTCATCTCATTTATGATTTGTTCGTTTGTACGCTCAATACACACCAATCCTCTGTCATATAATTCTTTCATTCTCTCCATTTCTTGCTTGTACTTTGACACTACCTTAGTTTCATCTTCAGGAGAATTTCGCATTAGTATACTCATACTTTGCCATTCCTCCTTGGCTTTGTTCATTAACCGCGTATGAGTTGCTTTTTCAACTGCCAAACGACGCTTATTGCTGTCATATGCATCTTGTAATTCACTTTCTAATTGATGAATTCGTGCTTGAACGGCGCTATCCTCTCGTCTACTTCCCATAAGTCTTTCCAATTCAACTTGAAACTTTTGCCTTTCTTCATCAATTTGTTTTTCATATCTGTCCCGTTCATTTTGCAGCAGCAAATCACTTTCAGCTTGTAAAGAACTAAATTCAATTTGGTAGCGACTACTTTTTTCTTCTAAGGCTAATTGTAACTTCTCTACTCTATTTCGTAAATGCTCGATATCACTATCTCTTTCATTTTGTAATTTTTCCAAGTGAGCCTTACAAATAGCGTCTTCCGCCTCCATTTGTGCTACTCGAGCGTGAAGAACAGCCAATTGATTTTCTTTATCTTGTCGAATTTGTTCGAGAGCAAGATGGGCTCTATGCAATTCTTTTTCCATATTCTCAATCTCCGAATATAATTGTTGCCTATCGTCTTGCCGATATTCTACTTCCCGCTTCGTCTCAACCTCTTTACGATCAGTGTATTTTGCTTTGAGTTCTTCCAATTTCGCAGCGTGCTCATATTTCAAAGTGTAAGCAACATAGGCCAATTGAGCATGGAAAACCGCCTCTCTTGCAACGATATCAGCGAGGTCATTACCAGATGCGGGCCTACACCTTTTTTGTAGAGAGTCTTCAACTTTGCCCAAGTCGGCTGCTAACTGGGCTAATCTGGAGGTTAACGAACAGCTCATCTCCATGCCGTCGGCACCAAAATGCTTTAGATAATTAGCCATACTGTCCTTCATAGCAGCATCCTGTTGCAGGGAATCAGCAACAAGAGAGTCAATATGAGCTTTGTAGACATCAGGAGGCGAACTGGGTAAACCAGAATCAGTCCTATTAAACATGTGTAGTAATACTCTTTTTTCGAAGTGCTCATGCATATATGCTAGTTGACCAGATATGACCGCTTTCTTAGTGACAATATCAGCGAGTTCTTCGAGTAATGTATCGTCTGCCTCTTCAATAGTTTGTACATCGAAAAATGACTTGAAGTGTTGCATTGTTTGTTGGACTTCCTCAGCGAGAGCTTCATTTACATGCTTTGCTTTTTCTTCATTTTCGGGTAAAGATAACGATGTTTCGGAAGCCTTTCTTTGAAGAACCGCTTGTACTTTGTTTTCCTTCGACACTTTGGCAACTTTAGCAACATTTTCATTCAAGTATTTTGTTACTGCCTGTTCTAACGCTTTCTCGCGCTCTTCTAGTCTTTCCTTTGCTAACTTAAGTTCACTTTCTACCAAATCAATTCTTTCTCTATCATTAGAGCAGGTACAAAGACCTCGTCTTAAATGAGAGACAGCAGCCGATAATTCGGCCTGAACAAGAGCTGATCTGGCTACCGGACACAAGCCTTCAATGTCTGTTTGTGAACATCGGCTAACGGCTTCTGAAGCTAGGACATTACCGAGAGCATCACTCTCTATTTTTGTCTTTGGCACCTCCGTCTTTTGCATGGACAAGTATAATTCTGCCTGAAGTACCATCTTCTCTGCCAATAATTGTGCATAAGTAGATAGGGAATCATTTTTGGCCTTATCTATCTGATTTTTCTCCACTTGCATCTCTTCCAATTTACACTCCAATTCTAATATTTGCGAATGAGCGTCCCGCATTTCGCTTAAATACATATCTCTTTCAGTCATTTGCTTGTTCGTCTGACTTCTAACAACATATGCCATTTCCCCAACCACTATTGCTTCTATAGCCAATTTTTCAGCAAGGGCGTTTAATTTCAAAGTTTTAGTCCCATGATCGTCCATTTTATCGATCTTCGATTCTTTGTTATAAATTGAATCATACTCAACGGAATCAGTTACGAGTAAAGCATCTTTTAAACCATGAACAACATTTTCCAGAGTATTTTCACTCGCCCTACTGAAATCCAATGATTGTAAAGCACTAACAAGATCTTTTAATTTCTTTCTGGTCGAATCGATCATATCCAACGACAAGCGCAATTTTTTTCTAGCGTCTCGATATTGCTTCTCAGTCGCCTCAAGATTTGAAGTTTTATCCTCTGTGCTAATACTCTCTAAAACTCTCACTAAGCGATTATGCAAAACTTGTAATTGATCCGTTGAAGATGATTCTGATGTTGTTGAGCATGTATCAGAAATAAGGTCGTCGATTTCTGTATCATGTTCTTTATCATTTATACGTGGCGAATTATCGATACCCTGCGAACCATCAGGAGCTATTACAGCAACCTGCGGAGGAGGTCCAAGATTAATTGGAAGCGACATTTCCTCACTCTTTTCTTTTTCTTCTTCCTCTTGCTCATATGCATTAATGGAGAAAGTCTCCTCTAATACTTGCACTTGTTTGTCTATATCACTTAAAATTTGTAAATCAATAACTAGGCTCTCACGACGTTTTTTTCTTTCGGTTACTGTTAATTTGTTAGTTAAATCCTCCACTCTGGCACACATAAGTCGTAGTTGTTCCTGATAGTCCTCATCGACTGATTCTAGTTGCTGCTTAATACCAGCATAAGCAATTTCAATCTTATCTAAAGAATCTTGAGTTTCGTTGCAACGTTTTCTTAAACGTTTTATTTCGCTTATTGCTCTCTCATATTTTCGTCGACTTTCTGCCGGATCATCTGCGTCACTTCCTTCGCTTTCTTTATTCACTTCTTTGAGATTCTCAATATTTCGCCTTGCTTCTCTGAGTTCATTGTCCTTACGAGTCATAGAAGTCTCAAAATCTTCTCGTAGTTTGCGCTTTTCTTCTTCAACTCGTTGTAGTTCACTTATTGCTTCTTTATATCTAGTTTCCATGCGGCTATTAATTTCCACGGACGATTTCATATTTGATAACTGCTTCGCAAGTGTTTCTTTTTCCTTCACAGTCTCCATTAATTCTTCATTCTTTGCATTTATCATTTCCATAACTTTTTCATTTTCTCTTTCTAATTCGGCCATTTCGGATTCGTATTTTCTAAATTCGACTTTGCTGGCATCATCGTCGTGCCTGGCGACAGCTTCTATCTCTTGATTTGCCTCTCGTAATTTTTCCTCCGATGTTGCCAATTCTTGTCGTATTTTCATACCTAGACAACGTTACATATATAGTTATATATATATATATATATATATATACAGTATATGTATATAAATATTTGCAATTATATAATACAATATTGTTGAATTATATGGATGTAAGAAAATATGTGTAATTTTACCTTCTTCCAGTTCATGTTCTAGTTGACTTCGCAAAACAGAACAATTTCTGTTAGACTCTCTTAAAGTATTCTCAGTATCTTCCAATCGATTTTGTAAATCAGCAATTTCTTTATTTTTCTCTTGGAGGAGTACATCCGATCTGTCCATAGGCGATTCATTGGCTTTTTTCTGCTTGGGGGCTTCAAGTTCTGCCTCGAGCGTTTGTAGTCTTTCTCTTAGTTGATCGTTTTCTTTCAATGCACTTTGGAACCTTTCCTGCTGGATTCGTAATGCTTGCTCTTTTGATCGAATTTTTATTTGACATTGAGATAGCTCATCCGTAACGGCTCGAGCCTCAAGCATTGAATCTTGTAATTGACCTTCTAATTCGTCAACATCAAGCAATTTAGTTTGTAGGCTTTTTACACGATTTTTTGTCTCGTCTAATTCAACACTTTTTCTACGCAAGAAATCGTCTTTCTCAAAAAAGTCACGCTCTAATTGTTTTAATTTCATATCCTTTTCCGCGTTTTTATCTTGTTCCTTTCTCAAATCAGAACGAAACTGATCAATTTGTCGTTCAGCGGAAACCAGACGTTGAGCACAAGCGTCTAACTGACGCCTGTAATTTTTCGCCTCATCGGCGTGGCGTGTGGCCGTTTGTTCTGTTGCAGCAACCTGTTCGCTGAGTCTAGACATCTGCTTTGAAATAATTAATCATAATAACAGATGTAATTTTCCAAAAAAAAAATTTCTACCTGAGCTTTGATCATTGTAGCTTGCCTCTGATGATCAACTAGTTTAGCTTGTAAAACATCGATACTTTCCCCTGTATCGCTGTCGTCAAGATATGTCTGCTACAACACATCATTTTTATAAGTCTTGAGAGGCAAACATAATTGTTATAATTTTCTTACCACCTGACTATGTTTACGAGAGGGTGTTGAGGGTGAACCCACTACAGAATCCCGGGAAGCCTGTCGCTGATGAGTCTTTGATCTTAATTCGCTAATTTGATGCTGCAGTTTTGAGTTGCGATTCTGGCTTTGTTCCAATTGTGTCTTCAGCGAATCGACCTGAAAAATAAGGAGGAAAGTGCTAGAATCACCAAGGTAATACTTGTAAATATATCAACAAGTTCGATTAACCGATGTATGAGAGATAAGTAACTTAATGTTTAAAAAAATTCTGTTAAAACATAATAATGTAGCTAAAAATATTTTCCTAATGTAGCTCTATGACAAATTAAAAACGCGGTAACGCTACAACTGAATGACGAGCACTCAATGACAAGTAACTCAGTGCATACTGCGCGTAGTTGGTTCTACAGGTGAATATACTGTCTATGGTGCATCATTCTAAACATACGCCAGTTTTATAGTGTTGCTTTTTTGTTTGGCACATATTTAACTTGGTATCCGTTATGACTGAAAGTGTCTTTCCTACGACTTGTTAACTTAGCAGCACTTACAGCAATTACTCAATTAATTTTCTCAGTGTGAAGTACGTTTTAGTGTAACCGAATAGCGAAGAAAATATTGAAGGCCGAAAAAAATTTTTTTACTGTAGTTCTTTTTTGAAATGTTGTTAGGAGGTGAAATAATTAATGACTATTAGACGTCGATTAGGTAAATCGATCGTATTTGCATTAGCAAAATGTACAGTTGTCAGTGAAGCGTCTCATTAGAAAATAAGAAATTACCTCAGTTTCCAGTAGATCTACCAGAGCTGTATCCCCAGCACTTATTGCACCGCTCGATGTTGATTTGGCCAGACTTTTCTTTTCTGCCTTATCCTCCTCTCCCATATCCATTTTGTCTCCTTGTTCGTACTTACTTTTTGTCGGGGTTCCGGGAGTTGAATTACTTGGGCTGCTACTCCCGCTTCCGCCTCCCTTAAACATAGAATTTAACGATTTTACTCTACACGCGAATTTTTTAAACGAATCCATATTTTGTCGACGAGCTAATAAGATGACGTAGGTATGACTGGAGGAAATGAAGTGACGCCGACACAAAGAATGTGGCGCCAGTAGCGACAAGATCAATGGTTGATCGACGTCTCGCAGAAAGTACTTGTTAGCAAGGTTTGAAGAGTAAATTTAAAATATCGCCTTGGTATTTTTGTACTTAATAGCTCAAAAGCTTTGCAATTAGTTTTACAATATTATGGTATCGTTAATGGATACCAAAATATATCAATTGTAACCAATAAAAAGATTAAATTAAATTCTGCTAAAAAACCTACCAGTCTCTTGGAAGAGTGTGTTTCCCCGTTGGAAATTGTTCTTAAAGGTGGACTTTTTACACGAGGTGACTTGGCTCTAGAACGTTCTTTTATTTTTGCTGATGGAGCCTTTGACTTTTTAGATATCATCTTCCCTCCACAGGGTGATGAATTATTTTCTGATGAACTTTTGCCATTTCTTTCACCCCTTGGTGTACACGGCGAAGAACTAGTACTTCTTTCAGAATCCGTTCTATTCCTCTTATTATCAACATCAACGTTATTACCCACTTCGTAGAATTTGGGTTTATTTATAAAGTCAGTTAGTGAACGTTGATGAATTCTTCTAACGTTCTTTTCAACTTCATCAAGTTGTTCGTCTTTTGGCAGATCGGGAAGTTGCCTACCAGATGGCGCTTGCTTTTGATTGTAATCTAATCCAAATTTCAGCGATTTTTTACTATTGGGACTATCCAAGCGTTGAGTTTCAGGAGCAACGCCCGCATGGTGCATGGCTTTCCTCATTAGTGTTAACCAATTATTCCTGATACCAGTAGTCATGGCAGAGAGTGTCGTAGTTCCTTTCAAACTCTACAGACGACTAACTTATATACAATTTACAATATCAAATTCTGACAAACCTTTATTTCAAAACCATAGTTTCTTCCCACTTCCTTCTCATACAAATGAGTACAATCGCGTAGATCAACGTTTCCATCGGAATGGCCAGCTTCTTCGGCCCTAGAATCCTTATAATATCGTAGCTGTGTTCCATTAAGTACAAACCAATGCTTTTGCCAATTTTCTTGCCCAATATCTTTTATATTTTCCCGATTTCCGTTTACTTTATCCTTTAGTCGAACAAGCCAGCCTTTTTTTGTATATTGAGAGTATTCCTAAAGATCAAAGAAAATAGAAGTGTGCTTTAATTTTGTTTAATCTAAAGAGCAATTAAATTTACTTTTGTAACGATTAAAAGTAAATATATATTAGCTGACAAATATAAGAGATTTTAACTCATTCAATTTAATAGCTTTCGATATTTGGCAATAATAAAAGCAGAGAAATTTGCTGAAATATGAAAGGTAGTTTGTTTAAAATTAAAAAGAATACCACTGCACTCAAAAATCGTATACGTAAAAAAACACAATGATAGCAACGAGTTGAAAATTAAACAAAGTCGAATTAGATTAGAACAAACAAATATAGAGACCAGTAATCGCGCATGGTGCAACTTACAGACTCGTAACGTTTTCTAACTGGATAAAAGCTTTCAGATTCAGTACGTGCAGGACTTGAATCGCTTGTGTTTATCTGTTTTATTTAAGCACTACGATCACGCATAATCAATTGATAAATCAAGAGTTTAAGTTTTACTGTGAATAATTATATTTTCAAAGCATGCAGCATGCTCTGAAATATTATTGAAATATATTCCAAAAATCACCTTATGTTCATCTGTGGCATTTCTTATTGTTAATGGACTAGTTCTAGCACCAGTTTTTTCGCCAGGATTCCAACTTCCTAAGCGTATAGCTCGGGACGGTGGTAAATTTCTGTCCGACGTAAAAGAAGTACGCGAAGTAGCTTTAGAGGATCTAGGAAACGTATTATCCCAATCAGTTTCCTTCCTAGTCACAGATCTCGACCTTCTAGTTCGAGGTTTATCATGTTCATCCAAATCGGAGGCATTGTAATCGAAAATAGGCTTTGAACTAGGTAAATGAGCAAAGCGTTCGTATCTTGATAATGGTCTCTTTTTTGAATCACTCAAAAGAGTTTCGTATAAGCTCTTAGGCTTACTGTCCTCTGATTCGGGAAGGTCACTTAAGCTACTACTTCTTTTTAATCCGTCGCTAACTGAACCTTTATGTTTCATATCACGCACCCCTTTAAATGTCCTTATATCCGGTGGTATACCGTGCATAACTGGGGCATCGGAGGTTGAAGAGCAATGGGCAATTAGAGATGACGTATCACTAGGCGGGTTGCTCGTAACGCTTGACTGAAAAGAGCATGCAACATGCTAATTGATAGAGATAATAAATCTATCATTAGAAAGCTTACGGGCAAGAAATGATAATAATAGTTATAGTAAAATTCCAAATAATCCATATAGGTAAAATTAGAATGATTAACATCATCTAGAATACCGTGGTATCCGTAAAAAGTACCCAACATATTTTTTTTCAATCAAACAATGACAAGAAGTTATACATTCCACAAAACTAGTTGCAGTCAATCAAACTACCGGTGTCGAGTGCTCTAGGCGACTTAAATACCATAATAAATAACAGGCGCCCCGTTAATATGTCTCGACATGCGCAGATAGAGAATTTCCCACTTATCCATAATTTACAAAAAAAAATTATCAAATTGAACACTTTGCTCTCTTTTGGAGGATGAAAGCTTTACATATTTACTCCCTGTCATATAAACCTTTACTGGTATAAGTTAGTATACAAATTTAATCAGTTTATTAGGGATATAGAATTTATACAGTTTATATTTTTTCAGACAACAAAGCGTTATTTTCCAACAACAAATAATAAACTGAGGTTTTTTTATATTCAGATCCTAAACTCATATAAAAATCTAACAGTAAAACTGTTGAAAAAAGGTTACCCCTATCACAGCCCTTTTGTATGCTATGTAACGTGAGCAACTTTAGCCTAAAAGGAATACTTCTACCAAAAATGAAAGTAATCGCATTTACGTGTATCAAACTACTGCAAACATTGAATGAATAGTGTCTATACTATTAGATACAAGTATTTAAAAAAAGAAAACTAACTGATTATATCAAAATGAATTCATACAATAGATCATTCGTATGATTTTACCTTGAACGAATTTTACCAGCAGATATAAAATCAATATCAAGTCTCATTCAAACTACTATCAAATTGTTAGCATGCCTTTAAAAGCATATTCGTAAATACAACTACTATATAAATTGGTGGTTTTCAACTCAATTTCGAAGTTTACATATAAAATTAAATCCTAAAATCAAACACCTACCTCGTTCATAATCTATATTTTTTTCTCGAGGTATACTTTGCTAATGCAACAATTCAAATGAAGACTCAATAAGGAACGCATGCACCAACTCATCCAAAAAGGATTAAATCTTAAAAGACGGTAGTATTGTTAAATTCTCTCACAATTTTTGTTATTATTTATAGATAGTAAATGGGGATTGAGACCCAAAAGTTCAAAAAGTAACTCGTATTTTTTACTATCTAAGCTTTTACCTATTAATCCCTTTAATATTGTTTAAAAACATCGCGAAAACAACTATTAATCAAAAACTCTTAATATATACAATGGCAATATGCAAAAAATAATTACCGGATTAGAGATGAATATATCTAACAGCTGTCCAATTAAAACAATATACATAGTCAATTTGGTTTCTACAATAGACTATTGATATTTACAAAATACTATAATAAAGCTTATTTTATCAATCAAGGGAAACTCAAAATCTGTAATTTACTCCAATGAACATTATTGAATAATATTACAATGGAACATTTGTGTTGATTAAAAAGAACAAACAATCAATCTCTCTAAAGAGTAATTAATGTAATATAAAGCCGCTCCAATATGTAGTGTAGATATATAAACATATATATTAAAACTAAGTAAATATTGTATAAACTGATATATATCCTTATCAAGATTTTTGCAAACGATTTAGATAACAACCATCAGTTATATTGAATGTTTTCTTTTCGCATTGAGAAAAATCAATACCATCCATTATTCTTATTATTACCATCTACCAACTATTAATTTTAACAACAAAAGAGACTTGTCATTGAAATGTTCTTTAATTCTTCGGTTTCGAATAATTTATATTATTCAAAATCCTTTCTTTTATAATAATAATAACTACGAATTTAATCCAGCTATAACCTATATTTCCTGAATAATTGACAGAACAGTAAATCCTAAGAAAAAAAAACCTTAACATTGTAACACTTTATACGCTGAACCTTTAGATTAATAAATAGTCGCACGTATTTGTAAAATTGATACACAATTGCGAAATTATTACCTTTTTAGTATTATCATTTAATACAGGTGTTGATCTTCTATGTTTTGTTTTCACACTTCTTGGATACATTATTAAAACGTCGTACCACCTATGTCACGTCATTTAGTATCATTAGGAGCTGTAAATCTGATATATTCGTTAATTTTACCTATTAATTTCCTCTTTATTTGTTCCTTTAATAAATGTTTTTTTCTTTGGAATTTCAATAGATAGAGAAAATTGATGTGACGTTATATCTTGCGCTTCATTTACGTCGGTGCATGTATTCATATCAATAACCCCTTGTGGTATAGTGTGAATCTATGAAAAAAAGAACAAATTAAAATCATTATTAACGTAAAAAAGACATTCGTTTTTATTTTTAACGAATATAAGTTTACAGACGACAGATGGCGCAGTGGTACAAAAAAAAGAGTAAAAAAATTGGTTTGTTGCACGTGTAACCTAATCCCCATAATCGTAGAAAATACGTTCAACAACGCTGGTAATTGAAAATTAGGAAAGATCAATCCGATTCAATATCGAACAATCTAAGTAGGGGATTAACAAACCATTTTAAAAATTATTATTATTGAATAGAAACTTGGAGTTGAATTTCTAAAAACAACCCTCCCATGTCCTTTCAATACTAATAACCTATATTGTATATGAAAAAATATATTCTCTATCACTTCATGAAAGGTGGCACGATGAAAAGTTGCTCACATGAAGTACCTTGGCGCCACCCCTTTGGGGATTACTCTTTTGTCAAGCAGAAGCTTGGGAAAAGAGAATATCTTGCACCCATAATAAATACTTCAAACTTGTAATCAAAGACATATATTTAGACAAAAACCGCAAAAATTTCTCTACATGATCGAATTAATACTATTAATGGATCTGAGGCCGTTTTAATAGAACTAGATTACGGACTGTGTGGAGAGAATGGTGCAATCTGAGAATACAACTAAAATTTTTGTTCATGTATCATTAAAATGATTCGTTTATACTATGGTTGAACATTAAAACGAATAATATTTGACAAGAGCCATTAAAACTGTCATAAAGACTGTTGTCGGCAAATTGAAAGTGGATTGAATAGTAAACACATCGGAAAGGAAGAATACATATTATAGAGAGAACAGATTGAAACACGTGTTCTTCTCGCTCAACATTTCTAATTTATTGACATAGAGAGATCCATTATCATTTCCTTATTGCCAATTGCGTAAATGTAAAACAATCGATTAAATTCTAGTATTAATATCTTTATAAGAGAAGAGGACTTATATAGATAGCAAAAAGAGCATGTTTTATAGCAACCTAATAATTTATGACCTACATGCAGCTGTTCAGCCTTTCTTTGGTTCATTCATAGGTCATTCACAAAGTTAATTATATGTTTATAGAATGAAAGAAACGGTTAGTTAGCTCTTAGATAAATCGTTTAAAAACAGAAAACTTTTTTCTAAGGTTGATAGGTCAAAACAAGCAGGCTCCGATCAGACATAATCCTTCTATTTTTAAACAAAGTGATTAGATCTAAGTTTATTTTAACATATGGAGCGCAGTCAAGAATTAAATTAGCGAATTAGTCATTCCTCCAAAGCGTATTCTATCATTTATTAACAATTATATAAGCATCTGTAATTTTCTATTTACATCTGAAGCTTATCAGATAATTTTTATCGAGTCAATATTCTGCTACTAATTCCTACTCAGTATTCTGCTTATACAAGAGAATATTTCATAGCAATAAGTTACGATAAACACATATAGAGATATTGAGTTCAGCGTATAAAAGACGCTTTTGTACTTTTTTCAGTAATAATCTAACTTGCTATTTTCTTACGATTCATATGAGAATTCTTTTAAATCCTTATGTAATTTAGAAGAAATAGATTCTAAGGATCCTTACATAACAAGAGTAAAAGTATATTACAGCACGGGAGCTAAAGCTTTTTAGGCAATACTACGTTGTTAAAATAGGTTAATGGAAACAGTATATCACCAAACAATAACAAAATACCAAGTGGCGTTTTTATATGATCGCGTTCGATACGTGCGTTGATATAGTATAGGCGAACTTACACTTTCATCCACCGAATAGGTTAACTCTCCGTCGTCGTAGAGTACAAAAAATCTTCTTTGCCATCTCTGCAATAGATTGTATGTGATCGTTAATGTTACATATCATTTACTAGCAAATTTTTCATACAAACCCTTGTTTTATCTAAAGGATTATTAAAATCGAATTGTTCTGGTGCAACAAATAAGTAGCCACATTTTGATATTTTTCTTGATGCCTGCAAAAAGTTACGTAATTCTTCAGGTTAGGGAAAGTAATCATCTTCTGTAAATCCTTTACCTTGAGATGTTCCAAAGCTTCAGGTGAATGCGATTCTTTATCCTTAAAACATTGCTGACATCTACTTTTATTAAAAATGTTTGGAATAAACTTTTGACAGCGGTTAGTCATTGGTAAAGTCTATGATCGATATAAGTGCACTGAGCGAAAATCAGAACTTTTCACACAAAACAGTCTAAGAGCTTTTTCTTGGTCCAATGTCGAAAATAGTCGAAAATATCCTTGCTTTTTTCTCTCTATAACCAATAGGAGCAAAGTGAGAGACAACAAGAAGTTAAAAGCTAAATAAACGCATTAATCAATTTAAAAGTTCCAAAACGCTCGAAAGTGCGTAAAATGCGTATTAATACATAGTTACTACTCGGTATATAATATAGGAGAGCTGGCTAAAATAGTTCGTCTAGGGTAGTGCTGACATCTGCCGGAATTACTTGTGTATGACATCGGGGTCAGTAACTCGGATACCCAAAGTCTCATATAACTACGACCTATCAGTTGATGATAAGGGTAAAGAGCTGTTATATAAGCTCTTTCGGTTAAAAATATATTAAAATTGCTATTTTTTCCGGTTAATTGCTTAGCCATATAAAAAAAATATTACCTGGTTGAGAATGGACTGGATAGTTTCTGCAAGTTCAACATTTAAAAATTCATTTGAGAACTGGACAAATGACAAGACGGCAACTAAAAAGATTTTAATTGTGGCAGGCACCAGCGGAACTATTTATGTTCTGTATAAAATTTTGATCAAGCCGTTCTTCAGTCCCTTAAATAAAGTAAGGACTCAATAGTTGAGAACATTTAATTTTTAATATTAACACCATCGTCAATTAGATTCCTGGACCGCCATTTGGAATAAAAAATTTTATATTTGGAAATGTCGCAAATGCAATGGAAGGAAGTGGTTCGGAAGCTGGAGAAACATCAATCAATTGGGTTCGAAAGTATGGGGGTATTGTACATTACCGTCATTTACTTGGCGAACATAGAATCCTTGTAGCAGATCCTCAAGGTCTTCGTACTATTTTAGTGAAAGAAGACGAAAAATTTCTGCGAGACATCCAACTTGGAATTGGCAGGTAAGGGAGAGAAGCCTGTGTGTATATGTGTGTGCGTTAGAAAGAGATAATAAGATATTTTTTATGTACTATATAAACTGTAGCTGCACAAACATAACGTTTTCAAATAAGAATATTTAGTTAACCTTACGCAACTTAAGTTGATAAAACTATTTAGATAACTTCTCTTTTTTCCCTTCTCAAAAGTCGCCTTAATATCGTACTATTGACAAACGATGGCGCCGAGCATAGCTATCAAAGGAAGCTGGTTAATCCACACTTTACACAAATGTCTTTAAATGCTTCCTTCGATATATTTTTGGAACAAGCCCAAGATCTTAAAAATTCCGTAGAAGATCAATTAAAAGGAGTAACAGAAAAATTACTACCAATTCAAAACATGGTGACTGATTGCGTTAGTATAGTTTTATCAAGAAGCATTGTCTACATGGTTATTTTTAATATAAAATTCTAATATTAGGTAAAAGAATTCATTTGTCGATATGCATTTGGTGAATTTCCAAAAATGGAAGATTCAAGTCAGAATATTGTAACAGCTCTTATGTCTGCACTATCCTTATCGCCAATTGTAAGGTCGGCATACTATTCATTTAAATAAACATGTAAAAAATAAGTAATATGATGCGATATTATTCCAGTTTTACTCAAACGATTCCAATATTAGGTTGGCTCCCAACGAAATCAAATAGAGCCTTAGCGAAAAACATAAAATTTGCAAATGATTTTGTCAAAAAATTGATGGAAGATAAAAGAGCAAAACTGATGACTGATCAGGGTAAAGAAGAAATGAAAAAAGATTTGGTCGGAAGACTGTTCCTTGAAGCTGATTCATCTAAACCACTAACTGAAGATCAAGTAGCGGGACTAATCAGTACAATTATATTTGCAGGTAAACAGAACAAGGAATCTTACGGTTATATTAAGCTTAAAACATTCAATATTTAAGGATTCCAGACAACATCGACAGCAATCACTTGGTGTTTACATATCTTGTCCGAAAAACCGGATATTCAAGAAAAAATAGCTCAAGAGGTAGCTGAGGTCATGGTTCACGATGGTTGTTGGACATGGAGCAATTTGGATAAGCTTGTTTATCTAGATGCAGTTTTTAAAGAGAGCCAAAGGTCAGTTTTTCGATGGTGTTACTTGAGATAAAAGAGTATGGCATGTTCTCGTAAATTTAATTTAAAAACATATGAAAGAAATATTACCTTTGCAGATTTTTCAATCGTGTAACATGCCTACCCGTGCTTTCTGTCTTAAGCTTTTGTTTATTAAGAGTGGGTGGTGCATGACTTATTTTTAATTCAACTTAGTAGTTAGATGGCGCTTCCATCAGAATGTAGTTATTTGTATACAATATACTATATATATATATTATTTACATATATATATATATATATATATTGTATATCTCTATACAGTATACTTTCGTAAAATATACTGCAGTAAATATTTTGAAGAGACGTTAATATTAAATGTAGTTTGTTCTATAGATTAATACCCATTGTGAGCTCTGTCTTAAAAAAAGCCCAAAGAGGAGCTAAGATAAATGGCTATGATATACCTGAAGGAACAGTTGTTGTTGCTCATCTTGGTGCTGCTATGAGGTAGAAACGCTACTGATTTATTTATTTAAAAAATGTAAGTTTAAAAAATTTTTAATGCAGGAATCCTCATGTTTGGGAGGATCCTGATGAATTTAAACCAGAGAGATTCCTAAATACCACAATGGATAAGTATATGTATCAATTTTTGCCCTTTGGTACCGGTGCTCACAAATGTCTAGGACATCAATTGGCAAAAGTTGAAAGTCGTCTAATTTTAGCTTTGCTTATACAAAACTTCATTTTCGAAAGGCCACCAGGCTATAAAGTGCGCAAAGCGTCGCAACTACTTATAACTCCAAATCCAAAAGTTGAATTGATAGTAAAAAGAAGAAATTGATATAATGAAAATACGCAGAGATAATAATTACTTCTTATTTACAATTTAAAGAGAAGGTGATTTTGATGCTGGTGATAACGAAGAAAATTTAACCAGTTATTTCTATAAATGTTACTTTGGCCTTTTTTTTTAAATAAATATTATATTTAAAGTGATTCGACAACAACGATATCTAATCGTTTAATTTGTAGGTTTACATCATTTTGTACAATTTGCTTGAGGCCGCTCATATAAATTCAACACCAACGTATTTTCAACAATTAGGTGAAAGAAGACTGGGAATGCATTAACGAAACAAGTTGGGCAATCCGATATTCAGAAAAGGCATATCTGATCGTTTCGAAGGATCGGCTATAAAGTCAAATATATACAAAGTCTGAGTAATGGGAGTGGCGTATTTTCTTGTGTAATACAACCGAACTATTACATTTCGAATGAAAAATTAATAATGATATAAAGAAGCGGGCGGTCCCCTCATTGCTCAATCCCATAGCTTAATGTTATTGGCAAAATAATAGTACATAGGCCTATAAGACTACGTAGATAAATAATATAGTTTTAGAAGACCGTGCATAAAAAAATGGCGTACACGCTTTGTGACGTAAGAGCCATTTTTGAAAAGATTAAAGAAACCGATCATACGCCAGGTGTCGCTCCGTCGAATCAGCTACGAGAGAAGGGTGAAGGTCAAATTTGACAACGTGGTCTCCACTTTGAAGAAGATAGGCAGCCTGCCAAGCCATCTGTTGCTTTCAGTAGCGCCTTTTATCGAAGAAGCTTAGGGAGACTCTGAAAGGAATACCGTGTTCGAATAATTACTTTAGATCGATTCGAGATCGAACGATCAATTGTCAAATTTCCGCTGACTTCAGAAGAAAGACGTAATGCGAAGAAGAGCGGGAAAAATGGAATTCGAGCCTGATCAAGAAATGAAGAACGCCGCCGAATGTTTATTAGGACTGGCGAATTCTAGGCCGGCTAGGCCTAGTAGTTTACCAATAACAAACTGTTATCCGCCTACTGCTTCCGATTCGGATCAAGCTGTTTTCCAGATTGCCCGAATACTTACTGATCTCACAAAGTATAAACAAGAAGAACCAAAAGAGAAAAAATTAAGAGAAAGAAAACGAAAATCTTCAAGTTCAAATGCACGAAGAAAGAACGCAAAAAAGACACATGCTTGCCCGTATCAGTTTTGTGGAAAAGTGTACGGAAAGAGTTCGCACTTGAAAGCTCACCAACGAACGCATACAGGTAACGCCCATCTTTTCTACTAGTATCTTGACCTATTCTAGTAAGGACACACAGACGTTTACAATAATCTACCGAGGTCACAGGCAAAATAGATATAATTAGAAATCTCGTTTGTTTCTATAGAAACTAATGTAGTAAAGATCTGTTCGATATATTGACGTAAAAATAAGTATTTAACTAAGGGGCCCAACTTTTTGTGTTAAATAGTAAAACACACAAGCTTATTTATTAAAATACAAGTATATGTAGTAAAGCATTTATAGATAATTTCCTATCGACATAAACACGTTGAGAATCGTACAAAATCAGTCAGTACGTGGCTAAGAGCTTAGAAAACGAAACAGTTCCTTGGTACATCTTAGAGAAAACGTATATTACTGATATTTTTTTACATATATTATAGCGTATGCGTATTATTAACAATTGATTAAGATCCATTATAATGGAATGATTAAGAGGCCTATGAATCGATAACTGCTTCTCTAACGAACAGATAGAACGTGTATAGCTCTAATATTTGTTATTAATTAGACAAGAACACTTCTTACGATTGTTCTGTTGGAATCAAATGAAACCCAAAAGATTTTTTTTTATGTAAAAGCTTACAAGCGAACTAGCAACCGACGAAGCTAGTGAGCAGGCAGGCAGGCAAGCAGGCAGGCGGGCGAGCAGGCAAAGCTGTTAAAAAATACCATCGGTCTTAGACGCTTGCATAAATTTTGACTGAAAACCGTCACACCTACTTTTTTTTTGAAAAAAACGAAAAAAGCACCTGCTGCCGAATATTGTCCTCTTTTGCACCTGTCACACCTGTCGCGTGCCGGGACAAGCCCCCGTCTTCTTTGTTGGCGCGAAATTGTAGATAATTTTCTAAAATTGAATTATAAATGACGAACGGTTAAAAATAAATAAGCGGCTCTTGCCAAAGCAAATAGAAGTGTAGTGAGAAGAGGCTGTTAGTGATTATCTTTGACTTGACGCCCTCCGGGAACTTCTCTTATAACGAGCAGATCTGGTATTTAACTCCTTCGATGAGTTTGATCGATATTTGAACAATACTATATGCCACTCTCTTATCACGTGATAATAATTCAACTTATGTGTTAAATTATAGACAAAGATTTCCCATTTTAACCGGTTGTTGGCTTATCCCATATCTTGATCCCTGTCGAAATCCTTACAAATACATGTAAATAAAACCATTTAAATGTAAAATTTTCCCTAACAGGTGAGAGACCGTTTGAATGCAGTTGGCCAGAGTGCGTAAAGAAGTTTGCTCGTTCTGACGAGTTAGCAAGACATTACCGAACGCATACGGGAGAAAAGCGGTTCCAATGTCCTCTGTGTGAGAAAAAATTTATGAGGTCGGATCATTTGAAAAAACACGCCAGCCGGCATCCGGACTTTGATCCAGATATGTTAAAGAATGGTTTACATATCATTAACGATACGTTGAACAGTGACGGAATGTCTTCCACAACCTCTTCCATACCGTCACCAACGCCATCTGATGGTAACTCGGTCAAGAATATGTGACTTGGTCGTCTTCTGTCATTTTCAAGTGTTCAGAACTTCCCCTCCGCGTTTTCTTTACGTCTGCAACTTTTCGTAAATCATGCTCTAGTCTTTATTTTGTGCTTAAACGGCCGTTGTGTGCTGTAATAATACAGTTTTCTGTTTAATATAAACTTAACCTGCGTTTGAATTGACTTTTATAAATATAAAAAGCGTTAAACTTTCGTTACGTAAATCAACTCAAAATCTAACTGATGGAGACCACACGTTGGGTTCGCTCTAATTAAACTCTTTTCGGCAAAATTAAACAAAGATTTCTTACTCAAGTACGTGCTTTGATAATTTGGGGTTATTCAAATCTCTTTTACTTTACTCGGCGGAACACTCAAATAGTTACTCTAACAGACTCCTATCTGACCTATTTCAGAACCCTGCTGAGAACCAAATAACGTACATTGCTTTAATAATCACAGTAGGCAGTCACTGTTATAAGCTTTGTCAATTGAATTTTAACTTTCAGGTATATTTACTAAAGACGTGATAATAATAGGAGATTCGATTTCTTTTAATAATCGAAATTTTTTTAATAAATATTAGTCTCCAATTTAGACCTAATTATTAAGTTTTATAGTTTTATTGGAAATGATATTTACTCAATAACTTCTGAATACAATTGTCCTATACAATTTACTATTGCTACATTGAATAGGAAATTTGTAAATAACATTTTGTAGGCTTTTTTAGGGAAATATCCCGTAGATGGAGCCAGGCTCTGGCAAATGTTCTAACCAATGAAATTCTTACTATCCATACACAAGCATTATTATTGGTTGCTGAACAATTATGCAATAGAACAGGAAGCTCTGTTAAGCGTGTTCTACTTCCGGCGGCATTGAGCGAAAATAACCGAAGTTATGGATGAGGAGCAAGAAACTTATAATTTATGGCGGATCAGAAAGACTGTAATGCAGGTATAAAGTTTAATAGATAACACTCTTATTTTATTTTTACAATACGACAAATTTAACTGAATTTTTAATAGCTTTGCCATGATCGAGGCTATCTCGTCACTCAAGATGAATTGGATATGACGTTTGACGACTTTAAGGGTACATTTTGCAATAACGCAAAGTAAAGTGCAATATTTTCTGATTTACTTATCTCTAATTTTCTCTATTCGTTATTTTCAGTCAGAGGAGGCCGAACCGAAGCGACTTAATCATTCTGGTCGCTCACAATGATGATCCAACAGATCAATTATTCGTGTTCTTTCCTGAAGAACCTAAAGTTGGAATAAAAACCATCAAAACCTACTGTCAAAGAATGCAACAGGAGAATATTTCTAGAGCAATTATAATAGTTCAGTTAGGCATGACCCCCTCTGCTAAGCAAGTTGGTTTTGCTTCTCTTATAATATCTTTGATATTTTACTAAATGGATACTTTTATCACTTTATTTCAGTCTTTAGTTGATCTCGCACCAAAGTACATTATGGAGCAATTTATGGAAACTGAGCTTTTAGTGAATATAACAGAGCATCAAGTTAGATTTCTTTAATCGCTTTTTTAAGATATCCATCTTAAAAATTTCTTTCATCTTTTTCAGTTGGTTCCCGAGCACGTGTTGATGACTCCAGATGAAAAAAAAGAATTGTTGGATAGATAGTAAGCTTCTACGCTCCAATTATGATTGATTATTAAAACTTTCTTTGCTTATTTTAGTAAATTGAAAGAGTCTCAGTTACCCAGAATTCAGCAGGGAGATCCTGTTGCGAGATATTTTGGTTTAAAACGAGGACAGGTCAGTGCAACTTAGAGTTCTTTTATAAAATACTTAATCAATCCTTCTAATTTTTTAGGTTGTTAAAATTATTCGTCCGTCAGAAACGGCAGGAAGATATATTACATATAGACTTGTTGTTTAAGTTCATTTACCTTTTATTACGTTTAAATATATGTGAACATATGGCTAAAAAGTAAGAAATATATCTATGTTTATATAGAATTTAAAGTCGATCTATAAAACAATCATGAGATTTGATCTTTTTGTTCAATACAAAGATCGAGTTATCAAAATGGCTTTTGTCAAAAGAAACATAATAATTATACTTAATGTTTCTTATTGTTGGAACTATTCTTTATTACTAAAACAGTTATTATTTTTAAATACAAGTAAATTTTTGAATAGATAAGAAAGACGTTAAGAGATCCTGTATGGTAGGCTAAGAAGAGAGTCTTGTTTCATGATCAGAAATATTAGAGCGATAAATGATAACAGCTCTTTCGCACTCATTATGGGATGAACTTTATCAAACTAGCCGTAAGCAAAGAAAAAAGCTGCCGACTAAAAAAAAGTAGACTAGACAGCTATGAGATAAACCAGAGCTATTTTAGTTAACCGCTGACATACGCATTTCTTTGCCCTTCTCTTTGATTTAAGGAAAACGCTACAATCGACAAGCATATGATGGGATAATTTATTTAAGCATTGTCCAAAGTTTTTGTTCTATTTACATTTTAAACACTTCAATTCAAGAGATGCGTTTAAAATGTTAAATTTTAATTTCACCATCAATTAATCACAGCAGACGAAATTTCCACAGCAAAAATCCTGTACAATTCATTTTGGCACTTGTGGTTTCGAGAACATTAAGGAAAACAGTGAGAAAATAGAAAAAGAAAATAAATACTAATTATCATAGAGGAGAAAAGAAAAGAATAGTAAAATAATCAACATAACTGAGACTCTGTTCCTCCGATAAGGATAAACTACACACGAATAAGGGTCAATATGGGTATCAATTCAATCAAACTAGTTTGCAGGATCTTCTGATGCCTCCTCCAAAATTCAAATGAACTAATTGCATTCGTTATTTGAAAGGTTAGGTTCTGGCAAAAAAAATTCACTAGAAATCGGAAGCTCCAGCGAATTGAGGTTTTGCAGGAGACTGATTGACATTACGCTGATTATAAGCTTGTGGAGCCCTACGATTTTCAGATTCTTGAATCAACCTATATGTCTCAGAATCTTGCATATTAAAATTTTTAGAACCGGGGCCGCCCGTTACTCTGTAATTTGGAATTCAGGTTAGGGAAAATATTTTTGCAATAAAAAGAATCATACTGTAGAGTTCCTTGTCCAGGTCTTCCAGTAGTTTGGCTTACCAATGCTTCTTTAGCATTCTCTCTCGAGTAAAGAGCTAAAGGAGAGTTATACTGCAAGTGTTTGACTTGAGCAGTGTCAGAATTCTGATCAGCAACTTGCTGATATTGTGGTCCATCAAATCCATGATGGATATTTTGAACGCGAGGTTGATGAACTGCCTGCACATCCGGATTTGGCGAAACAGATTTGAAATTAACCCTTTGGGCGGGCGGTTGCTGTCCAGAAATTTCATTAGATCTATTAACTTCCCATGGTTTCAAAGTTCCTGATAAAATTATTCATAGAAATAAACATCTGGTATCTAATCAAAAGATTAAATTGTGTAACTCACCAGAATTTTTAAGGGTACCCATCCAAGCAGGAGGTGCACTGCTTTGTTGCTCGAAACGGTTCACTTCCATAGGCGCCCTGTTTACAGGTATAGGAGCGTTGGTGTTAGGCGCTCTAATCGGGGCCCAAGATTGTTGTGGTTTAGGTCTAGAAGAATTGGGGGTCCATCCTGGTTCCTTTAAACCTGAAGGAATTGAGGCCCAATGTGACGGATCTGGTTTTCGCCAGGTTCGGGTTGTGTATTGGCCAGGAGGGACACTGGATGCTCGAAAATTCCGGTCTGTCGGAGGGGTTCGGGATGGTTAGTGACTTTAATGGATTAATAATATAAATTTGTATCCTATTCCTTACTTATACTTGTCGTGAATTAATACGTCTTCTTCTAAAATAAAACTAAGTTAATTTCAGTTAGTGTCAGTAAATTTATATTCGTCTAAAAAAAGAGCACCAATAGAAAAACTCTCACACTCCCGAAAGTTTTACTGTATAAACACAATGGTATGCAATATACAGTAGAACAGAATTCCTCGTTTAATTAAAAACTAATTAAGTAAGAGTATCGAATCTATTATTAAAATATGATACATTACAAGTGTGGATTTTTGGTTTACCAGTTAAAAGCATGCCTAAACGGAAAAAGTAGATAAATTATAAATAGATATTTTTTATGAATCATAATTTGAAAGAAGAAAAAGATATTAAAGGTTGAATTAAAGGAGAGTGAGGAGAAAAACTGGACCTACAAAATGAACTTACCTCTATTCTGCGAAAAGTCCATATTATTTCTTACTGGAGCGTTGGTGAACATTCTTTTTATTTCCGAAACTGGTTTATGATTGTAATCTTCATCACCTTGTTGCGCTATCTCACCAATGTAGTTAGCTGAAAAAAGAGCGTTATCCAAGCTTCTTTTAACCTGTGTCAACATACTATCCGGCTTTCTTGGCTGAGAATAGTCTACTCCAAAAGATGGTGCCGAATTTGTTGGTGTCTTCTGCGGTGGGCAGAAAGGTTGCGGTCTGTAGAGCTATATATATACGAGATTATTTCCCTAAATCAAGTGTTTTTTTAATTTTTGAAATATGTTATTGTTTATAATACTGTCGCATTTCTCTTAAGATAAGTCCTTGTCAAATTACCTGTGCTGGCTGAACTGGTTGAGTATAACCGGTAAAGGGCTGCATAGTTGGTGCTGCGTTGTACTGAGATCCGCTGTAAAGTAAAAAAATTATAGAAATATACGTCTGTAAACCAGTCGAATTCGAGGAAAGTTTATGTATAAAATCATCACGTGACAGACTATCTAGAATAAGAATTGTGAGGGAGGAAAACATTTTATACAACCAGCAATATTTTCTAACAGTTTCCTTTCTATTAATAGAAAACCCTTGTTTTTTCTTTTAAATCAAGGTATGATGCTTATCTACGATATCCTTTTTGTCCTTGAGTAACAATATCTTGTTAGACGTCGTATTATTTTAAACTTGCGAAACGTGAGATTATTGACCTAGTCGGACAGCAGTATACACTTTTAGGCGTTCGTACTGCACCATTCTCTCTTATTTTTCTCTCTCTCTTTTTCGTTTTTTGGCGGTTATAAAAAAATATTGAGTTTGCTAGGACTATAGTGTTTCTACACACAATTTTACAAATATTTTAAACATGTTTGTATACTAATGCATATATACATACCCTCTTTTTATTCTTAAACTGCAACTTCCTCCGCAACCTTTAATTACGTCCTGGGCTTGTTTATGGGTCATATGGGATGCATCATAGTTTTCTATAGCATTGATAATGTCCCCTCTATGAAGTTCTCCTTCTGCAGGACTACCAACAAAAACCTGTTGAATAGACACCTTAGTGAGTCAATGACCTTCGGAATTCTTGACTAAAGAGCTCGAAAATAATGGAAAGATTATGAAAAAATGTCTTCACCCTCTGTATTGTTAAGGGTGTCTTAAAATCCTTTCCACCCTGTAACCGAAAACCCCAGGGCGTCGAAAAAGAATCTCTGTAGAGACGGACTTGGAATTCCGAAGACGCCATAGTAGTTACTTTTTGCTGGAACTGAGGGTTGTTTGCAGCTCACGGCCGCATAGTTGTCTAAAAGCGAGGCTTCTCTTTCCTGACGGGTATTTTTGGTTTATCTAATACTTTCTTTTTTATTTACACTACTCCATCTAGCGGTCTATATTATATTTGAAATTCGCTAGTGAGCTATTTAAAATCTAAACAGTTTCACTAAAAAATGATTTCATTCCAGTCATATTTTTAAATATTAATTTACCTTATACTGTATTTTTAGAAAGGTAAAAGAAAAAGCAGCAAAATGAAACATAACCTGCAGAGAGATTGCCTTTTTAAATATTTTTATAAAAGATCCGGTAATCATGTAATTTTCCTTTTAATTCATTTAATTTTTTTTTATACTATCGATCTTTTTTTTGTAATTTTGAACTGATCGAAATATTTCGCTTAAACGTTTCAATATGATATATTTTTCCAAGTTTACACTTTAGAACATAAACGCTACATAATTCATAAATAAATATTTATAGAGAAGAGAAAGAGATAGATAGAGATGGAGAGAGAGTGGAGGGGAGAAAGATTTAGAAAGGAGGGAAGATATTCAGAAATAAGCTGGAAAAACACTAACGACACCTACTAATATCAAATTTTCAGAAAGAAACTTTTTAGATGACTTTTCATATTTTGTAAGATAGTTTCCCTCCCCTTCTTTCATTTTTTCTTCGATACCTCTAGTATATAAAAATCATAGGTATTTAACTCGGTCAACTGCTTTACAACAACACTCGGCGAGATTATCAACATATCTCTGCGTAACATATTGCTGCAGCGTCAGGGTATATAACAGCAGAAGAAAATTCTTCAGATGCTTGTTACCCTGGTTAGGTTAGGCCATGTTCAGGTTTTATTAGAATTGAGCTGAGGTAGGAAAACGACATGGACTTATAACTAAAGTCTACGAGAGACTAAAAACTGATATCCTTTCGTGGCCTTTAGCTTTCGTATGCAAAAAAAAGTGGGAGAGGGCAGGGGGAGGTGCGGTAAAATTTTATGTTCTTTTTCAGCCTACCTAGCGGAACGCTATACCCTCTACAATACACGCAGGCAGCGAAGTAGGCATTTACCAGTCTGCAATGCAACGGCTAAAAATACGTCGGTCGAGAAAATTTTGCTGAGTTTAGCATGAGTGAAACAATCTGCCTGCGACGGCCTTCTTCCGACGTTCCTTGGGGTTTCCGGCTTAAAGGAGGAAGAGATTACCAATGTCCAATAATAGTTCAAAGGGTAAGTGATTGATTATTGAGTATAAATGGTAAATAAACAATTTTTTCGTTAAGTTTGTTTATTCGTTTGTTTTCTTAATTAAAAATCGACTGTTTTCGTTCTACAACTTAATAATAGGTAACCGTGGGTAGTATAGCTGGGACGGGACTATCGGTTGGTGATATTATTACAAAAATTGGCAGCTATGACACGGCTAATTTAAATCTGAATGAAACGCAAGAGTTGATAAAATGCTCTGGAAATTTACTGCAGTTAAACGTTATCAGGTTGTATTCTATTTTTAATCAACGTATGTAAATTATACTCTTTTTTATGCCTATACTTTAAAAAAAGCAGAACGGGACAATCTGGCCAACAATATCACCCACAACAACAATACTACCAGCAGCAGCCGCAGCAGCAATATCAACCATACGAACAGCAAAACTTTCAACAAGCCTACTATTCTCCCCAAGAGCAAGTGGATCCTTATCAAAACTCTTACTATTCTTCGCAATATAATCAATCTAGTGACTGCTACGGCGGTCAGAACTATACTGGAGGTTACAGTTCACCTACTCCTCAAAATCAACGCTACGAGCAACCAGCTTACAACCGATATCCGTCGTATCAGTCAAGTGGAACTTTTTCTCCTAGTAGCGAAATATCTAACCAGCAAGGAATGAGCCAGACAAGCGATAGAACTTACTCGCCAATTAGAAGTGTACAAGCGCCCATATCACCGGTGACAGAAAATCCTCCCAGTCATTACAATCAGTATGGAGCACCTATTCAACAAAATAGAACCTTTTCTCCAGTGAGCTCGATTCAATCTCCACCTTCTACACCTAATCAACTTAACTACGGTACAAATCAAATGCAAGCTCCCTTTGGGGGATCTCCCCGTTATCTTCGTCAGACATCGTCTGACTTCAACGCTAAGCCGAAGCCGTTTGGATTTAATCAGGCTGCAGTGTCATCGTCAACAAGCGAATTATCTGATAATTCAGAGGTTCGGCATTGCTTCTCGCCACCTCTTTCTGCCCCCTATGTACCAAATACGTCTGTATCTGTCCCACCTCCAGCAGTTTTATCAACTAATCCTCCTCCCGCTCCTCCTCCCGCTCCTCCTCCAGTTCCTCCTCCTCTACATTCTATTCCTCAGGTAAACCTATTATAGACGATAAAAAAAGACTTTGTTTCAGGAGGATTGTCAATATAGTTGTTAATCTCTTTTTTGTGTTTCAGGCGCCTGCTATAACTAATACCAGACTTGAACAGCAATTGGAAAACATACAAAAATTCGGTTCTCTTCCTAAACCTGTAATGACGAATATGACTGAGCTGGAAAAACCAAAAGATAAACCTAAGAGTCCCATCTCGGACAATAGAGTTCAACACAAAATACCTGATGCAATTTTAAATATGGCTGCAAGTAAAGGATCTGACAAGAAACCATGGTCATATGCTCCTGATTTGGATGTCATTAAACAACAAAGGGAAAAAGTTCGTAAAAGGTTTGTATTAGTATATAATCACTTTTAATTAAAAAATAAGTGAATTTATCGAATTTCAATTACAGAGGTTCTACAATACCGAGATATCAAAATATTCTAAATTTACCAGCTTTTGATGATGATAATAATACCAATAATACCAGTGTACCTCAAACAGATAATAACCTTCAAGGTTTACCAGGGTACGTATTATCTATTGTCAAGATTTTACATATAATATTCAATTTTAATTCTTTGACAAAAGGACGAAAAATTCTCCCAGTGACAGTGAAAAATCACCAGTTTTCAAAATGATTCATGGATTAGAAGAACCGAAGAAAAATATTAACAATCGTCCCAATCGTCAGCACTCCTATGAGAGATCGCCAAGAGAGCCTGCGCCGGATGATGAACTTCGATTTACTGGATTAAACTCCGGCAGTAGAAAGGAAGAACCACGAGGAGAAGTTGATGAAAGCTCTTTGTTCGCTTGTAAGCATTGTTGATTAAATGAGATGTGAGATTTAGTAGAATAAATTTGATGTTATTTAGATAGGAGCCACGACCGCTATACAGGAGGTAATATACCTTCGAGATCCTTCAAAATCTTGCAATCTATTACTGGTACAGAAGACGACGTTAGCGGTGAGATAAACTATGAGATAATGGTCCAATAAACTTAATCTACTACTGAATCAAAACAGATTCTACACCAACGTATAGAAAAAATGTGAAAAAACACGATGAAGAAGAGAATATCCCTCAGTATGAGCCAACAGTTTACAGCGGTGGGCATATCCCGTCTAGATCCTTTAAAATCTTGCAACAAAGTTACCCAAAGCACGAATTAGAGAGTAACACAAACGTTCAAGTTGAAAGTCAGCTAACTACAAATCTACCTACAAGTCAACCTATAAATCAACCTACAAATCAACCAATGAATCAAGTTGGTGAAGACGGTGAGTTGATTAATGCACTGATATAATACACTTATTTTCTTTTTCCTTTATCTTACTTCTTAAACTTTATTAAAAAAAAAACAAATATTAATTAATTGCGGGTTAAAAGCATGCAACTTCTTTCGTAAACTAGTCATTGACTGAATTTTCAGTCTTGTGTGGAGTGCGATTAGAAAATAACGCTTCTCGGTCTAAAATCGTTCTACGACTGGGTTCTCAAAGTGACGAACCATACATATTCGAGGAATTTCCAGGGGTTACGGATTTCTAGGATTAAAGAAAATAGTTTAAACAAAAAAAAAAACAATCCTGTTGTGACTTTTACCTCGTCCAAAATTCCTGTTGAACATCCTCTTTCTGATACCTAAAATATCCTTATTGTCTGATTTTTTTCATCCTCTCCATCTTTTACTATTTTCTTTTTTGTTTTGAACTTTTTGGCTATTTAATTTTTTGCTTAAAAAAATAAGAAACAAGATAGTGAAAGATAAGGAATGAATAAGAATTATTTTAGTTGATATTGCCTTTATTGCGTGTTTGTGTGTTCCGTTGTGGTTAGATTGTGCTTCATTTATTTAATTTTTTGATGTGTTATAATTTTTCTCTCTTTTAAATCTTCTCTCTTCTCAAAATTCTTTTTGGAAGAGAGAAGACACGAATGATGAGATATTACTATGGTGATAAAAGAAAAACAGTGATAACAAATTGATATTGATGCTAATGTTAGATAAAAAAAATATGAATAATTGTAGAAAATTATATAGTAGAGAGAAAAAAGGATTTAGAAAATAAAAGAGAGTATTTCAGTCTGTATAAATATTCGTAATTAGCGAAAAACTGTTACATGCAGCGAAAACCGGAGCTGGGACGAATCATTTTGCACAGCCGACGATAGAACAGCCTCCAGGTTAGTCTATATAAATAAATATAACACACAGTATTATTACCGAGATAAAAAAAAATGGAAAAATATATATGAAATGGAACAACAGGTGGAAGAGTCCACTTTAGATAGTTGTTATTTTTATTCTGAACTTTGTATATCTATTCCAGCTCCAACTGGCACCAGGAGACGTCGACAGAGACCTCCTGAGAAGCAAAGATTATTTAATGAACAAGCGTTTCTTGCCGGAAAAATACCGATTGTTCACGGCGGCAACGTCGATCCAAAAGTTATTGAATATTACGAGAGTCAGACGAATAATAATACTGTATCTAATTCATTGGAAGAAGGAGATAAGCCCCATTTAAAGACAGATTTCGATGAAAAAGCTTTTCTTGCTGGAAAGGTTCCTATTATTAGCGGCGAGGGTGAAAACCAGCCGGCGGGTTTCAACAAACCAGAAAAAATAAAAGAAAAAGCACCTTGGCAAAGGGAAGAGATAAATCCTGTTGTAACTACCGACGATTTTGATGAAAAAGAGTTCTTAAAGGGCGGAAGAGGAACTGTTCGACAGTCAGTTGATAGAGAATTAGCGAGCACTCCTGGTAATTTTTTTAATTATTAACACAGCGATCTCTAGACTAATAAATAAAATGATCCTGTAGTGTTTGAGAGGACAGCTTACACGAGAAATAAAGCTCCTTGGGAAAGGAGATTTAGGGATGACGGAACAGTGTCGGACGCTGAATTCGACGAAAGTCGCTTTATACGAAGACGACAGAGGGGATCTAACAAAGAAAATGCAGTCAATAGTGAATTTTACAGGACTAGTCGGTCTATTTCGAAGGAGCGTTTTCTACAAAATGATGGTAAAGCATTTCCCCTAAGGACTGTAGGTGGCGTTCTTTTATATTATTGTTATTTCGATAGAATATGAAAGAGGCTGTCGTACTGATGACGAAGACTCCCCAAGGAGAAGATTAGTGTACACAGGTTCGAAAATTCCCTCAAAATATTTTAAGAAATTACAATTAAAAATGTGGGATTCTCCTGACAATCCAACGGGTAAATTGGACAAGTAATTGACTAGTCTAATTAGTAACACTTATTCTATAATGACAGCTCCAAAGCCACCAGTAAATATTACTCAAAAAGTCAACGATAAAGAAGTAAAGAGCGAGGAAGGACAATTAAAAAATAACACTGAAATGGTTAATGGTGAAATTGAGGTTAATAAAGAGGAAGAAGAAAAGAAAGAAACTATTACTAAAGAACCTGAACAATTTGAGGGAAAAGAAATATCTGAACCTGTACCAAATGGAACATATGAACAAGTCGAGGAATCTAAAGAACCCATACCAAATGGGACTTGCGAGAAGGTTGAGGAATTTAAAGAACCTGTAGAGTTACCAGTTGAAAACTAATTATAACCTATTCTGTGTGAATTATAAAATATATACTGAATGATTTATCTGAGAAGATAAGAGAAAGAAAAAGGAAAGACGATAAAACTTTCATCTCGACAACCCCTCATCCTACGTGGGTCATAATTTTCATTTAGAACTCACAATAGAAACACGTGAAAAGATTTTGTGGTTAGCCTCCTCTCTTTGAAATTTTATTAAATTTCCTAGTTTCGATTTCTTGTAGTTTTAATACAGGATTAATTACAAATCATTTCCGATTTTGCTTATACATAGGTTAACTAACATTCAATAATCGTAAAATCAGTTTGCGGTCTTATCATTTGAATGATTGGCTTCATAAGAGGTAATGATCCAGATAAAATCAATTGTACTATGATCGTTTAAAGACATTCCGATAGATAGGAAAAAACAAATGCTTCAACAATAAATGGTAGCATTGCAGACCGAATCGTTACTATAGAAAATTTAAATTTATGTATATCTATCGCTTATCTTAAGAGTTTTTGTTCCCTAACGAATTATCAGGGTTAATTTGATGATTGTAAAGTTCTATTTCAGACAAGAAAGAATGCATTAAGAAAAAAAGCCATTGGTAGGAATATAGAAACAAATATATAGATAAAGGAGAAAGAAAGGTGAGAGAAAGAGAGACGCATACTGACAAAGGGAGAGAGAAATACGAAGCGAACGCGGTATTAAAAGGGAAGAAGCTTTAGTTTTTTTTATCGAATTCACTTTCGCCCTTTTCTTTCTAAGATTTTTCTATCCTCGTGATAGTAAAAACGACTGCACAAATAAATTGTTCTTAATAGAATTGATCCCGATAGCGAAATTTGTTCTGTTCCAAATACTTAGGGGGATAGAGACCGGAAAAAATAATTTTTTCCGACAGCATATCTCATATTTTATTTAAATTAAGGAAAATATTATATTTCTATTTCATACCATATTTAATAAGAACTTACAAATATCCAGCAAAATTCTCTGAAGGCTAGTGGTCGCATCAAACAAACGACGAGAATAATAAATGAAGCTAGGCCTATATGGTTAGCCGAATTGTAGCAGTTCTTTACGGCAAGTCGTCGCAGGCGGAACACTTGTTTCTTTTTCTGCGGAATATTTACTGTTTTATTGTTTTATCTTTAAAGATAACTCTTTGAAGAACGGTTTATTTCGGATAAATCATAATTTGGAAGCAGCAATTTTCATTTGGAATTCTTTACCAATCACTCTCAGCTTCTCTCACAATCCATCTTTATTTCTCACCATTTAGAGCTTTGTCTCTTTTACTTCTTCTTCCTCTCTTTACCTCTCAATTGGACAAGCGGAGAAAATGCATTCCAGTGCTGGAACTTCAGCTCAAATAAAAACCATCGACAAGCCAATGCCATCTAAAGATAAGAGCAATAATTATAAACAAATGAATGATCTAATGGTAGGAAAAGTTCCTATTAGATTCCTATTTAATTACCAGTTTAATACCCATCTGTGTAGAAATACTTATCGTATAACTCTATACAGAAACTTATTCAAAGCCGATTATTAATATAAAATTTTTCTAATATAATATATCTTTTATTAAACCAATAACATTTTTATCCTTCCCTAATTCAATCGTATCCTCCTTTAGAACGAGGTGAGTAGGTTAGCGAAATAAGAAAATATGGATATTTATATATTAAACGGGATAATTTTATATTCTTTTAATTAAGCATGACTACTTTTTCTTATTGCTTCTTTGTTCATTGAAATATGTTTCTATAAATTAAATTATAAAGGGGAAGTAGTAATGTAAATAAAAATGGGAAAAAACAAACATAATCCCTAATTATCATTTATTCGAAGATATCCCAGCTAGAAAGTTGAAATTGTATGTCAGATGTTGGTTATTATGATTTGTCTTCAACAGTTAAATTATGCTACTTAACTAATATGTTTACAACTAAGCGAAGAGCTTACTGGGAGATTTTCTTCATTATATTTTACTAAGGATATTGTGTCTAGCAGAAATGTTATCTTCTTATAGATTTATTTAACGTTACATTATTATAAATTGTTTATGTTTGACGTATGAACTATTAGGTTATAAATATGCTTAAAAAGTCAATAGTTATAAGATCCCCTAAAAAAAAAAGTATTTCAGTTAAATTATAAAAGTTTTACTGTATTTCCAATAGATGGCGATAAATTCGTCGACTTTCCTTTATCTTTGTTGAAAGTAATTTAAATCTCTATAAAAATACTTAATAATTTGCATAAGCCATCATGTAAATAGCTTTATTGGTATTTTAGAAAGAGAGGTATTCATTTATATATTACTATATACAGTATATAGAATGAAAGACAGCGTATAGAAAACAAATATTTTCTCACCATTGTCGAGGTAGTTTCCTGGACTCTAACTACTTTTAGATCTTCTTTTTTATCTTTTCTCATAGTAGCTAATGAAGTTCCGGTTGTAGTGCCATAAGTTATTAATTAGAAGAGATAAGGACCAAAATATCGTCAAAATAAGATAGACGAAAAATCAATTGTATTCTTTTTATTTGAAAAATATATAATCAATATTTTCATATAATAATTTATTTTTCTTTTAAAAAAAGGTTATGTCAATATTTTATAAACGAAAAGAGAAAGTTTTGTATAACCTAATCATAAATTCATGTTAGATAAAAGAAAGAAAGAGAGAGAGAGACAGAAAGAGAGGTAAGAGAAGAAAATAGATAGAAATATTCATTAAAGTCGTTATTGTTTTTGTAAATTATACTAATACATTTGCCTCCAGTTATCTCAGCTCATAAAGAGGAACGAGATGATTTAATATTTTGCTGTTAATAATTATAAGTTTAATTCTTCTCGACGGTAGGAAATAATAGAGAAATACAAATATATTGTGTTTTCATTTATAATTGCAATTAGTCATCTAATTAACATTTCAAGAATATTTTTTTCAATGCCCTTCCCCTTACTTATTTATAACATTTTCACTTCTTAATAGCAAGCACTAATTAGGATTAAAAAATTCTCTCTTTTATTCTTTCTTTGTACTTTCATATTTCTAATAGTATCACTATAAGTTTGTTGTTTTTCTTTAGCTTTAATTAATTTTCCTTTTGTTTCTTGTTTTTCAAATATATTCTTCTATAATTTCATAATTGTTAGGAAAAAATCATTATTTTTGTTAAATTAAATTTGTATGGGGTCATTGTGATTGGAAATAAGGTTAAAAAAAAGCAAGAGACAGAGAAAAAGAGATGAAAAAGTAAAAAGTAGACAAAAGCGCCACCTATTATAAAAGTGTAACAATAAAACAACTTAATTTAAAACAACGCCAATTCTATCTAATTGACAATTTATGTTGACTATCTGTAAGTCCCAACTGCAATCCAATGCATATCATATACAGTATATATACTATATATATATATGTTTATTTATACAATCTGTATATATATAATTGTATATACACGATGTAAACACATAAAACACAATTTACAGATCCTAAAATTTGCACATACTTATATATACAGTACATATATATTTATATACAATATAAATATGTTTGTTAGTATTGAAAAGTGTGGATAAGTCATCCACTTGAACCGAATTAAAGAAAAAAAAACTCATCAATAAATATTGAACGTTTTTTAGAGTGCAAAATGAAAAACTAAAATGTCAATTGATAAAAGTCGATTTTTTTTCCGCTAAGGATATTTTCTACTATTTTTTTTTATTTTCATTTTTTTTATATAAATCAATTTTTATGGATGGATCATAAATTTTTATTAAGAACAACTAAATTTTGTTTCTTTCTTTTTTCTCTCTCTCTCTCTCTCTTTCTTTTTTTTCTTCTTTCTCTCCTTCTGTTCTTTTTAATTTCCCCCCTTTTCTACTTTATTTCTTCTTCCTTTTAGTTTTTTTTATGCAGAGGGAAAGATCTTTTTTTTTAAGCTTTAAAAAAAGTTATTTGCATGCAAATAACTTTACTACCCCTGACGAAATTATGAAAGCGTATATATAACATATGGACGGGACGCCCCCTAGCTGTCGAATTTAAAAAGCTTTTTAACTTTCCACCCCGTATAAAAACTCGCCCTCTGTGTCTCTTCTCTCCCCTCTCTCTCCACCCCGTGTTTATCTGTTTGCCTCTTTCTTCACCATCTTCGAGTGCTTCGTTCTACCCTCTTTTCGCTCGTCACCGTTAAAAACTTTTTCGATCCGGAGGGATTAGATTTTCCATAAAAGAAGGTCATGTTTCATCATTCCCGAGATATTATCAAAGAGAAGCCAGAGAGCGAAGGTGAAAGGAATAGAAATATCCGACGCATTGATTCCGTAGATTTGGAGGTTTGTCAATTGTGTTTGTTCTTGATAAACGTTAAAGTGTGTTAATGCATAAGGGAAAACCTCAAAAAAAGAGAAAGTACGTTGCAAAAGATTAATTGGCAGTGTGTTGTTAGTCAATACTTGAGGATGTGCTTTGTATTTATTACCTTATTTTAAACTCATCTTTCCCTTCAGTGTCTTTACCTATCAATCTTTATCATTTATTCTCTTTCTTTGATAAATTGCCTCTTTTAAGAGAAAAGTTGGAGGAAAGAGATAGTAAAAAAAATAATTTGATATTTGAGATTAATTATAACCATACACTTAAGAGTTAAATGAGGGAGGAGGAGAATAGAGAGAGAGAGACAGAGAGAGCAGTTGAGGCAAAGAGATACTTTATTAGGAAAAAGTTAATCTTACTCTTCTAACATTTCTAAAAAGTTAACTGTAAATTATCTATATTAAAAAAGTAAGATTATACGTAAAATGGAACCGGAAAGAGAGTATATAATATTAGAAAAATCTATCCTTTTTTCCCTTATTTTGCTTACAACCTATGCCGTTTAAGTAAATCCAATTGACTACGTCTATTTGATTAAATGAAACAGAGTAGGCCAGTATCGCGTTAGGCTTATTTCCAATAGTCTAGAAATAAAATAAAAATATGTAGAAGCATAGAAATAACAAGAAACATTTTTTACACGTAAAGAAAATACGAAATAAATAATAAGGGAATAAAGAAAGAAAATATAAGGAATTATCTTGTAAAGAGTAGTTTGTTATTGTGTAAAATTTATGAAGGATTTTTGAAGAGTAGAGAAAAGATAACGATATACCTCTTACTTAACTTCATTGCGGATATATCCAGATGGTTTTAGTCGACTATCAACAGTAATGTAATACTTAAAATTCCTCTTTTGTTTAAATAGAAAGCTTGAAAGATAAAGTAAAAAAAAAAAAGAGGAGAGAAGGGAAGGGGCGGGAAGATGCTAACTATAAATTAAGAATGAATAATAGAAAAATAATAGGAATTTATCTATTAAACTTCAATTACTTACAACCTCATTACTAACGAAAAGATGCTTTTTTTTTATTGAAAAGATGTAAAATTCAAATTATTTTCTCTCTAATTAATAATTTATTATACAATAATATACAGTATTTGAGTATCTTGTATATGTTTTTAAATGTTAAATTTGTATTAATTTATTATTATTTGTATTTAACAAAATTGAATATATACAAAAGATCCAGCCGTGATGAATAAGGAGACATGTATACTATTCTATTTTCCCTTGAGGTTTGTAGAATCAAATTTTTTTTCCACTATGTCAGAGATGAAAGATTTTTCGAACGTAAACTGGCAACGATTCTCCCAGCTATATAATATTTAGTTTGTAAACAAAGCGAAGTTTACTTTTTACCGCAAGATATCGGCCCCATACGACGCTGAACATCTTGAACGTTAGATGGCGCGACAACCTCGTAAAATTTTGGAGACTGGCGATTACTATCGTGTATATAGCACTAAATTGTTTCCTTTATTTAAGGGTTTATATATATTAAACTTAAGTGAAGATGCTCGTTCTTTTTTCTATATGTATAATTATTAACATAACGTTCAAAACTTTAACATGTCATTCACTCTTAATGTGAAATTATTTCTTATTTAGTCTTGTTTTTGTTTTCCAAAATTTATTTAGAATATAACAGAAACAATTAAGACAAGAGAGAAAGACGAAATAACAAAAATATAATAAGAAACAAAAGATGCAGAAACAAAATAAATTAAGTGGAAAATATGCATTTAAAAAAAAAATATTTTACCCATACGCCATCTGTAGGGTGAAAATATATAATATCTTTCTCCTATCTCTTTATTTGATTGTTATGTTATACTTTATGCATTCTTCGTAAAGTTGAATTTTCGCTGCTAAGAGGGAATTGAGAGAGAAACTCCATTTACTTTCTATTCACGTAGACAGAATCTAAGAATGAAAAAGCAGTTACATATTCCAAATGTAAGATAATCATTCTATAAATAGATTTACCTATAAAGCCGCAAACAAATAATAAGAATTGGGGAAATGATATTCTTTCAGTCTATTCATTTTGTAAATTTCTTCCTACCAATTAGAATAGAATAAATGACCATCTAATGATTTTTTGAAAGATTTGCAAAAGTATGGCTTTTAATAGATCTAATTTGTCGAGGTGTCGCTTATGACAACCCCTATTTTCGGTATGGTATATTACTTTCATGTCATGTATTCTATTTTGCAGTAAATTTGAGTTGTAGCTAACATTTTTTCGCTACGTAAAAGCTAGAAAATTGACTGTACTTCGTTTGCAGTCGGCTAATATTCCCTACTTATACAGTTTGCATACTCGCCGATTATTTTATAGACGGTTTTTCACTTGCGGCTAAATTTTTTAGAACGTTTGTCATACTTGCAAAGTCTCTTATCATTCCCCTAGTTTTAGAAATGTGTATGTCATAATTTCTTGCTGTGTAGTATGGAATCAATCCAAGCAATAACTCATTAAATCATGTCTACGTAAAACAAACTCACTTTTTAATCGGCTAATGAAAATGTGGAATTGCAACTTTAGACTCTTCGCTATTAATAATTATTTTGTCTTGTAATAATTTAACTATGAATAGAAATGATAGTGTATTATCTTTTCGAGTGCCGTTATTTTTCTCCTTCGTCCATTTATATTTCGAAAAAAATTGATTAAAAAGATCTGTTGGGTTATGAAGAACTATTCATCGGGAGGACGATATATAAGATACATTATTCCTATAAGACTTCTGTGGAGATGAGTGTATTTTATTAGTCTTGGACGATTTAGTGATACGGAAGTTGAGTTCAAGATTGACAAGTTCGTTAATGGACTTATGTCTTATAGGAAATTTACGGTATAAAACTTTTAGCATTTGAAAGAAATTTTAGCATCCCCACAACCAAGGAATAGGGTTTTAAATAAAGTCAAGAGAGAAAAAACAGGTAAATCCTCTGACACAATACTTTCTAACGTGTCCTTTACAAAAGCTTTTAAAAAAAATTGAGACCCACAGATATGTATAGATATTTTAGGAGTAAATCGATTTAGCTATAATTATCATCTCATATGAAATCATTTTTTCTAATATGCTTAAAATCTTCTCTTATTGATAGAAACATGATAAATCAGACTTATACTCTGTATATATGTATATGTATATAGTATGACAGACGAGATTCTTGCTTCTTATCATTTTTAAGAAGAAATGATTATATTAGGATTTTTCCTCTTTTGATCACTTAACAAAAAAGGAAATTCATTTCTCATTATATACAGATGAAATAAAGGATATATCATTCCAAGTTCCATTTTTTCTTTCTGATTGCTCTAGTGACAGAAAAACTTAATCGGCCAGCAAGTTAGTTAGATAGTAGATGCAGAAAATGAAATTCTTTCGCCGCAACAAGCAAATTTTAAATCGAAAGATAAGCAGGATAATTGTAAAGGATTAATAAACTATATTATGTATGCTTCCAGGTAATACTGCAAGGATTCTAGTTGGCATTTAACTATGATGTTATACCTGGAGATAAATTAGTAGTTTAGTGTAAATTATATATATATATATATATATATACAGTATATATATAAATATATATATATATATATATATATATTGTATGGATCATAAAAAACAATAGTTAAATATCGAATTGACAGCTAGTTCATTCTTTTGTCGACACGCAAACACTTCATCAATGTAAGGAGAGGAGTAGAAATAAATCGTGAAAAAGACTTATAAGATGCTCTTACTTGTACACTTTATGAAAAAATCCGGCATGATTAAATGTCCTTTTCTGATATTTGGAGTTAAGAAAAGGATAATAATTGTGAATCAGTAACAAAATTGAAATAGAATATAGTCAGCATTGTAGACATTTAGTGGGTTTCTTTTTTTACGAATTCTCGTATTAGATACAATGAATAAAACCCTTCCGGTCATCTAATTATAGAAGACAGTTTAGAAGAGAGAAAGAACCTTAGAAATGTTGTTGATTATCTCTCCTTGGATAATGAGTGAACTATAGACTTTTAGAGGCTGTTTATTTTTTCTATTATTGAAAACTCGAAGAAAATATTATATAGAAATTATATAGGAAGACTGAGAAAATTGACCTTGAAGTAGAATCTCAAAATATGACAGATAGAGATATAGCACAATAAGAATAAGGAGAAAAAGGAACCGCCTTAATATAATTATGGAATTTATATGAAGGAAATGTGTCTGAAGATTTTTTACCTGCACTAAAATGGTTAAATAGGTTCATAGAGTTTACATATATCCAATTTTAGAACTGTTAGACAAAAGGGATGGTTTTACGCAGTACGTATATGAAATGCACTGCGCTAAGAAGAAATTATAAGTTGAATTGGATAAATGTTTCTTATTGTTTGAAAGATTTGACATCTTTTCTAGCAGCTTGGTAAATCACGTCAAAACTTGTTGATTAAACGAGTACTTTCAGAGAAATAAAAGCCGTATAAGTTTTCTTGCTCGCAAATTATCGCCAAAATACAGACTTATCTTGGCCTTCTTTGTAAAGAATATTTCAACTCTTTTCGAAGCGGTAATGAACAAGAGGAAAGCGTCGATTAACGAGTTCGCGTCTAAAAATATAGCAAGTTACCGGTTTTTGCACTTAGCGCGTCAGGCTCAGTTTTTTCCTTTCCTTTTGGATTGTCGTCATAGGACATGTGAATGTCGTATATTACATATACAAGGCTGGAGGATATATTCTATAATAATACACATATTTCTGTTTAAGTACATCTATAGCGTAAAGAAAGCCTTATCCTCACGACTAGAAAAGCGCTTTGGCGGTAGTGTGCTAACAGAAATGCGCGTCTAATCAAAGGGCAGCCTATGTTTGAATCTATGCAGCATTAAGTGTTGTGATTAATTCCTGTAACATTAGAACTGATTTATAATAGAATAACTCAAAAAATAAATACGTAAATAAAGTTGAGACTCCATATGAGCGTCTTTAAGTAAATGACGTCGCTGTGTGACAGGATGCAGCCATTTTCTGACGCGGTTCATTCGAGTCTTGGAGCTTGTACAAGGCGGATTATAGTGAAAAGTAACAATTTGTAAGTTTGGATTAATTTTTCGAAAATAAAACAACATAAGCAAAAAAAAATTATCTAATCTTACTTTCTTAGTAAGTAAAATAGTTTATTTATACATGTTTTTTAACTTTTCTTTCATATCAACAATATGTAATTAGACTTTGCAAAGATAAAACGAACAAGGGCAATAAAAAGATATTTGTGCAAAAATACAATACAATTAACACAATCAGTACAGTAGAATAACATAGAAGTGTCTAAATTTTTGTATGCATTTTACCGGCCATATTTTTGTAATAATCATATATTATATATATAGTAATATACTGTATATATACATATATTATGTAATAGTTATGAACAGTATATTCTAATAAACTTTTATATATAAACAAGTTGTTTATAATGCACAAGAATAGTTTTACTGCGCCTTTTAGTTGTAGAAAAAGTCATTTATTCTATCCGGATAAGAGAAAGTAAAGATTGTATATACAAACATAATAGATTGAAAATATATTAGTTTAGTAAAATAAAAGAAAAATTATATACCATATGTTGTAAATGAATATATATATATATATATATATATATATATGTATACGGCAATATACTGTATATAGTATATAATATATCTATATAAATTTATATTCATATGCAATATACAAATTCAGTAGATGTCTACGTATTATTTACATAATATTTGAACACTAAGTACATCCCACACACTTTGTTTATGTTTTATATACTAAATATAACGCATGTCTAATGTACAATTGATAGTGTTATATTACGTTAATGTAGGGATTCGTCTTTACTAAACATAAATGATGTAGGTCTTGCGGGAGTATATGAACATACAGACATGTACTTGTATATATAACTATATATTAGTTCATTCAACTTTATACATGCTTGCATACATTTACAAATATATACTATTTATATATTATATAGTGTATATATATATATATATATATATATATATATATATATATATATGATATACCGTAGAAAATGTCAGGAAAGTATAAAAGCTGGTTAAGCGAAGTTGAAGGCAAATTAGAATGCACTTTTCCCTAATAATTACCATTATGCAGAGATTTCTACAAACTCTGTATCACAACTCAAAAAATTCGTCGCATGACTGACATAGTACATCAGCGGATATCTCCCGATGAAGATGCCGGTTCGAATGCGACTTGGGTGATACCTTGGAAGGTAAGGCAGCATCTATCACTTGACAGCAAAAAAGCAGAGAGAAATTCCCTTTTACCTACAATTTATCGTCAATTTTCCAGTTAGTGTCAAATGGAATTTAGGTAAAAACTTAATCGACAAATCAATTTCTTACAATCTACTTCATATGTTGGTAGATTCTTGATTAATCATGCACAATATATACATGGGTGAATAAGATTACGTGTTGCATTATCATAACGGCCTCGTGTATAATTATTCTCTTTTTTCTCTCTTTCTCTCTCTATTTGTTCTCTCTTTGTGTCTTTTCTCTCTCTCTCTCTCTCTCTCTCTCTGTATCCCGCCTTCCTCTTGGCTCTTCTCCCACTTCTTCATTCCCTCCCCCCTCTCTCTCTCTTTCCCTCTTTCCATCCTTTTCACCTGCTTTTAATCCTCCCTCTCCATTTTTACTCAACTGGTAGTATTAATTTCTAGTTTATGTTTCTCTTCTACCCTGTTCTCTTTTTTTTTACTACCAGTTGAAAAGTTACAATAGTTCCTTGACAAACAATCAAAATAATTATTTCGATGAGTAAAGAAAATGGCGCAATTTGTAAAACGGCACGTTTTTTCGGAAGAAGGTAATTTTTCCAAAAGTTTTTTTCCTATTTATTTTCTTTTTTTTTATGTTTTTGCTCTCTTCCCTAAGCCTGCATTAGGCCTAGTACAATGACAGATGCAGATGCAAGTGAAGAGGGAAAAAAAAAAAACGAAAAAGAATCTTTTTTTATTAATATTAGTATATGTGTTTTTGCAATGGAATTTAAAACAAAAATGATTTCCTCATCATTTAGGTACGTTGATAGGCTTAAATATTGAGCAGAAATCGTCTACGAGTTTTACATAAATTATTATAAGCATGTAGGGTTGTCTTTGGTTATTCGGTTTTTGTTATTCGTTCAGCAAGGTTTAATTTACATATGTTTCTCGGTTAAAGAATAGCAATTGTCTTAACTATTTCCTTTATATGTAATATATAATATTAAACAAATAATATAAAGATGGATCAGTTCGAGGAGGAATTAACGGTAAACAAACATTTTTTTTACTATTTATACTACTAATTAGAATTTTGTTCCTTTTTCCCCGATAATAAAGGAAAGACTTAGTATTTATATAAGCAAATGGATTTATGTACATATATAGAGTACAATATATATCATATATGTATAGAATGATATAAAAGATAGGAGTAGGAGGAGAAAATAAGGAAAATATTACGAAATGACTATTAGATCTTATAGATAAAAAATCTCTACCTTTCTATATATTTTATCGTTTATTAGTCGTCGATTTCTTATCAGTTTTTTCCCTACCTTTGCGAGTGTTCGGTAAACTTTATACATTGTTATATATTTTCTAAATGTCGGACGAGATTTACGTTTACGTTTTCATCTCTGTATTTTGCCTATTCCTTTTAAAGGTAAGAGAGGTGAGGAATGTCTATTATCATCATTCTTAGAGCTATACAATATGCATGAAATAAAAACAACTATGATAAATAGAAGAGAAACAATCGTAAGAGATTTTGTCTATTCTTTTTCATCGTACGTATTGTAACATCTTAAAAAATTTATACATTTATTTACTAACGATTACACACGAATGGCGAACATTTAAAAGTATTCTTACAATATAGCAGAGAATATATATACTATATAAAAATAGGTATTTTAGAAACTATACCTACATTTCTATTTGCTATTATTCTCTTTTATTCTAAAGAAAATGATATTTATATGTAAAAATGTATTATTTCAATTGTTAAACAAAAAAGACTGAGAGATAGAAAAACAACATCTACGATCTATAGATATTTTTCTATGCAGTGTAAACTTTGATTTATGATTCGAGAGTCTAAAAATATTTTAATTAAAGTTACATTTAAAAAAAAAAAAGAATAAAAAATCAATTAATTTTCGAGGAAAAAAAATCCAACAGCATAATATACTTTTCATTCCAGTTGTTAAAAAAACGTCACGTGATATAATTGGAACATCATCGCAATCACTTGTTAATTTTTCCTTTATTATTCTTTCATTCTCTCATTCTTTCTCTCTTTGCGTCCTATCACCCCTCCCCCATTCTATCCTTTATATTCCAATGTCTCTTGTGTAAAGAATATATGTATTAAACGAATAGCAAAAATATCTTCATGGATGATAATTTTTTTCGTAATGATATATATAAAGATTGTAAATGAAAAGAAATGCTCAGCTTTTAAACGGTGTCATTAATATTAAAAAATTCTCTTATTAATTATTAATAATTTATCTAATTAAATCAATAATGCCAAATTTTTTCATACAAATAGACATTGTGAATACTTATTTATCCTTGTAGTCAGATGCATCTTTTTTAGGGATTTGCCCATTATCCAATTTTATTCCATTGGTTTTCAGTGATTTATAAAGTCTAAGTATTTGTTTGATTATTAAGGGTGCACTGTACTGCATATATATATATATATATATATATATAGATACTGTATAAATTTGTATAGGCTGCTTATAAATTTGTTGCATTTATAATCACTTATAATATTACCAAATACACACACACACGCACACATACATACATACATAGACATTCACACCCATACACACCCACCAATATATATAACACACACACATATATATCTATATATATGTAGTATATATTCATATATATAAAAGAAAAGATGGAGATATGGATAAAATTCCTTTTTCTTTGTATAGTTTTTGCATAAATTTGCATAAATTCTGTTAAAGAAAGATACTTTCAATCACCGTCGCTAATAACGTTTCCATCGCCACTTCAAAAGTTGATACAGTAGGGTAAACTAAGTCAATGTAATTTCCGATTATATCAGGTAGATGGCGCGTCGGGTAATTTTTGCAGTCCCCAATGTGTAAATCCTTTATATTTCATTTTTTTGCTATTGTTCTTATTGAGTAAGATTATCTACTTTATCGTTTTTTGACGTATAAGTGAATGACAATAAAAAAGTAGCAACTTGAAATGATTAACGATAATCGTTGGGTAACTCGTCTGAACGTAACGTTCGCTCGTATAGTATGTTTGGAACGCTACGAGTGACGCCAAGGTCGAAATCGTGTTGTTTCCATAGCTACAGTTTTGTTGCTAGCGGCATATGCTTTGGTCGAAAACACTTTTTTGGCTAGGCTATTAAATATAATAACTATAAAAAACTATAAAGTATAAATCATGTTCAAAAAAATGGTATCCACATGTTACTTTATTTATTACGGAAGAAACTATATTATAGATTTTCTTTCTTTGTATATATAAATGGATATTTGACAGTTGAAAGCTTTATAGGACGAAAGAGAGTTTTTAGTAAATCGAATTTTAAAAGGATCAAGAGATAAACGGCGATTTATAGGGGTGGGGATGGAGCGGTACTGCTCTATGTTAAAAAGACAACAAAATAAACCAGGGTAGAAAACTTGGTACACAGCGCGACGTAGATGGTTGAAAGAGAACCCTGCTCATATGACGTCATAAAATCGATAAAGATTCTACTGCAAAAGGCGTTATTTTCCAGTTTTACCGTGTTCATTTGCGAAAAAGAAGGCGGTTGGTGGAAATATTGAGGCCTATATAGATATTTCAGTTTGTTATTATCTATTTCGACCGGAGCAACTGTAAGGAATATGGATAAAAAGAAAATCAACTCCGACGATGAGGTATGGGAATACTAAGGGAAAACATTATATTATCATGTATTTATTTAATAATATTAAAAACTTGTAAAAATCGAATTTATTTAATTTAAACTCTTCTCTAGTTTTATATTTAATTTTCTAATTGCTTTATCTTTCCTAATTGCTTGTAATCGTCAGAATCACTCGGGATTAGGGAGAAGAGCTAATTCTTTTTCCCTGTTCCTCATCACCAATATTACAATTTCATAAATTATTTAAATATGTCTCTTTTATAATTTCTGCAACGTCCTAAGTAACCATTAATAGCTTAGGAAGTGCTCAAAACAAAATTTCACTTCGAACGTATAATTTAAAAGGGTTGCATCGCAGTTGGAGGTAGAGTGTTGTTTATATGCGTCTGTATGGCAACAAATTTTTGGTCTTTTTCCCTTTTTTCTAGGTTGTTGGATGAGTTGTTTTTTTCCAATAAAGAATAAAAAGTTGCGGTAATAGTGCAAACAGAATGTGAACAGAACGATGTGCTTATTATTATTTCCGGATAAAATCTATATTCAATCAGGGAAAAGCTGTAAGAGAATCTAATTGTAAAAATATCATCTATTCCTCTAAGAATAAACGCTCCGTATCATATAAATATAACTGGGGAAAAAAGCCAATTGGTATTACTAGATTTATCAGACTTTCCCAGCTTTTTAGTCTATTAGCCATGGATAAAAGGGTGGAAAAAAAACTTGATATAATAGACTGGTCTTCTTCCCTTTTGGATTTATAATTAACTGATTTTCAATCTTTATAATGGTAGACGATAGTATATTGAACTTGAAAAATCTGTATGAACTTTTCATTGTCAATCTGACAGCTCAACTTAATTTGTTTCTTTCAATCTATAATTCTCTATTCTTTTCCTTATAGTTTACAATTTAATTGTTATATAAAAAAACGGTCCCGATTCAATAAATCCTAATTAAAAAATAATGCTTAAAAATTGTATTCCTTGTTCCGTGACTAGTCAATATTTAGAATTTTTCACTTTGACCTCAATGGACGCCAAAATCAAATAAACAAGAGAAAATAGTCACGTGACAACAGAGTAGCAATAATCCTCCCTCTCTCCCTTAATAAAAATTAGTATAAGCATGGCGCTAGAAACAATATGCTCAGTATTATCAAGGTGGAAAACGAAAAAAAAACTAAACGGACGACAAATTAAAGGATTAGTTACTGTTCGTGACTTGAATTATAATCGCTTATCAATTTTGCATTCCACTAGACAAACAAGGGTAGAGTACGTTAGCGATCAATTTCGATATACTCTTCTTATAAAATAAAGAAAGAAATCGAATCTCTCCCTCACTCCCTCTATCTGTCTCTGTCTTGCTCAGCCTGTCTCTGTCTTTCCTTTTTGCTTATTCTTAATTTCCACCCTAACTTTCCTGCAATTTCCCATGTCGATTTCTTTTGGTCTTACTCCAATTAGCTGACCCATTGATATATATAAAGCATTTATAAATATATTCAGTGTTTTTCGGTGGTATTTTGCTGAAATGTTTGTACGGCTGTTTGAAACCGTTAGATTCTTTCGTTTCTTCTTCAAAGGCCTAGTTGAACGAGTTCGTTATAGTCTTTCACCAAAGTACAGGCTTACTGGAAACTCTTAGACGCACTCTCCTCTCATCTAAGTACATGTATGGGAACGTTGTATCATTTTGCTGTAGATAACAACATAAAAACTGTCAAAATTTTATAGCTCAAACAGTACTTCAATTTATTGTTTACTATCAGTTAATAGTATATTTCTCCAATATTATTTATCTAACGAATAAACTAAAGATGTATTAGTCAATAGGGAAACAAACATAGTTTATTAATAGCTACTTACGATGTGTAAAACATAGTCTTGTAGCATCCTTTTCATTAGAGAGTCAAGAATTTATATTATAAAACCCCGTTTATTAATGACGGATAATTTCATTCAGATAATTTTTAAACTTAAAGATTTTGATTTATTCAATAGAACAAGACTTGAAAAATTATCAATAAATAAATATATATATATACATATATACGGTACTTATTAAAATTTAAGGTATAATAACAGTAATTAAGATAATTCTTTACATTCTTTGATTTAATTAGTATTCTAGATAATTATATTATTATACATCCTTTCCCATATATTAAATATATGGATATATATAGTACATATAAATAGTATATATGGTATATTATTATTAAAGGCAAAGTAATATTAAAGAAATTACTATTTGAGGTAAAAATATAACAAGATAGCTAATCAAACAGTAAGACGAGCAACTTTAAATGCTTAATAGTATCCAGTGATTCTTCTTTCATTTCTTCTTCCATAATTAGACTAAGTATATTGATTATTACATAGATATTTAGACCGTTGTGTACTTTTGTTATTAGTTTATTCACACTAGCAATCTGCTGCCTTTTCATTATTATTATTTAAAGCGGGGATTCATTTGACTATTGATTTCAATGAAAGATGATAAGTCTTTTAATATCATTTTATTTCTATACCTTCTAACTAAAACTTTATATACATTTTTTAACAACAAAGTACCAAGTTTTAATTATTTATTCGATTGAATTAATTGCCTTAAAAATTGATCCTGACTCTACCATTCCTTTGTCCATTTTGAAGTGAGAACGTCAAGTCGTAACATATTCTTTACATTTTATTATTTCTGTTTGGTTTTAAACTGCAAATTCAATGTCAAACTAAGAGGAAATACTTATAAAAGAGGATAATCAAGAAGATAATATTGATATTAAAAATCTTAATATATAGATTGATAGAATATCATCAACATTTCGGCTTTTCTATCATTTCTTTGGATTTAAAATTTGTTTCTTGTTTCGATAATGATTTTAAAAAATATCTAACTGAAAAGCTGAGAATATATAGCCAAGAGTAGCATTTCCCTAGAATGGGGGCTGAAACGTCCATGATGGACGGAGATCATAATAAGGTCAGTTTTATTTTTACAATGTAAAGCAAAACACCAATTAAATATAAAGAGTTGTATGTTTAAATACTATATATATATATATAGATATATATATGTACAATATACATATCTGTATAAAAATTTGACTATTGTAATTGCTATACAAACCTCCATAAATAACTTACTTTCATAAATTTTCAATTAAAGTTGAGTTAAATTGAATTTCAACTGTTAAAATATGAATTATTCACAAAAGAATAAGTTTTCTATTAATTACGAAACGATGTATCATTTTCATCTAGTGTGTAAGATGATCCAGGAGAGTGGAAAGGCAAATTATATTAGCTAATAGCCATACGATGTCGCTGTACGTTACGTACCTTATTCGCCAAGTCAATCTTAACGACGCACCTGCAGCATAGAAATTTTCATTACTTTGCGATAAGCCTCTTATGAGTATACTGTATTTAAGAAATTTATCTAAAGTTAAAACGATATAAATTAAGGAATATATCAGTACGCCTTTTTATTTGTTTGTTTACTTTGCAACTTGTATTATCGTTCCTTTCTAAGATTATATTAATATTTGTATATTTATATATTTTTACTTTAAACAACAAAAACAACAAACAAACAATTAAAAAAACGTATTAAAAGAGAGAGTAATATACTTGTTTTGGTCCTTAACTTTAATGCTAATATATCGTAAAGTGGAAAAGAAGTTGACGAAATTCTCATTTTCTCTAAGAAAAGTTGATAAACTAGAAATATACTATGGTTGAATTTCATGTTCATGAATATCAACCAAGTTGTCGAATTGATAATGCAGATGGATTAAGTGGATTTTGCATGTGGTGTGGCTGCATGAGCGAGGTGTTCACAATCGTTATTTTTCATATTCTTTAATTTGGATATTGCAGTATAGGTATGGAACGTTTTGTATATAATTAAAATAGTGATAAAAAAAAGATATTCTTAATCTTAAGATATGCAAAATTTTCATTTGAAAAGACGCTTCATACCTGTCAACTTCGACGCATTATCCAACAATAGTTCAATAGATTTTCTTTTTCTAATCCTTTTTATCATAATTGTCAATTCTTGTCTTTGCTTTTAAAAAGCTTTCTTTTCCCTTCGAATGAAACAGGAACTCGTCGGAAGCAGTCCGAGTCAGAAAAATTGGCGTGGAATATTAATTGCGCTACTTGTTATCCTCGTCGTCTGCTCTTTGATCGTTATTGCTGTAATCTTAGTTACTCCGAGTAAGAAATTCATTATATAATTAATAAATTATCTAAAAAGAAAATTCTTTCCATTTCTTTTTCTCATAGAAACTTCAAACGAAAAATTAGGAAAGCCATTCACATTTGAGGATTTCTCGGACGGTCGACTCAAAATTAAAACCTTCAATGTAGACTGGTTGGGCAGTAAGTAGAATTTAAATTATATAATACTTTATCATCATTCTCTTTAAATTGCCTTTTAACTATACAATTAGCAACACTTTTACGCATGCGCAACAAAAATATAAAATAGTATACTTAAAATAAAGAATATATTCAATTTTCTTTTCTTCAGACTCAAATAAATATTCTTATCTGACAAGAGAAAATGAAATAATGGTAAACGATGTAGAAAACAATAAATCGTACTCACTTATGGATAATGCAACTTACGTAATAAAACACCATTAACAAGATATATATATTTAACCCATTTGCTAATTACCTATTCACGATGCAGCATTTCCTCAACATTTCCTCATACAAAGTTTCCACTGACCTAAAATATATTCTTATCGCGACGAATTTAAGTGAAGTAAGAATAAATAATTAATAATTCTCTTAAATGGTTTTTTGCTAGTAAATCCGTTCATTTCTTTAGATTTTTCGACATTCCTATAAAGCCTTCTATTCGATATATGATGTTGAAAATAAGTAAGTTTTAATAAGAAATTCCTTTCATTATTTTCCTTTTCGTTTTTTTTACACTTTGTTATTTTTTATATGTTTTAAATATCTGTTAAACTGTCTGTATCGTTCTCTTTCTCTCTGTTTCTCTCTCTCTCTGTCCCCCTCTTTATCTCTCTGTTTCGCTGTCGCTTTCTCTCTATCCTTCGTTTCTCTACTATAGGCAAAGAATAAAAAACTTTCCCTCCATGCCCAATAAATTAGCCTCAATGAAAAATAAAAAATTACAACACGCAGATTGGTCGGATGATGGGCATCATCTCGTATGTAGACTTTTCTTTTAAACAAGCAACTTTAATCGAATTTTTGTTTGTTTATTTTAATGAACAATTAGACTTTCCTCTATGAAAATGATATCTATTATCAAGAGAGTCCAGAATCTACAGCAGAGAGATTGACTGTTACTGGCAAACCTAATAAAATATTCAACGGAATTTGTGATTGGTTGTATGAAGGTAGCAAACTATAAGAAGTAATTGAATAAAATGTATATTAATTCCTTGCTTGCTCTTCAATTATCAGAGGAGATCTTATTTAGAAGTAAAGCTCACTGGTTATCTCCAAATAAAAAGAAGATCCTTTACCTAAGTTTCGACGATTCTAATGTTGCTTTACACAAATTTCCCGTCTACGATAAGTCAAATAGAGAGAACGAATTCGAATTTAGATATCCTAAAGCATCTGATAATAGAAGCAACGTTAATCCTATTGCCGATGTTCGAATTGTCGACGTCCATAATAATAAGGCAGAGCTGCATTTATCACCGCCAAATGAATTTCCAAAGTAATTTAATGTTTCTCTTTTTCTGAAGATCAAATTACATAATATACTCTTATTCTAATGCATTATCATTGTCCTTTAGGAGTCAGTTATATATTGCTAATGCTAAATGGATAAATGATGAGAAAGTTCTAGTTATTTGGCTGAATCGTGAGCAAAATCAAGCGATACACGCAATATATTCTGTCGATTCGCATAGGCCAACAATTATCTTTCATGAAAAATCACCTCATGGCTGGATATCAGTTGTAAGTATAATATACTAATTAAATAACTAATTAGTGTTTATTAATTAAATATATAAATTATTCTTTTAGTCTGAACTGTTCGTTTGGGATGACAATAGTTACGTAACAATTATACCAAAGACAGAGGGAGACGACGATTCATGGAAGAATCTGGTTGTATTAGATACAAGAAAAGTTAGTATTAGCTGCCAAAAACATAAGCAGAGAGAAATACTAATGACATCTTTTCATTATATAGCAAAACGACCAAGTCGATAATATCCCTACGTTTATTACTAGTGAAAAATGGGATAAGCAGGAAATATTAGCCGTTGATAAAGAATCGCGATCAATGTAAAATTAATAAATATTCATTGTATATTATTTAAGTTTTCCTCTAATAATCAAATATTTTGTTTTCTTCATTTAGTTTCTATTTGGGAAACAATGGCGATCCTCGTAAAATGCATATTTTTAAAATATCTCTTAGGGACGATAATAGTGTAGATTACGGACCAGTTTGTTTAACATGCAATAAGTCGGAAGATTGTACATATCATTCCGCGCAATTCGCCAGAAATGGCAAATATTATATTGAAAAGTGCGGTGGGCCAGGTGTTCCAATCTACACTTTAAAGAGTACTGTAAATGATAAAAGTAAATATCGAGAATATTTTCTTACCTATTTCAAACTGATAATAACACCGTTTACCCAAATAAATAGATGTCATTCTTGAAGATAACGCCCCATTGAGGTCAAAGATTGAAAGTTATGCTTGGCCGAGGAAAGAATATCACGAAATAAGAGTGAATAGGGAAGATGAAGAGCCGTATAGTTAGTTATCTTTCTCTAACTGAGCACATAATTCTTATCATTTTCTTGTCCCATACCAAACGTTTCGTATCATAATAATACTATATACTTGCTATGCGTGTCTATATAATATTTCTCTATTGTAATAAGCCTATAATATATAATTTATTTATACTTTCAGTAATCTACACCTCTATAATACTTCCACCACAACTCAATAAGAATCATATAACAAAATATCCTTTACTTGTCTACACGTAAGATTTTATTAATAATTAACGATGTAGTTTTATTGCTAGTTTGCTTCCAGTTACGGTGGTCCTGATACTCAACTAGTTAAGGAAAACTTTCAAATTGGTTGGCATACATATCTTAGCAGTGCAGAGAATACGATATATGTTGAAATTGATGGACGTGGATCATCAGGCAGGGGTCAAAAATATTCTCATATATTGTATAAGAAGTTAGGAACGTTGGAAGTTCAGGATCAAATTGCTGTCACCAGGTATATTGTACCTTTTTAACCTGGATATGAAATATATTTATAAAGCTCTACTATGTTACAGGTACTTTTGCGAAAAGTACGAATTTATAGACCAAAGTCGAGTTGCTATCTGGGGCTGGGTTAGTAATTAGTTTGCCTTTTATTATGATTAGAATATTCTTTCGTACGCAATATGTCATTACAAACTCGTTGAAGCCAAATAGTATAAACGTATATTATACATCCGGTAGATGGGGCTTCTTTTAAACAAAAATAAAATGGGAAAGAAAACAAGTTTTTATGCTTTACCTGTCACGAGTCTTTTTTTTGTTTCAGTCTTATGGAGGATTTGTTACCACCCACGCCTTAGGGGATGAGCATTCTAACATTTTTAAATGTGGTATTGCGGTAGCTCCTGTTACTGATTGGCGTTATTATGGTAAAGATAATTAAGAGAATAAAAATAAACATATAGATTAAATTAATTAAAGATCTGACCTAATTCTCTACCTAAACCATTATTTTTTCTATAGATACAACTTATTCTGAAAAGTATTTAGGCCTATATAAGAAGAACGCCGACGCTTACGCCAGAGCAAGCGTCATACCTAAAGTAAAGAATTTCAAAAATAAGAAATTCTTTCTTATTCATGGGACTGCTGATGGTAAATTAATATAAATACTAATCGTATATCATAGCTTTTTTATCAATTTCATCATATATTTCTCTCCCTTAGATAACGTCCACTTTATACACAGTGCTCAATTAATGAAAGCCTTAACCAAGGCTGAGATACTTTATAGGACTCAAGTATGAATAATTTATTAGATGCCTAAATACTAATATCTAATAAACCAGTTACCAGTCTTTTAATAATAATTTATTACACTTTTTAGATTTACCCTGATAAGAATCATATGATCTCTGGTCGACATACAACGAAACACTTATATAAAACAATGACAAAATTTTTAAAACAAGACTGCTGGAATGGTGGTGCACCTAGAGAATATAACCCTGAAGCTAAGAAGGGAAAGAACAAATAATCTCGAAATATTGTTCAATTTAATACGATTCACATACTATATATTATTATATAGTATTGTATACTATATTCTATGTTTATGTTCAAAAATAATGTACTATAATGTATTGTTATACGTTTTACAGTGTTAACTACTTTTGAATTATTTTTTAGATATTCAATAAGTATGAAAGGGTGAAAAACTGTATTTAAATATAGGTTGTGTACAGAGGAAGAGAGAAGTGAAAAGGAAAGTAGTACATAATCTGCATTTAATATACAGAACAAATATATACATACGTATATATATATATTGTATATATGTACATTCAAGTACATAGAGTAATGAAGATAAAGAAGAAAAAACAGCGCAATAATAACGCATTTTTTTCTACAAAATATTTCTTTACTTTATTTAAATATTCTAATTCATTCTACTGCAGAAATATGAAAAGAATAGACAAATTTACTTTAACCGACTTACAAAAAAGAGGAGGGCAGTCTGTAATTTGCATTATAAAACTATTCTAATAAGTGAATAATGTATATATTGTATATTAAACATTGAAGAGAAAAACAATTCATATTTACTGTTTATTATCTTAAATATGTTTGTTTTTATGTTTTTTCTTTTCTTGTTTTTCTTTTCTCGAAATAACGAAATTTAGGAAAAACAGCGAAAATTAGAAATAATTAATGAAATAACAGATTTTTCTTTTAGATAACTTTTTTCCAATTATATATTAAAACTGTAATGGTTTGTCTTTGTATTTATGGTACAAACGTTTAATTATACAACGCACAATTTTTAATCTTTAATCTATTTAATAATTTTTAATAATTTATTACGATGTTAATAATAAAATATTTATATATATAAAGTACTATATTCTTTAATATTTATATTAAATTTCTATTGTATACAATCTACTTTTTGTATTTTTACATTAATGATCTTGCGGCTATTAACATCAAAGCTGATTATTTCTACCTGACCTTAATCCAAAAATTCCCGCTCTAACGAAGGTATTACAAAGCAGCGTTCTTAAATAGTAACAATGCAACTATCCATTAAATTGGGTTCATATTTCAAACTACAATATATGTATAGCCATTATACTTTTATTCATTTCTATTCGTCAAAAATACGCACACTATCAAAAATATGTAGAAATAGGGAAAATATCTCAATAAATATTTCGATATTATATAGTAAAACCATATTGCACTGTTACTTTTTAATTTACACTTTCTCAAATTTTTAACTTTAATTTCTATTGGTAATTTTCGTAGAAAATTAACCTTGTACTAGATTTTAAAAATTCTACACGTTCTCCCTTTTTAATACTACAGCTTAGCAATGGAGAGAAATGTAATGAAGTATATAAGGTAGAAGGCCACACTAATATTGAATAATACATTTGTTCACTTTTTGGATGAAATATTACTTAATAAATTCCATTTTTAAAGTAAATATACTATTATTATATTGTTAAACGTTAATTTTATATAATTAGCTAATTTACATAGGCTATTTATGTCGACAAAATAAATTTAATATTGCCCTTTCCGTAACTTTCTAAACGGCCATTTTTTTTTCTTTGACTAGCTTGAAGATAATGTGAACATACTATCTTCTAAAATAGAACTAGTTTATTTTTCTTTTTTTTTAGCGACAGAATGGCATCAATAGAAAGACCTGATGTTATCATCATCTCTGAGAATTTAAACAATGATTGGTCTAATTTCATTAAACGATCCCTTCCGTATTATATGTCGGATGAAATTTTATTAGATAAAAGAAGAATTTTGGAATCACAGAGCTTAATTCATCATGCACAGTTAATTCTTTTTATTGTTTATGATATAAATCATTCAGATGTTCATGAGGAAATCACTAACATGCTGGTTAAAATGTATTCGAGTTTAACTAAAGGAGCTATAATAAGATTTCATGACTCTAATAGATATTTAACAAAATTATTTCCTAAATGGAAAGATTTTTTCGTCACCAACTCTAATAAAAACAATTTAATTACTGACTTGACTAACATTTTACAAGCTGCCGAGCCAAAACCACCAATACAACAAGAACCGCCAAAACAGAAAAAACCGCCAAAACCTCCAAAACCTAAAACTAAAAGTAAACCGTTCTTGTGCAGAGCAATACCAAATAAATTTTATGCTCCCGGTGTAAGTATTCAATTTAAATAGAATAATAGATTTTGTACTAATTATTCTATTAAAAAATTTCAAGCACTCTAATAATTCTTTAACGAAACAAGGAGAAAATCTAGCCGTTAATTGGACAACTATCGTATTTGCAGAAGAGATACAAAATGAATTTAATTTCTATTTGGAAATAAATAATACACCGCCAATTCTTTTAATATCAAAAACTATAAATAAATATGCAATCCAAATTTCGTTACCTAGTGAGTTATCTTATGTATTGTTTTATATCTATATAACTATATTTAAACAGCATTAAACTATGTTGGAACTGCCGCTATTCGTGTCCATCAAACGACCAAGGGAAGTGATTTCGCCAACTTGAAAATTGAATTTTATACTCATTCACTCGATTTTTTAACGATTTCTCAAATTTATTTAAGTCAGATGAATGTTTTAATAAATTTATTAAAGAAAGAAAAAGTTTCTTCTGAAACGATTGATGATGAACTAAATGCGGATCTTCAAGAAGGAGATATACCGACTAGAGCTTTTGAACAATTATTTGAAATTTATAATCAGAGTGAAGCAGAATCTCAAAGCAACTCAGAGTGCCCTTCTCTTTTACATTTGGCCGCTAAATATGATCTAAAGAAAGTGGCAAAAACGCACACAAACTTACCATATTTCAGGTAAAAACGAAATTTGAAAAATTATCTTTCATTAATCTCCTATTCATTTATTTAGTTCAGCTCATAATCTTAAGAATAAAGATAATATGAATCCTGCAGAAATTGCGACAAAGCATAATTTTCGTGCCTTAAGTAAACTTTTCGATGACCGAAGCATTTACGAGGAGAAAGCTAATTGTTTTTATGTGGCAATGGCTAAAGAAATGTTTTCTTCAAGTAAAATTATTACCGTAATACTTTTTTATATGATAAAAAGATTAATAAGTTTATTTTTGGCAGCCAATTACGAATACACATATATTGTAGAATCCAGTGATGAAGATGAATACGTGAATATGCCTCCACCCATTACAATGACAGAAACTCCTCCTGCCCTACCGCCACCATTATATCCGAGGAAACCGAAAGTAGAAATATCAACGCTTCGTAAAAAATGGGAAAATAGGGAAATTAGCGACGAAGAGGCAATTCAAAAATATCAAGAGCAAAGGCCAAATTCAAATTCAGAAGTAAATTTAATTAGAGAATCGAATAATGGAAATGTTAATGATTGTTTTATTTATTTTTTTTTCAACAGCCACAGCAGGAATTTTCCCCCTTAGCCAGTATTTTAAAAATCAAAGAATTAATTAGACGTCGAATATTCTTTAAAACTTAACACTTGCTTCCTACTTCTTGAATTGTGTGTCTCTCTAATAAGCATAAAAAAAAATTGACCCAATGAGTTTCTACGACAGATTTACTATAATCAGCAGATGAGCTACTCTTTGCTGAAGTGATTATGATTACATATAGTGAGCATACTTGACAAAACTACTAATTCAAAGGATTTGTTTTAAAATACCGAAAAATTCAAGCTTTATCTAACTTTTAATTGATATAAAAAATATTCATAGTTTTTCAATAAAACTCTATCAAAGAGCAGTTAACTTAAATATTTTCTGAGAGAAAACTCTGATTAAGAAGGAAGCTTCTTGATTCTGATGAAAGGTTGATGGAATAATAATGTAATTTCCCGTTTCTAGGGTAAATCTTGCGCAGACTTCTCTCCAATTAGTAAAATCCCCTGAATCTCCAATGTCTCTGTTATAAAGTAAATATTCTTTATCTAATCTTTTCGGTTCATCAACCTTATAAAGGCAAAAGCCAATTTTCTTTCTATTTTCTACTGGTCGTCCCTTTTGACTATCGTCGATTTGCATTAAAGCTATTAAAACACTGTAATGGCAAAACGATGTTCCTCTTTCTAGCTCACCATCTTCTATTTCATCCTCAGCGTCAGTACTATCCTCAAATATTGTTAAACAAAACTGAGGATTAATACAAAACGTATCCATATTATTTATACAACCACCAGCTGATTTTCCTTTTATCCATTTGCCAGAAATATAGTCATATTTTCTGTTAAGGTCTGCCGAGCCATCAGCATTAAAGTCAGGACCCAAAGTGCAGATTGTAACCTCAGTAAAGTAACTTATAAAATCAGGGAGACTCATCCAAAATTCCCCATCTTCTTCTTTACGTTGCCCTAAAATCTCCCTAGTCCTGTGAGATAATGTTTGCCAAGCTATCGAGCTGTTAAAATAAACGCAGAAGGAAAAGATTCAAAAAATTTGATTACTATTGACAATGAACAAACCTATCACTCCAAGAACCAGTCCATTCTTTACCATTTCCCCAAGGATTTCTTATTCTAAATAATCTTATTTTATTTTTTTGGTTGTCTCTTACAATTTCTACTTGAGTTACTGTGTAAGTATGGTTGGCTAATAAGCCTACATTCTCAGTATCTGTCTCCCCTTTTTTAGCGCTGCAGGTTACAAAAGCATCCGATTTATACGCTCTTAACAAATATTTAAAAAGGTTAGCTTCTTCCATTTCTTTAACTGAATATTTTTCCGATATGCCACCTTCGTTGATTAAATTATATACAGTATATATAAATATAGATAAATTTATACATATATGCTTGTTAAATATTATTCAATAAATGGAATAGTTGTTTTTACCTGTTAAATCAACTAGGGCATCTTTTGAGAAACCACCTTCAATATTGGCGTACTGACCATCATGAATTTTTGCGTATGCTTTTTCTAACAGAGGTAACCAAAATTCGTTTTCTTCTAAACATCTTGCATAGTGCAATTTACCGTATTTTACCGGTAATAGATCGTCAATAACAACATCTTTCCAGGTGCCAAATCTCCAAAATCGAAAATGTAGTAGGCCTGAATAGTTTTCTCCGTAAAGTGATTGATTTGGCGGTAGTACTTTATTCATGAACATGGAATGATGAGAAATAGCCGCACAAGCAGATAAAAACCAACAGTCCCCCAGATTACCTATAGTATAGAAAATGTATGTCTCAATACGGCTTTTAACGCGTTGAATGTAGCTGAAAAAGATGAAAAAGAGGCAGATAGAAAAGAGAGAGAGATAGAGAGAAATGAGGTTTCTCGTTTATTAACAACCTTGAAGTACATCTTTTTTACAAACTTCACCAACAAATAACTCTGGTTTTTGGCCAGCCTCTACCAACTCAAAAGGCCTTTTCCAAGATATTTCCTCATTATTTGTATATATAAAGTCGGGATCAACAAAGAGAGAACCTTTTAAGTCATCAATAATCTCCTATCAAATACAATTTGAAAGTTAAATTCTTTCAATTCAATAAAAGTTTTTAAATAATGTTTACCATAATATTTTCAGGCTGAATGTACATGCCAAACTTACTATTCTGATACCTTTTGGTATTCTGAAATTTTGTTTCATTCCCATCGTAAGCCTCTACTTTCCCAGATTCGCAATTTCCCATTTATTAAAAATATTTTTTATTCAAGCTTCTATTTATCGACACGATCGACATTTTCGAATAAGCCTATCTAACTAGTTGCTAAGGGGAACTAATATAGGCTGGTTAATAAGAGACCTACTGTACATTCCTTTTTTTTTTATTGATTTGGGTAACTTCAGCCTAAATCTAGGTCAGCAAAAGTGATTTCATAAATATTGTTAAAACAAAAAAAAATATATGTGTAACGTTTATTTAATACGATTTAGACAGGTTCATTAGCCTTTTAACTCTTATAAGATTTCCATACTCTGATGTATATTTACAAAGATATATTTATGTATATACTGTCTATAAACTAATTAGTTGTAATTAATTAGCTTCTATTTTTACAGTACCTGTAATTTTTTATAACAACATCGTATGTGTAAATACAAGTTATACATGTATATACTGTATATCTTGAAAATCTTTATTAATTGAAATAATAAAATTAGGAACCGTTGAATAAAAATATATCTTTTTAAATATATTTACAAATAATATAGAAATGTATAATTTCTTATTTTCAACAAACTTAATATATATAATAGTATATAATGGAAATTTTTCTCTTTAAATGTTCAACTTTCAAATAATTCATAATTGAAATAAAAACGAACGAAATTATTTTTTAAAGTAAGCCTTGGTGAAGCATGGCTACTTTTCAAGGGTAATATTAATAATCATGCACATTATAGATATATTATTGCGTTGTCTCTCCAAAAAAGAAAAAGATAGTCAAGGAATGAGTTAAAAAAAAAAAAACAATGTTCAATTTAAATGAATAAAACATGAATAATAAATACGATGTAGATCATTTTAGAGTTTGTTTTTTTTTAAGTAACAATCATTGGTCTTTCCTTTTCCTAAAACAGAGATTCAAAATTGGTTTAGGAGTTTAACAGTAAAGAGCGCATGAAAAATAACGTCCTATGTAGTCGAAAATATATGTAATTCAAGGCCTGCTTAGATAGAAGATTAACAAAAAACCATATATTCAAGCTGATTTTATAAAGAGTAAAAATATTGAACATCATGTATCTAAAACTGAGGATTTGATGGAAATGATTGCATTTGTCCTTGTCCCCCTCCTCCGCCTCGTTCAGATAAGGCTAAAAAGGCTAGATTTCCTTTTGGGCATTTATTAGCGTAATGGCCCTTTTCACCACACTGAAATTAATTTTGTTTTTGTTATTAAAATGTATAGTAAAATAATTAAGCATAAAAAAATAAAAAGAAGAGAATAAGTACCTTAAAGCATGTAACTTCCTGGAGAGGCCTTCTTTGTATATTTATTTGCTACAAACGTAAAAATATTAGTTGTTTTGCTAACCTTCTGACAAATTACAAATTACCTGTGGGTTTGTAGGTTTAGTACAAATATTTGATTTGTGTCCTACATCTCCGCAATTATGGCATACTATATGCCCAATTGAAATCTTACTTTTTTGATCTCCCATGATAGGTAGATCGAAAGTTGGGCTAAAAATTTGAAAAAATTTGATGATCATTGATGAACTATTAAACAATAACTATACTCACTGAACATGCTTACACTCTTTACCATTCGGACAAAAACCTACTAAATAATTTACACACATTACTCGTCTGACATGTCTATTCTTACATTGAGCACCTGCAATGATATATTTTCATTGAAAATTTTCAAATTGTTTCTTAATATTTGATATTATCTTACCATGTCTACAAAACCCTCTGTCATACCAAGGGCAATCTTTCACTTTAGACTCGGGATCGATATGTTGAAAAGGGCATTCTTTATTACTACATGATCCTAAAATAAAATACATTTATAAATTAATATTTATGATTTGAATGAATTTCTTGTTAAGTTCTTACCAAATTTTGCATAAAAATAACACTCAGGCATTTTGCTCATGTCGTATTCGTGACGAAATTCACAATCATCCCCTTTTTTACATAAACCTCGCAGCCAATGCTTACAAACTACAGTACGATCTCTTCTTGTGTGGCGGAATGGACACATTGCTCCCCGTGAGCACAAATTTTGAAGGTAGAATGTACAAATAGCAGATCTTGACTCTGAAAGTAAATTTATTAGGTTTCTTTCAACGGAGGAAATAAGATAATATATTTTTTGTCAATAATTATAACACAAAAAGCGTGTACAATCGCGATTAATAAAGGTTTCTGGCTAATATCAACTTGATTAAGCCGGCTCCAACAATTACTCACTGTCCATTCCGGAAAAGGGCAAGGGTAATGCTCCCTTTTGCTGCTCAAGAGCAAGTTCCACATCGAATTTGTGGTTTGACACATTTGCAACAACATCTTGCATCATGTACGAGACAAAATTCTAATAATTGGCAAGATGTTGATGTTCTCTGAATTTCGACCAAATCGATTTCGATTCGAGTGTGAATAAAACCGATTCGGTGTCCAGATGAAAAGTACGGTTCTGCGTTCCTAGTTGAACGCTCCGTCGTATGGTAACTTATTCCCGTCCCGTTTTGATTATAGGCCTAAGATTATTCATACTTTATATACAAAGTTATTATGTTGCCTTGTCAAAGTAATTTTAGTATAAAGTAGATATTAATACTAAGCGAAAACCTTTGAATACATAAATACAAACGTTTTTTGACAGTTCTTATTTTTTATAGGTTGTTGTCTGAATTTTTGGTCTCGTTAGGCCTATCGAAAAATTCCAAGTTTTTTATCATTTCCCCACCTCTTCTCAAAGCAAGAACACATTTTATCTTTACCTCTTGCCTAAAAAAAAAAGAATCTTTCGCAGGTGATTCTATTCTAATAAATTTAAACTTAACATAGTGATTATGGACCGTTCAACCAATAATCTGGACTTGGAGGATGTTAGTCAGGTATATATTTGCCAAATGGACGCCCTACTAGGTCTATTGTCGGAAAACAACGTCCCGAAAGAGGTGATAGACAACTGTCTTTGTTCCGCTCTACTCTCAAGTAATTGTCCCGCTTCAGGAGTGGAACAATTATTCGACGTATATAAATACAATGGTCAGTAGATATTGTTCTTCCTACTTTTCTGTTTATCATAATATTCAGTTTATGGCAAAGCAATATACAAATAGGCCAAAATTATAAATCGGACTACCACTGCCCAACGCTCGCTCATCTTGCCGCAAAATACGGTCTCGCTCAGCTGTTTATCATTTATAGGGATCTAGAATGTTATCAGTAAGTAAACAGATAAATTTGATTAGACTTCCTAAATTCTTTACTACAACTTGTCTATCTAAACTTTTCCTTTATTAAACCATACTTTTGGCATTATTAGTCAGTTTTTTAAATAAATATGTTTATTATTTAAAGATAACGCTTAATATTCTATTCTCAATTTAGGAAAATCTCGAGATTGACCAATAAGGAGGGTTTCCTAGCTACGGAAATGGCTCCAAGTTCAAAGTTAGGTAGGACTACTTCTTACGAACAAGCTATGGAAGCTGCGAATAAACCCAGCGAGACAAACGTTAATGATAAGACTGCGGTTGATGATTATTACGACTCCCTGAATACTTATATGGTTATGTCTCCAAACCTCCATTTATCACAAGGATATGGTAAAATATATATTCAATATACTTTTATAGATTATTTGACAAAAAATAGGCTGAAATTTTTAACATTAAAGCTAATATTTAAATGAATATTATAATATTTTTTTTATAGAGAATGTATCGGACGAACAGGAAGATAGTAGGGATACAAATACAAAGCTTAATACACAAGGTAAAATAGATGGGTGAATGAACTTGTATATTATTTTTACATTGGTACTTGGCTAAACCATTGCTATTCCTATTTAGACAAAGAAATAAGAAAAGCACCATCCTTCGATAGTATAAATGGAAGTAATCAAAGAAATAGCCAATTAATCAAACATCGTCGAAATTCAGAAAATTCTAACCGGTTTATAGAGCCGCCTACCCTTTTACCAATTCCCCAAAATAGGCCAAAGAATCCACTCGCTGCCCTTAAGAAAAAAATTATACGCTAAAATTCGATTATTTCATAGTTATACGTTTGAAAGATGTAAGTGTAAAAAGAGATTTTGAAGGTGACTTAAAGATTATAATTAATAAAATCATCAAATTCACGTCAATAGAATTTTTTTAATTACTTTTCGCACTCGAATTTTGGAAAATTATTCATGCGAAAGCATTTCAAGTTCGTTTCTCTCATTTTATTTAATCATTGATAGATAATTATACGAGCATAAAATACTTGCACTGTCCTACCACCTATAAATTATATTCTTTTAAACTTATATACTATTAATAGTTTTGATTATTATTATTTAATATTATAATAATGGCATACTGTACATTTTTTTCATTTTTTACACTCAACACTCTTGTCCTTAAATCAATAAGAAAAAAGGGTACCATTGAAACTACGCAACGTTGAACTCCCAATTAGTTCTACGCATATTGACTATAACAGGTTAATGACCTGTACTAACTGTAACCGTTTAAGTAGGGAAAAGAAAGAACAGAATTAATAATAATCATAAGTTTAATTTTGCGTACGCAAATAAGATATTGACAAAAAGCCAAGTCACTTAAAAAAAAGAACGAGTTGAAATATACGGAGTTACAAAACTAATTAGAGCGTTTTTGTAGTCTCTGCAAGCCAAAGTCTAAAATCGTTAAAAAGCGGATATGAAAGAGAAAGAACATGTTGCTTAATGGTACTCAACACATTTAAAGACGATATAATTCTCTTTAATTTATTAAAAACATTTCTTTTCATATGTATATGTATTAACAGTGAATATATAATATTTATTTATATATATTATTAATCCATATATTGGTATACAAATGTATATACATATCATACAGTTTATACGAATATTTTACTATTCAAAATCTTATTTCGTATTCAATTAAAAGAGATAATCAAGAAAAAAAACAGAGAGACCATTCATTATCATTTGTGTAACATTTCTACTTTTTTTATCACTTTTATCTTTTTGGTCCATTATATAGGTTACTCTTTATTTACCAATTTCTCTTTTATAACAACAATAAATTTGAGGATTTTTATTTGATTAGAAAAAAAAGAAGAAACACTTGAATTCTTCAAAAAAATAAAAAGGAAATATCAGATATTCCTGTTAAAAGTATTCGCCACAATTTTGTTTGTTTTCTTTATAAAAAAAAAAAAAAGATGGGATTGCAGGCAAGAAAAAAATAAGAAGTAAATGACAGGTAACAAATCAGAAAGGTATTCATCACGATAGAAGAAAAGATGAGGGTTTTTGATATATAAATACATATAATTAAAAAAAAAACAGAAAACAAAAAAACCAAAGAAATTCCTTTTCATTTTCAGTCTCTTCCAATTTTTTTTTCATTTCTATACAGCACCTTTAAACAAGTGGATGGTAAGCACCTAATCATCCAAAATTTGTTTATTGCACACACACACATATATATATATATATATATATATATATGTCTAAAGATAGATATACATTTCTCTTTGTTCAACCAATTCAAACGGCCGAAACTTTCTCTTCTTCGTCACTAATTACTAAAAGGGAAAAAAAAAAGTTACTAAAAACATATGAAGAATTATAAAAAGCATTTAGACAACATAAAAACAATGCATGCAGGTGTTTTTTATTGTTTTTTTTTTAAAATCTATCGCTATATATATACAATACAGTGTATATATACTATATATACATATATATATATATATACTCTACATAAGTATATATAAAGCTAAGTGCAAAGTATAAAGTAGAAGTGAGTAATACTCTTTTACTAAGTAAATATTATGACACCTAAAGGACTTAAATATAAACAACGATCCTTATACCAGTGAAAATGGTTAAGATTATTTTCTGGATGGTGACTTCTTTCGTTTTGTGAACATTCCTAACCATTCTTTATAAAATTATTAAAATTTAATTATAAATCTAAATGTCAATTGAAAACTCTCTCTCTCTCTATATATATATATATATATGACAATTTAAAGTAAAACTTACGAGAAGAAAATTTCGGCTCTTCGGTTTTCGGCATTGGAGGTGTAGCTGATGAAGCCCTAGGTCTAGTGTTTGGTACCATAAGGGTTGCTTTTGGCATATCCTGACTAGCCGATCGACCACATTGGCCTAAGAATTTCTTGTGTTGCAAAGCCTCTTCGTAGCAAGGTAATGCAGGTCTGCTTGCTAGATGTATAGATAATATTTTGTTTTAAAAAATTCCATTTAATTAAAAAATAATAAAATTATAAGGTAAGAAAAAAAATATTAACATAAAAAACGAAAGTGTTTTGTACGCTTACGGCTGAATTAAAAAAAAAATTGACAAGCGCTTTTTCTGTAAGGCCTTTTTAAAAAAAAACAAGCACACTCTCTAAGGTAAAACAGCACGAGGCCGTAGAAAATCTGCACATCAAGCGAGTTAAATACGGAAAAAATAAAACAAAAATAAAATATATGAAAGTTTTGGAGGAGTTCGCAAAAAAGGAAAGCAACAAAATACTCCGTTCTATTACCTGTTTGTCTAAAACAGGTTTCCAAACGCCTAACGGCGTCGTTGTAAGAAGGAAGACGTGGTCTAGATTCATTAGTCTGGCGAATATTCGATGCTGTATACGTTAACAAAGCTTCTAAATATGTCCCTTCCGTGTTTTATATATATATATATATATATATATATATGCTTTTCTAAATTTTCTGTTTTATATTCCTTTCTCTTCCGCTTTTTTTTATCGATTAGAAAACGAACAAGAGGTAAACGAATATGAAAGCGACTACCCTTTCCACATATCTACGTCTAGTAAACTATTATACGATAATTACCGTGAGCTTGGTGGGAACGATCACCGGCTTTCTTTTCGCTGTTAACACTGCTGCAGGATTCTGAATTGCGTTCTCTATAACGTCTCGGTGGAACAGGTGGAGGTTGTTTAGATGGGGAGTTAGCTGTTGAGCTAACGCTTGAGCTCTCCATCGTCAAAGTTAGCTTGGGGGGTGGAGGTGTAGTAGGTGAAGGCGGACTCTTCGACTTTCGAGGAACAATAGGGGAAACAGTGCTTGTTGGAAGAGGGTCGTGCTTATTATTGTGAGGTTTAGTCTTAGATCTCAGACCGATCAGCTTATTCATGCTATCCAAACTCGTTACTCCTGAAAATAAGAAAGACTAATTAATTACTTAATTATTAATACTAAAATTAATTAGGTTCAACAAAAAAGTTCAAGCAATACAGCTATAAAATTATATATACAATAAAGACACATTTGGTGAAAAACTTTCATGCAAAGCAAACATTGATGAGGACAATAAACGTAATGTCACGAGTATGTAAATATATACACTAAATTTGCTATGAATGCATTCTTTGTAGTTTTTTCTGTTTTTTTTTTTACAACACTTTATAGAAACCTCTTGCATCCGACTTTAAAATATTATCACCAAAAGTCCAACTACGTTTTCTTACCACTTCAGCAGGACCTAGTCTATCAGCTAAATTTGGAATATGGCTTAGAAATTATTCGACAAAATAATTAATGTAATTTTAATAGAAAAAGAGACATTTAAGAAGTATTGATACAAAAAAAAAACAGATAATTAAAATAATAAAATAGGCAATTATTTACCAAAGGCATTCGGAGCTAAACTTGTAGCTGAATTTCTGGTTGATCTGGATTGGATGGATGGTGATGACTCTCTCTTTAATCCTCGTAGAGAGCCTAAAAGAGAAATCATTTATTTTATCGTTAATAGACTCAACAGGCGGAGGGAAAATTTTAATTAAAGCTGAATTATTGACTGATTCTGACCTTCCTTTGAATCGCACTGCTGGGCCAATTCCTTTAGTTCTTCATCGTCCTCAATAACCTTTAACTTCTCTAAATAGTCTCTAACTTTTCTAACCATTTGCCCCTCTTCATATATTTTTTTTAGGTTAGGTGCAGTTGAGGCTTTTCTTTTCCTTCTTATTGTCGCTACGGCTAAAGCGGCATTCGATGGAGCCGATAGCGATCGAGATCCAAAGGCGCTGAATACCCTTTCAGCGTGCGCTCCTGTCGTTGGTAATCCGTGCATAAACAAAGTGTGCATAGGATTTTGAATGGTTGCCATGTTTGATATGTGCCGAATCTCTCTTGCTAGCATTCTTAATTTTTCAAAGTTGATCAAACCCTCGACAAAGTCATCATTACCGAGGTGAATGAAAGACAAATCCTTTTTAAATAACGGAAAGAAAGGTATCATGGGTGGTTCTATTCGCTCGCTATTGACCAGCCGTCTATAATTCGAGAAATTACGTAACGGCATGAACAATTGTCTTAGATCTTCCAACAGGTTTGTGTACTTTCTGCTAACTTTTTCCCAAGTTGCGTTCAACTTCGATAGCAGTGTGTGGTCTAATCCACTAACAATGGCGAATACAGAATTGAAATTTTTCAATTCCCTACAATGGCGTGCAATCTTTATGAAATGTTTTATGAATTTTACCCGACGCACAAGATTCGTTTCTTTTAGGATTTCAGTTACCACCCAAAGGGTTTCCTTATTCACTAACTTTACAAAGTCCATCAAATTTGGTGTTCCAAAAACGCTACCTTTGTCAAATAAATCATCTATGTATTCAGTTGGGTGAATACTATTGAAAAGTCGGAAATCATTTAAGGTTAACTGAGCTGCTATTTCAGCCGGATGCAATTGGAGGAGACTGGTTAAACCTTCTTTTAACAATTCCCCTTTTTGTTCATCTGGAATTAATGGCTCCGTTTCTGTATTTTCCTTTAAGTAGTACCTTCCGTTAAGGCTGCTCCTCTCTGCTAAATTATCCAACTGGTCAGGCAAACGTTTCTGTTTTACAACGTCTTCTGTTTCAATTGTTACGATGCATAAAGAAAACTTTGTGCTCGGCTCAGTCATTCCGAATTGTTTCAATGCCAACATAACAACCTGCTGAGCCGTCGTTTCCTGTCAGGCGTAATATAGTACATTATATTATTAAATATGGTTTTTTTTCTAAAGGAAAAATCTTGTTTACCTTTTGTATTGGTAAATATTTAAAGGTTTGATCAGATCTATAGACTTTAATAACGTAATCAGGAAAAGCTCTAAATTCTGAATCGTCAAAAGCACTTAAATCTGGATTCGATGTCGACAATTGTATACTGCCAGAAGAACTCAGACTCCTTTTCAAAGTTCTCCCCTCAGGCTTGTCTGTGACAGCTTTTGGTCTCCAGTATAATTTCATTAGTGCCTTCCGAATTTTCATTGCCTTGCTACCGCTTATAAAACTCTTTTTTTCTTTGTCAGTGGAATTTGATTTTAGTACAGACTTGACGCCTAACGCCTGCAAATCTGGTGCAGACAACCTCTGAGGTCGTGTTTCATTTCTATTCGTTTCATGAGATTCTATAGAGAGACCTTCCAAATTGACATGCGTTGATTCTTGCAGGAGATCAGTAAATGCTAAAAAGAGAAAAATGAATTTATAGTTAAACAGAAAAAATTACTTACTCCCATTAGGAGAAGTGTAAAAGAAACTGAGTTAAGAATAAAAGAATTAGTACTAGGGTTTCAGGCAAAATCGTTGGGGGAGGGTAGCGAACCAGCAGTAGTGAAAATGGGGTGAAGGAAATTATAAATGATAGATAATAATAAAAATGGGAATAATAATCAGTTAGTTAATTATTTAATTATGAAATGATTTTTTTGTCTGTTTATCTTTTTCGAAAGCATGCAAGATCTTACAATTTTTATCCTTATTATCCTTGAATAAGGACCAAGGTTTCATGTATCGTAGGAGAGCTGTAAATATTAATCCACAAACCACTTTATATTAAGGATTTCTCTAATACAAAACAAACTTAAGGGCGTTTAGAAAACAAGGTGTTTTTTTGAAAATATAATTACTACAATAATAAGTGGAAAGGAAACGTGGAAAAATTTACTTACCCATTAGATTTGATTTGACGACCATTGATAAGTGAGTGGACCCTCTCAGAATTTCTAGAGCTTTTTTATGGGTTATCTTATCGAAACTTTGGTTGTTGACTTGTAAAATTTGATCACCCCTCTTTAAACCTGCCTCGTGAGCTTTCGTATTTTTCTGCACATTTGTAATAAAAATTGGGGCCCCCCTTTCTTGACCTCCGAGTATGTGAAATTGTAGGACTTGATTACGATCCGATCGTCTTACCACAACATTCCTAGGCCTAGCCTTAGCTGCGCACGCAATATTCAACAATCTTAATTGGCCTTCCATTCTCTCTTGAGTTAAGAGATTTTCAAATTTTTCTAAAAATTCACTCATACCCGATTCACTTTCAAAGTCGTTGTAGTGATTATTTACCCATAACAGAACAATTCTAGTTACCTGGTACAGAAATAATGAACAAAGGCTTTCAATAGATTCTTTTCTTATTATATTACCCTTACCCTATCCCGCAGTCTCTTATCGTCAAACCACGCTAATAGCTTTGAAGTTAGTTCATATGGAGATGACAAGAACGTTCGGTAAGTTAGTAAAAAGTCTTCCACGTATGATGGATCGGTATTTGAAATTTCCAACAAGTGATCCAAGAGTTTATCTTTTGTGCCCTATGTTTCATTGTTATGAATGATACAAAAAAACGAAATTTATTCGTACCAATTTGCTTTCGAATCAAATTTTAACTAACCCTTATTACGGTGAAGTCTTTTTTCGATCCACCGGCAACCTGTTGTTCAGTAACGAGAACTACTTTATTATTCTCTTCGTGCCGTATCGTGTTCTCTTCCCCCTATTTTAATAGTCACAAATATATTCAATATGAAAATAACAACAATACGATAAAGTAATGATAGATATTATAAATAGTATGTTATTTTTTATTTTTACCTGAGTTAAAATACGATAATAATTCTCTTGATCGATGCAAATAAATTGACAATTGTCAACTTTAGTTCGCATAACTCCAACATGCTTTTGAATTTCTTTCGAAGCAGATATTCCAAAGCTACAAAAAAAAATTGCGAGGTATGGATTTAGATAAAACAAACTAGAGTGCATTCTATAACCATAAATTGCACTTACGATTCACCCATGTTATAAGTAAGGACGGTTTTATCGGGTTTTATCACTTCGACGTGTCCATTCAGTATTACGGACCAAGAATCCAGTATTTCTCCATCTTCTAGAACGGTCATATTGGCTTTGTCTACAACTGCAAGAGCCATTACTCTACACATTTCTCTTCTAATAGCCATTGTCATATTGGCAAAAGCCGGTAAATGTTTAAAATTTTCTAACAATGTTTCGATATCATCGTCAGTCCTTTCATTTTTAGATTTTTCAAATATTTCTTGTACATTATCCCTAACAGTTGACTAAAAGTTATTTTGAACGATTTTTTTAGATATTGGTCATTTTTCATGAAATTTAAATCTCCTACCCCGTCGGAACTTTCAACGTAACCTTCCTCGTCATCAGAGTCTACAAGAGTTTCCGTCAATCCGGATAAATCAGCAACTTCACCGCTTACACTACTCTGCATCATATCCGAACCGCTATAGGCGCTAGAAGTATCGGAAGCATGAGAATTCCGCTTACAAGCAGCAGTTCTAGCAGCTTGTAAGCGATGTTCGCCATCCTTATTATAATCATTTCCGTGTACCATTGTTAATTCGTCTGGTCGTAGCTATTATCATCACATAGGTTTTTATATGTTTGTATATAAACGTAATTTATACATACACAATGGTATGTATAAAAAAAAAACAAAAAGACAGAAAATTGTTTCAAAGCCTTACATGATCGATTAATCCGTCCGTTGAATGAATTCGGTATCTGGTCAACCGTACATCGCAATCGTCGCCGAAGCATTTCTCTATCATCGACCGTCGGTTCGACGCCTCTTCAATCTGTACATCCGGGTAGTCAATCTGAAAAAAAAACACACGGTTAAAAACAAAATTGAAAAAATCGTGAGCATGAATAAAGAGTTCTAAATAAATAGCTCAAAAACTATCAATACAATAACATACTATAATATTGTAAAGTTGGGTAATACTCACGACTATCATATCCGAACTATCCAATACTAGACATTGATTCATTCTTCTTCTACATTCGGCTGTCCTCTTACCGAAGCTAGAAGGAAGATATTTTACTTTTTATCATATGCTAAGAAAGAGAAGCGAACAACTAAAAAAGGTGAAAAGAAGAAACGTACGCAACTTATACAAGCCTATAAACGATTCAAATATTATACTCAATTGTACAATAGAGCCCCTCTAAAGTCTCTTTCAATAAATCAAATGGTGATATTTTTACAAAAATTCACAACCGCGTTTGACAAGCGATAATTTAGCAGAAAGAGAAAACCTTGAGCAAGTGACACAAAAGCTGAAGCGTTGACATTCGCCATTTTCTTAAAGGCGCTGTTACGTAAAAAAGAACATTACGTTGACGAGTGTCTTCCATTTAACAAAGTCGGTAGGAGAAGGCGGCCCTTTTATCGAAAATTACGCACTTGCCACTAAGTAAAAGCGTTGGAAAGAGATTACCATCTCTCTTCGAGGGGGTAAAAAAAGTTGTATACAAAAGGTGTTTGATTTAGGAGAATGGGTCCAAAACGTACTTGTTTAAAACATTAAATGCGAACAACATTTATAATTAGAAAAGTTACCATAAGAAAAAGAAGAAGAAAAGAAAAACTATTCCTTTTTTTTTGAAACCGTTACAATGAGTTACAATGGACTAACAGCCATCGGCATGTTCAGACTAATATTAATCTTAATAAGCACTAGCATCGCTCTTTAAAACTTGATGAGTATGCAAAAATATATATAAGAATAGAAAAACATAGAAAATTGTAACTATTGTCAGAGTCAGGTGAAACGAAGTAATCGGGTGAATTTTTTCGTATTAGCTCTTATTAAAAATTTATGAAACACAAGACGTAAATCAAAGGAAGTGTAAATATGGTAAAAATAATATCAAGAAATCAAAACAAATACAACAGTTGCTGGTGAGTAATAAGCCTACCTCGTCACTGGTCTCTTTACAACGACAAGCACCCCATCTATTTCTTCAACGACATCATACTGATATTCGATTGGGCAATTGTTATTCGCCAATACAATATCCAAATCGAACATAATTCAACTTTATATACGAAGAATGAACGTTACGAAAAAACTATAGCACTCGACGTCTTCGGCTTTAATGAGAATAAGGGTACTGACAACAAAAGAAAAGCGAACTGCAAACGCACTCTATAAACCCATTTTTAGCGGCGTTGCGAACATCACCGTCATTTTCCGCGTATGAACTATGCATTTAGATTATTTTTCTAAGAGAAAGAATGACAGAGGGAGGAGAAGGAGGAGGAGAAGGGGGGGGAGGGAGAGAATTTATAAAAATAATAAACAGGCGCTGTATATTTTGTATTCTAAAATACCCTATATATCAAATTGAGGGTGATACTGAAAAAAAACTTATATAAAGCGTCGAAACCAAACCTGACAGTGGAAGTGATATAGTGCAAAGAGAAGAAAAAAACAATCAACAAAAAAAGATCCAAAGTACCGCAGATGGCGCTTATTCTTTTCATAAATAACATAATTTTTACTGATAATATCGAGAAAAGAGTTTTTATAAGAACTTACCAATTACGTGGGAAGTATAATTCCTTTTCAATTATAACCAAGCCGGATAATAAGATATACCAGCAAGTGCTCAACTCTCCCTCACTGTTTTTAAATTAAGAGAAAGGATATAAAAAAGAATGAGCGAGGTGGATATTCGTCAGTTTATATTGAGTAGTAGCTTTTATCGTTGTCCGCTCAGTTAAGCGTTTTAATATTACGATTCATTAAGTATTCGTACTTACTAAAATAGTACTTCGTTTCCATCATAGCTTTCGTATCGAGAGTTACAGGCCAAAGATTTCAAGGCTGGTTCCTTCAGAGAATTTAGGCAGCTAAAGGTTCTCAAGTTCTTTACTATAATATCTAAATCCTGTAAATAAAGATAGCAATGAAAAGTGGATAAATTGCGTTAAAACTTGTAAATAATTATTATGAATAATCGGTCATAACTGCTCGATAATAATAGGATTAGTAACGAATGGAGAAAAGTCAATAGCCATATTTAGGTCAATAGAATTCAGTTCGGCCGCTAAAAATTCAATCACAAACATAAAATTCAAACAGCTGCCGCACGACCGAAAACAAAGTTATTACTGTATTAGTTATATACTGTATATATACATTTGTTTTCTCTCTCTCTCTCTCTCTCTGTCGCTTTATCTCTCGCTCTCTTTTCTGGCTGCTTAAACTACATTAAATAAAGTTTTATCGTAACAGTATAGCTACTTTTTTAGTTCTCTTTTTTATGCATATAAATTTTCAGCCTTTTGAAATTCAATAGGCGTCCTAAAAGTTTTCTTGGTATTTAAAAATTGTAAATAAACGAGTAAACCTTATATAAACATTTATTATACGCAAACAATAAGATCGACGTTAAGTTAAATAAAAAGCAACAGCTGATATGTTTATTAACTTCTTATCTATAAGCAACATTACACGCCACTCTTGATTGACTTGCATTGATTTTACTTATTAGCATAACAGAATTAAGGAATTAGTCATTTAATTTACTTTTCAAACTATTGGATAAACTCTCTTTTATACTATGATTAACATAATAGTTTTGCATCATTAGTAATATCTTTGCAAAATTTTACTCGAAATTTTATATTGTTACCTCTTTTGTCCTTCGATCGCACGGTTTGCGGAGAGCTTGTAAAAACTTTTCGCTAATTCCATTTTCTTCCATGACTTTCTTTAAATCTTTGATTAATGAAACATATCGATCCGCCAGCCCAGTCTTTATATTGTAAAAAGCTTTATTTACGTTTGAGCTTGAAATTGGACAATGCTTTAAAAACCTATCACAGATTGCTGAGTATTCGTTAAGAAATGTAAATAAAATAAATTTAAAATCCTTAGATATCCAATGGCTTATGATCACATGATGTTTTAAAAACTTGGTATAATCGAAAAAATATCCGGCGTCAATGTAAGTCTGCCACCAGAAAGTAGTCGGGTACTACTATAAACCGGAAAGTAGGTGTCATTTTCATAGTTGTTTTCGTATAAACATATTTTTATAATTTTTTGATTTTTTAAACTTCTCAAGTGTAAATAATAATTGTTCAATTACCATTTTAAATTATACGAAGTTAACTGGCGCGTTCTTTGAACCGAAACGTTATAATAGCCGTAGCATATTTCCTTACACATATAATATACACAATATGACACAATGGTCTTAACTTTAAGTCCCTCCCTTTATATTGTACACGCCCGAAATTAACAAATGTTTCACTTAACAAAAATAAATCCGTAAAACTATACACAAATCTACATTATAAATATTTAGATATTTGGAATACTGTACAGATATATTTCAAGTATGAAGTATATGCACTATATACGGATACATAAGAGCATATGTCGACATTTATGCGTATAAATAAGCTTATTTATTCATATTACGCCCACTAGAACTATTCCTAAAGCTGTCAAGAAGGATTGGGTGTAAATCTGAACACATCGACTTCAATATCAACTGACTTCTGCTTATGAAACTTATAAGTCTGAGGAATATTGAATCTCAATTGAGCAATTACTTCGGAAGAGTATCCCCATTCACCCATTTTTGATAAAATATACTTTCTAGTGCTTGTTTTATGAAAGGAATAGATGGCTGAATTACTCATCCACATAGCAGCCTTAAGGAAATCCATATCAATACCAGAGTTATTTTTTGTTCCAAATGGTGGATTTGTAATGACCGTGTCGAACTTTTTGTGAAATTTTTCGTTATCAATTACTTTTAAAACATCCATTTGTAAGAGATCAACATTATCAATTTCCATATCTTTAATATTCGTATCACACACTTCTAAGGCGTCAGAATCAATATCAATACTTAAACAATAATTGCACCCTAGAACAACAGCACCAATTGAGAGAACGCCGCAACCACACCCTAAATCAACTATTGTTTTTTCGTTAATGTCGTTCCAACGACTCTCAATTGTATGAAGTACGGAAGCTGTTAAGGAAATATGGCACAATTAAATCATGACCTAGATTTAAGTTATCTTCTTTTTATTTCTCTCTTTTGAGAGAGATATTTTTGTATCATCACCTGATAGATGAGGTGTTGTGGGATATTGTTCTAATTGAACCTTTGGATTATTGAACGTTTCCACTTCTTGCAGTATACTCTCCAATTTTTTTAATTTCACATGTGCCATGAATTCTCAGCGGGTTTATCAGTAACAAGGACCAATCAAAACATTCAAAATTAAGGGGTAAAGCTGAAAAATCTGGGGAAAATTGGAAAAACACGTGAAACTTGAAAATGTAGATGGCGTTAAAGATACGAACGGTGTCACGTGACATTGTTTACTTGACTACCGCTACAAACAAGGCTGAAAAATAGACTTTTCCTGGAAATTTTTATTGTGTACATCATAATCTAAAAGTTTATTTAAAAAATAATTGTAAAGGTAACATTCGAACAGAACTATGATATTTCTTTGAATATGCAAATTGGATAAGAAAGGATTTTTTTCAGAACTTGAAGGTATTTGCTACAGCTTTTAGCGTCATCTATCGTACAAGTGGTACATCCGGGATATAGACAGGCATTTTGGATTCTTTAGTTCGTTATTTCAGATAATTTTCAATTCGTTCATATTCATATTCAAACATTCATTGGCACGAATATGATTCAATTGCTATAAGGAAGCTTGAAGATAGTGAACTGCTGCATGACAATAATATTTGAAGAAATTTACTGTTCATTTTTAAAATTGAACATTGGTTAAGATATCGATGAACTAAAGAATAACGAATATACAAGAAGAACTACGTTATTCAATCTAAGCGAGATAATTAGCAAAGTGAAATAGGATGAGATCTGTCAAATTATTTATTGAAACACTGACTGGTGGAAAATTCGAACTTACTGTTCAACCAGAAGACACAATTGAAATGGTCAAAAATAGAATAACAAAGATCGAAGGTTTGTCAAAGTATTTTAAGTCCTTTATCCCTTTTTCAAGGATGTTACAAATACGAGATAATAAGAATAACAACTTATTATTCATTCTATTTAAATATATAGTTAGTTACAAAGAATCGATAGTGTATTTTATAGAAGAGTTGCATAATACTGAATATTATAATTTAGTCGTTACGGTGTTACTATTACACATGAAAACAACAATAGGAATAAAAAGAAAACAATTTTTTCTTAAAACTACCAATGACCGATTTTAATCCTGTTTAAGTACTGCTTTCTCTAATAATCAATATATTTGCTATTAGCATTCAATACTAAATAAACGTATTATTTTTTCTTCAAATATGTTAATATGCTCTTTTTTTTAACAGGAATATCTGTTCCACAACAACAACTAGTCCATGATGAAATGGAATTACACGATGAGAAACGAATATCAGATTATCCTGCACTTTTTCCCAGAGCAAAATTGCGTTTAATGGTGGCCATGCGAGGCGGACCCATAAATACCAGACGAAGTTTGTATTGTTTTTTCATTTCAACGTTATCTAATATATGTCCTAATTCTTATCGTATTTATTATTTCTTTATTAAGTAATTGATTAATGAAAAAAGAGCTGACTGTTTGGAATATTGAAATGGTTCATTTTCGACTGCGCATATATATATATATATTTATGTTCTTAATGTTTGTCGAACGTGAAGGCCATTCTCTAAGTTGATAAGAACTTTAATCTCTATAGCTCTATAATAATTTGAGTCTTGTTTTGTAAATAATATTTATTTTGTTCTCATTTTTAACTATTTTTAGTAACAGTGGACGAAAATGCTGTTCTTGCTAGAGATATTGGAGAATGTTTAGATTCAAATGAAGATTTTCTTGAAAGATTAGAACGACTATCGGGAAATCAGCTTCCTGTTACATTGGTTGTCTTGCATGATGGGAAACATTATAATCTTTTTCGAATAGTCGATAAACCGGATTCACCTTATAGTAGCGATTCTCTATCAGCAACATCTGCTTTAGCAGATGATAATGATATTGCTGAATCTTTTAAGCTAGACGATGAAAATGAAACTACGAAGGAAAAAGTTCGTCAATTGAAAATACAAATGGAAAAATTAAATTTAGGGAAAGCTAATAAAAGTATTCCGATACATGTACCAAGACCTCCGTCCACATCTTCGAATAATAATAGGACTAATCTACGTACTTTCAAAAATTCAAATACAATGTCTTCCGTAAATCATCATCCGACATATAACAATAGAAACGTTTGTCTGCCGCCTCTTCATCAAGAAATGTATTTACCTGACTCTAAGCCAACTTCCGCAATGTCTATTCGGGAGGGAGCGGAGGGAGTACCTCCTCCTCGTTCAGTGCTAGAGGCCGTTCGAGAAGAAAACTCAAGTCAGAGTAGAAAAACATCTGCCTCCATTTTTCTCGAAAGTTTAAGTCATCAAGAAGCTAGAGGCTTATTAAGACAAGCATCTATAGAACGTTTCGGTTCTTCTTACGAAAGATTTGGTGGTTCAAATGTAACATTTACTCCAATGCCTCCTTCAACGCGACTTTCGGCACAGTCCAGGAGTACTTCTGAAAAGAGATTGTTGGTTGGTATATATTACTCTGTCTCTTTGCTTATATGATCCTACTTCCTCTTTATCTTTCTCTTTCCGCTTAAACAGTCCTCTCGGTTACGAACTTTCTCTGGATCCCAAAAAGGTCGAATCTTATCACCTACTCACCGACTACCACCTGTCAAACAGAAGAAAAAGACGAAACGTTGTTTTGTCTGTACTAAGAAACTGGGTCTAGCAAATAGTTTCCAATGCAAGTAAGTAATTCAACTCGTGTCCTAAATGAAAAAAGGAACCTAATTTGACATCTCTTTATTTTTAATTACATATTTAATGAATATTCATTGAAATTTCTCCCATTCAGATGTAATAATTTCTTTTGTGCCACTCACCGATACGCTGAATCGCACAGTTGTCCTTTCGATTATAAGACAGAGGGAAGAAAGCTTATCGAGAAGAATAATCCAGTTGTAACAGCACCCAAGTTGCCTAAAATTTAACAACTCCAAGCTAAAGTTGTCTGTGATAAGAAAACAAAAAATAATGATAAAAAACTGAAATTATAGAAAAAACTGTTAGATTTCTATTTCATTTTTTTCTTGAAAGAACTGATCCTTCTAATTTTTTAGGATGATATTATTGAAAATCATTCCAAAAACAATCTCATCGTTTGTTTTGCTTTTTGTGGAATGACTGTGATGAACCCTAATATTTTTTTCCCTACATACACACGTCCCTATTAAAGAAATTTATCAGTCTGTTTAAAATAACAAAGTCGATAGTCTAAATATGACAGTACAGACTGCTTAGTGTCATAATTCGTCTAGTACATGATTCTGTCCTTATTTTACAATTATTAATTGATTTTACAGTTTTTTTTTGTGACATAGACTGATTATTTATGCAATTACGTTTTTTTTAAAAAGAAAATTTCAAAGTGAAGTTTCCAATCTATTCCAAAAAGAACCGTATAAGTTTCAACAGCATTACATACTGGAATGTACAACTACATATACCTTCAGTATCATAACAATTATATACTGTTTTACAGAAAAAAAATTGTTATCACAGGAAAGTTGTACCCTTTGCAAACAACATTTTATAGATGATGAAGCCCCAAGAGGGTAAAAATAGCAAACAAAATATAATTCCATGATTTGATCCTTTTATGATACAATTACTCTTAATTGCATTCAACACTGTGCTCCACATTTTAGTCTGTTCCGGTGGAGTGACGTGATGAGCATTTATGACACGCGTTGCTAAGCCACAACCTTTGATATGTTTGTTCTCCAGCATTCCAGGTAATTGATGATAATGAAGACCTGCTTTAATTCGAGCCAGACCGGTTACAGCTACATCTTCCATATGGACGTAGCGAATTTTACGAACAGCTTTAATAATTTTGTGTAAAGCAGATTGAGAGATTACATATCCTGGACCAGAGCAGTATATTGGATAATAAGCATCTGGATATACATACTCGGGAACGAAAAATTTACTTGACTGCCTTCTATCTGGCCAAACAGTAAAGCAATAGCCAGCAATGTAGTTAGGTTCGCGAATGCCTTTCAAATAATCGACCAAAAGATAAGGGTTGTTATAGGCGTCATCATCGGTTTTCAAAACATATTTAGGAGAGCATTTAGAGTCTATCCAATTTAGTGAGGATATACTTTTATCTGTTAACTTTTTGTAATGGTCGTCTACTCTCGTTTGTAAAACATCTCCAAATATTTTTGCTTCATTCTCAACAAGCGTATTAAAATTTTTGTCTTTGTGAACGCCAAACGCAAACATTGTCCTTACTTTCTTACCTTCGTGTTCTTTAACACTACCCCAAGATTTTCGGATGGCTTCCCTAGCGTCTTTATTTGCGTGATGAGATATTACTAATATTAATAAAAATACATCTCCAGGGGATTTACAGAACTTGGAAGATGGTTGTAGCATAAAATCATTTGACACTTTCGTACAATTTGCACAACTAATGTCTGGCACCAGATGGTAGATACCAAACTTATCTGTTAGGTACATTGGCCATGGAGTTTTGTAAATTACATACCATCCTAACCATATCGAAACAACTGATGTCAACGATATGATACAGAGGACTCTTCGCCAAGCTATTCCAGTTGTAGTATTATACATATGCAAATTATATCTTCTATTTGAAATTTATTCTTTAAAGTAGCTTGTCGATTATTTTAATCTTATCGTTACCAACAAAAATTCTCAAACAATCATTGTTAAATGATTTATCAGCTCTAATTACTTTGTCAATGTCAAGGACTACTTTATAGTGCCAGCTATCTTCTGTTAACTCGATATTATTACGCGTACTTTTTTATTTTATAGCTGATATATTAAATTTGCTATTCTATTTCACCAATTTTATAAGTTTTTATACGCTAAATAACTTTTAAATGTAAAAATTTGCAATATGAAGTGTCGATAGAGGAACTATATTCTTTTGTTACTAAGTTATAAAATACACAACATCGTGGTTAAGCGGTTTCGGTTCTTATTAATAAGATTCGAACAGAAAGTATTAAAATATGACAGAAGAAGATAAAGAAGGCTCACCTCCTGTTCCAAAAATAGAGGTTAATGATGACCAAAGAGAAGAAATTGATAAAAAATCAGAGGTGGGGAGTCAAATCGGAAACAACCTGGACGATGATGATGAAGTTAAAGAAGCCGAGGGCGACGAAGACGAAGAGGGCGAAGGTGTAGAAAAAGGCGAAGATGAAGGTACCGAAGGTGAACCCGACGAACTTTCAGAAGAAGCCACAGCTCTAAAACACGAGCTACAAAAAATAATAGTTGCTCCTCCCATGAATCCAAAGTAAATTTAAATATTTCCTAAAATAAGAAAAGAATAGAATAAACTACTTTTCAAAAGTGTATTAACTAATAATTAAAAAACAAATACTTCAGAATAATGGAAGATGACGAAATTGTAGATCCAGAAAAATATCCAGAGAGCTATAGAGTTAACACCAACAAGGAAAAGTTGTGCTTACTGTATGCTGCAAGTTATACCAGACAATATGCTCAGATGTATGCCAAGAGAAAACCCTTACTATTAAAGCCTATAAACGAATGCGGTGTTGAAGTTGGTTTACATTTTATAATAAAACAAATACATCTTCTCTTTCCTTATTAATTAAACCTTTACTCTACAATAGAAATTAGTTTGTACAACGATAAAACCAACTCTTCTTCCGTATAAACCATTATACGACTGGAAAGGAGCGGCAGAATTCGTTGCAGACTATCTTGATTTTGTAACTCTTGATCCGGAACACGAACCGGTAAATTCAATCTATATTAGGTTATCTTTTCTATTAGTAATAATAATATATTTGCAGCCGAAGCGTTTGCGTTCTCCAACAACTATTTTAGAATTTCAGAGGGCTAATTGCTTTGAGTATTCAACACTGTTGGTATCCTTCCTGATAGCTGCAGGCTATGACGCTTATGTTGTAAGCGGTTATGCAACTAGGGAAATTTGTATTATGGATGAAACTAGAGAGGTTTGTCCTTTATTAAGTAAGAAAAGGGAAGCATCGAAAAAAGAAGAAAGACCGCCTATGAAGCGTTATCAAGTCAGACCTCCGAAAGATCTCCAATCAAAGTTTGAAATAAAAATGAAAAAACGTAGCGACGAAGCAAAGGAAAAAGAAAGAAGGAAAAAGTTAGAAGAGGAAGAAGAAAAAGATATCGAAGCTCACAAACCTCTTCCAGACCCTTTATTTGGTACTCGTGTTCATTCATGGGTCCTTATTTTAGCGGGAAAAAGGGGGGTAGAAGAGAATTTTTTTATTGAACCATTTACTGGTCTACCTAAAGCTGTCGACGATCCAGAATATCTAGGCATTGAAAGTATTTGGAATAATAAGAACTTTTGGGCAAATATGCAATCTTGCGAAGATGGCTTAAAGGGCATACAATACGATCTAGGAGATATTAGCTCATGGGAATATATGTTTCCCTCTAATGAAAAACCGGAACTAAAGTTACCGGATGACGAATATGCTGCAGATAATCTAGAAATAGAAGAAGAGGAAGAGAAAGATATAGAAAAACATTTAGATATACCAAAGTCTTGGGTCAAGACGATAACTTTATCTTTAAGAGATTTTCAAACACGGTGTCCATCTGGAAAAAAGACAAAATTATACAAAAGAGCTAAGTTAGAAAGATTTGCTCCATACTTAATGGATGATGGTATTGTAAGCAGACTATCTTCGTTTTCTGATAGAGAGCGTTAGTTTATTGATAAATCTAATAAAAATTTGATGCTTTATATGTTAAACATATTCCAACAGTCATTGACTTGGAGGAATCAAAGGAGGTATACGAGCACAGAGCGGATAAACTCTTAACAAGAGACCGGAATCATAAGACGAATTGGATTACAGAAAACTTTTCACCCGGAAGACCAAAGCATTTAAAAAGTAGGTCATTCCCATAGAGGGAAAAAAGCATAAAAAAATTATTACTTTTTTTTCACTTTCCAGAGCACATCTATAAAGCCACAGAATCGGGTCCGGAGAGCGAAAGGACAATGATTTTCTTTCATCACGCCAGAGTTAATGGCCTTGAACGTCGTTTAGAAACTCCTACAGAAATGACAGAACACTTTAAAGATAGAGAAGACTTTCTCTTCTATCGTCATGTACTTTTTGCGCAACGTACAAAAACTTTTGGACCTGCCAGTAGTGGAACATCACCAAGAACAATATTAGTAAGTAGAAGTCAATAGCTTAAGTCGACATCTGGTGGATTTTCAGATAATTAGCACCCTCCACCGCCCCCTCCCTCCATGTCTCTAAAATATTTAGTAATTGAATTTTAGTTCTGTTAATTAGCAATAGTGTATTGATGTAAATTCATATACTGCTAAGAACTTTCACCTAAAGAATTTGTCATTTCATTTTATATCTATTTGTACATTCTACAGAGAATCGTTGAACATTACCATAGGAACGAGAAAGTTCCCGCTGATGAAGATATATCTGTTTTGACATTTAACTGCGCCGACAAGAAAATTTCGATAACTTATCATACATGCGACGAGAAGATATCTGCTTCTACACGTGAATTTACAAAACCAGATAACTGGGATGATAAGACGGCACCTTTGATCTTTCATGAAGCAGAGATGCATAGCACATTCCAGGTGGGATGAGGGACATTTTATTTATAGTTTAAAAGAATTAATACCCGTCGCAATCGATCATTAGCCATTATATTCGAGTTTAATTACCTTTACAGCTTTTCAAATTGAAAACGTGGCAGGTGATTACTGTTGTATATGTTGTATGTAAAAAAATTATCTATAGGCTGTAAACCTACAATAAAAACATTTACAAAATTATATATATATATCTGTTGTATATATATATATATAAGACCAAAAGGGAAATAAGGCAGGTATTTTAAATTAAAAAGGAGGTTAAAAACTTAATTGGATATGGAAAAGAACTGAGCACATCGTACCAATACACACACGATCCAACGTAACCATGTCGTTCGATAACTTTCTAAAAAGATTTCAGCACTTGAATATACTATATATCTATTTATGGCTACGTCAATTAAGACATTTATTTGATGTACTCTTCTACTCTTTTTTCCAGGTGAATCCTCATGATAGAAAGAAAAAACAGGTTGAACTCTACCAATTGCTTGAGGACCTACTAAAAAGGGAAGAAAAATCTAAGGAGAGCGTTCGAGCTTCGGAAAAAGAGGTAAGTCGTGTAGCTTTTGTTCTCAATTACTGGTTGGTGAACGGCTTCATTTAATACGCTTTTAGGTTAGAGATATTCTTGAAGTTAGACAACAAGAAGACTTCAAGGTCAACTTAGATGTTTCTGTATACGACGTACAAAGAAACGATAAAGCGAAGAAACTACGAGAAGAATTGGTAATATATTGGGATATTTTGTATTTTAAACAAAGAATGCGCTAATAAATATTTTCTTCGACTATTTCTAGGAGAGACGCGCTGCGGAGGAAAAACTTCGGCAAGAGGAAATGGAAGTAGACTACTTAGCGCCGTTCCTCTCTCTTCTTGATGATCCAAATAATATTCAATATAGTGATGCTCTGAAATTAAGCGAGGAATGCTTAAGAGACCTAAAACATAGATTAATCGACAAAGCAAATCTTATTCAAGCCAGATTCGAAAAAGAAACTGCCGAGCTGCAAGAAAAACAACAATGGTATCAAAGGAATCAAGTTCAAATGCAAAAAGACGATGTTAATAGCTATTTAGCCTATTGTAGCGAGGCCATGTTTAAAATACATATATTACAATTAAGATTGGATAGGTGAGTAGTTTCTAGATTAAATTAATGAAAGTAGCTACTACTCTCTGCCCCCCTCTTATCTGTTATTTTTCCCTATTCTAATATAGACATAAGGAACAAGCACCGGCGAAATATATGGAATTGCAGAGGAGATTAACCAACGATGCTAGATTAAGAGATCATTTAAAAGGAAGTGCCCTATAAATACACTTTTTTTGTTTTTTTTTTACAATAAAGCAACCTTTGAGTGCAAAATAGCAAAAATAAACTATCAAATTGTGTACTTTTGCATATATTGTTTCTTTTTTTTTTTAATAGAGATATAGGTATTTTATACATGTAAATGTATTGTATAAACAGTGTATTAAATATAAATATATGCACTTTTTAACATACATTTATCAACTATTCTAAAATAGATTATTAAATATACACAAGTTTCTCTATTGTTTACATTTATAATTAACAATAAATAGGCCATTTAACGCTTATTTATCTCTCTAAATATTCATATCATAACTTCATTAATATGCAAATATTTATTCAAAATATTTATATTTTTTATATTCTTAACGAATAGTACAATATGTGTATCATTTCCTTTCGTTATTGATAAAATAACAAGATAAGCAGAAATATTTCTATTTTCATTTCTCAACCAGTTCCCATTCTAAGTGCGCAAAAGTTTTTGCGCGGCATATTCTAGGCCTATTGGGGTGTGTCTAATGAATTTTAAGAATAAAAAATTAGTGGTACATGCAATTTGCTATTTTTACTTTGTATAATTAAATTATTGGAATGTTTTTGTGGCTTTTTAACTTTCATTAATGGATTGAATAATTCGAAATAACTGAAATAGGCTTCTTTTTATCGATGTAGTATAGATTATTCAAAATGTCCACTATAGTGGGATCGTTCATTGGTTGACTAATAAACTGGTTCGTATGCGTAAATCGATTTTATAGTTTCCATTTAGAAGGAGGAATACTTATCCGATATTGGTGTCAAAGGCCCTACGCATGCGCGCTATATTTCGTAGATTCTTGGCGTGGTAGGATTCCGCGTATACGCTAAATATTTACGCTATTGATAAACTAGAAGACTGTGGAAGTTACTTTGACTAATTTTATAACATTTAAGGAAGTTACTATACGTGGAGTGATTAGAAATATATGATCACAATAATAAAATAGATGCTGAATCGGCGCTAATTTATTTCATATTTACATCTGTAAACAATCTGACTGTGTGAGTAAATTGAGAAATCTGATCTTCGGACGAAGCACCACTACGGTAACATGTTCTCATCGACTTCTTAAGTAAGTATTGACTTGAGAAAAATGTAGATAGTATGTTTTATGGCACGACCCCGCCTTGAGGTGTTTCCCGGCTTGTATATATAACGTCTTTGACGAAAAACTTAGGCCGATATGTAAAATGATTCATTATGAAAGACATGACCCCTGTAGAGTCGCTACGGGGTGTTTTACACGTTTAATTGAGCTTTAAAAAATTCCCTTAAAATTTTAGAGTAATTTGTTGAACTAATTAACCAAATGCGTCTTAATAATAGAACATCTGCTAATAACTCTTTTGATTCCCAATGGGTATTGACAATTACCTGCATTTAGTCCCTTAATGTTAAAGATATGCAAAGAACAGTAGGATGCTAAATAAATAAAATTCTTCACGACGTGTTGAAACTTTTGTTTTTAAACTACTTTTTCAGCACAAAAGAATATGTCAGAGTTATTAGATCTACTTCAGAATCGAATCGGTTGGCCAACCAAGAAGGATATAGAAGCAATAGCTAATGATGTACCAGCTGTCGAATTTAATGAAGAAAATTTATTGAAAAAATGCCCTCTGGCCCTTCTCTCTCGCTATCTTGTTCCCACATCGGATTATTCACCCTCTTCCTCTTACACCTTCACAGTTCTTCTCAATTCTCGTGTTCTTGTTCCTCCTCACGAGCTCTTGGCTGATGTCTGTACCAGATGCGCTCTGAATCAAAACGAAACAGCTACAATTGGCTTAATCAAACTTTTGGCTGAATGGACTGATATTTTCCCTTACGATTTTATCGACGAAAAAGCTCAGCAACAATTAAAATCAGCATTAGGTCGAATTGTAACATTATATCCTTCTTTGTGTTCGGACATTTCAATTCTCACCAGAACTTTGCACGCTAAAAAAGCGGCTTGGAAAAAATATGAATCTCTTTTGGGAAAAATTCAGGAAGAGAGCGATATGAAAAAAGATTCAAGTGCCTATGTCGATATCACAGAGCTGTGTCCGTCAACGCATATGATGGCGAAACAATTGACTCATATTGAATTAGAACGTTTAAGTATGATTGGACCAGACGAACTAATGAGAGCGCTGCTTCGTAAGGATTCCGAAAAAAATAGGCCTAAAAATTTAGAGTCTTATATTGCTTGGTTTAATCGACTGAGTAATATGGCTGCAACTTGTGTTTGTAGTCGACCAAAACGACGAGAAAGAGTAAAAATGTTGGACTATTGGATGGATGTCGCCAAGGAATGCATGCAGCTGGCCAACTTTAACTCTTTTATGGCCATTGTGTCTGCCCTAAATACGCCGCCAGTTTCAAGACTTAAAAAAACATGGTCAAAGGCGCATACTGATAAGTTTGCAGCCCTTGAGAAACATTTAAGTCCAATGTCGAACTTCTTAATATACAGAACTTCGTTAAAGGCCGCCCTCTGGCGAGCGGCCCACGCACCGGCGCCGGTCGTCGTTCCGTGCTTTAGTGTTTTTGTTAAGGATGCAGTTGTACTAGCTGATAGTGGATTAGGTGGCTCATCCGTCCCTTGGGCAAGGTGGTGGGCAGTATCACAACATGTAGCTCAACTCGTACAATGGAAATCGGTCGAGTGCCCCTACGACCGGCACCCGACTGTTCTCAATTATCTGCTGACGAATCCAATTTTAAATGAAAAACAACTCGATGTCGCCTCATATGAATGCGAGCAGCCTGAGAACTCTACTGAGAAAGAGGCGTTCAAGAAACTCAAGTATGTCACGCACTTGTTCATTCATTCATCTATCACCCAATCATTTTATTTTTTATTAAAATGTTTTTTAACCCTTTTCAGAGAAGCTCTTCGATCAGCAAAGAATCGTGAAGTGAATATCAAGTCGTAAACAAAGATTGGAAATTGTTTATTTTCTTCCCCTTTTGGTTATTTATACTTTGCTTCGTGAAATACTCGAGTTTTTCTTGCAACTAGAAACATGTAACATACAATTTTTGTAGATGGCGCTAGTAAACGCAATTAATAAACATAAACATTGTAATTATTAACAGAATTTATCGTTGCAATCCATCGTATAATCTTCCTGTTATCAAGACGTTAAAAAAGCGTTTAAGTTTTAAATAAAAAGTAGAAGTATCAGGAGGATTCTGCCCATATAGGGTGCTTAGTGTAGTGACGCCTTTCCCAACAGCTTGAAATTGCTCGTGCAGTAGCGTTAAACACCAAACGCAAACAGCTACGTTTCCAAGGCATAGACAAACTAAATATGACTGTTGAATGTAGCTTTCAACGAGAAAGGCAATGAGAACTTTTGATTTTACAAGGATTTTCAATGCATTGTAGCACAAGAAGATAAACGTCGCTGCTGCGAAGAAAGTGCAAACTATGAAACGGACAAATAAAATATGGTTATTTCGCCCTATGCACTTGTTTAAGAAGATCTGTCGATGATTAAAGATAAGGGGGAATAATATAACAGATATAGTTCGACATATTAATTAAAAATCGTTATCTTTACACTTACACAGTGGTGATCCATACGCTCCATACATTGGTTGCATAGTCGGCAATGTTTCGTACCAGCCAGCGGTATTAGCTGTGTCGAAAATGCAAAAGAACCTTTGTATAACTTCTCCAAACTATTTAACGTCAGAAAAATATGAAGGAGATTTATATACCTCGCAGTCAGAGCAAAAACTTTCGGGCTTAATAAGTCCCTTAGCTATGTCTAAACAAGTGTAATCCGAACCATCCTCCTTCTGCGCATTCTGCTTCAGTACCCCTAACGAGAGCGATTTTTAAGGTTTCGAATAATTAATCTCTTTCAGCCCTACTTTACCTGGATCTTTCCAAAGAAGAAAAACGAATGATAAAGCTATGAAAGGAATGGAAATCACAGATCCAGCAGTTAAAATCGGATACAGAGGTGAGACTACTGGATATACTTTCCAGAAATAGCCGATAATTGTATGTAGAAGACCTCCACCGAACATACCCAGCCTATGAGGATTTGGCCAACCGCAGACATGATTTATCCTTCAGGGAAAAGGAAGAGTAAATTATATTTCAAAATTCTAACCAAATCCTTTTAAAGCTCTCAATCCAAACCTTGCATTTTCTCGAGAATAATGGAAGCCTAGGTATCCCATTGCCATCGTTGTGACAAGTCCTTGGGCATGGAGCGCCTCTCCTATAATCACAGCGAAGAAACATACTGTCAACATCAAAGCCAACCCCCACCAATACAGTATAGGCCCCCTTACTTTAGCATCTTTCAGAGGCATCTTCATATGGTGTGCTAACAGATTAATAGTCTCTGTATAGCTGCAGGTGAAGAATCAATTAGGAGTAATATAAATCCAAGATAACTTTATAGTACCAATACGTAAGCATAATCATTTCTTATACATTCGTATGTCATGGTCACAATACTATGATTAGAAGAGAGAAAATTGTACATTTTTTAATTAGGCTTTCATGCAGAGACGAAGCTAAACCGTACACGTGATACATCTACGTGACACCATTATATTCCAGAAAATAACTAAGAGAGGGAACGGAGAGAAAAAACAGATAGACAGATGCTATTTTAGCTTCCACTACAAATTCTTTAGTTTTATAAATAGTTATATTTACCTAGAACCCAATTGTAAAGGACTTCGACTGTGTTTATTTTTTTAAACAAAAATTTGAATAATTAACAATTAGTCTTTTATAAAATTAAACTTATTCTTACGAGCCGGGAACTTTATCCTTAGCATTTTTTGCCATGTCGATCGGCTTAGATCCTTCATTATTAGTTATGTCTAGTAGACGAAGACCTCCTTTCTCAAGGATAAGGAAAGCAGCTGTCGATAGACCAACTTGACAGGCAACCTATACGTTAAGACAAATAGGGAAAGGTTCAAGCATCTATAAACTTTCGTTTTCTTAAAATAGCTATGTTTTTAATTCTAATTAATTACATGAAGGGGAGTATTTCCGTATTTGTCAGCTGACGATAGATTACTTCTCTGCAATAAAAAAAGAGAAAAAACCGCTTCATTGTGATATTCCGTCCACCAATAAAAAATGCTGTATACGTACATTATTCTTTAATAAAAACCGCAAGGCGGGAATATTCCTGCTCGCAACGATGTAATGAAGCGGAGTTAGTCCTTCGTTGCAAGCAGTTTTTGTACAAATTTGATGCATTTCTACTAGATAGTACATTGCTAACCTACAGAGAAATAGAATTATGGAGATGATTTATACAACACGATTATGAATATTTTTTTCTAAGAATAATTGTGTGGGCTTACACGCTTCCACCAATGGCCGCATGGTGCATGACGTTTCTTCCAGTTTTGTCCTTTGCGTGCAGGTCACAACCGCTTTCGATTAAGGAATGCATGCATTCGATGTTTCCTCGCTTGGCAGCAAAAAATATAGGCGTATGCCCAAAATCGCTTTCCGCGTTTACGTCGCTTCCGTGTTGTATGAAGAGAGCAACCAAGTCACGATCACCTTTCAGACATGCCTTATGCAACGGTGTGAGTCCGCCAGGACCTAAACAAAGGATTAACACAATAAAGTTAGAGGATAGCAAAAAGATAGCTTTTTAATATTCCATTGTAGAAAGAGGTAGATAGAGGGAAGAAAGACCGAATGAGTAAGTAAATTTTGAATGAAGAAGGAAGACGATCAAGACAGTTGAGAACTAGTCAACCTGTCGTGCAATAAAATAATTTCTGGCCGCCGTCTTTGAAGTTGTTTATTCTTAAGAGCGTTCGAAGTATACGTGATGCGGGAAGAGGATGTACTAGAGAATCTTCGCCTCCGGCAGGTCAAGACCTCTGCGAAGGCGTTCCGGAAAGTCGTGTTGAACATAGTGTAGATAATTGGATTGGCCAAGCTGGAGAGATAGCCAAGCCAAACAATTATGGCGACGCCGGTTGGTGAGAAAGAGCAATTAGTCTGACAAACAACAGAGAGTATGTTAACAACGAAGAAAGGCGTCCAAAGAATAACGAACACAGAAAATATTACTCCCAATACTTTAGACGCTTTCTTTTCATTGGAGGCAGTTCTTTTTGACATTATTTCACTTTTCCTTCGCTTGCCAGCTAAAGCTTCTTCATCTGAACCTGAACCTATAACCCTACCATGGACGGTCAGTTGATTCCGGCATAGAATTCTCAGGGTTAGCACGTAAGTAACTAGCATTACAGCAAATGGAATGTAGAATGCGAAGACGGATCCATATAGCACGAAATCGCGTGACTTTGGTAAGCAGTAGGTTCCATCATAGACAGACGTCGTTCTCATTAGACCTAAAACGCAGACAGGACTCGATATCGCAATACTAATTAACCAAACAAAAAGGATCTTTGTGAGAACCCACTTGGCGGTTTTATTCCTACCGTACTTCATTGGATACTTAAGACTAAGCCACCGGTCCAATGACATAGTACACATATGCCATATGGATGCTGTACACATTAGAACATCGGCTGTTAGCCAGACAATACAAACGCCTATACCCAACGTCCATTTACCGTCGTACAAGTCAACGGCAGTTCTAAGAGGCATAACTAAAATTGCGACAAACAGATCGGCAACAGATAAAGAAACCAAAAAATAATTCGTCATATTTTGAAGACGCTTATCTCTATAAACTGCAACGCAGACAAGAATATTCCCTGTACATGTAGCAATAATGACAGTAGTAACAGCTAAAAGTTCCCAGTTCCGTTTTGATTGTTGGACGGTAACGTTATTGAAGGGCGTCGAAAGATTCTCCATCGCCAGTGTGAGGCCCGAATGCCGATTAATGCGGCGTCACGAGTCTAGACGTCGCTGACTGGCGTAGGAGTGTGAAAAAAAAAGTGCTCTTACCTTTGCTATTCACTATAGATGGATCATTTTGGACCATTTCATTTATATTCTGAAAACTCATACAATCCACTGCCGCATGAATATCCAGAACATAGCCAACTTTACCATCTTCGTAATGCTGCAGTTTACCACCTGGTAGCATGGACATAGGGAGTCCTTGATTACCGTGACCCATATTGTTCATTTGAAACTGAACTAATTTTTTAGCAACTGCCTCCTTCTCTTCTATTGACATGTTAGCAAGCGTGACAGGATCTAACTTGGGCATGTTTCGCTCTGTTGTTTGACATTTGTTCGAGCATGGTATAACATCATTACCGTCTCCAACTCCGGTGCTCTTTAATGTAGGCTGATCCAGATTCTCCTTCATTTTTTTTGTTTGCGTAGCGCTTAGATCTTTTATTCAAACCAATACTTTGATTGTAACGACGGCGAATTTAATCAAAAAGCAATAATTTACTGACGGTATTCCTATTACAAATGACGTCAAAACGGATTCCCCTTGGAGACGCAAGTTAAACTGTAGAGTATTAATAATTAGTTTTTTTCTATACCCCCTATCAGTGTCGGCCTATGGCAGCAATTTCCGATTAACTCGTCTGGAATTCTCAATTTGACAAACTTTAAATGCGTATATGTAAAATTTCTCAGCCTATGCTTAAGCTTTTATTACTTTCATGAAGTAACAAACAAATAAAGGCATATCAATACATATAGCTCTCTCAACTCTGCTTCTTTTTTTTACTATATTAAACACTTATATAAACAATCTTTTTACTATAAACAATATAACTATATAGATAGATAGATATATAGATAGATATAAGATATCTGGTATATATTAAATATAAATACATTGAAAAGAGTGCCACGCTAAGAGATAATGAAGAAAGCGACTATTCTGCTTTTGCCGGACGACCGGATATTGAACACGCTTGTTCCAAAGTAACGAGGTTTTTTACAACTTAGAAAAAAAACTACCTCATAGATTGGTTAATGCATTAAACGGAAAACGCTTAGTAACAACATATTGATGGAAACGTTATCTACTGCTTAATTAGATAGTGATTGATACAAGAGAAATTAATATACACTTGCCGTAAGTGTTTGGCAATAGGAGGAGGGGCGTCGATTCCTATTTATGGGCTCATGTCAAAAGGTTAAATCTTGAAGAAACTGGGTGCTGCCATCTTTCGTTTATGATTGAAAACGCATTTTTTTCGGTTCACTTAAAGTTAATAAATAAGCGTTGAAAAGAAACTAAACGAACGGAAGTGGGCTGATTTATTGGTTGTTCAGTTAACCGTTTGAAGAATTTATGTATTGTTTTCTAAGCGGTGTGTGTGTCTCAGACGAAAGGAAAAGGCGTATCAAATTTTATTAGAGGGGAACAAGTAAAAGGGGAAGAGGGGTGTCGGTTTGAACCGGTTTGAAAGCTGATGGAAAGTCACAAATCTTGTTTTAGGAAAATATCGCGTTAAATAGTAAACAGAGATGTGCATTAATAGCCTAAGGCCACTTGCTAATACATTTTCGGGTCAGTAGAAAATAGGTCAAAGCGTACTTTTCTTGCATAAAATCTTACATGTTTCGATTTTAATGAGTGTATAAAGCTACACGGAAACATATAACCGATTTTATCCGCAAAGTACAACTGCCAATACAACATTCTGTTTACAGAACGCGTTCTATCGTATACCACTTGGAAAGTTTTCTAGAAAGAGCGTCCAGGTGACGCCGTACGTGGCGCCACCGCTATTTTTTTCCCGCGCAAAACTTCATACGACTCACAAAAAACGCGGTAAAAACCTATGAATAATATTTTTTTTAAGTCTGGAATATTTCGAAATAAGGCGTCATCAACTTACTACCACCGTTGTGTATATCAGTCAAGTTAAAGCTTGTTTCGATCAAACTATATACGATATCCTTTGTACTATTTTTTAAAACTATTGTATATTTGCCGCGTTCGAACAAGTCTTGTTCAACAACACTTAAGACTGTATTTCAAAAATATAATATTAGCCAGAAAACTTTAGTTATAAATACATAAATACATAGATTCGTCTCATTCATCATTCGCATTCATTCTTCGAGACGTATACCATATAAAATATTCAAGTTTCCCAGATATGCATAGTTCATAAAAGCTAAAATCCTCTACATTCTTGATAATACATTTATATACAATTACGGCAAACGTAATATGACTTGTCGCAAGAATTCATCAAATAATTAAACACGCAGGAACAATTGCAGAGAGCACACAAAGTTAAGACATAATGCATCAGTCATATTACGAATTAAAAACCAAAGTATGTAGTATATTACATGCGAACACAAATTTCACTATACTTTCAGACTAGTAGTTTACAAGTAAATTAATTAATATTACGCGCTTTTACATCTATAACATCTCCATTATAAAAGGCATTCCAAGTAAAAAATGATTTGAAAAAAAAACAAAATAAAAATCTCCTGATGGTCGACTAATTCGGCTCAAAAAATCTGAGGGAAAAGGGCAGCTTGTTGGGCAGCCTGTAGAGCGACAAGACGTCTTTGTGCCGCAAGAGCAGCAGCTGCGGCTTGAGGACCTTGATTGAACGGGCAGTGGCTGATTGTATGGGCCCGCTCTCCGGTTTGTAGACATAGCGGACATCTGTAGTGGAATAAAATGGGACAGGTAATCCTTCCTTCATCGTCCTTCAAGACGTGATTTGTATAGACCCATTCCTCTTCACCGTTATTCTTGCAAAATCGGCAGTAATTGATCTTGCTGCGTCTTTTCGATATCGGTGTCAGGCCAGCAGCAACTCTTTGCCTTTCTCTATCATATAGGAAAGCTTTAAACGCCAATTGCGCCATTTCAGGGGTTGGCTCGATACCAGGTGGCAAAAGATTCGTCAATCTGCTCTTCGCCGAATTTTTGGCGCCAATTCTTCTATCGAATGGGTCCAATTCCCTTTCGATACCGTTCGACATGAAATCTTGTTGGGCAGCCAAAGCATATGGTTGATTCAGAACAGGTTGTTCAGGAAATAAAGCCTTTGTCGATTGTACTCTTCTAGCCATTTCTTGCATATCGTTCACCTGGTTCGCTCCATGTAAGCCCATTTGAAAATCAACGCCATTCGACCAAGTCTCTTTTGGCGGATTAATAAGCGGGAGCGACAGACCACTGTCATTACTATTAGGACGAGGAGATTCTGTTTCGCTGGAACTCGAAGTATTACCAGACGAGCCGGCTTCGGAAAGAGTCACTGAAAAAGCAATTGATATCAATATAAATAAACGCAACGTCCGCGCGAAAAAAGGAACTATTAGCACGTGCTCTGAGTAATATGCAGAATATACGATAAATATATTCATATTACTAATGTACCTGTATTATAATATACATTTAGTCATATTATACTTACAGCTTTGCAGTATATTCGTTAAATCCATGTTAAAAGCACGAAATTTCAGCAGAGAATTGAAGACTGGCGTACGCTAACGGACATAGTACGATTTTGGCGCTACGGAGCTAGAAATCCCGCTTTTTTTCGAACTATACGATCGCTGATTGGCTGGCGTGCTTGTTGGGCGACAAAGGGAATTTATTTTTTTAGACTGGTGTCATTCCACTCTGAATAGTGAAAGTTCACGTTAGGGTTGGGAACTGGTTCCCATCGCGTCTCAACAAAGAAAGCGTCAACAAAGAAGCACCTGCCGGGATGGAAGGCGCGAAAAAGAATCAAAATAAGATTTTTGGCGGGAAACAGTTATATAATCAGGTTATCGAAACTGCTGCTTGATAGGGGATGAGTAATAAACTAATAATCCAGAGCATAAATCTCAAATGAATTTAATAATTATAGGGTGAATCAGCAACAAGCACTTTCTAATTTTCGACAAGGGAAAGTGTTCAATCGTATGACGTCATTGTAATGACTAAATGTGTCAGTAATTAGTCGACTCTATTAAATGATCGTAAAGCAATTGGTGAGCACTGCAAAGCCGATTAAAGTACTCAAAATTCAGATTTGTTTTTTAGCACGCTGGTCGAAGATAAACGACGAGTGTTTGATTGTTCAAAATGCTTGCGCGTCCATCGACGGGTAATTTATAACATCGAAAACAGACGATGAGTTGTTTTCCCGCTTTAAATTTCATTAAAAATAGAACGACAGATGCTATACGGGCGGCTATAATTTTCGGTAATTCGCTCTGAAGTCTATGGCACTGACTCAAAAAAGCAGTTTAATTTTATTCTACTATAAAATCTTTAGGATATGAAAATTGTAAACTAGTTATCGAATTTCACTAGGCCTGTGAATGAAACATAGGAAGTAACAAAGATAATGTCAGATACGATAACAAGAGAGCAAAATTTCTGATAAAAAAAATATAGCTATAAGTGGTCTACTTGGGTTAATAATAACCATACTACAAATTTACTTTCTCTGATTCAGTTCAGACGGACTTGTCTATACTACTCAAGTCTATAGCAGAAGGCGCACGGGTCATATTTACCTCTACACTTAGACAGATGGCGCTATATGCGACAGCGATAATGAAGAAATCGGCGTTCGTGGCTTCAAAAGAAGTAGTCAACTTCAATTGACAATTCGGTGTATTGTTGAAATAACAACTATTCGTAAAATGCTTTATTATTCTAGATCGTTGATCTCATTTACTATAAAATTTATCGTTTCTTGATAATAAAAAAAAAAAAAAGCTAATGCCATAAAATTATCTTTTCTCATAAAACATAGCAATGAAAAGTATTGGTTTTTCAACTATCTATCGTAGTAATTGACCAATGACACTTAACGCACAGTGTATATAAATATAACTCGGACTTAAACAAATTCTACATGCTCATGAGGGCGTATCGTAAGGGTAGAAGGAAATCAAAACTAATAGACATGGTGGTATATTCCTACATTTTTTTTATACCTTCTAACAATATCACCTACATAACCTATCATTAAAATTATTTCCCGCCTTTTTTCTCTTTTATAAATACCTATCCCCTTCTCCACTCCCTCTTTAAGAAAGAATAGAATTATTTTATTTTTAAACAAAATTAACAAAAATCATTCCTATTCTCCCTCCCCTTCCTCTTCTCGGTAATAATAACGAAAAGTTGTAGCCTTTGTTTGTTTTCGAAGGCAAACGTAAATATACTATATAATATGAAAAGGATACTTTGTTTCTAAACCGTATCCAGTTACTTTGTATAAAATTTAATTTGTAGCAAACTTTTAGATAAGAAAACTTTTTGAAGTATTTCCTTATCTTATTTTTTTATTTGTTTTTTTCTTTTACTATAAACATATAAAAACACTAATAAAGTTGTCATATTCATTGTAAAAAAAGGAATGAAAGAAAGAAAATTATTAATAACTCTTCTATTATTCCTTTAATAAATATTTTAAAATAATTGCAATAGTTAATTTGTGTTTCATTTCATTGTTGAAATAATATATTGAACTGTTATTATTAATAGGTATGTTATTTAGCATTAAAACGCAAAGAGGTCTATTGAGAGATAGAAAGAGAGAGAGAGAAGAAGAAGAAATCGATTATAGCCTATAAATAAACAATAAAAGGAATAGTCTAAAAAAAAAGTAAAAGAGGATAAAAATAAAAGCGAATGGATAAAAATAATCTTAAAAAAAAACGTTATGCTCTCTGTAAAGGTAGTCCGTATATTACCGGTGAAGCTCCTGTCAAATATTTTAGATTGCAATTCTCTCTCGCTTCATTACATATAAAGGGCACAAACTCTCCTCTTTCAGCTAAACTGATAGACCTTATCTGTTCTTTCGTAAACAAATCGATATCCTTATCCGTTACTTTCCACATATTGCCCATAATGCTCGAACTGGAATTAGAACAAATAAACAGTATGCATAAGGAAAATTTGATATTTACCAGCCACTGCTAAGATAGTTCAAGACAGTTCGACCGCTGGCGTCGAACTCTCCTTCAGTGGTTAATTGAACGCTGCTGCAGCCCATTAAAATAGCCATTGATTTCGTTTTCAGGCGATATAGTTCCTCTTTAGAGAAACATTGACTGCCGGATCCATGTCCGGCATACAGAAAGATATCTTTGCATTCTAATTCCCTCTTTAATTCTTCCCAAATTGGTAATTTACCACTTGCGCCATTCCAACCCAAACTTTTTAAAAAGGGTACTAAATTTTCTTGAGATTCTGTTAGAGTATCGTCTGGATCAACGATATAATATGCATTATCGAATTGTACAGGTTCCTTATTCATCAAGTTGTAATGCTGAAGTACGCAGTTAATTGATGGCATTCGATAAACTTTGATTGAATCTCTACAAAAAGGCATATTTTCGAAAGGAATATGCTGTAGTTGCTGCAGTTGTTTTCAATGATTAATTATTAGTTTGTTTATTATTATCATTTGCAGACATTACCCTATCTACTATCAAAATTAAAGGTTTATCAGACGAAACAGAAATATCCATTTCCAGAAGGGAATCTACAAATTTCCCATTATCTACGCATAAATCGTTGTACTCGCAGTAAACATCAATTAACCAACTTAATTTGGTTCTCGTCAAATAACTAGAGCCGTTCATTAAAACCTAATAAGAATCAATAGTTAAATTAAAATTGAAAACATTTAATATGCACATGTTAGAATGAGATTAATTAATTAATTATTAACCATTATGAAAGGAACATGGTTTATCAGATGAAACTCTGTCGCTAGTTTTCGTGCATTTTCTTCCAATTGTTTATTACTGATTTCATTCAAAGGGAAAGGCTTTATGAATATTTTCACCGAACCAAATAAGAACTCCTCTAAACTTTCTAAAATAATCTGGGGGAGAGGTTGAGAGGAGGGGAAAGGAAAACAAAGAATTGAGTTTTATATAACATTTGTAAGTAACACTTTCGATTCTCTTTAAAAACCTTTACTTCTTCGTCCAACTTCCGCCGAGTCTTCCAAAAAGAATCCTTATCAGTTAAAGTAGTAGAATAATCTATTTCTTTTATAAGGTATTTAAATCTCTCCAGTTTCTTTTGACACTATTCAATAAATTATTAAATAAATGAATGGATAGATCTGTGTAATTGTTCATAATTACCTCTTTCTGTTCGAATCCGCCTATTGGTATGATAATTGGTCGACAACCATTGTGATAACGAGTTAAAAATAATCTCTTACTTGATTTAGTAGATGCTTGAGCGACGCTTAATTGACAAATACAGTAATCTGTAAACAATTTAGTTGGTTTCTTTGTTTACAAAGATTGATAAGAGAGGAGCGGGAGGAGAGAGAGAAAGAGAGAGAGAGAACTAACCTTTGGGAAGGTTTTGAATAAGGTCTTTGTGATCTTCAAGAGTCTTTCCGAATTTTGTAAACCTTAGGCTATTTAGATAATCTTCCGTTTGGAATCTGAAAGTTAAGCAGCTGTCAGTATCGCATTCCCCTCCACTTCCATTCGAATATGAAAGAATAACTTTACAATAACTAGTCGATTAATTCTTTAGTTAAATGTTTTTTAATCACTTTCATCACTATACCACTATTATTCGTTGTACTTAAAACATTACATAACTGGATTATTTTTTCAATAATCCGATAGAAAAAAAAATAGATAAGCCAAGTATGTTGAATAATAATAATAATCTCTTTCTTATTGGTAGGTAAAGTAATACTAACTTGAATTTCTTTGCCATTACGGAAGATAAGAAATGTCTATAAGAAATACTATGGATCTCTGATAAAAAGAAGCTTTTTTCAAGATCATTTTCAGATAATAGGGCTAGCGCACTACAAACATATCGATACAGCACAATATTAGGTTCAATTTTAATTAAATTGAATAATTTAGTAAGAATATTCTTTGCCTTCTCCTGTTCTGAATATAGGATAGCTGAAAAAGCGAACGAAAAGTCAAAGAAAGTTATCTTAATAGTTGGAAATGGCCTGAGGGCTACAGCCAGAAATTTTCTTATTTTGTACCGTTTTTAGAAGAATCTGTAACCGATATGGTAGTTTCAGGTGACGTTTCCAGAACATCGTCTGTCAAATCTGATTCACTCCGGGCTTTTTCAGGGTCCTTATCGTGTTTCATTGGCTGACTCTTGTCCTATAAAAATAATTTACATTAACACTTGCTTATTTTTATTTCTTTGATTTTGCTTAAGTAGTTTCGTTTTTTTTAATAAACAACCTCTTTAAAGTTTTGTAGACGGCGTCTCTTTCTTTCACTCTGTTTTTTCTTGTATCCCAAAATAGGACTAGGAAGAAAATCGTCATTATCTAAATCGACGTTAAAAGTCATTTCCTCCTTTATTTCTCTTTTCATATTACACGTAACCTTTTCGATTCTATCTAGATTTGTTGTTTTCGGTGTTCTAGGTCGTTTTGGTTGTGCATTGGTTCTCAATCTGTTAAGCGTTGGTGATAAAAGTCGTTTGAAGTTTTCTTCTTTTATTATATTTCTCTCCAGTGTCTCTATTCTCAGGGGTTTTAATTCCGGGAACACTGCAATTGCCTTATAATATAACGCTTCCCCTTCGTATTCATTACATAGCAGAAAGGTATATTTTTGAAGTTTGACTAGCTTCTCTGTTCTACGTATATAACTTTTAAAGCGTTTTGCATTTCGAAAGAGCCAAGCTGTCTTTAAATGTAATAGGTTTAGTTTTATCAGACTTTCGTGATACATTAGCGTTGAAATTGACGAATGAAATTCAATATTGTCGTATTTATTAGCTTTGTCTAATACAGATTTCATAATTTCTACGCCTTTTGTAGTTGTCGAATGGAAGATCATAGCTAGAGGCTGTAAGTATGAAAGAACTTCTCTTTTTTTCAACTTCTTAATTGAAAATTCTACTTTATTGTAGTAATAGTTTAATAAGACAGATTGGAGAAATACGTCGCAACATGGATTACAGCAGCATGAATCATGATTGAGGTAATCTGGTTTAAAAATCTTCGGTCGAGATATTACAGATATTTCTTCAATTTCTGACTGAGAACTATCCTCTTGATCATATTCGTCTAGAGGTTGATTCCTTACGGCTAAATCGCTATTGGAACTGATATTTGCATTGTTATTTGGACTCTTCTCTGATTTAACGTTTGAAATAGAATCAGTTGTAAAAGTATATTCCAACTGACGCAAAGTTATCGTAGCTGATTTAAAGCGATGAGCAAAAAGTTCAAATTTCACTCTTAAATTCAAAAATTCGGCTAACCTATTGGAGATTTAGACAATATAATCGGTAAAAAGAAATTATAATTTGATAGAACCATAAGGGTAAACAGAGAGATGTCGATAGAGAAACAGCTTCTGTTAAATAGGCTTCGGTGTATCGAATGTTACCAGTATTTATCATCCACTTTATATAATCTCTCAAACAAGCAAGGCTTAGTGAGAATATTCTATACTTTTCCTCTCTTTTAATTACTGGATACAATAGAATATGTTATGTATTCTTTCTTTATGAAGTAACATTTAACGAGTTGAGCATCAACTTACACATCCGATAAGAAGTTTTATCCTTTTTAAAGCATAGCTTAACCAATTGTAAGCACTTTGAAACGCTTTTATCCAAATAACAACTTTTTGTTTCAGTTCCTTCCCTCCTGAGTGTAACAATCTGCTTTGGTTAAGGAGAGTAGTATTTAGACGGGACATATGTGATTTAAATAACAAAAGAACCTTGGCGTTTAATAAATAAAGCCGAATTTGAAGTGGTAAAGTTACCAAGTTTTCCCAGAAACTATCCTTGTACCTTTGGCTTATATTTTTTATTATTTTATAAGCTGCTTCATTCTGAATAGTGATTATTAATACTTATATAGTTTTGCAGGTGTAATCCTTTCCATAAATAAAACTGAAAGTACTTACGTTTCCCTTGTAAAATTCTAGATTAGCTTTTGTCAGGGAGAATTTTATTTGGGTAACTTCTCTTATCGACTTTTTTGTCTCAATTAATTGTTCAGCTTCTCTTAGACATTCATCTGCTAATGTCAGAGTGTTTTGTTCGCAAAATAAATCGACTATTCTCAATAATATTTCCAAATGACTATAGAACAGACGGTTATCTTTTCTCGTTCTAATCGCATTGAGAGCTATAAGTAGACCGTCTAATTCTCTATAAGGCTGTATAAGAAAATAAGAATGTAAATGTTTTTTCTTCATAAACAAATTGGGATTGGAATTATTTTTTCCGTAGTAAAAAAGAAATGATCATACTAATTTTAACAAGTTGAATATATCCCCTGACTCTATAATCTGGGATATTGTTTCTTTCTTTTCTCCTAACAGAGAAGGATTGATTTTTCGCCATAATTCGATTATATCACCTAATCCAACAATTCTCTTATATTGAACACCTACTGTAACAACAGGATTTAATTTTCCCTCTTCACTATTCTGATTCTGTAAAAAATACGAAAATTACATACGCATGTATATGTATGCAAACATAAATAAAAAGTATTATAATCAAACCGATAAAAATTCGACATCGTTAAGAAGAAATTGATTGAAACGTTTTAAGGATTCTTCTACCATTTTCTAATTAAAAATAACATCTGTAAAGGAGATGTAACCAAAAATAAAGACATTTATTTAAAATTGAAAGGCGCGTTTTTTCGTCAATATTAACGTTTGCAGGTCCGCATTAAATTTTTAAATAAAAACTAATTTTAAGACTTTTTTTATATTAAAATGAATAAAAAAGCTAACAATTTAAATCTGCTATGTAAAGTGTCATGTTTGTCCCTTAAGTTCTTCTGAATAGCCAATGATATAAATAGATTATGTATAATACGGTATTGAAAATATAATTTCTCCTACTGCACAGGTAAAAGAACCAACAGTGTAAAAAGGAATTAAATATCAAGAAGCTTTCAACCCCATCTATCGGTAATTATTTTTTTTTATCAATACTTAATTTTGATTTACCAATCGACAAGAATATATATATTCAATTTCTTTTACTCTATACAAGCATCAACACCGTTATTATTGCTAATAGTGTTACCATTAATAGAAATTATTATAGTTCGCCTCTTTCAATTATACACGCAATATGATAAGAAATTGTATATTATTATACTAAAGATCTTTTGTTTTTTTAAAGTAAAAGATGCTTAATTACTGAAACTACACCTTATTAATCTTGTGTTATATATCCTCAAAACTAAAGTAACTTTCTTAATAACAATAGAAAAAATGGCTCTATAAAAAAGATTTTAATCATATTTCTGTATAGTTTAGAATTGCGGAAGAAATATCATGGGAAAGTTTAATTTAACTTGATGTGAAAGTTATTTTTATTCTCTATCTTCTCTATCTTAGTTGAAATAATGAAAAATAATATTCTTTTAAACGTTTCCTGTTTCTTAATTAAAATAAATGGCATGTTATATTTATTTAATATGTAGTCTTCTATCAATATATGATCATCGCTTGTAATTTATAAAAGCGATAGAATAAAAAGACTATAGGGTGCTAATGTATATTTAATAACCAAGGCAATCGTTTAGGAGATGTCACGAGCTATCTTAAGATTAATCACTTACCATCTTAAGGCTTTTCTCAATCAATTAATAAAGTTTAGAATATAAATTTTAAGTACCATATGATAATAATAGACAACAGATCACGTAAAGAGAGTATATATCGCATATATAGTAATATGTTTATAGGAAAATATATACTGTATATATATACATTATATATATATATATACATGTTTAAAGATAATATAATACTGTCGCAATATTGAATAAGAAACGAATGAATTAGTATAATTAACGCATTGGTAGATGCTTTGCTTTAATCTTATAAAATTTTGATTACTCTCTAAGATGACACAGTAGATATTTCTGTAACCTAAAAGGACGCCTATATTAAACTTTAAAAAAAGGAACAGAAATGGTTTTTACATCAAAGAAACGTAATTTTTTGAAGACTTTAATTATCTCATTAATAGAGAGAAAAGTTATCAACACCTAAGATGAATATAAGTTTGTTACCAGAGATTGTAATTATCATAAATATATCATATATTCCCCAAGTAAAATTCCCTCTATGATATCATTTATATTCTAAGATTTAATAATAATCTATTGTGAAATGTCATGTATACGGTACGTGGAAAAAGGGAAAAAGAAAAGAATAGAACAGAAGGATTAACGTGTACAGTATTAAATAATTGAGAAAACTATATTTAGAGAATTCATCACAAATCTATTCGATTAAATATTAATATTCTATTAGATTTGTTATTCTTTCTTTTATAGTATTTTAGACGACGTTCTTTTTGCTTAAAAAAAGCATATTGTTATATTACAAAGAGGCAAAACTTTAAATTCTAATCTTTTTTTTAGTTATAAATAATATAGATAGTTATTTTAATAAATATAACGTATGTATATGTTTATTGATTGTGTTTAAAAGCTCTTTTAGTGCTTAATATTTCAAATATTTGTTGCCTTTTATGATAGTTAAGCTTTTGCTTCTATTTTTATTATAAAGTATTCCAATGATAAAGACAGATGATTTTTTTTCTTCTATTCAAATAGGAGGATAAGCAGACGCAGTAGACGAAAGAAGAAGAGGGAATATAATAAGCCTAACAAAATGTCAAAATAGCAATTATATATTTAACATGTAATTATTATTATTCATTCATTCTAAATAAAAGAACACTAACAGAATACGTCTATACATATTCTAACTTACAAATAATATTATATATTAATATTCGAATATGGTTCTTAGGTAATAGCAAAGTTATAGATGTTTTAATAAAGGATATTTAGTATATTTCTAAAATTACCAATTATCTCCGTTATAATAAACTACTATGGAACGTATACTCCTCTTCCTTTTTTTTATATAATTCTCATTGAAATACCTCATGCTTTTGAAATATCTTCTGGTGGAATAATTATTTGAATGTCATGATTTTTTTTCTATTCTTGAAAACTGACAAATAACACGGCATATAGAAGGGAAGGGAATATAGAGAATGGAAGAGATAGAAAAGGTGGTAGACAGACAACCTCGTAGGTTGATATGTGAACATGCATACAAACAAAGAGAGAGAGAGAGAGAAGGAGAAAGAAACAAAGCTATTTTAATTTTTTAAGGTATTCTTTTTACTCCCTTTTTATAGTATTATGTCTGGTCTATTAGAGATGCGAACGGTTAAAAAATGGCTTCTATATACATCTAATAGACCACCTCCACAACCAATGTGTTATGCCTTTGGGGTCGATTCCATTTCCAGTGTGATTGATAAAATTCTCATCACATTCAACCTTGCTTTTTATAATTGCTATTCGAAGAAATATGTTCAATTAGTTTATTCCTATTGCATATTTTTACTTTTCCCTCCATTGCCTAATAAAAGAATATTTATAGTAATACGAGATTGCCCATTTCATTTATGATATATATATATATATATATATATATATACTGTATATATTTAATATAGATTTATTTATACCAATATACATTAAACGTGTTTAGCGATCTAACTAGATACATAAAAGACAACACGCTTCTGAGAGGCTAGATAAGAAATAGGAGTCGTTCAAAGTAAACTAAAGAGTGTTAATATGAAAAGAAAATGTTTTCGTACAGACTTCACGTGGTATACGACTTATTTAATGAAAATATATCCACCTGGAAAGATTTTCAGTAATAGTTGTCTTTATTCCCCATTTCTTTTGTTTATCATTATACACTTAGTAATGATAACGCTTAAAAGGGGCGAGATGCTCATTGAGTTTCTTTAATGGGATGAGGGGTAATACGCCAACGTTCCTAATGTACTTAGGAGTTGTAAACCGGAAAAATTTGGCGAGCTGGGGGTTTGTTGTTTAAAACGTGCGTTGGTGCCTCTAAGCGTTTTCCAGAGATGGCTTCAACAAAGGCGAAAGATTAGGTTAGAAAATGAAATTTATGGTCCTTAAAACGTCCTTTAGGCAAAGTCTTTAAATATAACTTTTAGAACAAGAAATTCTACTTACTGTTTTTCATTTACTGTAAGCAGACAGAACTACTTTTATATCACCTCACTACACGAATTACGACGCAAACAACCACACCATAGAGGTTGTTATTTTTTTCGAATATAGTGATAATCTATTCTTAGGGTGAATCCATTGAAAACATATATCTATTTAAAGCTTCCATCTAATGGATCTAATGTGCAACTTTTTTGTACCTAAGTGTTTAATACCAAACCGATTAAAATAACGCTAATCATTTTTCAGCTAGTTATCGTGCTCCATACCCTACTAGAAATCACATAATGCAGCTACATTCCTAGAAATACTGGTATCTATTTCCAAGAAAAGACCAGTGCAAACTTACAAAATTCGTATAAAAGGCTAGGAGAAAGAGAAACAGTAAAAGAAAAGAAAAAGGATGTTTTAAAGTTAATCAGATGAAAAATATAGATTGATTAAATATTTGAGAAAGATTGGTATCGAATTTTTTAAGTAACGGATACCAAGTACTTAGCAGGGGCAATTTTACGTATCAGATAATCTTTCCTGTCAATTGTAAGCCAGTTATTATAAGCAATATGTGACGGGTGAGGAATGATGGTATTGACTTGTTTACGAAGTAAAAAATAAACTTTTGTAACATGTTCTATTAATACTTATCATTAAACTATGAAAGAAACTACAAAAGAAAAAAAACTGGGTTAACTAATTATTTTCTCGTTGTTTTTTTTTTTTTTAAATATTCATGTATGAATTTTTTTTCCCTCTCCCCCCTCCCCTCCCCTCCCCTCTCTCTCTCTCTCTCTCTCTCTCTCTCAACTGAAGGATGAAGATGTTGCACTGACGTGCAGTTGTATATTTATATATAAATCTAATTTCCTCTAATAGCATCTCAATTGGAATTTCAAGATTTTATTTTTTTTCAGATCGATTATGATTTCACAACGGACAATTAATTACTTTTTTCTTCTGTTTTTTAGATAAAATGTTCATTTTTTCTTGTTTTTTCGTTCCAATGAAATAGTAATAGTAATAATAATAGTAGTAGTAGTATTAGTATTTAGAAGTAGTAGTCTTTTTCGATTTAATATCTTCTCTTTTAAATATTCTTATCTACTTAGGTATGTGTACATCTTCTAAGGATCCGGCAGTTTTCGGCAGAATCTATACAAAGGAATAGATATGTAATTATTTAGTTATTAATTATAGATGATTAACAAAGAGAATAACATACGTGGCATTGGCATGTCGTATTTACTCGAATGTAATTCAACGAAATTGATCCTCCGTGAAGTGGTTCAATGAATGCCTGAACAAAAGATGTTTGCTGTTTACAGGACGATAAGAATCTGTACAGATAAAGGATAAATTATATGTATTTATGTATATATTCAAATATGTTTATAGGGAATGTTTATCTGTTTGTTTATTGTGTTTGTTTGCTTTTTTTTAAGCTTTTCTTACTTTTTATGATTTATTCCGTAACAGCAGTCGGGACATTCTCTTTGCAGTTCTCGATGAGTGATTGAATGCCAATTTGAATCGGTATTATTACACTCTTCCACGTAAAAATACTGTTCATATTTGGCTCTAGGAAAAGGAATAGTTTTTGTAACTTTTACTCTCTCTTCGTTCAATGTTTCAGCTGTATCCAATTGAACCCATTTAAAGTTACTAGGGCAAGCCGCCATTTCAGTTAGTGGTACTCTATTTATTCTTTTCTCTATTTTCTAAAGAAAAAGAATATATAGTAGAACAAAAATCAAGCACCGCATTTCTAAAGAGAATCTTTATATAATAAGAAAAATCAACTTACTCTTCATTACTTTAATGAGTTTCTCCCTCTTTTAAGTAAAGTAAGTCTGCTTACCTTTAAATAGCTATGTTTGCTGTTGTGTTGAGGTACGATTACGGATCTGGTTCTATGATTGATATTTTCCTTATCCTGGAGGAGAAGCGACGACATAATCGAAGTGAGTAGACTGAGTCTTGTATTTCTCTCCTTTGCTATGATTTCATCTGAAAGGAAACGTTTCTCTATTATAAAGGTTTCTTTTAATATAAGCTATTCAATTGCTGCCTACCACGTTTGACGTGATCCGAATGATTCGACGTCAAATCCACATTATAATCACTCTGGACTGAAAAGTACAATATATTAAAGATATTTTAAAAAACCTTGCTATATTGTTCCCTAAAAATAGTTTATAAGGGCGCGGTAAACTATAATAGATCTTAATTAATTGGTTTTCCAAAAATAGTGTAAAAGGTCATTTCATCTCCCAATCTTGGGTTGAGAATTAAAACACTCCTTTATATTAGTCAGACTGCCTTTTTTTTTTACCTATTCTTTTATTGTAAGTGATAAATCCTTAAAGGTCAAAAACTTTTCAAATTACAAAAGTTTATAATAACTAGTTTGCCAAAAAACAATTGACTTTGTCAATCAAAATTGAACTTAATCAAATGAGAAAAACACTATTATTACTAGAATTCAATCTATGTAAATAAATTATACATTCTATTGTTTATAGCAGAAGTATAATTGAAAAGAAGGATGGGCACTAGAAAGAAGAGATAGAAAAGTAATGAGAAGACAGAGAGAGGTAGTGATATATATATATATATATATATATATATACACGTTTGAGGAAGGGAGGGAAAAAGAGAGACAGGGTAAGAGAGAGAGAAAGAAGAAAGAAATGAAACAGAAATGATTGAAACATATTGAAATTAGACAAGACATTTCAAAATGGTGTTCTTTTCCTTCATTTATAATCAATTAATTTCTTTTTAAAAAAAAAAGACATAATAAAATTTTTCTTGTTTTATTTTTTAGAAAAGTAACAAAACCATCAATAAAAATCCTTGGATATATATGTTTATATATATATATGTATATATATATTCATTATATACGCTAAATATCCCTTTATTAAAGCCATAGAAATACCAGATACTTACTGCCTTGGAACTGGAAGGCAAGCGTCGACGTAAAATGTAGTGTCGTAAACGCTGCCAAAATAATTTTATTGGTATTTTCCGGTTTCTGTATCATTACACAATCTTTTTAGTATAATTTTAAATATTTTCTCTTTTTTTTTTCTTTTAAAATTTTCTTTGAAGTTGCCGATTCGTAGACGCAAAACCAAATGAAAAAGGCGAATATTGTCTTCCGTTTGTTTTGCGCCGTCTGGCGATAATATCTTTTTTTTTTAGTTTATACAAGATTTTCCCATCTTTTACCTTAATTTTACCTTTATTTTTGATTTTAGATAGAAATAAGTTGTTTTTAGACAATTTTTTATGCATATTAACTAATATTTTTTCACTCTTATCGAATCTCTCCTTTGGTTAGCCGTCTATCCTCATTTAATATAGTACATAAAAGAAATGTCACGTGATCGTCTACCAAAAATAGTTATCTAAGGTGCAAATTCAGCGATGGTGATAAATAAGGTCATAGACCAGATTAAATGATAACGTCAAAGGAATATATTTGGTTAAAAGTCACGATATATATACATTTATCCATCGTTTGGATGTATGAAGAATTAAAAAGTGCTGGGAATATAGATAAGAGACAGTATAAAAAGATTGTATATTAATAGTAATAATAGTAATAATAATTTTTTGAATAATAATAAAAACAACTTCATAAAAACGTTACATAAGGATAAAATTAATAAATCCCTATAATGATTGAATGTCAATAGGTATATCAAATTGTGTCGATATTCGTTTAAGCTCTTCTTCGTAACGTACGTTTCTCTCCACAGCTTGTTTATAATTATATTTAAGATCTTCTATCTCCTCGAAAAATGCTGGTCCAAAATTTTCCAATTCTTTATTTAACTTTTAAATTTGATGATGGATATAAAAAAAAAGGAAAAAGAATGCTTTAACAAAGAGACAAGTAATGATTTATCACGATTTCGCTTACTTTTCCTACTCGGTTGTTTAATTGATCCCTTTCTAGTTCAACTGCTCTTAATTTAGTTCTTAAATCGAGATTATCCTCTATAGTCTGGTCGTGAACCCTTAATTTCTCTACCATTTCGTCATCCCGCTAAAATAAAATATATAATATATTTATATATTAAATACTTAATTATTGATTTTACTATATCTTGCATATCTCCAGTGACCGTTCTTCTTCTCAAATTTCTTATTTCTTTCAATAATTCGCCTTTTTCCTCTTCTAAACGACTAACGTCCATTCTGTTAATTACGATCAGGGGTTAGTCGGTATCAAACCATTAAGTAATTATTTAAATACACTCTACAACTGATCCCATATATAATTTATGGAACGTATGGAATTGTATCAAATTTACTCTCTTCCTCCTTCTCTTGTTTTTTTATTTTCCCCGTAAAGGATAAAGATTGAGAAGATGACAAAGATAAATTATATCAATTTTGGAAATAAAGGAAGAATAAGAATAAGAGAAATACATAAGATGAATATTAAATTAAGTTTTAATTAGTTAAAACACGCTAAAATGTATAAATGAATAAAAAGAGGAAAAGCAACGAGAGAATCGAACAATTAAACCTTGTCTGCTGTAATAGAGATAGGGTTTCCCCATCAGCGTGGGTTGTTGGAACTGTTTGAATTATTTGTATCTGCACAAAGGAAAACCTAAGTTTAGTAACAAATTTGCAAATATGAAATATCTTTTTGCTCACCTGTCGCTGTAAATCTCTATTATCCGTAATAAGCTCCTGCTCTCTCATGGCCGCTTCCCGAAGAAGAGCCTTAGAATCGGCTAACACCTTGTCCTTTTTTTAATTAGAAATTTTTCTCATTATATAATTAATCTCAATAAATTGTAATTATATTCTATAATTTTAGGATATTAATAACAACTCGCTTGTAAGAGAGTTATATTTATCCTATAAGGTTAATAGCCTTATTTCTTACCTTCTTCTCTAGATCTTCCTCTAATTCTTTTATTCTAGTTTCATAGAGATGAGTTGTAATGTTTGCTTTACTAGCAACTTTCGATTCGCCCCCATGCAATTTAGCCTTGACCATTTCGAGATCAGAATGCAATCTATCCCTATTTCTCTCTACTTGCTGAACTTGCATTTTCAGCTTTTCGTTAGTTTCGATCTCTTTTCTTAACTCTTTACGTAATTTTTCATAATCTTGCTTTATTCTTTGAACAGCCATTTGCTGGCTTTCGTATCTCTCGGACAGAGATGCTCCGACTTTTGATCTAAGTTCTTCCAGTTGTTCCCTTAAAGCGGAATTTTCTTTTCCCAGACCTTTCAATTGTTCGGAGTTCACTATTCCAGGTGTTTTTTTCAATCTTTCATTTTCTAGTTGCAATTTTTCAACAACTTTCTTAAGAAGGGCAATTGTTCGCTCCAACTCTCGAGCGCTTTTTCCCGACTCTCCAATCTGTCAGAGAGAATTAACTAGTCGTGAAAGGATAAAAAGATTGATCCTTTTTTTTTAACTTACCCTTCTTACGCCTGATGGGGGTGTCAAAATTGCTGTAAGACGTTCAGTAGAACCTGACGAGTTCATACTTAATTGCTCTTTTTCCATTTTCAATACGTCAACATATTGCTGTAGATCGTGAACTCGCTGACGTAATCTCGGTACGTCTTTATTTAGTTTTTCTATTTCTAATTTAAGTTCCACATTCTCTTCACTAACTTTAATAAAGTCTCTCTGTAATTTTTGTTCTTTTTTCTGTAACGTTCTATGTGCAGCGGATGAGATGGTTTCCGAATCTCCGGCCATAGTCCGTCTTGTTGCCTCCTGCTCGTAGGCGTCTAAACGCTCAGAAAGGAATTTATTGCGTAATTCGATTTCTTGAACTGTCGTTTCCTTTCCAGCCAGGAGTTGACGCTTCATTTCCGCAATCTAAAAGTAAATTTTTCTTTAGTAATAGAAAAAAAGAGGGAAAAATTTATAAAAGAACTCTGACATTCTATTCCGTCTTTCCTTTGACATGAAAAAAAAAAACGATTAAATGTGCTTACTTCTTCTTCTAATTCAAAGTTCCTCTTCTTATACTCTTCCAAGGAGTGCTGCTCTTTAATACTAGATGGCGCAAAAGCTGAGGGTTTAGTTTTAGGTTTAGCGGAACCGGAAGATTTTAAAGATGAAATTCTCTTTTCAAGTTGTTCTTTTTCTTGATTGGCTCTATTAGCGAAATGTAGTTAAATTAATAAGTTGAAAGTATGAAATCAGTTAAAAGTTTAAATTCATCACCTATTCAATCCTTCTTTGTATCTGTCGCAATCTTTGTGCAGCTTCTCCACTTCGTTATCTTTGTCCTTTAAACGAGTATTTAGTCTATCAACCATTTGCTGCCATTTCTTAGTTTCCTCCCATTTCGCTACAGCCTCAGGCTGATTAAAAAGATAAAAGATTGTCGTTTATATGGATCAGAAGAAATTACTCTTAAATTATCAATTATTGTTGTCAATTACTTTTGTTTGTTCGTAAGGTTTTTCGGCGGTCATTTTCCTTTTAAGTTCATCTTGTAATACTTTATTTTTTCGGCGTAACTCTTCAACTTCTCTCTGATTATCACCAGCAACGAATCCCTGGAGGTCAGTGTGGGGGTGTGAAAGGAAATTGATAAATAGATCTAATTTTCCAAACGTGTATTTCATACTAACCTGCTTCCTTACATTACCCATTCTACGAATTTTATTGTCAAGATCATCAACCTCCTCTTCTAATTTCTTTTTATCGCTTTTAAGCTTTTTTACCTGTTTCTCCAGACGCCCTGTTAAGAGATAATGATTACATATCCGGTTTCAGTAGAAAAAATTTGACATTTTATTAAACTAATTTTACCTTTATCAGCTTCAAATTCTTCTTGTGCGAGTGCCATATGTTCACGTTCTTTTTGGATGATCTTATTTGATTTCTTCAAAGAGATTATCTGCTTTTCTAATTGTTCAACTTCCTCTTGAAGACCTTTTGTCCTCTTATCAACAACCTTCTCTATATGAATCTCGGTAGACGTTTGATCTGCGTAGGCTTGAACTTCACTTTGGGCTTGTTTAACCATATCCGATCTCAAGTCTTGAAGAGTTTTACTAAGGGTTGCTTGCTGCTTTTCTTTATCTTTTAGATCGGATTTAAGTCGCTCAACTAGTTGTTTCATGGCAGTTGTGGGGGCTTTTACATTTTCCCTCTTTTGATGCTCGATTTCCTGATACAAAATAGCAATTTGGTCACTTTTTTGTCTAGCTTCCTCTTCAATATTATCCAATTGTTCCTTTACTTCCGACAACTCCAAATTATGGTTTTCTCTAATGGAATCTATCTCAGCCGAATGAGATTTAATTAGGTCATCGTGCTTACATTTCCACGAGTGACACTCTTGTCTACACTTAGCTAACTTATCTCGCAGGGCAGCCATCGAATTATCTCGTTCAGCAACTTCGTCTTCTAATTCATTCAATCTACGTAATTGTTGATTCGTAGGTAGAGTGCTCTGATCTATTTTCTCTGTAGCAGCCTTTCGTAGTTTCCTCAAACCATCTTCTCTTTGAGCGTGGAGTTGTTCTTGCAAATTTTTCAATTCTATCTCGTGACGCTTAGCCTGATGTAGAAGATCATCTCTGGCATTTTTCAATAGTTCATCGAATTTTGCAATAGTTTGCTGTTTCTGCTCTAGACGAGCTTGAAGAGATGCAACTGTTGCTTGGGCAACTTTAACCGGATAATCTGCATCTGTCGATGGCGGAGCAGAACCTTCAAGATGGGCAGTAGCTTTGGCAATAGCATCATCACGTTCTTGTGAGGCTGGTAGACGTAGTCTAAGTTCAGTAATTACTCTATCGCGTGCCGTAACATCGCATTCTAATTTCTTCACTTTATTTTCGAGCTCTTCCATTCTCTGTTGAACGAAAATAAGTTATATATATTATTCAAATTTTTGGCGCGAAACTAAAAAATATTTATCTTAGCCAGTTTAGTAGACTTAGCAACTTAGCTCATAGATTTTTTATAATAGGCCTACGAGATAAATGGCGGCAGATATACGGTATCGAATGCATCAAGAAATCTATAAATATTTATACAAAGCTGATTATGCGCAATGCAGATCGGTTATGAACAAATTGATGTGCTACGGTCACAGTATAATAAAATATCAACCGGAATATCCTTTGATTTACTGTGTTGCGCTGATGATCGGTTCAGGAATGACATTGGATATAAGTGATTGGTACTGCTTTATAAATAAATCTCTAAGCGAACCTCTACTGAGGATAGTGTTTCTTGTTGGACATAGAGTATACGATATGAGTCTAGAAAGACCATATTTTGGTGAGAAAGTTAAGCGCTTCGAAGCGACAAAACGTGCTTATACTTTGCATAAAAATGGCTCAGTACGAACTCTAAGAGATTTAAGCATTATAACTATTCGTAGTAAGTTGCCAATACCGTATTGTCGATACGTAAAACAATTAATATTGGATAGTAAACTGCCTGCAAAGTTAGAAATGGAATTACTATTTGAGAAAGAAATTGATGAAATAATGGAACAAGCTCAAGAAGAACAATTAGTATCAATGATGGGTATTAATACTTATGAAAAATTCCTGTTAGCCGCCTTTTCCTCAAGTTGATTAATCGTTCCTTTGTTGAAATAATTTTGTTATTTGTGCTCAATCCTACCTCTTTTAATTTTTAGTGATTTTAGTTAGGAAACTTTGATAAATGATGTTTGAGAAAGCCTTTAAAAAGTTTATTCTACTTACTTTTTTAGTTGCCTGTGTTTCGGCTCGAGCGTCTAATATGAGTTTCACATTACGTTTAATCGTTGTTGTTGCCTGCTCTAATTGTTCGGCAACTGGAAGTGAAGTATCGGGAATTGCACCGACAGCCGATTCAAATTGAGAAGCTGCCGAAGCAATTTCGGCTTGGTGTTTTTCCATATTCATTATTGTTCTTTCTAATTCTACCTCCCTTTGTTCCCATTCCAGCTGTCTAGCTTCCAATTCCTTCTCCATCCTAACTTTTTGTTCGTCGAGATCTGAAGCCTCTGCTTCGTATTGCTTATTAACGGATTCCAAATGATGAATTTGCTGTTGTAATTTATCGCAGTTTCTCTTGTGTTTAAGCATTTCCAATCGAACCTCCTCCAAACGACTATGCCATTCCACCACCTTAGCCGCTCCCGCTCCATCCTTTAAGGCGCTTATTAACTCTTGCAATCCGTCTCTTTGTAATTTAGCTTTTTGTAATTCACTTTCCACTTTATCTCTGTCTATATTTGTCAATCTTAGCTGCTCTTCCACATTAGCCTTATCCTTTTGAAGTTTAACTAGATTTTCTGTAAATTTCTCTTGAGTAGGTAGTGGGACAGCGCCGCTGTACCTTCTTCGAAATTCTTGGAGTGTAGTTTTTAGATACCGTTGTTTTGTACGAGATTCTTGTCTATTATGATATATGGTTTGATCTTTCTCATCTATCTTTCTTTCAGTTCTTAACAATTGAGCTTCTAGTTTTAAAATCTTTTTATGACTATCTTGAACTTTCCTAACTGCAGTTCCTTCGCTTATTTGCAATTGGACGAGCTGACGGTGTAATTTACCGATAACAGATTTCTCATCGCTCGAACATTGGAAGTCAAGGAGTTGCTGACGAAGCGATGTTACTTCCTTATCACGCGAAACCTGTTGTTGGTCTAGAGCTCTGGCTTGATTCGAGGCAACCTCGGAAATGTCTTTAAGGGTTGCTACCTCCAATTTAGTTTTAGACAATGCCTCTTCCAATTCTAAAATTTTTGTCCTATCTCTATCACTTATTTCTTTTGTTACAGAATTAGCGAGCTCATCCTGAAGTTCCCTTTCAGTCTTTTGTAATTCGAGGTTCATCTTAGTTATTTCTCGAAATTTACTCTCCAATTCAAAATTTCTATCTTCCAACTCTCTTAATTGGATTTTTTGTTGGTCATACATTCGAGCAGAATGATCAGCTCTCTGCCTCTCGTTTAATTCTTTTAGCTCCAAAGTAGTTATTTTCTTTGACAAACTAATTACATCAGAATCCCCGAGTATTTCCGTCGCTTCTCTTCCAAGACCTTCCTTCCTTAATCTTTCAAAGGCTGCTTCAATGACGTGTAATTTCTCCTTCTCAGTTGACAATTCCTGTTTGAAAACATCATTTTCAGATCGTAAGCGTTTTATTTCGACCTCGAAACCGGAATTCTCTTCATTCTTCGCCACTAAGTGATTACTTTTCTCTAATAAATCCCTGTACTTTTCAGTCAATTCCGTGTGCTCTTTATTGGCTCTTTCTAGATCCTTAGATGGAACACTATCATCCAAACGCTTTTGAAGACTAGCTAATTTAAAGGATGCCATATCCTTATATCTTTGTAAATAGCTTATTCTATCTGTTATGGCCGCTTCCATCTCAATCATTTCATTTTTGAGCTTTGTATTTTCTTTTCTACAAGTTTGCTCCATCTCAGAAAGTGCTGTAAAGCGTCTAGTCAATGCTTTTTCATTAACCTTTAACACAGTTATTTTTCTTGTTAAATCCGCTAAACGACTTTTAATTTCATCTTCATTTGATAGAGAGTCCAATAGATTCTAAAAAAGGAGAGAAAAGAGAGGATATGTATTATAAATTGAAAAAGCAACAGAAATTAATTACATCTAATTCAATTCCTTTTGCCTTTGATTCTTCTTTCTCACCAATGGCGTCTTGTAATTCTTTTCTTAATCTCTCCAATTCTTTATCCATTTCCTGGTTTAAGTAATTAAAACATAAATTACAAGTATTGTGTTAATATTCTGCTAGGATTAAAAGAAAATACGAATAAAAAGAAGAGCAACAATACCTTTTTTCTTTCAATATATTCTTTGTATATTAAACCCTGTTGAGTTCGAACCACAGCAAATTTCCTTTTATAAACTTCTAGGGATTCTTCCATTTCCACAAGCATTTTTTCCTTAAGTGACAACTCCTATACGGATAATTAATTAATATTTCCTGTTTCCAAAATTTAAAAATAATTTACGAAAAACGAACTTGTAAAATTTGAACTAAATGCTCGTTTAATGATGCGATAACATCCGAACTAGTTGGAGCCATTCCTTCGGGCAACGCAATCGTTTGAAAGTGAACACCAGCACCTGCTTCCTTAAGCGATTTTAACTCTGCTTCTAAAGTATTTGTCTAAAGGTTTCAAACACATTAATAAATCAATGTACGACTGAAAATCTAATGTATCTTATTACTTTATTCTGCTGTTTTTCAAATTGAACAGTTGCTTTTGTTGCTTCGTATCTTACATCTCTTAATTCCTTTCTTAAAGCTTCATTATGGCCAGTCAAATTATCAACTTGAGCTTTAAGGTAAAACGTTGCATCGTAACGTCCCATGACATTTTTAGCTTCAATGGCCTATTTTATATGGTAATTTAATATAATGGCCGTGTAAGTTATTTCGTCTAAAGTATCTTTATATAATATTTACCGTGAGCATCTTGTCTAATGATGGGCATTCTAGCACGAGAGTTCCTCCACTATTGACTCCTAGACGTGAATAATTAATATTAATAATCTTTAGCTTACAGAATTTCTACTTTATTACTTTCTTCTTCAAGGGCAGACTTAATTTCTTTCAGACCATCGTGCAAACCTTTATTCTCCTCTAAAAGATCTTTTTCTTTGTTCCTTAATTCGCTAGTCTCAAGGCTAAGTTTTTGGAACTTTTTCTCCAATTTTTCCATTTCAATCTTTTGCTTTTTACTCTGTTAAAATATACGACCTGTTTTTAATATGGTCTTATTTGCTGAATGAAAGAAGTACTAACAAATATCTCTGCTGTTCCTGGTTCAGCGGATAACTTTGAAACGGTTTCCGAAACTATAAAATTATCTCCAGTATCTTCAGACCAAGCCGCTCTAACACCACTAATCAATGTAAAAATATATATATCATATTATTAATTAATTATTAAGAGGAGATTAATAATGACCTTGGTCCTACTCTACGTGCTAGAAGACGGATTTGGTTCTTTAATTTATAAATGGTATCTTCATTACCCTCAATCTATAGATTAATTACGATAAAAGATAAAATTAAAAATTGAAATTAAAGATATTGAATTATCTGACCTCTTTTTGTAAAATCATAATATTTGCTCTGTCTTCTTCTTTTCTAACTGCCTTTAACATTTTAAAATCTGCAAGGTCAATCTTATCATCTGCCTTGTAGCCTAGTCTTTCCCTAAGTGCTTCATTTTCATCAGCCATCTCATTTAATTTCCACTCGCATTTATCAATGTGTTGAATTAGTTCTTCGTATTGTTTCTCTAGATTTTTCTTCTCATTGTTAACTCTTTTTAGATCTGTAATGGCGTCACTCAGCGGATCATTACCAGAGAATCTATTACGGTATTCTTCCCAAAATTCATTCATTCTTCTGTCTTTTTCTTCGGCATGAGCTTCTGCTTCTACAGCTTTTTCTTCTGCAATTCTTAATTGTTCTGCTTGAGTTTTCATCAATTCTTGCATTTGAGCTAGTTTCATTGTAACCTTTCCTACAGGCTGACTCTGGCCCTTATTAATTTCTCTACGTAAGTCCTCAATTTCGGCTTTAACTTCGTTCATTTCATTTACTCCATCGCTTAGTTTATTAGTCAGACTTTCTATTTCTTTATTTTTATCCTCTAAAACTTTTGTTAACAAAGCAACAGATGCTTTTTCGGAGTCCATATTAGCCGCTGTTAGACGGTCTTTTAAGTCTGAAATTTGACTATTCAAACGAAGAATATGAGCATCTTTTTCAGATAAAAGATTGGTCCAACTTTCTACTTTCTCATTAACGTAAATCATAATTTGGTCGTCAGCGTCCAATTTGTTTTTTTGAGCATTGTGAAGAGCTTCATTTTGATCTTTCAACATTTCGTTTTCATTCTCGAGTACTTTCAATTGCCTATCAGAATCGGTATATAATTGTCTCATTTTGAAGCATTCTTCTTTGGTTTTTTCAAATTCTTCGCTACCGTCCCTTATTTCCTGTTTTAAGTCTTCTATACGCCTTTCTAAAGTGATCTTTTCATCATATAACTTATTCATTTCATCTTGTAAACCAGACATATCTTTGTTCTTTGCCCTTAAATTCTCCCTTTGTTTATCCTCATCTTCTCTTTTGGCTCTAAGCTCTTCATTGAACTTTTGTACCATACCTTGTAGCTTATTTTTATCTTCTTTTAATAGCCCACTCTCTCTTTGTGAATCTCGTAAATCTCTTTTCAGATTTTCCATTTCTGCTGACTGTTGTTCTAAATTTCTTCTCTCCTTATCCAGGTCCACCAAAATACTTTCTTTTTGTCTTCTGAGCTCATCAACCATTTGTTCTAAGCTTTGAATATTATTGATAAGGTTTTCAGGTACCGACTCTCCTGTTGTTGTTCTTATGCTCTTTTTCTAATACAGAAGAAGCAAAAATTTAAGAAAAACAACAGGTATTTATTAATGTCTCTGACTTACTTTGGCTTCTTGTAGTTCTAACTGAAGTCTGTTTACTTCCTGTTCCATCTCCTTTTCTATTAAAGCCAAAGTTGAACAAACTGCCGTTAGCTATTATTCACCTACCTCTCTTTTTGTTTATTTTTGAAAATGACATCACTTCTTCCGTAGCGACTTCGAGTTCGACACATTTTAGGTTTAAACATTGTTGGAGAGCGTTTACGAGTATTTGAACGTTAGAATCCTCAGAAACAGACTCAGGTTCCCGCTAAAATAGAGCTTTATCACTTTGTGTAAAGTGTCTAAGTACAAAATAACTTACAGAAACCAAAAACTCGATTACATTCACAACTTCTTCGTCTTTAGCATCTTCAGCATTAAATGTAGCTAAAGACTCAATAGTTAGTTCGCCCATAGTTTATTGAACGATTTAAAGTACCGAACGAAACTAGGAATAGTTGCGAGTCTAAACTTGACAAATCACAACGTTGATCTTTTTGGTTATATTGAAAAAATACAAAAGGGTATTTAAAAGCAGAAATCTTCAAAATAAAATTTTTAACAGCTCAGAAATACTTAGTTTCCATGTTGTATATAACATAAAATCATTTTACAAAAGAATTTCAGCGCTTGTTGATAAGGGAATTCCAGGAAGTGACGAAATAACCCTCTAGGGGAGTCCTAGACTAAAGTCAAACCGCTAATATTACATACATTATTATTATCAATGCAGTTTTATAATTATTCAATATAACTGAATGAAAAAAGCCAAAAACTCATACCCATTGCACGTTCATTGTTATAGATTTATTTTTGAAAAATAATAAATCGCAAGTTTCTGTTAAAAATTAACAGGCGGATCGCGTGGGAAACAACATTAACTCGGTTGGCCAGTTCTACAATATAAACTCTGTTGAACACAAAGGTACTATGGCCACATCATCAACTGGACGGTTGGTTCCGTTCCGCTAGAAACTCTTCATATGCTTCCGCTATTTCCTCATCGATTCCGTCATCTGATTCTATCACTTCCTCTACTAGTTCATAACTTAAACAAGAAATATTTCCATTATACGTGAAAAAAGAAGGAAAAATATATGAATGCCTTACCCATTATAAACAAAGTCCTCCTCAAAGGGAATAAAGTCATTTATATCTGGGGGAAGAGAGCGGGAATCAACCAAGTTACCGCCAGTAAATTCTCCATTTTCGGTATATGCTGGTAAATCTCCGTACAATTCGTTATGTGTATTTACAGCTTCTGGTAAGGAGTATATATGTCCGGCGTTGTAATAGAAAACCGGGCAGTCCTGTGAAATCAAATTATAATATCAGACTTAAAATCAGAAGAGACAGGAGTTTGGAAGACGTTGATCTTTAAACTTACAATTGTCTCTAAACAAATGCCATCATAGCTTTTGTTCTTTAGGCCAAAGTTATTTGCTCGTAACTTTACCAAGGATAACAGCTTCATACGAATGCGCCTTTGTGTAAAATAAAACATAGGGTAAATATTTAACACTGATTAATCGACCCTTTAACTTCCTTACCTGCTGGCTTTACTGCTTACTATGATATTTTCAATAGGAGAAAATAGCCAATCTAACATATCTTGTAGACGAGGTGGTCCGGCTTCTTTGGATTTACCGTGCTTCTTAAAGTGTTCGCATTGAGCCAGAATTGCTCCGGTCATCTATTTTTAACGTATTTAGATTATAAAGGATGTGAATTTAATAATATCGAGTTGCTGACTTTTATAACATCAATTACTGCTATGACCACGTTCTCCTCAAGGCGAGTCATTTCCCGATTATGAGCATATTTCATGATCTCTTGCACTATTTGGTTCAGCTTGGAGCCAATTTCGCCCATTCTTGAACCGGTAGAAGACTGAAATGGTTTAACAATGTTATAGGTTTCAAAATGGAAACATTAGTATGGGCCCTTACAATCATATTTAGAAATATCTCGCCCATAAAAAGAATAGTTCCAGACAGGAAGTCCAATTTATCCGGTTGCCCAATGGCGCCCATTGCTTTCTCAGCTTCTTCATTACACCTTTAAAATAAATTAAACGTTCTGATTCATTCAGTTTTCAAAATTTACAAACTTGTTGATCAAGTGCGCTCGGAAGTCTACGCCGTCTATTATTGTCGAAGATAAGTGCTTGTTCAAGTAGACGAACATTCTGGCGCAGGTATATCGAATTGATGATGTTGAAACACCCTATTTAAAACGGGATAAATTCAAATGCTGATAGCCATTACACCATAAAGTATACATACCAAATTAAAGATATATGATACAACTGCTGTCACATCAGCATTCGTCTTGCATGCATTTTTCAAATTATTAACTAATTTCGGCATCACCTCATGGTAGGAGCCAGGACTGGCTGTTAATGAGGACATTGCAGTCCTTACAGCGGTCATGGCCGTTGAATCGTGTTGATCGCCGGCAGGTGCGACTGACTGCAAACTTCGAGGTACGAAAATTGCAGCCCCGGCAGATAGTGAGCTGGTCATTTTTTCTGCGTGAGAAAAGGTCTGGCTTAGCTGCTGAACAATTAGTGATCTAAAAGGCTTACGTACGATGTCAGTCGATTTACCGACTCTTGCAAGCAGTTCAACCGGTTTAGGCACTTTTCAGTAACTGTTTAATTCGTATGAGGATCACACTTAAGTGGGCTATTCGTCTAAAAACGTAGATTAAGTTTGTTATGTTTGTGAAGTCTCAAAAAAATAGGCCAAGAAACGTTTCCGTTTCCTGTGATACGAATATTTCTTGAGCGAAATGAATGTTCAATTCAAAATTTTTTTTTATCAATTAATAAATTTTACTTTTAAAAATGATGGAAAGGGTATTATTAACTTTTTCGAGAGAAAAAAACCGGATTGATAACACGTGAATATTTGACCGTTTCGTCGGTATCAGGAGCCAGATTACATATATAAAAATATAAGAATCAACCAATCGGACATTTTAGCTACAGAAACGACTGGTTCGGTGGGAATATATATCTTGCTTGCCTGCGAATTTTCTAGAGTAGTGTGACAAAAATTCCCTATAGGTGGGAATAGTATCATAATTTCCGTTTCCGTTTCCAACACACGTGCAAGCAATGGGCAAGAAGCGTAAAATTCAGAAAGAGGAAAATTTGAAAAATGTCAAAAAGGCAAAGAAAAATGTTGTCGAACTGCCACCGGTCAGATCATCAGAAGAAGCGCCGATAACTAACGTAAATTTTGTATATATCGCGTTTTAGCTTATAATTTTATGCTTACTTTGTAACAGAATAAATGGTCTAATAAAGAAAGGGTATTAGTGTTTTCATCTCGAGGAATCGGCTTTAGAGATAGACACTTAATGAAAGATTTTAAAGTACTAATGCCGCATAGTAAAAGTGAAACCAAGATGGACAAAAAGGATAGCTTAACCGTGATCAATGAGGTAAATCACTCAAATATTTTATAATATGATCTTACATGTCCTTATGAGATTATACAGATATGCCAAATGAAGAACTGCACAAAATGCATCTATTTTGAATCAAAGAGAAAGACTGATCTCTATTTATGGTACAGTATATTTAGCACCTAGAGTGTACTCCGTGCATATTAATATACTATAATTTTTTTTTCTCTTTTTAGGATGTCAAACTGTCCCAGTGGTCCATCAGTTCGATTTGACGTTCAAAACAGTATGCTTTATCTTATTAAAATTTCATTCATTCTTTATACTGTTTTTGTTTATCAGTACACACATTATTGGAATTAAAATTGACTGGAAACTGTCTTAAACATTCAAGACCACTCCTTTGTTTTAATGAGGTTCGTCAGAAAACATGAAAAAGCTAACGAATTAATTTACTGTTAATCTTACAGGCCTTTGATGAAGCTCCTCATTGGTCATTGCTTAAAGAATTATTGATTCAGGTTTGTTAAAGAAACTTACATTTATTCTTTTTTTAATAAGTAATTCAACAGATTTTTTCGACGCCCCGAAATCATCCAAAATCTCAACCTTTTGTAGATCATGTATTTTCCTTTACTGTTGCTGACAATAGAATATGGTTTAGAAATTATCAAGCCATGGAAGAAGATGGCAAACTAGCAGAAATTGGTAAATGTTAAGTCTTAAAGCACAAAAAATGTTTTAATAAATTGTCCTTGTAGGTCCAAGAATGGTTCTAAATCCAATAAAAATATTTCGCGGAAGCTTTGAAGGAGAGGTTCTCTGGCAGAACCCACACTACGTCTCTCGCATCAATGTAATTTTCCCATAATATTTCTTTTTTCTATCTTGTTAATGAATTTTACTTATTTAGATACGACGTCAAATAAAGCTTGCTAAGGCAAATAAATATATGGATCAAGTTCAACAAAAGAAAGCTCGTAAGAAGCGTCTCTCTGGAATTATAACTTATAAATCTGATATTACTGATCAAGTGTTTGCAACAAACTGATAAATGAAATCCTATTTCAATAGTTAATTTTGTCGGATTATGCTAGAAATATGCTAAAACAAAAATTAAACATTTTTACATAAAAGTGAATCTAGAATTTCTGTTATCAACTTTTATTTGTAATTTTAAATAGTATAATATCACGAGCTTTATCATAGCCAATGCGCGTAACAACAAAATCTCTCTCTTTTAACAAATTTAGAAACTTCTCGTCCCTTTGATAACGAATTTTACAAGTAAGAAGTATGAAATTCTTCTGACTAGATAGGTGCCTTAGCGTCTCCAGTAATTTTTCAAAAGTTTCTTCAATGTAAATTATATCGGCAGCAATAATCAAATCATAGTGATTATCGTAATCCTTTAGATTAACACCCCACTCAAGTTCCCTGACTGAAATTATACTTTCGTTCAGTGAATTAACTTCCACATTTTTCTTTAAAGAGTCTAAAGCTAATGATCTATCAGTAAGCACAACTTCAGCAGCATCTGTTTTTAAAGAAGTATATCTGATAGTGTTTATCACGTTTATAATTCGTGGATATATACCTAGGCGACAAGCTATCATTCCCGGTAAACCAGTTCCAGCTCCCACCTCAATAATACTCTTATTTCTAACTAAATCAGGGTTTTTATGTAAATATTCACCCAAAACAATGGCCTGTTTAAAAATGGAAAAGTATTCAGTTATTCAATTTTTATCTTAAAAAAACAGATATACAGTACAGAGTCCCATAATACAGCCGCTATTCCAATTGATTGCCAATCCTGGATAATTTGTAGAGAGAAATCACCAATTGATACTTCTCTTAAGTTTAAAAAATGACGAGGTACTATACTCTCATCGTACACTACTAATGCTTGATTTGACGTGGTCATTTTGAAATTTATAATGGATAAGCATGTGATAAAAAAGGGATAATTCTGAAACTTATTTGGCATTTACAGTTAAATTAATTGTTAGAAAATGCAAAAAAGAAACGAATTGAGTTAGCTGTCAATCGAAAAATATTCTTGCAAATTAAACTCACGGTATCCATAATTCTAAGAAGAATTTTCTTATTTTTCAAACTAAGTATTATTAACAAATGCTATAATTCCAAGTCAAGAAAACAGCAAAAATTTCCATAAAATTTTAAAGTATTTAACAACTAAAAAAATACTGCTAATTTTGTAATAAATATAACCAGTTTTCAACAAAGAACAACCATACTTTCTTAGAGTGTTTCACTTGTACATTTGATTCTATCAAGTATTTGGTAATATCATTATTTTCCCCTATTTAAAACTTGTTTAGAGATATTTTTTCCTAACGTATCTCTTGTTTAGTTTAACTAAAACAGTATGCCGAAGTCGAGAGAATTCCTAACCACTTCTGAGTCGGATTCTGATGATAGTCCACCCAAGGTATACCGCTTTTCATAGCCCGCTAAAACAATACAACTTGTTTTCCAAGGCAAAAAAACGCACGATAGAGAAAAAGCCCAAACCAAAGGCGAGTGCTTCGAAAGAAACTCCAGATGATGGAAAAGTTCAATTGGCCGCCAAAAAGTTCGTCAGTATAAGTGAATTTAGGAGCCGAAAATACGTTGATATTAGAGAGTATTATGAAAAAGATGGGAAAACTTTACCCGGAAAGAAAGGTTTACTTTATTTAATAGTTTTACTGTATCTTCCAAGCATTTTTTCAATCTATTAGGTATTGCGCTTGATGAAGCGGCTTGGAATAAGCTGAAGGATAACATAAGTGTTATTGATGAAATGTTCAAGAATCGCTAATTATTATTGCATACTTTTTCACATCCTCAGCTTTATTAATTAATTATCCTTTTTACTGAGAACACGTACCGCCATGTAAACAAAAGTACTCAAGTGTTTAATACAAGCATTTTATCTGAAGAAAATTGTCAGAAAATATTTCGTTTATAAGTTAGGAAACTTATAAGTTAGGAGAAACTGTATTTAGTGAATCTATAATAAACGTAGCATAGAGACAAGTACAAGAAACATTTTAACTATTTTATAGCATTAGTCTTAATTAAATTAGCTTTTACACTTTACACGTATCACGTCTTCATTCAGGATATTTAAAGGTAAGCCTGATAAAAAATGTAGCAAAAAAGTTAGTAAGTTACATATTTCTTTTTTAATTTGACTTAAACGAAATAATATAAAAGTTTGTTGAAAGACACAAAAAATACAACAACCTTCGAATAGCCAACTATTTTCCTTTTTTGTTCTAAGGAAAAAAATAGTTATTATAGAGCGTCTTATTAAAATTATAATAAAGAAAACTTACCGATTCCTCAAGATTTGCGAAAGCTGCATTAGAATCTATAAACATATTTGGAATATTATTGCCAAAGTATATTTTGTTGTTTTTAGATATTGCTTCAAATTTTTTCACTTCTAAATATTCTCTAGTGAAGATAATCTAAAAGAAAGTATAATATTATAATACAATATGTCACCTGATTTTAAAACCATTTCTTAGAAATTAACTTATACTCACTTTATTTGCGTCGGCCTCTTTTTGCTTTGTATAGAATGCTGCATCGGCAATCGCTTTTTGTTTTGCTCTATATGTTTCATCTATTGCGAGATAAGATAATAGCAGCTTCATAAACTATTTACTCAATATGTAGTTTTACTACATACCTTCAATCATTGAAATCTTCTTTTGGGACTCTTTTTCCATTACTTTTTGTTCCCATTGAATTTTTGACACTTGTGAAACTTTTTCAGCCTCTACATAAATAAAACATGGAATTATTGAATAATCTATAAAATTACTGTCCTTACCAATCAATGCTCTTTTTCTGTCCGTTTCGGCTTCCCTTTCAACAACTTTTTGCTTCTCTACAGCAATTAGTAGTTTAGTTTTCTCGCTTTCCCTGTTTTAAATATTATACAGTAGTTTGGTTAATGGATCGATCAAATTTAAATTAAGAAAACACTTGGAAACCTACATCAATTCGTAATTTTTCCTAATCTGCTCTGGTATTTTTGGTTTAGTCACACGAACTGATTGGATAAAGAGCCCTGGAGCCATATTTGTTAGGTCCTTTTGAAGAGCTATTTTTAAATTTTCATCAATTTGATCTATAGAAAAGAAAAAGGAAATAATTTTCCGCTCCTAAAGAATGATCATAGATTACCGAAAAGGTCAATATAAACTTCATGAAGGTTATGTACAGAACAGAATTGATTGAGTTCGTGGTGAATCTTGTCGTATATCAATGTTTTGTCATAATCTGCTGTGTAGTTTCTCACCACGTCGTGAACTATCGACAGCACAGATGAAGACCTTAACACGTTATACTATTTGGACTCTTAAGTTTACCTGCATTACGAGCTAATAGATTGACTACTTCAATTCTATCAAAGTAGATCATCACACCTCCGCTTGTACCGCAGGGTACATTTTTGACTTCATCAGTTTGCAGTGTTGTCTATCATGAAACAGTTACAATTAGTGGAGGACAAATTGAATTATTAGTGCCTACTTGCACATATCGAACGGCTGTTATAAAAGGCAGCATAATGTGATATCCAGGGTTACTTATATAAGTTAGTAAAGCTCCTCCCTGTAAATTATTAGAAAAATAATGACATCAAGTTTATAGGTGAATAATCAAAAACCCTGTAGTATACGCCGACGTGTCCTTCATGAACTTTATGAATACCCAACGAAATCATAACCATTCCGACTCCAACAGCGACTAAAATAGGTCCAACTGACATTTTCTGTAGGATAAGAATAGCTTTTGTTAATAAAATATATCGTTTTGAACTGTTTTTTGAATCTTACTGCTGTAAATTATTCAATAAAACGAATATAAAAAACCACTCTAAATGTAAACAACACATTCTGTGTCTCAGTTATAATTTTATCTCGAGTTCTTATAATATACTATAATTTTTGATTTACAAAAACCACTTACGATGTTCAAATTAATTGTAGTTTCTCAATGCTCAAGCCAAGTTAAGGGTTAAATAACTGCAAGACAGAACCGGGATCAAAGACTGGCTCCTATTCCTTAGCTTTTTTAATCAAACTAAATAACCACTCGCTAGAGTTATCAAATGAGAAAAAAATGTCTATCACTCGAAAGAAAGAGAAAGTCAATATATTCGTTATGATCTATATAAAACAATAAGTTAATACAAAGATTGTCAATACATGTAACGAATGCTAGTGTATTCTTGTTTTAAGAGTTCCCAAATAATTATTAACTATTATTGATTTCTTATAACCTCAAGTCTGAGGAAAGTATTAAGTTAGGCTAGACAACTTTGTGATCTGTTTTTTAATTTGATAAATACACAAACAAATTGCTTTATGTAGTATGTTGCATCTTAATTCTATTGAGCTGCAGACAGTTTTTCGATAATTGTTGAATAAGATGGCTGAAGTATGAGAAAATTTCTCTTTAAAGCATGTATAAGTAATGATTTTTTCAAAACTTTAAATTATATTACTTCTATGAAAAACTGGTAAGTCTGAGCAGTGTCATTTTTTTCGAACAGGAAGCGGAAGTCCTCCGAGGTGTCAACACCAGTGAGAGTAGAGCTACGAAGAAAACTGCTGCTTATAACATCTTGCAAATTGAGACACCAGTACTATCCACTAACAGCATCGTGGTGCCTTGTTTCAAATCTGACAAGTATTGAAAAAAATACGGTAGTCCGTCGTTTAGCATCAATATCGATTTCCTTACCATTTGGGAACCGAAAGATGGAAGACGGAGACGTTAGAGCTTGTATCGAGAATAGAAAGAGCAGGAGACGACAAAGATCTCATGAATCAGGAGATTCGGAAGCTGAAGAGGGAAAGTATAAGCATATAGCACTTAATGTCCTAAAGAACAGTGAACGAATGAAATCTTGCTCACGATCATTGTGTGCTCAAGGATACAATTGCAATAATTTTGACAAAAGAGGACGATGCATACATGAGCAACCGGATGCATTTTGTAAATGTGTTTGCGAATCCACAAAGGAAGCACCATGCGGAGGTCCAACGTTCATAAACGATTGCTGTTGCGCAGTTAGTAATCCTAGTTAGTTGCTTTTAATTATACATTTGCATATCATGTCTTAATATCAATTTTCCCAAGCTTTTACTTGGTTATGGGATGGTGAGAATGCGAAACAATCTGGAGAGTCGTCTGTCTATCTTAGCCATGAAAAAAAAATGGTCATTTTCCATATGAATTATAGCCGTGGAACGGCTGCAATAAAAGGAGATACGTTTATGACAGAAGGACAGCACTTCTGGGAGATTAAAATGATGAGTTCAGTATACGGAACAGATATGGTAAGGAAATTAATTACGTAGAAATAATATATGTCAGTAATGATCTTATTTTTCGCTTTGAAAGATGGTTGGTGTAGGAACAGAGAAAAGCAAAACGGGTGGATATGAATCGTCATTCGTCAGCTTATTAGGTAACGATACAGAAAGTTGGGGATACTCGTATTTGGGATATTTAAAACACGACCGTGCGGAGCATAGGTATGGAGTGGGATTTGGTCAAGGAAGCATAATTGGAATTCATTTAGATTTATGGCATGGGACCTTATCCTTTTACAAAAATCGTTATCCCCTTGGTAAAATACTTTACTTTCTTTTATCTTTGCTTCGGAGAATTAACGAAATTGTAAATTTATTGTTTTTTAATCAGGTATAGCATTTGTAAATTTACACGGATTGAATCTTTGTCCAATGGCTATGTCAACGGCGGCCAGAAGTGCCATGAAAATAGTACAATCGCAAAGTTCGCATACCACGTTATTCTATTTTTGTTGCACAAGAATTCGAAGGTGTTTTGCGCCCGAATCTGACTGCTTAGAATTACTCAAACCTTATCTACCTCCGGGATTGTACAAATTGCTGACAGAAAAGTATTATTGGATATTTCAAAAATCGTGCATTTTCAAAGACGATATAACTTCCCCACGGAAAAGGAGTAATACATTAAGGAGTGAAGATAAGTCTTTTACACCTGAAACGAAAAAGAATAGAAAAATTGACGAAATTTTTGACAGTGATGAAGAACTGGGGCAATAATTTGTCAAAACTTACCTTTCGAACAGTCTATTTATACTTGCACTGTGATTCTATTCTACACTTGATGTTCTGAATTTTAAAAAATGTAATTCTAATAGTCAGAAAGATTCATCTTAAGAAATAGAGTGGATTAACCAAACGGTAGAGTCTACTATATGAGTGAAAATATTTTGATATCAAGATGTTAGAAGTGAAACTGCTCGACACGTATAGTCAAAAATTTGTAGCGAGGGTGTACTTCATTTTGTCATTGCACCACTTAAGACAAATAGGCTGGAGATGAAAGTCGTCTTCCTATCGACTCGAAGATAAATTAACAATAAGATAAAATATTTATTTTGATGGAGAGTTACTTTAAATGCTTTGATTCAAACTTTTTTAGCCTTAAATATTATTTGAGTGGAAAATTGCTTTTTTTTTTTATCAAGTATTTAAGAGTTAAAAGTTGATTTAAAATTTGCAATTGTTATTTACATTGGATATGCTTCGGGAAAAAAAACATCAGAGTAAATAACATTCTTTATGGTTTCTTACTCCAATTTTTATTTATTTTTGTGGAAATCATCTGTGATTATATACAAGATTATACGAAAAATCAGTCATTCTAAAAAATGCTTAAATAAATCTAAATAAGTCGATCCTTAATGAATGATATTGGTGTAAGATGTTTGTTGAAGTTTTGTTGCAGCACATAGAATTCGCAAAGCATTTGTAAAGATGGAAATTCCAGCTTCAGAGTTGTTCTATGAAGTATAAAAAGTTTTTTAGTTCTAATACTTCTCAAGTAAAGACATCAGGACACTTAAAACCAGTTTTTTGTGTTAAAGTAGGGTAAATTCGAACAAAAAGTGTTTACTTTGATATGCGAACTCCTTGTCAAAATAATTCTTGTACTATACTATATGTATTTTATAACGATGCTATGATATAAATTTTTGACTACTCACTTGCGAGACTGGTAATTCCTGGGATGTCTCAATTGTTTCTGAAGAAAGCTCTTTATATCTCCTAGATGTTGGGCAGTGCAAAGCTTTATGGCCTAACTGTCCACAGTTATGACAGTTTATTGCCAACAGCCGAGAACTTTTAAATGATCTTGATTCGGCAAAAATAGGGCTGTAAATAGAAATATAATTGAGCTATCTTGAGGCAAAAAACAGTAAATTTATTATTCAAATTATGAAATTGCATTAAATAGCATTTTCAATATTTTTGAAAATATGAAACTGTTTATTCTTGCACTATATACAGTTACATATATATATATACATATATATGTGGAAAATATTACTGAACGTAAGGACAGTCCTTCCCTCTGATACAAAAGCCAACTAAATAATTATTACAAATCACTCGTTTGACATGTTTCAGTCTGCATGTAGGCCCTGAAAAGTATATTTTAGTAATTTAAGAGCATTAAATTACTTCTATTGAGCTGCTATGTTTAATGAATATCACTGAAACCACCTACCTGAACGGCAAAAGCCACGATCGTAAAGTGGGCAACGCCCTTCGTTTGTTAATTTAACATGAAGAAACACGCAATCCTTATTTGTGCACTCTCCTTTTGTTTATTAGAATTATATATTACGAGTTTTTGCTTATTATCTTCTTTCTAATAAAATATTTATTATCTTTTGTTTAACTAACCATTAACTGCGTAAAAATAACATTCGGGCATTCTACTCATATCAAATTGATGGCGAAATTCACAGTCATCACCTTTCTTACATAATCCCCTTAACCAATGCTTGCAGACAACTGCTCTTTTACTTTTCATATGCCTATAAGGGCATAACTCTCGAGATGGACATTGCCCGTAGTAATACTTTAAACATACCGAAGATTTTGACTCTATATTTTGCAAAAAATTAACTTTTATATTAAACGGAAATAGTTTTATAGCTTACTATCCATCCCTACAAATGATAAGTAATTGTAGGGATATTGACGGTCAAGCTCTTTTTCAATATCAAATATAATATTTGATACGTCTGATGTTTTTTTAAAATTCGACATATTTCATTGAAAAACATGTGTATTCCAGAGAAATTTTATTTTATATTTTTGAATTTCTCCAGTTCTATTCCAGATATATTTCGTCCACGGTGATTGGATACTTTTGGAATATAGATGATATATTTCAGTTCCTTGTTCATAATAATTAATTACAATGAGATGCGGAACGTTAACCATACATTTGATATGGACACTGAACTTGTACTGCGAATCAATATCGATTATGATGGAACTTTTGCAATAGAAACATCCCATCAGTTTATAGACTTCTTGTTTCATTTACCTCTCCTCTAGAGATAATAAACAATTTAAGCATTTAAGTTTGTTATTATTACTCGTAAAGATAGAAAAAGCGGAAATTGTTAAATTACGTTACAGTTGTTATACATCAGTGAAACCCGCAAGAATACTTTCGTAGAATTAAGTACAATTGCAAATACAAGTATTTACAATTATTCATTCAATATTTACAAGTTTACGTTAATTGAGACTAAACTTTTTAAGATTTGTAAAACAAAAGCCTAAAACAACTATTTAATTTTATTACAACAAAGAATGTTACAGCTTTTAAGTTTTTTGTGACCAAGAGATGTAAAGAAAAGTAATTCTAGGTAAATTTTAATGCTTTAAAGTACTTTTCGCACTTGTTATTCACTATTTACTTCATAGAAAAAAAAGAAGAAGATAAATTTAGCTTGATAAACGGACTATAATATAAAGAGTTTACGTTTGATCAATCTAAAGCAAACAAGAATTTTGAGGATGAGATTACAAGGGCAAGATTTTAAGTTTTTTCATTAAAATTCTCCATTTTAAAGACAATGTATTAATCTCTTTGACTCTCTTCAAAAAATTAAGTGGAGGATATGTAAAGTTTCCAGTGTTCTTTTAAGAATGTCTTAAACTATATTTTGCTTTCGAGTACGTTATGTTTTCTTTCAAACGGCTTAAATATTTACTTTTCTTTTTAATAGCAAGCTCATCGATTGATTGTATCTCTGTTTTTAGGGGAATAAATCGCATAATAGAAAACAATTACCTTATAGAAAATGTACAATATACAGTATAGTCTTAAAAAAAAAACATGGCTTAAATTTGGATTACCTTCTTGATTGAAGTCAAAGAGTTTTGGTATCATTACGGTTCTATTCGATTGAAATACACTTAATGATTGATCAAGTATTAATCTCTCAACAATTTGGTTTGGGTCACCCATCTCTTGCGAACCTAAACTATTGAAAAATGGTAAACCAAGCGCTTCTACTGCTGTAATTCGTTTGTTCGGTGGATAAACTAGTATGTTTTCAATAAAAGGAACAATTTCTGAATAGGTTCTGGTAGAGTCTGAAAGTAGAACTCTTTTCCAAGGATGAGGAGTAATTTGTGGAAATCGAAAATCACGAAACTCGGGATTCATTTGATCAATATCTTCCTTGGTAGGAGTACCTAAAACTTTGATTATCTCCACTAACTGATCAACACTATCGTTTCCGGGAAATAGAGGACGACCTATCATCATCTCTCCAATTACACAACCTACTGACCATAAATCAATTTGAGTTGTATATTTTACGCATCCAAACATTAATTCGGGAGCTCTATAATATCTTGAACATATGTACGCTACACTAGCTTCTCCTGGTTCAAGGAGTTTTGCAGAACCAAAATCGCAAAGTTTTAAAATTCCCGTTTCATCGTTAATTAGTAAATTTTGAGGTTTAATGTCCCTGTGGCAATAGTTTAATCTATGCAAATATGCTAAACCGCGGAATAATTGATAAGTAAAAATTTTTATCCAAATCAATGGCATTGCTCTTTCCCTTTTTGCATAAACTCGTATAGTTTGATAAAGCGTGTAAGGTAAATATTCAATAATCAAGTTCAGATAAAGTTCTTTTGAATTATCGCCGTGAGTATAATAATAATAAAGTAAGTTAATCAAATTTATATGCGTAAGATCTTTCATAATTTGTAATTCTCTGTTTTTATATCGTTTGTCTAGAAGAACTTTCTTTATAGCAATGATCTTATCAACTTTAGTATCACCGCAGTAAATTAATTGAGCTTTAAAAACCACACCAAACGAACCACTACCAATTTTTTCGCGTTTTATCCATTTCAATTCAACAATCTTTTCTTGTTCATTAGCAAGAGCTCTCTTAGACGCATATATCGTTGTTACTTGAGCATGATCAGCAAGTTTATCTTTTCCATTAGCCATACTATACCCTATTAAGGATATTCTTTTTCTCTTCTTTGTTTTTAAGATAATAAAATTTTGAAAAATTGAATGTTTAAAACTTTTCATACACTGAGTTTGTCATTTACATCAAATTATATCTAAAATCAATTTTATTTATAAAATATATTATTTATATTAAATAAGTCTATTTTTGGAGAATTTTTATAAATCAATTGATTTATTGTTATGGATGAATAATACGTTTTATAACACGTTTTTGAAAAAAATATGTCTAGAACCTGTCTAAATCTGTTAAGATAGAAGTTTTCGAATATTATTATTTTTCTGTGGTCATTTTATAGGCTTTTCATAATCTCAAGTAAAAATACATTTTTTTTGTCTAGATTTAATCTATTTAAACTAAAATCGATTAGAAAGACTTGAAATTATAATGGGTTTGAAACATTTGCGCATCAACTCATCTTTTACCAGTTTTCACTTTCTTCGGACTGTTTTCCGTAGGCGTTCACTTTGTTGCGGAAGGTATTTTTGTTACAAAATATTGAATATTTAGTAATTAAACTATCATATTTTGATTTATTTAACATATCTCGCTTTATTTAAAGTATTTTTAAAATAATTCATTGATAGTATGTGATGATGAGTAATGAACAAGCGACGTTTATTGATTTACCTTATTGATTGACATATACGAACGAGTCATGACTACCTGATGTATTTTGTATTTGTTAATTTTTGCTAGAACGATAAACCAAGAGGTGTAATTTTACTCAAGACATAAATTTTACTCATTTTTTCAGTTTTGATACCTCTGTTAGTTCAACATGTCAGTTTTATACTCGTGTATTGCTAGAGGAGATATTATTTTGTGCCAAGAATGCAAAGAAGGCAGTTCTGTGACTTATGAAAATAAACTTCGCAGTATCCTACCAAAATTACAAGCTAAAGATGCTAAAACATCTTACGAATCAAATGGGTGAGTCGATAAGAGTGATTTAGCCATTTTAAGTCACACCTGATTGTATATTACTGAATAACAACATCACATGATACGATAAACTAGAGCATTGTATTTTTTTTCGACAGATTTATGTACCATTTGATGCTAAAGGATGATTTAGCCTACGTTGCTGTAACTGATCCAAGCGTAGGTAAATTAATGCCTCACACATTCCTTGGAAAGGTTTGTGATTCATTCTTTTATCTTAATGAATATATCATTCTTTAAGATGTATCTTGTGTTTAGATCCATGAAGAATTTAGTCAGACTAGTCTTGTTCAGAGAGCTGCTTTTGCCTCACCGTATGAATTTAATATGGATTTTTCACCATGTCTAGCTGCAGAAATGGTAGGATAATTACAAATTGATGATTCATAAAGGCTATTTTAAAGGTTTTAAACGAATTTCTCAGAGACGAGCAACGGAAAACGGATATGGACATATAGCAAACTTGAACAATCAAGTAAACGAAGTAAAAGGTATAATGACTCAAAACATTGAAAGTGTCCTTCGAAGAGGAGAAAATTTAGAGGACCTTGAAGACAGAACAACTGCACTAGAGGATACGGTTAGTATTGTTTCCTTATAGTAATAAAACAATAAAGATTAAATAGTAAATCTAATTATATAATAATGACTTTTTCACATAACAGAGCAGAGTTTTTCAACAAACGGCCAAACAGGTTAGGAGAAAATATTGGTGGCAGAATATGAAAATGCGAATCATTTTGGTTCTGGTTGTCTTAGCTGTCATTGCTGTTATTGTTATAATCATTTGCGCATCGACTGGTGTATTTTCAAAAAAATCCTCGTCGCCTAAAACAACTGTAAAACCATCATCTAATCCTTGAAACAATTACAATTTATTGAAGATTTTAAGTGAAAAGACAAAATTAAGGCTCCGAAACAAATAAAAAAAAAAGAAAATGAAAAAGAAAACAATATGATTTTGATATATTTGGAATATATACTATTTAAGTATACAATTATAATAATGATTTTGTCATATTCAATAACTTATTGAAAGATAAAGAAAAGTCAGTTCAGACATTGTAAAATGTTTTCTTTTTGTATATATATATATATCACAGCACCTGAAAATCACAAGAAAAGTAATACTACATTAAGAAAAAACAATGGAATATTTGACTTAAAAAATCTAAATTATAGTATATAAAATCTAATTGATACAAATTCAATATTATTCTTTTATAATTATATATTTATAAAATATTAATCAACATCTTGACGAATAGCATCCATAAAACTCTGATTTTTCTCTTTCATACTTTCTTGTTGTTTATCATAAGCGTGTTTCTTTTCCTGTTGAGAAAAATTATGATACATTATCAATATTTTAATAATTTTCCTTTATATGGAACTTTTTTTGAATAATACATTCTTACTCTTAATTAACTTAAATTAGTGTATTTAATTATTAAAATTTTATCTACGCCATTCTTAATTGTATACAATTGTGATAGTTATAATTATGAATAATAAGAAAACAATTGAATTGTGAAGTGTTTCTTATCGGTCCATTTCCAATATTAAGTACGAAATTTCCCGTGTGATTAAACGTTTAATTCGTATGCGCATGCGCAATTATTGAAAGTTAATAATAGTGATAACATTCTTTATTTATAAAAATAAAGACAGATAGTCTTACTGTTTTTTTTAAATGTTATTGATGTTCTATAGTTTTTTATACTGAGAACAAGAATACAGAAATCGATCCTGGTTGAGCATTAAAAATAGCATCGACTATTTAATTTATACTAATCAAAAAAGTCAAATATTTCTTTAATATTCCTTTATAAATATTAAATATATAGAACTGATATATGAATTGAATAGGCCTTTTAAAATATCATTCAGTGATTACCATCATATCATTGTTTTCTTTCTTCCAACGTGTATCCAAGGATTCTGAGACTGTTGTTGTATCCTTTGACTAAATTGTAGATGTTATCTTGATTAATTATAAAAGAATTTGTAGCATATAGAAAGAAACGACTTACTGATTGATTTGAATCTGTATCTGAATCTGAATCTGAATCTGCATCTGAAGAGCTTGAGCCTGTATCGTTCTCTGAATCACTCTCTTTTATTGTCGATAATTTATCTCTACTTTTAAAAAAAAAGGGAATTACTTGATTGCTTTTTATTTAATAGGAATAAACATAAGAGAGAAAATAGTATTTACTCATTTTCTCTGTCTGGATCTGCTGCTTGTAAATACTTTTTAATGTCATTATGACCATATTCCGCTGCAACGTCTGCAGCAGTTCTATCATTACTATCTTTACAATTTAACAGAGTTTTCTCCTGCTGTACAAGCCATTTTACGCAATTAAAGTGTCCGCTAAAAAAATTGATTAAATTAGGTTAATTGATTCTCTGTATAAATATATATGACATATATTTTTATTACTGTTTTGCAGCTAAGTGTAAGACTGTTTGATTCTCTCCCAAAGTTGTTCCTGTGAAGGAGGCGTCTTTTTGAAACAGGAGCTAATGAATAATTAATGTTAAGGTCAATAAAAAATTCAAGGTAAGGACGCGGTTACTATCTTAATTACCTTCAAGATATTTGTATGGCCATTTATTACAGCTAAATGAACAGGTCTGTAACCGGTTGGTGAATCCTTCTCAACATCTGCATTATTTTCAAGGAGAAACTTGGTGATGTTTTCATGTCCTATCTCTGCTGCAATCATTATGGGCGTTTTTCCTTTCTCATCTGTCAAGCTTTAACGAACATTCAAAATTTTATAGGACTATTATTCCAATATCAACTTACTGCAATGTTTCTGAATCGTGTTTAATCCATCTTGTTACTAAATCTACATTTTTATCTCTTATTGCAGAATGTATTGAAGGCTGATTTAAGATATCGTCAGCGCTATCTGGGATTGTCTATATATTTAAAATTATAGATAAATTTAGATTTAAGGCTTTATAATAAAGAAAATAAACTTTACACTTTCTCCTTCATCTTCGGAAGGTTGTTGAGCAACTCTATTACGATTACTTCCTAGTGTCGTTGTTGTTACAGCCACCGTTGTACCATCCGTTTCGTCGGTCTCAGTTACTGCTGTAGAACTATTAGTATCCTGAGATGAAACTTTTGCTGAAAAAGAAAGATATAAGTCTGGTTTTTGTGTAGAAAAATGTAAAATTCGTAACTACAATTTGTTGCAAGTTTGTCGTTGGTATCTGACTTAGAGGCAGAAGAGGTAGTAGAATTTTCCATAGGTTCTACGCCCGTAGACTTTTCATCTTTTTTAGAGTCGTCCTTAAATTCAATTGGAATAACTCGAACGTTGTTAGACTCTACTCTTTTAAACTTTTGGTAATTTGATTCTTGAGAGGAAGTGGTATTGCTATCAGTTTTTGAATCGGTAGCTGATGGACAATTTGACCTCTCTGTCGAAGATTGTTCATCAAGAGGTGCTTCTACAGGTTCGACTTGATCATCTATTGTTCTATTAGTTGTGGCATCTTCGGTAGTGCTCTCGTTTCCTATTTATTTTACGATTAATAGTTAAATACGGATTGTATATGAAGAAATTGATCAGTGATGTAGGCTTACTTGCTGAAATAAAGGGTATGCGGGAAGTTACATATAATTTTCTGTAGGTTTTTTTATCATTGTGTTTTGCGGACAACCAACAATTATTTTCCACTTTATACTGAGTCTCTAATTTCATATTTTGAATTAGAACGTTTTCTAATTGCCATTCCGCACCTGCGCAGGAGAAAGGAGTCAATATCACTCCAAAGTAAAGTAATCAATTTAGCTTTCTTTAATCGATAATCAACCGATACTTTTCGAAAATTAATGCTGTATATAGATTATTCATTAAAAAGAATTACCTGGTTTTGTGCTGTCATGTCCTATTCCTATTTTAATAATATGTCCAACATTGGGCGCTTCGAATTCTAATTCATCCTTCTAATTAGTAGTATAAGGTAATTTATAATGTTACTGTTATAAATTTAAGATGGTATTTACCTGTCCCTGCTTGAAAAGCGGGCCACGTGTTAAACTTGTTAGTTGGATTGGTTTTGTTTTTCCGTTTTCACCATGAAGGACTAGTTTGATAGGAGCGTTTGTTCCTGATCCTACTATTGGTGATGTTTCAACCTCAATTCTGTATAACACCTTCTCTGCGTTTGGATCAACATCTTGTTCAATAGGATCGTAGTCATTAATGAGCTCGGTAGTTGTTTGTGTCTCCGTTGTTGTTGTTGTTGTTGTTGTTGCTTTTGCCTTGCGTTCTCCTTTCATTTCTTCCGATAATTCAGGAGAGGAATATTCGTTTCCAATACTTCCGTCTCGCTTAGAAGAATGTTTTGAGTCTGAGGATGACGCATTAGAGGTTAAGGAATAGCTTGAGCCAGAATAGGCGCTTCTGCTCTCAGTCGCTTTAGAAGTTATCGATGAATTCGAGTCGGACTCACTATCACTGTAAAGGTCAGTATTGAGGTTTTCCTCTATAAATAGTAATTTTATATACCTTCTGTCATATGACGCAGAAGACGCAGGTCTTTCAATTGACCTATTTTCTGGAGGAGGTCTTGGAGGGTATGCAGACCGTGGTCTTCTATTTTTGTTTTGATCGTCGAAACTTGAGTAACTACTATGTTGACTCTTGGATCGGGAATCTTTCTCATCAGGCTTGAAAGTTAAATATAATAAAACTATAAAGTAAAATCTCTATTATTCAAAAAGATGCTCAATCTTACCGATTTCTCTTTTATTAAATATTTCCGTCCATGAATATCATAAGCGTATTTCATTTTTTGTTCCTTCAAAATAGTAAAACAATATATAGAACCTAAAATTATTGTAATTGAAATTCAATAGAAACCGATTTCTTTTTGTCAGCGATACTCTCCGGTTTGTTCTCTGCTTCGTCCATGTCTTGAGTTTTTTCCTGGAAATTTAGATTAAAAACACTTTGGTAATTTATTATAAATCGATCTTTTTTTATTACGCTGGCAACGATGAGCCGAGTAGCAACACTAATTAATCTTTTGGCTTCTCCCCTAGATATTGTTGTAGGTGGAGCACTTCTTAAAACTGGATATCCTCCTCTAAGTTTACTGTTAAATAGAGACAAGTAAGGAAATTGTTAGTAAATATTTACAGTAGAATTCTTTGGAATATATTAAGAGGAGCCTGGATCTACCTGGAATTTTTTGGTACATTCCTACTAAATCCATTAGGGTGGCTTTGGGGTTTTATAACCATACCTTTCCTTGTTCTCAAATAATATGATGAATCGAGTTCTAGAGGCTAAAGTTTTATATATATATATATAGATATATATACTTATAAATATTTAATAATTCAAGAAGGAGAGTTAGTTCACTGCACACCTTTTTAGCAGGTTGATCCTAAATAAAAAAAATGAAAAGAGAAAAATAGTTTATAGAGGGATTACAAGTGTTATGAAAAAAAAAACAACAACACAAGATAAATGTGCTATTTGTTTGTATTCATAAGATTGATAATAAAGAATAACAACACACATAGATTCATTAATTAATCTGAGTAGTGTGTGTGCTAATAGGGATACAAAATATTATAGTTTAGATATTATACTCCATAGTTGCCGATGAAAGGAGAGATATTATTAGCCGTATAATTTAGAGTTAATCGGTTTATGAGTATTATATCTTAATGGGGATGGAGAGGCTATCCCCTATTCTTTTAGTTTGGTTTTCCCTATAATTTTACATATTTAATATCTTACCACGAATGAATATTGCTTCATATAACGATTCAATTTCCTTTTTACTATTCTTTCTCGATAAACTAAATCATCGATCTAAAATCAGAAAACAATAATAAGACAATATGAATACTTTAACAATAAAATATTATTAGTAAGAATTATGCTCTCTTCCTAATATAATAGCGAAGAGAGGTGGAAGAGCGGGGGGGGAGGTCGAGGGTGGAAACAAAATATTGTTTTTCTATTAAAAAAAAACCAGAAAAAGCAAGTTAAGCCGTTGTTAAATACATTGTTTACTTTTTTGCAATAAATAGTGTTTCTCTGCCTGTACTAGCTGATGATAAATTACAATTCCATATGGGCAATAAAAAAAAAACATGCACAGTATGCTGGAAGACTAAGAAGAGAAGATCAATTTATAACTAATTCATTTATTCGTTTATTGATTTATTGTCTCGATTATTTTACATGTTCATAGTTTTTTTTTAATAAAAAAAATTAATTTTATTAAAAGGAAACTCAGAATCTTTAGTAGGAAAGCTACTTTTTTAAATATAAATAAGCTATATAAACCATATTACAAAGTCTATAGATATACAACATTTATATAGTATATACTGTATATATATATATATATACATCATAAAAGTTTTGACATAAAATTATTTTACTGTATATCGAAGAGTTTTAGATATTTAATTGGATTTTAATTAATTAGTAGAATGAATTTAAAATACTATTAAAGAAATGGAACATTTCTTATAGAAGTTATAAGAGAAAATTGAAAGCTAAGAAACTTTGAAGTGTATATTTGTACAAGTTAAATAAACCTATTTTCTATTATTAATATACCATATTTACTAGAGTGATCGAGGTGCAAAAAGAAGTTGGTATATAGGTAAAAATCGTTATTTTAACTATAAATATATGAATATAACTTATATATATTTTAATTTATAATGTGATGGAATATAATGGAAACTATTTTCAGCAAATTAGAAAGATGGAGAGTAAAATATGAATAAATTGGTGGGTGTGATGGAATATATATATATTAGTATATAAACTAATATAGATAGATATCTATTATATAGTAAAAGTATAATTTTACTGAGAGATATATAATCAATATATAATAAAACCAATAAATAAAAAAATAGAGTAATCTCTACGATATACTTGAACACTTTTCTATTTTGTTAAATATCATTAGTAGAGGCGAAAAAAGCTTATTAAATTGCTTGAATATTCATTTCTATAGTGATGGTTTATTTTTTTCTTTTTTAAATTAACTAACCCAAAAATTTGTTATAAAAATACCAAAAGTATTAGCTGTCGTCTATTTAATTGATTATTCTCTGTCTAAAAATCAATTTGGGATGGTATTTCCTTTTTAGAATGTGTTTACTCAATCAAATCGGTAACGATACTTACTCTTTTAAATTGAGTCAATTGTACTCGAACGTCATGAGGGGAAAAGTAGTGCTTCAAAGGTCGGTCGTGCAATCCATCGTATTGTAAAGTTGGCCTCTAAACGAAGCGATACATACCCTTTTGTTATCTTTATCTTGAAAAAATTTTCATTTTCTCGTTTACTTGTTGTATGACTTACCCTTCTTATAGGGGGATGATCAAGTTTTGGACAATCTGGCCCTGATAAATCAAATCCGTCTTCTAACCTCTTCAGTTGAAAATAGTGTTTTCTATCATATAAAGTTGCAGTATTAAAGAACAGTCGACTGAGATATTTATTAATACAAACAATTTTTTCGATACAGATTTTATCACATCCTGAGATGTCATGTTACCGCTGGAAGTCTTTTCTTCAGTTATCAAGCAAATTTTAACTATCCTCTCAGGTTATAAAATATTAGGACTAAATGGCCTTTCCAATTTCTTTCTATTTTCTAATCTGCCTCAATGTAACTGCTGTCGCTAAGGACTCAACAAATAAGATATTGGCAACAGATGTCGTTTGCGGAATATTGCTTTTACATAGCGAGTAGCGACATCTATATTAGCGCAAAAGCTACTTTCTGTAGGTTTTCGCTATATCTTTCAATAGCTAGGTCACCTTTAACCAAAATAATATTTGTTAGCCAATCTTTCTTAGACCCTAGTGTTCTCCTGGTTGGCGGATTTCAACTATTGAGTAGAGAGAGAGAGAGAGAGAGAGAGAGAGTTCAATAGAGAAAGCCAATAAGATAATTTGAATCCTCTGTAAATTTTCTTAAAATTTGATATATTTACACTTGTTGAATTTTCCACCCAACGTGCTGGCCACATCTGTTCTAATCAAAGTTCGAACGCCTTTTCACATAAATATTTACTAAACCTAATATAAAAAGCTTGAATAACATAAAACTTAAGGGAAAACTTACGTTCAAAAGTTCAAAAAGAATAGAATATATTTATTTAACAAATTGACGCTAATAAGAAAGTATACTATTAAAAACGTATTAACAAAGTAAAATGAGGCACTTTTAAAGCCCTAATACTACTAATATATCAGTAATTCATGCCTTCTCGTATTGTTTTCTTATTTTTGGCCCCAAAACAAACTCTAGTATATCAAAGAATGTTAAATAAAAATTGTATATTAATGGGCCATAAATAATTGGAATTTTTTTATAGGGTGAAAGTTAACGGTACTTTTAAAAGTATATGCAGTATATACTATATATATATATATATATTCAGTATATATATATAAAATATATAGTAGGTACTTAACATTTTCCTTGTCTTTGTAATTTATATTACCATAAATTCCAGAGATAATTAATATTTATTGTGTTTAAAAGAACGCTTACTTAATAATATGTTCATATTAATTAATATATCCTGCATATATTTGCATTTTAATAAATATATTCAAATATAATATATAAATAATGTATTCATATTTATTAATATATTCAAATACTTTTAAATTACTTTCTCGGGTATAGTAAGACTAGTTTATACAACGTATACGTGTGTATGCCGCAAGAGGGCCTTGACTTTAAATCAGCCAACAGCGTTATCTCAATTTCAATTCTCCTATCGGACAATTATCCAATCTACCTGCCATTTTATAAAAAGGCATTGAAGAGTTAAAAAGGGGAAATGGACGTTGGTTTAGTTAGTATTCTATTACTAAGTTTATTAGTTTTCTCTTCTGGTAAGTGAACTTTGCCTTCTATTTAAACGAAAGAAAAGACAATTGAAAGAGTAATTCGAATTGAATAATTCTTTTAGTAAGAGATAACATAGACGTTCATACATACACGCACGCATATATATATATATATATATATATACTTATACAGTATATACATTCTGTATATAAATAATATAAATACACTATATATTCTGTATATCTATACATATGTTTTTTATAAATACAGCTTCTATTATATCCGTTCGCTTCAAATGCTGCGAAATAGGAAAAAAGTACTACGAACAAAATTTACTTTGCCCCTATCAACTTTTAAACGATACTATGCTTAGGCAACAGTTGATAGATGATAGAGACTTCCAAGTTTGCAGGGTGATAAGTAAGAGAAGGATACGATAATATTATTCATCTTGGTTTTATATTTTTATTCCCTTTTTCATGATAACTCTTCGTATAGGTCAAGTTTGTTGTATAAAGAATTGGAGGAAATTTCAATGTTCAGAAGGTAAAGGTATCGCTTATTCTGGTAGAGCTTGCCCTAAATCCTTCTCTAAACCTGAACTATACGAATCAAAGGTAGGGAAAATTGAAGTATTCTCGTTGTAGGTTTTCCCGCTAAAAGTTTCTTTGAGATATATAATTCATTTATCGTCTTTTTGTTTACTCTAAAAATATCAAAATGATAGCAGACGTTTATTTAGAAATATAATGGTCGTATTATTAAGAGCTCTTGTAAAATCTAGTTTAAATGATCATGATGATTTATTATTTTGTTACAGAAATGCTGCAAATGCTGTCAATTAGGCCTATTGGCTAAAGAAACGTTACGATTAAGTTGCTCACAAATGCAGAGTAAGGTTCCGCATTGCGGTTCAGTCTTCTACGAATGCTGTTCGGGAAGAGAAGAACCAGGAATGGGATCTTCACCTGCTCAATGCCCGGCAAACTGTCGCCAAAAATGCGATCAAAGAAGCGGGAAACCTATTTGCGGATGTTACAAAGGATATAAATTGAATAAGGATAAAGCTACGTGTAATGGTAAAGAGAAACATATATTTATATTTCAACTTCTTTTTCTAATAAAAAAGAAAATGAATGTTTGTACAGACGTTGATGAGTGTGCGAAAAATCCGTGTAAATCGTTCGAAAGATGCCTAAATACCGTTGGAAGTTACAAATGCGAAAAGATACCGACAACCACTGGAAAGACTACGAAGATAACTACTACCCTTAAAACAACGACAGCTAGACCTAGTTGTGGTGCGGGATATTTCTACGATGATACAGAAAAGGATTGCCTAGGTATTTATACAATTTAGGTATTTTATTCAAGTTGGTACGATCATAAAATAACTTAGATAGCGCCATCTATCATTTCGCCCCGGTAAATATTTACCGTTTAAACATAAAACTATCTCTAGCTTTCAAGTCATTACGTAATCTCAATTTATCAAAGAGAATAGGAAAATTAACTTGCTGTTCACAGACATCGACGAGTGCAAACAATCAGATTTACACAACTGCCACGGTGCTTATCAGCGCTGTTGGAACACACCGGGTAGTTTTATTTGTAACTGCCCAAGTGGATTCAAGTACCATTCAAAATCTGGTGATTGTGTCGATATAAATGAGTGTGAAGCTCCTCATTTGAATGGCTGTAAGGCTGGTATGAGATGTGAGAACAATGTTGGCTCTTACAAATGTCGTAGAGCGGCAGGATGCGGAAGCGGCTATACTCTAGATGAGATTAGCCAGGAATGCTTCGGTAGGCCTATTCCTTCTTCTCTTATCATCACACTTGATTAGCAGTCTTCCATTTAAATATTTGTAGATATTAATGAATGCGAAGTTGGAACACACGGCTGCATGATTTGGCAGAATTGTATAAATTTACTTGGTTCAAATAGTTGCATAAGGAAGAACTGTACAGTAGGATATCGGCTCAATTACAAAACTGGAGAATGTTCTTTAATACCGTGTAATCCTGGTTATTCTGCCTTAAAAACAGGAAGATGCGAAGACATCAATGAATGTAAAGCATCGAAAAATCCTTGTTCAGAAGGAGAAGAAGAATGTATAAATACTCCTGGTTCCTTCGTTTGCAAGATTATCCGTACTTGCCCAAAGGGTTTTATATTGGATAACTCGATTACTGAGTTGGACTGCGTCGATTTAAACGAATGTGCTATTAATGGCTCTATCTGCGAGGATTCTAAAATGAAATGCTTAAATACCTATGGTTCTTATATTTGTGAATGCCCCAGAGGATATGCGAAAAGTGGATCATCCTGCGAAGGTTCGGTGAAAAACAAGAAAAATAATAGTTTTATTTATTTTTTGTCCTAACTTTCCCTCTTACTAAAAAAAACGAGATAAAAAAAATAGCATTATTTCTTACGTAGATATCAACGAATGCTTGGAAGAGAGGCGTTACTCGGGGCGAATATGCCCCGAAAATTCGGATTGCATCAACACAAAAGGTTCCTATTACTGTGAATGTAGAATAGGCTTTGCGAAGAAAAACGATATGTGCCAGGGTAACTTTTCATTTCTTCTATCTCTCTACAATTCTAGTATTTTGCTTCTGTTTTAATTAAATTTCAAAACTTAAAACAGATGTTGACGAATGCCAGATAGGAGGAAACGATTGCGAGCAACTTTGCTTTAATAGATTCGGGTCGTACGGTTGCTCTTGTAGGAAAGGATATAGACTAGGAACGGATCGTAAATCTTGTATAGATTATGACGAATGTAAAACTGGTCCCTATCCTTGTTATGGATTATGCAAGAACAAAGCAGGAAGTTTCGAATGCAGTTGTCCATCCGGTTATAAATTAGATTGGAGTGGTAGAATATGTAAGGATATCGACGAGTGTCAGAGCAGAAATGCCTGTCGTTACAATCAGCTCTGTGTCAACAAGAAAGGTTCGCACACTTGTGTAAGTAAAGTTTGTCCAAGGGGATATTCAAAGAAATTAGCTTATGGGCGAATTAGCTGTATTAATAGGGCGAGAACGTTTTGCAACAACAGAGGGGGTAAATGTAAAAGGAAGCCATGGAAAGTTGAATATCACTATTCAAGCTTCGCTGCTGAACATTCAGCCGTTCAAGATGTATTTTCCATTAAGGGTCCTTTCATTAAAAGAATTTCGATTAAATTTGAATTTGGAGTTGAATATTGCCATTTGAAAAATGGTACTAAATTGGATTTGGCCTCATATTTTAGACTCTACGTGCATCCGAATCGTTCTCACGAAGCTATATTGAAAACTACGAGGCAGTTACCATCCAACTCTGAGATATCTATAAAAGTTCTTATGCACAAATATTCAAAACAAAGAGGTCAAGTGGATCGTTATGTTTCCATGGCAGAGCATCATCTCATTATGTTCGTTACGAAACTCCCTTGGCCAGTTAGTAGAGTTAATAGAAGAAGACGTAGATACTACGCTCTACACTAGATGGCAACACTTGAAGATCACCTAAATATCAAAAAGATTTTCTACGATTTATTGTACTAAAGCTATGTATTGTACTCTTTATCTATTATTGATGACTTTCAAATAAAATTCTGTAGATAAAAAATATATAGTTGTTTCTGGGAAGGAAGTTTTATTGTTCCTAGCTAAATAGTATTAGCAAAATACTAGGCAACGAATAGCACAAATCAATCAAGATTTTCAATAAGTATTACTATTCGATTGTTACTAAATTTGGGTGTGCTCTGAAACAACTAAATGAAGAATTTATACTTATAAAAAGCATTTATCGTCTCCTATTATTGAAAAATGGCTAACAACAAAGGAAATAGTTTAATTTTTTACATGTTCGAATTAAATACAAGCTGTAGAGCTGTATATATACTTATTGAAGAGCTTAACATTGAAGCTACAATTCAAAAGATCGATATGAGAAAGGGTGAACACTTAACAGACGATTTTAAGCAGGTAAATTTTCAAAAATGAGAAAAAAATATATAAAAGTATTTGTTAAATTCATTTGTTTGCCTTTTCATTGAAAAGAATCAGTTTTCAATCCTAGTGCACCTCTAAACCTCATTAGTCTTTCTCTTCGCCCCATTTTCTTCAACATTTGCGTTGCAAGTTTAAAAAGAGATTGTGGGAAAATCTTATTAAAAGGTTATATATCTAACAACCAGATATTGGGGGAATTCCAGTTATTTTTTTATCTAATATGCATATAAAAGAGAAATATGAATAATTTATCAAAGAAATAGGTAAAATTAGAACCCTTCAAGATTGTAGAATAGGGGGCTTTTTTAGACAAGATAAGGAAAAGGGTAAAGGGACAAAACAATTATAAAATAATTTCATAGTTGTGTGCATTACTGTTATATATAATTCATAGTTCAAAAATATCATTATTAACTGATAAAGAAGTTCCTACATGGGGTATTTCTCTATTATTATTCTCGAAATAGTGTTCAATTTACTATAGCAATGCTATTCAACGTTCATCAAAAGAATATAATAAAAATTTGATAAAAATTAAATCTATTTATCCATTTTAATAGAAGAAATGAAATATGCAAATGACTTTTTAGTTATATAAGACAAATAGATAACATAATTTAAATCAATAAAGAGTATTTCAAATATTTAAAAAAAATATATATACATTACACTTTGTAGATAAGTCCTCTAGGACAACTGCCTGTTATGATCGATAATGGATTAAAATTAAGCGAATCGTGAGTTACTATTTTAGTAATATTAGGTTGACTTTTATAGTGTTCGAAACTCAGATAAGACAGGAGAGAGATAAACTGAGATAGATGCATCATATATAAATTTAAATATATATATATTTATTTTTTTAAAGTTGCTACTATTTAATGCTGATCTGACAAAAAAATAAAAGACAACCTTAACATTTTAGTAAACAATTTATTTTGTGCGTTTTTCAACATTCTATGGTTTCTATTGCAGATCGGCTATCTTATGTTACTTGGTTGAACAGTACGGAAATGAGGAACAACAAAATAAATTAATGGGCATCAACGATATTAAAATAAGAGCAAAGATTCAAATGGCTCTTTACTTTAATGTATCACGTTTCTACAAACCTGTCGCAGACTGGTTGGTGCGTGTTCATTATACTATTTACATGCAATACCTTTTCAAATGTCACTATTTTCAATAACTTAGTCGAATATCAACAGTATTCTTATTAAACATAACATGACGTTACATTATTATTTAACTACGTGACTTGAAATATTTTATCATTTTATGAAAAATTTAAAAGCTTAAAGTTTTCATCTATTTGTTCGATAGAGACCTCAAATCTTTAGAGGAAGCCGACCAACTGAAGGAGAATGCCTAAAACTTAAAGAGGCTTTGAGGCAGTTAAACTCTCTTATAAAGTCGTATTCAAAATACGTAGCCGGAAGTGATGAACCGACTGTAGCCGATATTGCGCTGTTTTCGTCCGTTTCATTCTTGCAAGTTCTCAATTATAACTTGTTGCAATACAATAGTCTTTGGAATTGGTTGAAACGCTTGAAAAAGAGCTCTTTAGAATTGCCTATTGGAAAGAGTTTGATCTCTTTACAGGAATGGCAGGAGGAACTAAATGCTAAAAGCAATGAAAACGATTGCTAAATTTTTTTTTGTAGATAAGAGAAAATTATTATTAAAATGCTAGTTTATCTTTAAAAAATACTCTTCTATTCTTTATTGTTTTTATAAAGGCATGTACTGCAAATAATTTGCAATAAAGATAATTTCTATAGTTGCTAGATGTTGAAGAATTGAAACAGAAGTAAAATAGAATGTCCCTGAAAATATTTGCTTATTTTCTTACATTGAAGCGTTTTCAAAAAACCGACCGATTAGGCCTAAAGAATGATGAATCATGCCGAATTCGAGAAATAAGAAATAAATACATTTGACATTGTCATTTTTTGATAGTTGAATATTAATTATAATGAAAATTTATCATGTTGGCTAGGAAATTCCTTGTTTTTTATTGTCTTTGGAAATGTATTTGTGCGATTTATTGCTTTCATATTAATTATCGTATCGGTTTAAAATAACCAATAATAGTTTACCTGTTTATTCTATTTATTCATTAATTAGATCATCATATTTAGCAAATAATCAAAAATCTTGCCGATTATAGTACACTTATTATAATCACTGAAATAGTGCAATAATAATAATAAAATATGAGACGAATAACAAGATCATATAATTAGAAAAGGGACTTTTTAAATCTGTCTGCGCATGCGTGGGTATTTGCATTATAAAATATCTTCTATTGCTATCACTTCTGCTCTAGCTTGCAATTAGTAACATGGGTTCATCGGATAAGCCATCTAGAAAAAGGAAACACAGAAAGTCGTCTAGCAGTTCCACGACAACTTGCCTTAGAAAATGGATAAGAGATAATAATCTTACTCAATGCACTGGTCCAAGACCTTTGGATAGAATGCCCTTAAAAATTTGGCTGTAAGTAACAGATTTCTTTATAGAACAATCAATTATTATTTTTCTTTTTATATTAAAAGAACCAAAGTATTAAACGAAAAAATTGTACCTGGTGTTGTATGGATTGATAAAAGTAAATTAAAGTTTCGTATACCTTGGAAGCATATGTCAAGATCGTCGTTTGACAAAGATCGAGATATGGAATTATTTAGGATGTATGCTCAACACAGTGGAAAGCAGGATAAAGATTGCAAACAATGGAAAACCAATTTCAGATGTGCTTTGAATTCACTAAGATCTATTGAACGAGTAAAAGATGAAGACCAAACAAATCAGGATGAAGCCTATAGGGTTTTCCGTTTCAAAGAACAAATAAGTAAGTAACTAACTACACTATTGTTATTAAAAATTTAACTATATATATATAAGCAATGTATATTGATACAAATACTTATTAATACGTTCTATAATAATATTTCGCATTACAGATTTCGAAGTCGAAACTGATTGCATAGAACATACTGAAAGTGCCACTGACGGAGCAAGTTATCCGGTATCGCCCATCATAGACGAATGTGTGAATTCGTCTGATAACGAATCTGATGACTTTAGCAATGTTATTCTACCTGAAGGTTTCTCATTAAATTCCCCTATGGATAGTATAGATATACTATTTAGCTGTCAACATCAAGATGATCAAAATGAACAATCGTTATACACAATACCAGATTTCGATTCGATTCTGGGCTGTTAAAATAAACATGAAATAGGTCAAAAACATTCTTTCATGTGATTTTAAATTGTACATAATAATTTTGCAATTGTTTTTTATTGAAATAGTACATATATTTTAAAGTTGTGTGTTTAAAGCTTACACTTACTTATACCTAGAAAGGTAGTTTTTTTTAATATTAAATAGTGTTCTGTTTTCATTTATTCGAATTCCAGTCCTTATTTATAATAAATATAGCATTGTAACATATGGTTCAATTAAAAAATTCGCTCTCAATTGTCACTGTTTATTGAACGGACAAGAAAACAATAAAAAGAAGTTTGTTTGCAAAATAATGCTCTTCGTTCTATTATTCATACCTTTCCCGAAAAGCCTTATGCGTAGGTCACAGAACGATATAATGTGAATGTCAAATTGTTAACGTAACTCTGAAAGCATAATATTTATTTATTCATTAGTTACTTTTCTAATATCTCTTTCTGAATCAAAGTAGCCCCTTTGTAAACTTAAAGATGGTACCAGCATATTCATTTGACTTATATATTCGTTAGCTTTTTTAATTTTTGCTGCATGCTTAATCTTTGCTAACTCCCAATTTTGTTTAGATATGTCGCCGTTTTGAAAATTTTCATATTCAAGCTTTAAAATTTTTAATGCATTTTTTCTAGTTGATACAGCTCGTTTCCTCATTTCAATCCAGTCAGCTGTCGCTTCATTTTTAATAAGAATTTCATTCATCTTAGCTGTCATGTGATCAACGTATGGAGACTCGTAACCGTACTTTAGGGGTTTTCCAGCTCCCTATAAATAAGTTTTTTTATTCATTCATATAACCATATGACTATGTATAACCTTCAGGTTTTTCATATCGGTTTGTTTGAGACTTTGTTCGACGAGACTGTTGACCATACTATCGATTCCACCAGAAAAACTCATGGTTTTTTGTGAATATTTTGAATTTTTGCTTTTGTTGCGGGGTGATTTTTGTTTAGATATATCATTCTTTACAATTTCGAATGCCCTATTAAATTCATTAACAAGCTGCAAATTGTTTGAATTACGTCTGACCATTGTTTGATGAGCTGACATTAACTCTTCCATAGCACATCCCGGTTTGAGGTAAAACATTTCATAATATTTTGAAGCATTCGACGAATAGAGAGAACTCGGCGATTTTTGAGAGAGAACCCACATCTGGAATTATTAAGACTAAAGCATTAGAAAATAAAGAATTTATCGAGAAATATATTAGATCGTATTTCTTTTACATGAAATATAGACTGCTTTCTGATAAGGCTATTCATTCTGCCCAAATATATAATCAAAATCAACTAATTTATGAAGAATTGAGAAATACGCATGCGCAAGAATAGTAACCGTAAAGGCCAATATAAAGAACGAATTATTAATAATTAATATTGATGTTATAATTAATTTTATAACTATTTTTAAATGTATTTGTAAGCAAATAATTAAGAATAATCACAAATTTTACATTTAAAAAAAATATAAATATCCGAATATACTTCAATGAATATATATAATAAAAATAAAAATAGATATATATGTATAGAAGAAACTTTTACTAGATAATATAAAACTTTATCGCTTTAGCCGATAGATAACTAAATACAATATACATTCCAATATATATGTGATTTGGATATTTTGTAACTCAAAGGTTTCGTTTCTTTTGTTTGTTCATTCAGATAACAAATTCCAGTGTTTACATTCCTATGGACAGAAGAGCAACTTCTTGTTGTTAGACATTCGCTAAGACATTCTAAATCTGACGCCGTTTTCAATTTAATAATATTCCAATTTTCTAGAATTCTATTCAAGAATGTTTGCACTGGACAATCTGTTATATTAGAATCAATTATTAATATACCAAAGCTATACACACTAAAAGTGTACATACTCTTGAAACATTCTTCATTTCTATTGAAATATTTGTAGGAAGAATGATGATGGTAGTGATTCGGTTTTGTTTTTCTACTTTCCATACTTAGATAGCATTTCTTAGATGTTTTTGAATATTCGGCGGATCTGAATGAGATAATAAGAATTCATTGTTGTAAACTTTTCTATTAGTTTTTATCTACCTGCAAATAAAGTTGGCGGTGAGACACGAATACAAGCAAGACTCTTCTGTTTGCTTATTCAGAATCTTTTTATTATAGCCGATTAAATATTGATTGTTGTGCGAAGTAAAACAGCTATAATGATTCGAATCGTCTTCACATGTTTGCTCGTAATAAATGTAATTGATACTGTTCTTTAAATTTTTAGCGTTTTGCGAAGAAGTGTATCTACTTAAGTAGCATTTTTTTTGTAGTTTGTGATAGTTAAGCGATCTGAAATGATTAATCGATTAGATATCATTACGTAATTCTTATAATTAAGACTTACTTGCACAAATTAGGCTTATTTAAACACAGTTTTAAACATTCATCCTCCGATGAAACCTGTTTCACTAGTTCGTAAGAACCAACAAGATAACTATTCGCATATCTCTTATGATAACAATCGGGATTACAGCTAGATTTCTTTTCGAAATAAACGTAGCTGTTATGATTGTTGAATGCTTTTGGATAATGTTTACTAGTTGATTTGCTTATATAGCACATTTTGGTTTTTCTATTGTAGTTTGCAGATCTGAAAAACGCATAATATAAAAGTTAAAATCATAACATAAAAATATTATTTTTAAGTTTCCATCTGAGAGAAAAACTTACTTGCAAAGAGATCTCTTACACAAGAATAGACATTGTTCCTCCGTTAGGCCAAATTTGGATAAGTAATATTTTTCTTTGAGATATTTTCCGTTGACATGATTAAAACAGGGATAATTTCTAGCGCAAATCTTTTCCCAGTATTTATATTGAGTATTTTCTTTCCATAATAGAGGTTTTCTATTGTGTGTCTCCTCGCTTAGATAACATACGTTTGTCTTCTTATTATAATATGCCGACAAACATGAAAATTTCTCCTCTCTTAGACATAATTGTTTGCATTCGAGCTCATTCTGGACTTTAGCTTGCTTTTTATTCTGTCCTAATAAATATCTATTATTGTGTTCAGTAAAGTAGCATTCCGGTTGGCAAACGTGCTTCCTTTCCCAGTAGATTCTATTTTTCGATAGCTGATATGAATCGGGTTTAGATTTCTTAGTTTCTCTTGAAATATAGCAAATTTCCGTATCCTTGTCATACTCAGCAGATCTGATACAAAAAATCAACACCACCGTTATATAGTACTCTCAATAATTTCCAAATAAACATTATCAACTCACCTACAACCTTTAACCGATTTGAGGCAAGACGATTTACAATGCTCCTCCGATGAATCGGATATCGTTTCAATATGATGATTACGCAATGATCTATAAGGGTATTCATCAAAGCATTCATCACCGCAGTCAATGTGCCAATGAATATGAGATTTCGATTGTTGAAACGACGAATACTTAGAAATTCTTGTTTCATCGTGTAAATTGCATTGTTTCGTTTTGTAATCCCAATCTACCGAACTAAATATAAAAACAATGTAACAAAAGATTAAAAGAAATAAATTTAAAAGATCTAATTTCATTTAATAATCTTACATGCAGGAACCAAATGGTTTAGTTTTCAAACAAGTTTTAACGCATTCTATTTCCGACTTTGTTTTTAATGAATCAATTTGGTGGGATGATAAGAAATATCCAGGGAATGGTATGGCAATACATTCTATAATTGTCGTAAAGATGAAAGAGTGAAATGATTTCCCTTTTTTTATTATGATTAATTTTACCTGGTTGACAATAATCTTCCTTTTCAAAGTAATTGTAATAATCATTATCTTTGTAGAATTTTGGATGAGAGTCTTTCGTTTTTCTTGATAGATAACAAGTCTTTGTTTTTTTATTATACGAGACAGATCTAAATGGATCATTACAAAAGTTATATGTTTCAATTCAATTATAAAGTCTATAATTAAGTTACAAACTTGCAAGGTACTTCTCCAATTATACATTGTTTTACGCATTCGTCTTCAGTCTTGTCAGTGTATGTGTAAAAATCATCATCCATATATCTATTTGCGTAAGTTTTAAAACACGGATAGTTACTTTTGCAGATTTTGTGATAATGGCCAAACACTTTATGATCTTTAAAGCTTTCGTGTTTAGTGAATTTTGATTCTGAACTTAATTTACATTGCTTCAATTTACTATCGTAATCGAATGATTTACAATGAAATTCGTCAATTGTATAACAAGCCTCCATACATTGTAGAATGGTATGCTTTTTTAAAATTCTATTACTGTAGCCTGATAAATACTTTCCCATTGAATATTCGTAATAGCAATTAGAATCGCATTCGTGATTTCTGTACCAATAAACAAAGTTCTTGTTTGATTTAAATTCATCTTTCTTGGTTATGTGGGTTTCCTCAGACAAATAGCATATTTCTGATTTTTTATCGTATTGTATAGATTTACAATAACTGTTTTGTAAACAGAAACTTTTACAGTTTTCTTCTGTATAACCAACAATTTTTTTATTATATTTTATAAGGTATCTGCCCTGAATTGAATTGAAGCATCCGCATTCCATTCGCCAATATACATAATTGTTTGAATTTTTGAATTTTAGCGGGCTTTCCTCTTTACTGGCCAAATTAATATAACATGAGTCAGTCTTTCCGTTCCTTTGTACCGATCTAAAAGTAGTTGAAAGTTTTGAATGGTAATAAAGTTTTGTTTGAATATAAAAATTGAATATATAAAATCATCTTACCTGCATTTTCCTCCAAATGTAAGGCATAATTTTAAACACTCCAAATCTGATTTTATATCGTCATACTTCTTTGCATAGCTACCATCAAGGTATCTATTATCGTATCTATTCAATTTGCAATTTGACAAACAATGTTTATTTTTCTCAAAGTAAATATAGTTCTGATGTTTGATGTAATTCTTCTTTGGACTTTCGCTTCTTATTTCTTTACTTAAATAACAGATTTTAAGAAATTTATTGTATTGAACTGAATGACAATTTCTATTCTGTAGGCAAGTTTCCAAACAATTCTCCAACGATAAGGATGGTAGGCTGGTACTTTCGTGGATGTTTAATTTTATGTTATCGTATGCTTCATAGCATGGATACGAATGGCAAACTTTTTCAAAATACCAAAGATTTTCAACATTAATTTTGAATGGAGAATTGGGTGAATCTCTTGTTTTTTCGCTCAGATAGCATATATTATGCTTACTGTCGTAACTGGCCGCTTTACAATTAAAATCTTTGGCCAAAAAGCAAGCTTCTTGGCATTCTAGGAAAGTTCTATTCTTTATTATCTTTCTTTTAGCTTGAAGCAGATGTCCTCCCTTCAAAGACTTTATGTAGCAATCTAAGAAAAGTAATAAGATGTCATTTTAGATATTAACTCTTTTCATTACAAAAAAATAATATTTACTCGCATGGCAATCAGATCTTCTTTGCCAATAAATGTAGTTGTGACTACTTTTGTAGTAAAGAGGCCTAGTATCTTTAGTTTCCAACGAAAGGGAACATAGTCCAGTCGATCTATCATATTGAACAGATGCGCATTTGTAGTTTGCATTCAAACAAGCAACTTTACAATCATGAGCATTCTTTTCGAAGCGCTCTTCAACATTTCCCTGTTCTAGATACCAGCCTTCATATCTTTCAAAGCAGTCATCTAATAAAGTTCATAAAAGTTAGCAATGATACTATTAATTTTCAATTAAACTTACCTGAAGCATCAATCAGTCCAACAGCAATGAAAGTTAGCAGCCATATGCAAGTTAAAAGTTTTAAAGAATTCATTGTTCTCTACTTTGAAGCAAAGGAACGAATGTGTCCACTTCTCCAAAAACAGACCACTTTTATAGTTTCCCGCCCTGAACGTCAATTGGTCAGAACGGGTAAAAAATGCCGAGTCACAGTTAGACCCTAAAAATTTTTCCTGACGCTGCAAGAAAAAAGAGGGCTGAACGATTCACCGGGGCCCTCAACTACACATTCTAGATATCTTTACGATAGAATTGGTTATATACGTATAACCAACTAAAGTTGAAGACTTTCGGTCATAAACGTCCCGTTTTATGAACCGTCTCATTTACATTGTTAGTTGATTTTTGGCTGAAGTTAGCATAAATTTTCTTTAAAAAGAGTTTGTAAACTTGTTTACCCTTTAAGAAGTAACTATTACAAAGATACAATCAATTTGTTAATAAAAAACAAGTATCTAGATGAATAATTACTTTTAATTAAGGATAAGAATTATATAGATATAGATAAGGATAATTTAAAATAATAGCTACGCCTTCTATTTAACAAGCTTTTATTCAAAATATATCTAATAAGTTGAATAGTTTCAGTGACTACAAAGTACATTCCAATAAGTGGACGATGTTGCAGTATGAAAAGCATCCGTTGCAGTATATTTTGTTACTTGATGTAAATCGCATCTTTTGGTTACTTCATTTCTATCAACTGATAAACAACCAGGTGTAATTAGGCATTCGCTTATACATTCAAGATTAGAAATTGTATAGAACGATTTTAAATCGTAATTTTCCAATTCTTTATGCAATTGTGTATCAATGGAACAATCTGTTAGTAAAAAAATGAAAACAAATCTATCATTTCTATTTTTAGTCAGTTTCTTAATGGAAATTTACCTAATTTACATTCCGATTTACGATGATAATAGATAAATTGACTATTATCTTCATAATTCGAAGGTCTAGTAGTTTTGCTTTCTTTACTTAGATAACATTTTTTAGTAGAAATAGAAAATTCAGCAGATCTACAAAAAACACAAGATAAGACATAATCGTTTAATAACTCTGTCGTCGAATAAGAGAATTTTAGTAATATACCTGCATATGAAATTCTTTGTTGTTAAACAAGCTTCTAAACACGATATTTCAGTTTGATCAGAAAGTGTTTGTGTATTATAGCCATTTATATGTTTCTTTTTATATTTTTCGAAGCATTTAGAACCTGGACTGGAATTCATTTTACAATTTAATTCATATAGTGAATAATCTTTGTTTGTACGTAACAATTCCGGATTAATATTGAACATTTTACTTATAACGCATCTACTAGTTGACTTTTGATATTCAAACGACCTACACCATTCAAAGTAGGTTATGCATAGATTTAGACAATGCTCTTCGGAAGGTACTATTTTTGAGTGGTCATTAAATCCTATAAGGTATTTATTAGAAACCTTCTTGAAATAGCAATTAGGATGACAAGATTTCTTCTTTGGTAGATAAACGTAGTCGTTAGTACCAGCAAACGATACAGCAGGTTTTTCATTATCGGGCAACAAGATCAAGAAACATTCCTTCGTGGAAATTTTATAATTTATCGCGCTTGTATGATGAAAAAGAAAATAGAAAGCTTTAGTTAACGACAGTAATTTAATTCTAAATTGTACAACTAACTTGCATATAGCCATATGGCACCATCGTACACATTCTTCCTCACTTAGATCAGTCTTTCTGTCGTAATACTTGTTTAAAAACTGTCCTGGATGTCTGTCGAAGCAAAGAAAGTCCTCTCTACATACTTTATCCCAATAGATATATTGGCTACTTGTTGACCAAATCCAAGGTTTAGAATGTTGCGTTTCGGTACCCAGATAGCACGTTTTCGTTCTTTGATTATATTCAGCCGATTTACAAGATGATAAGTATTCAGAGAGACATAACTCTTGACATTCAAACTTATCTACTACTTGAACGGTTCTGACATTCTGACCCATAAGGTAACGATTGGTATACTTGATCATGTAACAGTCGAATCGGCATATCTCTTTCCTCTCCCAATATATCTTCGTCTCGGATGGTTTATAACCTAATGGCTTAGTTATACTATTCTCCTTAGACAAGAAGCATTGATTCTTTGTTTTATCGTATTCCGTAGACCTGATTTTCACTATTGCTTTAGAATTTTGCAAAATACAATCAAAAAAACTATTTTATATAAACCTGCAAGTTTCTTCAGAATTTATGCAATGCGAATTGCAATCGTCCTCAGATATATTTTCAATAATTGAATAATCATATCCATCTAAAGATCTGTAGGGGTGCTCCTTAAAACAAACATTCCCACAAGACACATGAAAGTGCATTGAAGCAATTAAAGTCCTAAACGATCTTGGCTGAGAAAAACGAGTTTCCTTATGTAAAACACAAGTGAATGTATCTTTAAACCAATCGACAGAACTGTTTAAAGTAAATTATTAATTTTTCATAATAATAAGAAAAGTAAAAATTATCTTACTTGCAAGATCCGAAAGGTCTACGGGAGACACACATTTTAATACAATCCATTTCGCTGTCTACCTTCTCACTCAAAATATATTCATCTTTAAGATGATAACTAGGAAACGGAAGTACTTTACAATCTAAATTTCGTAATGATATAATATGTTTTATTATTGTTGAGAGAATAATAAGAAAGTAAATTACTCGGTTGACATTCATCAAGCTTTTGGAAATAATTAAAGTTTTCATTATCAACAAAAGAATCGGGATTTGAATCTTTAGTTTTCCTTGAAATATAACACTTTTCTGTATTTGAATTGTACGATAAGGATCTGAGATTTAAAATTGAAATTGTTTTAAATTGCTATTCAATTTTGAAATATTCTTTTTGTTAATTAATTACCTGCAAGTTGTTTCGCTAAGAAGGCACAGTTGAATACACTCTTTTTCACTTTTCCCGCTAAACTGATCAGTTTTATCCTCAAGGAACTTTTTGGAATAAAGTCTAAAACAAGGATATTTAATTGGGCAAACTTTATGAAAATGCTCGAGATTGATATGTGATAATTTCATTTCTGGTTGTGTATCTTTTGATTCTATGCTAAGTACACACTCCCTCTTTTCTCGATTATAGTCGATTGAAAGACATTCAATATCTTCAGCAATGAAGCATTGTTCTAAGCATTTAATGCTTGGAAAAGGTTTAATTCTAATGGTATTAAATCCAAGTAAATACTTTTTGTAACTGTAGTCAAAGTAACATTCTAAATCGCATTTCTCACCTCTTTTCCAGTAGACATAATAAGGGTTTGATACAAAATTTTCAGGTGTTGTTCTATGAGTCTCCGTATTGAGATAGCAGAGTTTTGTTGACCTATCATACTGTACTGACTTACAAAGTATTTTCGAGGTTAGGCAAGATGCGCAACATTCTTCTTCGGTTCTTCCCGAAATAGTTTCTTCACTATTAATTAAGAATCTACCATCGTACATTTCATCGAAACAAGGTAATTGAATTTGAGGAATTTTACATATCTTATGGTAATAATCAAAAGAGTCGCTCGGTTCCCAAAACTGCGATTTAGTATCGTTAGATTCGCTACTTAATCTGCATTCTTTCGTATTTTCGTTATATTCAAATGACGAACAATTAATTTGGTTATTAGTTAAGCATTCTTTAATACATAGGTGTTTATTAATCGATATCAGAACTACATCGTCAAAGCCGATTAGACGCCGCTTTTGAAAATGTTTAAAATAACAATTTGGTTTGCATTCATCATTTCTTAGCCAATAGACGTATTTATCGTCATTTTTAAAATAAATTGGTGATGTTTTATGAGTTTCAACGTTCAGATAACAAATATTCTCATCTTTTTTGTAATGTGCTGATTTACAAAAGAAATCGGCTGTTAAACAATAAATACGACAATTTTCCTCATCTAAACCATGAAGTGCTTTATGATGATTTTTCAGATACTTTCCAGTATGAGTATCAGTAAAACAAGGATATTCAGGTTCTGGAGCATAGCAGATTTTTTGGAAATGCTCTAAATTTGTATGCTCTAAAAAGGCATCATTCTTAGTGTCGTTGCTTTCACTGCTTAAAATGCATCTTTGCTTGTCTCTATTATAGTCAATTGACAAACAATCTAAATCAGATCTGATCAAACATTCTTCAAGACATTGAAAACTTGAATAAGAATCAAAAACCACAGTATTGAAACCTAGTAAATACTTTTTAAAAAAGTATTGAAAATAGCAATTTTTGTCACATTGATCATTCCTGAACCAAAAGATATATTTATCAGAAGATTTGAATAAGGATGGTTGCGTTAAGTGAGTCTCTTCGTTCAAAAAGCAAGTTTTTGTTTCCAGATTGAACTGAGCGGATTGACACTTAAACTCGGCGGCTAGGCAAGATCCGAGGCATTCATCTTCTCCTCTTTCAGATATCAATTCTGCATACAATTCAAGATGTTTCCCGGGTATTGAATCAAAACATCTGCAATCTGCAGAAGCTAGTACAGCTAGTAGAATGAAACTGCGAAGAAAATGCACTTGCCCAACCAGCCGCATTGTACAATTTATTGCTACTCTTGAGCAACTGTCTGTTCAATTTCTATACATATCGAAGTTGCAACTTAAAAAATTGCAGTTAATTTAAATGTATGACTTGCATAACTTTTAAATCAACAAATTAGGCATACAGTAATCATGCTTGAGTATTAAAAAAAACTGTTCTTAGGTATTTAATTAGGTCATTTATTAAGTTAATTAAAAAATACTTAAAAGCTTAAAAATTGAAATTAAAAAACTAATAAAAATGCATTAATTAAATTATTAATTAATTATCAGCACATCTTATGGTAATGGTCAATAAGATGATGTTTCTTAAAATCGAGAGGCTTCGTATCCTTTGACTCCGAACTCAGTACGCAATTTTTCGTCAAACCATTATAATCAACTGATAGACAGTTGAATGTAGCAGTTGTAAAGCATTTCTCCAAACATTCTTCTCTACTTAGGGGATTTATCATCAGTGTATTATGACCCAACAAATATTTCTTACGGTAAAACTTAAAATAACAATTAGGATTGCATGCAATTGATCTATCCCAATAGGTATAATAGAAATTCGTTTGGAAATGATGAGGAACTGTAAATCTTGTTTCGTCGGATAGGAAGCACACTCCCGTTCTGATATCGTATTGAGCCGATTTACAATTAAAATCGGCTGTTAGACAAGATAGTTTACATTCTCTTTTTGATTTTCCATGAAGGTATCTGTTGAATTTAGTCAGATATTTACCATTTAACTGACTAAAGCAACCGTCGCATTTTAACTGCCAATATTCAAAATCACTAGATGATTTACACTTAAATGGACTTTCAGCCTTGGTTTTCAAATTTATAAAGCATTCATTCGTCTTTGAATTTCTTTGAACAGATCTATAAATTTCATAAAAGTTTTAAATTTCACATATAATATTCATAAAAGAATAGCTTACCGACATCCATCAGGATTTTGATAGCACAATTCCAGGCATTTTAAGTTAGAAAAAACAGAATCATACTTGTTTATATAAACTCCATCTAAATATAGATTGTTTGAATACTGTAAATTACAAGATGTTGAACATTCAGCACTTTTTTCGTAGTAGACGAATTTAGTGTTATGGATGGTATTTGGAGGAAAAAACGATCTAACAGTTGAATAAATATAACATTTTTTTGTATGTTTGTTATAGTTTGTTGAACGGCAAAATTTGCTTCTCAAACAATTTTCCATGCAATCTTCTGGCTTTGCAACAGGTAGAATAACTGCTAAACGCTGTAGTTTTATATCCTCGACAGCGTTGAAACAGGGATAAACGGGGCAAACTCTTTCGAAATACCAACGATAAGGTTGCAAAGTTTGGAAAATCGCCCCATCTCGATCTAAGCTATTCAAATAGCATGTACTGGTTGAAGCTTTGTAGTTAATGGATTTACATTGAAAACTTTTTTCAGTTAGGCAGTTTTCTTGGCATCTTAATTCATTTATCATAGATAATGTTTTCACAGGCGTAGCAACCAGAAAGCTATCATGAAATGGTTTCAAATAACAATCTATTCAAAAGACAGTAGAGATAAATTACTATAAATAAAAAATGTATGAACATCCTACTTAATAAACATTCTGGTTTTCTCTGCCAGTAGATATAGCTGTAATTAATTCCGTATTCTAATGGAATAGTATCTTTCGTTTTATCAAATAGGTAACATGTTTTAATTGGTATATTATACTGAAGAGATTTGCAAACAAATTTAGCTTCAAGACAGCTAGCCTTACATTTATTTATGTAGCGAGTATAAAAAGTACGAATAGCGAAAGAAGTTGTTAAATATCTTCTGTCGTATCGGTCATAGCAGACACCTGGCATACGAAAACCGGTGACAAATTTCAATTATAATACAAGTTTAGTTACATAATACCTGCTTCTGTAAAAGAAATTAGGACAAGTAAAATTAATAATTTAATCATTCTTTTTTCTGTTTTCATTAAAACAACTTTCGGCTTGTATTTTGTAAAAATATATAAAGTATATATATAAAATATATAGTGCTTCTGGTACAATAAAAACTGAGTACATGAAAGCTACGATCATGGACAATAGTATAGATATATATACAATATTACTTCATATCTTAATTTTTGCATGCTAAATGCCAATAAGTATAAGATAAGTGAGTTTTGAAGGATTGCGGTTTTGTATCTTTTGTTTCTTTTTGTAGATAGCATCTCTTTGAAATACGGTTTCTTTCAACGGATCGGCATCCTTTCGTAGTTAGGCATTCATTTATGCAATCGTAATCAGATGATGTCGTAAGAAATTTCGTGTTGAAATTGGCTAGTACCTTATTTTTATAAGTCTTAATAGGACAACCTGTAAATGAAAGAGGATTTAAGCGATATAATCAACTTTTTATCAATTTGATGTAATTATTTACCTAAGTAGCATTCAGGTTTTCTATGATAATAAGTTAAGAAAGCATGACTCTTATAGCTTAATGGTTTAGTTGTCTTGCTCTGAACGCTAAGACTACACGTCTTCGTCAACGGTGAATATTCGGCAGATCTATAAAGAAATAAAAGAAGGTGAATGAAGAGCCTTCCAAGTTATTCACTTAATATATACATACCGGCAAACAAAATTGGCCAAAAAGCATGCTTTCAAACAGTTCTTCTCTGTTATTCCGAAAAGATTCTTGTTAGTATATCCTTGAAGGTATTTCTTGGGATAGGCGGTAAAGCACGGATAATCTTTCGTGACTTGCCCTTCACAAGTCAATTCATAGTAGTTGTACAAGAAACTAATTTTAAGTCCACCTCCAGTAATTTGATTTTTGGAACTGAGGCTACATCTCTTGTTTATTTTGCGATAGTCAGCAGATTTACACCAAGAGCGATATTTTAAGCAAAGTTTAAGGCATTCAGTTTCCGAACCTACGTATCTCTGTAAGGATGGGGAATTAAGATATCTGTTGGAATATTCTCTGTAGTAGCAGTCAGGTTTACAAGATGCTTTCTTCTCAAGATAGACGTAATTGAAATGAACTTTGTATGATTTGGGATAATCTTTTTTGGTATGTTTGCTCAAATAACAAGCGTTAGATTGAGTATTGTAATTGGCAGAGCTGCATAGGGATTTTTCACATTGGAAGGCGCAAGCTTCTTCCGAAATTCCATTGTAGACCTTATAATATTTCAATTGTAGGTATCTTTGATGATATCTGTTGAAACATGGGTAAGCGTGACCACAAGTTTTTTCCCAATATATGTATAGGCTGCTTCCTCTCCATTTCGAAGCTGCTGTTTTACGATTGGCAGTACTCAAATAGCACATCTTTGTTCTTGTGTTATATTCAGCAGATGCGCAAGTAAAAGCTTTTTCAAGGAAGCATTGCTGCTTGCATTCAAGTTGATTTGCAACTTTTACGGATTTGGTGTTTAGCCCTTGCAGATAATAATTTTTATATTCTTTCATATAGCAATCCGCTTTACAAACACTTTTTCTTTCCCAGTAAACCATGTTATTGTGTGGCAAGTAGCTGGCTGGCTTAGATAGTCTAGTTTCTTTAGATAAGTAGCACTTTTCAGTTGAGGCGTCGAAATAAGCAGACCTAGAAATGACATTAAATTAATATATGATATTATACTAAATGTAGTATATACTTACTTGCATCCTTCAGATTTTAAACATACAGATTTACAGCCACCTTCCGAAGAATCGCTTTTGAGGGTGTAATGCTGATTGGCTAGATATCTGAAGGGATATTCATTATAACAATAATCTCCAGTACACGAAAGATGCCAATGAATATATAAACTCGAAGGTTTAAAGGCGGATGGCATCGTCAATCTAGATTCATTGTGCAAGATGCAAGTTTTCGTGCTTCGTCTCCAAGAAACTGATCTGTAATTGGTAGAGAATTTAACATATATAAGCGTATAATAAATTAATGCTACTTACTTGCACTCTCCGGATGGTTTTTCTGTAAGACATAATTTTAGACAGTCGATATCGCTATCGGCTGATGTTGAACGAATGGTGTTGCCAACGATATAATATTTAGGAAAAGTTAAGATTGCGCAATCGGTTTGACATTGAGAATGCTTTTCGAAATATCTATAATTTTTGTTGGAAAAGTATAAAGCAGGATGACTGTTTTTTGTTTTTCTTGAAAGGAAGCACTTTTTTAATTGTTTGTCGTACGACGCAGATCTATTGAAAGTAAATTGAATATAAAGTATTGAAGTTACCATGAAAAATATGTTGTACTAACCTGCATGGAAATTCACCAAATAAGCACAGTTTAACGCATTCCTCCTCGGTTTTCCCTTGGAATACGATATATTTGTCGTTTATATACTTGTTTGAATAGGATGTGAAGCAGTTGTATTCTTTATTAATGGGTCTGCATATTTTATGATAATTCTCCCATTCTGAAGATGATTTTGCGGCGTTAGGCTTTGTTAGTTTGGACTCGGTGTGAAGTCTGCAAATTTTTGAATTCCTTTTATAGTCAAAGGATTTGCAGCTTGGATCTTCGTAACATGCTTCAATACATTGGTTGCTGGTATAACCGTTATATTGTGTAAGAATGTAACCGTCAATATAGGTTCTGTAGTTGTAAACGTAATAGCAGTTGTAGTCGCATTTTGCATCTCTCATCCAATAAGTGTATTTACTGTGATTTTTAACCCAACCTGGTTTTGACAAGTGAGTTTCTTTATTGAGATAGCATTTCTTGGAAACTTTGTCATAGTGAATAGATCGGCAAACGTAATTGGCGGTGAAGCAAAGACGCTGGCAGGTTTTTTCATCTTTGTTGGAGAAAACTTGAGCATGATTTATCATATAAGTACCATCCATTGCGGATTCATAGCAAGGTGTTTCCTCAATGGGATCGAATTTGCAAATTTTATGAAAGTGTTCCAAAGTAATGTGAGGTTTCCATGCTGCTGGTTTAGTGTCCTTCGATTCGCGACTAAGGGTGCACTCACCGTTATCTCTACCATAATCAATAGATTTACAATCGTAATTTTGGTTCAAAAGACAACTTTCCAAACATTGTCGACTGGAGTAAGAAAGAAATTTATTGTCGTTGTAGCCCAAAAGGTACTTTTTCCAATAATATACAAAATAACAATGTGGTTGACATTCCTTCCTTCTATACCAATAGACGTAGTTGTCATTGTTCTTATACGTAGCTGGAGCGGAGAGATGAGTTTCGATATTTAGATAACAGATTTCATTTGTTCTATCGTATTGAGCCGATTGACATAAGCCTGGGTATGTTAAACAAGACCCGGGACATTCTTCTTCTGTTCGACCATCCACCTTCTTCACATAAGTAGATAAATGCTTATTTTGATATTCGTCAAAGCATTTGCAGTCTACAAGAGACTGTATAGTCAGAGCCAAGATTGCAACTTGAACAACTATTCGTAGCATCTTTAAGTCTCTTTCACTGTGGAAAGAATGATTTCTTAAATAATTTACCCGATATATATAGTTGTCTTGAACGATCCTGATTGGCTGAAGAAAACGTCATAGTTACATAATATTCAAAATTTTGCTGACTTTGGAAAGTTTCATGAAAGAAATGAACTTTTCACTCGGGCCAGAAAATTGTCTACGCAAACGAATATTAAATTGAATTGAGTCATAAAGATATTTGAAAATTGAATAGAAGAGTTAGAAAACAAAATTGAAGCTAAATTCGTAATCTTTTTGGACTCATTTTCTTAGTTTTTCCATTTCTAAATCATTCTTTTAACATACAAAAGTATAATATTTATAGTTAATGGGGTCTAAAATTCATTAAAATGATTGCTTAAACCTTAAAGTGATTGAAAACAATCAATTAAAACGTTTGGTTGGAGAGTTAATGATTAAAAATCATTAAATATTTAAGATATTCTAAAACGTTTAGTTTATTTTATTTGCAAGTTCGCCCAGGTAGACGCTTCTTTTACTTAGGTAAGCGTTTCTTCCGTACCTCCTCTAAATTTTTGCTTCGTCAGCGCTTTTACGCGTCGTTTCAATGTTTATTTGCTATTTATAATATTTTTCGTTACAATTCAGACAAAGAAGATATTAGTATGGGCTTTTAGGACCACGGTTTTTATTAGACCCTATTATTTTACTAAATAGATTAACAAAATAAGAGAATTATCCCTTTGCAATTAAGCAGATCTTTAAGATTAGATCTTTTATTGTTCTAGTAGTATATTCCTTTTTCCAGAGAATCGATATATTATGATATTTTCAATTTATTTTTCTCAATAAAGTTTATTGAATTATAGATCGATAAATACAAATTTTCAATATGATTAGAAGAAGTATAGAGTAGGAACTGTTGAACTTTTCACCCCAAGGATATTTCAAAGGAACTTGATCAAGTGACAATGTTATTTAGAAGTGTTAGTTTATTAAATGTCACATATTTCATTAGAAGATTAATTTATTTATCACGCTGTGTAATACATATTGTTATGTATATTTTGATAAAATAAACTAATTATTCAAAATAGGCTTGGGTAAGGAAATGATTGAGTTATTCCGTAATATATGCTAATGAATACATTTAAACAATCTTTCAAGGGCTGTTTAAATACAATACCATTTACCTGGTTACTTCTAAATGAATTACATAATAACCGTAACAGGGTGTACCAGTCTCCAAATTCCAATCCTGAAGAACAATAAGAAAGACTGTTACTTTAGAAAGTCTATTTTTACCTGAAGATTTGACTAGAATTTTGATATCATTTGGATATATTATATATTCATATTTGAGTAGAATTTCCAGATATAGTTTATTGGAAATGACCGATATTTTCTAGAAAAAGAAAACTGTAGATGAAAAGACTACGTGACGACTACTTCTATTAGTCCATTTTAAAGAACCATCCTCATTATTGTCTTGTTATACTTTTAATACTTTGAAACTATTTTTTCAATAAGATCTGTAGTCTTACTTATTTGAATGATTCATTCTTTTATCATCAAAATATACCCTCTTCCCTCTTGGAAGATAAGTAAGAAAATGATAGTTTTCCAATAATAACTTGGTTTATTAAAATGAAACTTTAAAAGCCTTAACATTGAAAGCGATTACAAATAAAAGCCACACATGTTAACTTAATAATACGTACAAAATCTAAGTATAGAGAATTTTGTATTATTATTCAATTTATCCTAATTTGTATGTGTCTTTTCGAAATAAATGAATTGAGAACTCGATCTCCAATGGTGTGGTATCGTTTGTCGGTTTTCATCGCTTAAGTAACAAATTCTGGTTCTCTTGTTATATTCGGCAGATTTACAATTAAACGAATGTTGAGTAAAGCATAACTCTAAACATTCTGCATCATCCTGAACTACATATTCTTTCATATTGTGTCCTTGTAAGTAGTGACCATCGAATACTGTAAAGTAATAATAAGCTGGACAGACTGTCTTTCTTTCCCAATAAACCATATCATGATCTATAATAAAGCTGTTAGGTTTCGTATATTGAGTGTGCGTTGTTAAGTAACATTTTTCGTTTCTTCGATTATAATAAGCAGATCTATAATAATAAAGATTTTTAATACAAATACAAATCAAAGATATCAATCAAAGTCTTACCTGCATCCTTCCTTCGCAATCAGACAATAGTATTTACACCTATCCTCTGTTGTATCAATGATAGCGTAAGCTTGGTTTGACAAATATCTAAACGGATATTCCGTGAAACATTTTCCATGGCACATAACATCCCAGTGAACATAGTAATTCGATTGTTTGAAATTAAATGGCCGAGTTATTCTTGATTCGTCATGTAGGAGGCAAGTTTTTGTACTATCTCTCCAGGAAGCAGATTTGCAAACACCTTGAGGAGTATATGATAGACAAGACTCTAAACAATCAAAATCATCATTAGCCGATAAAGCTTTTAGTGTATGTCCTTTCAAATAGTAATCTTTGAAGGGTATTGCCATACAATCCGGCTGACATTTCAATTTCTTTTCAAAATACCTATAGTCCTGGCTATTAAAATATAAATTAGAATGAGAAGATTTCGTTTTTCTTGTTATATAACATTTTCTCGTTCTCTTGTTGTAAGATGCAGATTTGCAATGGTGTCCATTAAACAAGCAAATGCTAATGCATTCTTCTTCACTTTGCTCTTTGTACTCTGTATATAAATCGTTCAAATACGCATTTGAGAAAGAGTTAAAGCATATATACTCTTTCGAAACGGCGCAAACTTTATGATAATTCTCCCAGAATGAAGAGTATTGCAAAACATTAGGCTTTGTTAACTTTGATTCAGTATGTAGCTGACATCTTTTACCATTACGGTCATAATCGAATGATTGACAAGTTGGTTCTAAATAGCATTTTTCCATACATTCAAGACTAGTAATATTGTTGTGCTGCGGACCGAGTTTAAACCCGGGAATATATCTTCTCCAATTGTACTGGTAATAGCAATTAAAATCGCAGTTCTCATCTCGCAGATAGTAAACGTAATTGTTATCAAATCTAATCCAATTTGGCCTTGATTTATGCGTTTCTTTATTAAGATAGCATTTTTTTGAAGACTTGTTATAATGAATAGATCTACAAGTGAACGTTGCGGATAAACAAAGCCTGTGACACTCATCAAGTTGTTTATTATTGTGTAGTTTAGCGTGATTTGTCAAATACTGACCGTCTATTGTTTCTTGGTAGCAAGGAGTCACTTCAATATTATCAGATTTACATACTTTATGAAAATGCTCCAACTTAATATGGGATAAAAATGCGTTTGGTTTTGTGTCCTTCGATTCTCTGCTAAGTGTACATTCACCAGTCTGTCTATCATAGTCAATTGATTTGCAATCAAAATTTTGGTTTAACATACAGGCTTCTAAGCATTGATAACTTGTATATGAAAGATATTGCTGATCATTGTAACCCAATAGATATTTTTTCCAATGGTATATGAAATAGCAATTTCGATGGCATTCCTCTCTTCTATACCAATAGACAAAGTTACCTTTAGTTTTCCAGATTGATGGACTAGATACATGAGTTATTTTGTTCAAGTAACAGAGTTTATTTGTTCGATCATACTGAGCGGAGAGACACAATTCAGGATAAGCCAAACAGGATCCACGACATTCTTCTTCACTTCTTCCCTCTATTTTCTTCGCATAAGTGGTCAAGTGTCTACCATTAAATTCGTCGAAACATTTACAGTTGTCTAAAATAAACAATTATTTAGATATAAATACATAAAATAGGTATAAAACACTTACTGCCTGGGCAATTTTGAGCCGAAATAACAACGAAAAACACAACAAAACTTAAAATATTTAATAAAAACATGCCTTCTTTCAAGTCGTTAGACTGATAGAAGACTGATTTTTGGTAAAAATTAATCCACTTATATGGTTTATAGGTGATAGGACTTAATTAACAAGAGTTGTGTCACTGACCTAATTATGACTGCCACGTCGGAAAAAACAATTTTTTATGGTTCCAGGTAAAATATATTTAAAAAGTGTACCTAATCAGGTGAAAAACTAGGACATTTAAATACCCTTAGTCCTATTGATATTGAATCGTCGTTTTAAACGCTGATATAATATAGAAATAGTGAAATGCGAGCTAAACTGAACAGATTCTATCTCAAACGCGAATGATGCAAGAAAATAGTTTTTCTTTTAACAACTAACATTTATTCAGAATGTTTAAAACTTGAATAGTGTAACTAAAAAACTAAGAAAGGTCGTGTAACATATAAAGAAACAACAAAGCATTTAACATTCGTCCTTCTCAAAAAATGTGTAATAGTAGTTGGATTTGAGTGGGGTATCACCGTGACTATCGCTATTGAGATAACAAACGTTTCTTGACTTTGCATATAGAGCAGACCTGCAGTTTGTGTCTTGGTTGCAGGCATCTTTACACGATTCTTCTGTTGAACCAGACAAGTTTGTATAGGTGTTTCCTGCGTAATATGAACTTTGATATGTTGTAATACAATCAGTGTTTATTGGTGAATCTCCACAGTCTAGTTCGACATATGTATATGAAGAACTTTGACGAAATTTAGTGGGATTGACAGATTTTGTTTCTCCACTCATATAGCATTTTTTCAAAACTGATTGATATTCAGCTGACTTGCATTGATTCTCTGCAACATTTCTGAGGGCACATTTTACTATACATTCATGTACGCTGTTTGCATCTTCTGTATAATCGTTATAACCCGCCAAATATCTAGCATCAGTTCTGGTGAAAAAACATTCAGAATTACATGTCTTTTCAAAATATTCAGAGTTGGTATCACTTTCACTGTTTAGTGAAGTAGCTAATCGGCATTGATTTGTTTGTGAATCAAAACTGGCTGCTGAGCATAAATTTTCAACAGACAGACACAAATGAACACAATGCTCTTCATTATCAGCAGTTACAGATGAAAAGTAATCTGTTAATCTTCTCCCACTTGTTCTTGTAAAACATTCGTAGTCCGTTTGAACATCTGCTCAATTATAGATGAATAAGTAAATTATACCGATGAAAATTAAAGAAATATACTTACTACCACAGGCTTTTCGTTCGAAGTATATTGCGTCTCTATTAAATTGTAGCCTTTCCGGATAGGTTGCTGCAGATTCAGAATGTAAATCGCAGATTTCGTTCTGGCAGTAATAATTTACTGATTTGCATCTATCAATATCTGTTCTACATATCTCCAAGCATTCTGGCAGTGTTAAGCCATTGTAACTATAGTAGTGGTTATGATAAAATTTTGTTTCTCTTTGTTTTGAAAAACAATCAAAAACTGGATGAGTGCCTTCAAAAATCAAAATAGTGAATTAGAAAAAGATTTTATAACAGTTACGTAGCCTACTTACAATCGTATATATCGCACTCTTGGCACGCAAAAGTTACCGCTATGACAGCAACAAAGATTAAAAACTTCGCTAAAATCATGACTTCTTTTCAGTATGGTGCCTGGTGGAAGACTGCTACTTAACCAATGAATCCAGGACTATTTATACTGCTGAGTTGCGTAATACGGACTTTCAGTTTTATAGAACTCACATTGAAATTCTTCAAACTGAAAGTTTTGCATAAGTCATGGTCAAACATTGCTTTCATCCCAGAATGTAAGCAGACAGTAAACACAAATACGCCTATTAGCTGTTCTAATATCACTGATTATTTTTCATAAAAACGCTTTAAAGGTGTATGAAATCTGCTTAAGATTCGCAGAATTTATATCTTCACAATGTATATGATATACTAGTACGACATTAGATAGCAAATACAAAGCGTTTTCAATTTACCTTTTGACCTTGGGGACGTTTTATAATACTTTAAAACTATGATTAATAAGATGACCTCTAACTAAAAGTTCACAGCCGAAAGTTACATTTTAATGTCATGAGTCATGAGAAAAACTATCAAATATCAGAGCTTTTAAAACAAAAGGTTTATTAATTAAACGACTAAAATAAAAGTAATTAACAGGTAAAACTTAAAATTAAAATCAAGAATATTCAACTAGCATATATGTTATTCTCCTGGGCATTCCAATGTCCAGTAGATGTATTTAGTACTATCGCTGAATGGCTGACTCTCAATAGTTAATCTCTTTTGAACTTTATTTTCAATTCTACATCTATTCTCTTCTCTGTTAAATTCGACCGTCGTGCAAGCTTCAGATCTATTAAGGCATTCTTCGAAACATGTATCTTCAGATTTCGAATTGAAAGTCTCTCCCTCGAATTCAATTTTTGTCGAACGTTCAATTTTCTTATAATAACAATCTATTACAAGAAAAAAATGAAATAATACTGTTATTAAGCTATTTATTAAGAGAGTTTCGTATTTACCTGGTTTACAAACACCTTTCTTTTCCATATAAATGATTCCTTCAGCTTTTACATATTGAAAAGGAAAATACAGTCTTGTGAACCTATTCAAATAGCATGTTTTACTGATAAATTCGTAGTTAATTGATCTACACTGTCTTTCCATACACAATTTAGCGCACTCTTTTTCTGATATACCATCAACCGAGTCAAAATCGCTTTTTAATAAACGCCTGTTATACAAAGCAACAAAACAAGGATATTCTGCTCTGCAACCTCTTGCCCAAAAAATATAATCATTATTCCTTCTTAGACGAAATCTTTGCGTCAATTGACTTTCTTTACTTAGGAAGCAAGTATTTGTTTTCTTATTGAAATCAGCCGATGAACATTGATTGTTACTTAGGCAAAAAGTCATACACTGTAAAGAATTTTTAACTTTAAGTTTCTTCCAATTGTAACCGCCTAAGAAATGATTTTCAAATTGTCTTAGAAAGCAGGCGGAAGAGCAAACATTATTCCTTTCCCAATAAATAACATTTCCGTGATCTCTGAATGAAAATGGTTTGGTTTTTGACGATTCTCTCGATATATAACATTTTGCCTTGACTTTATCGTATTCCGATGATTTACAACCTGGAGTAAGTAAGCAAGAGGATTGACACAATTCTCTACTAGTTGTTGGAAATATTTTAATATCGTTAAAGATCAAATGTTTCTTTTCGAATTCTTTGAAGCATGTAATTTCTAAGAAGATTAAAAAAAAACGATTTAACATGTTTCGCATTGAACAAAATCTTTTTATTAACCTCCTTCGCATTCAATATTTTCCTCTCGGCAATCGACTGCTTGAACTTTATTACAGTTACCTGGTTCGCAGATATCATCGTCATTTAAGCAAAGAGAACTTTCGCAACCACTTCCAGATCCACTATCATCTCCACTTATCTCGAAATCATCTTCTTGACAATCAACATCCCAATAAATATATCTAATAGATGGCGCAAATACAGCAGCCTGCGATCTCCTTGTCTTACTATGCAACGTACATATTTTATTTAACTTGTTCCTATCTGCTGAACTGTTTTAAGACAAATATTTAATTAATTACATTGGTGGATACTTGTTTATCTATTCTTTTAAACTCACAGACAAATTCCACTTGGTTTCATTGCTAAACAGGCCTCTATGCATTCCAAATCATTCTTGGTGTTTAACGTTTTTAATATATCGCTTTTCAGGCGGAAACCAGGGGAAGGACCCAATATGCATTCTGTACATTTACCATCAATAAAAAAAAGTATTTGATTACTTGATATCTTTTACACACCTGGTCTACAGTCAGGTTTCTTCTCAAAATATCTTCCACCAGAGAGAGTAATAAAGCTGGATGGATTGGTTTTTCTAGTATATTTTGAAAACATACAGGTACTGGTTTTTGTATCGTAAGAAATAGATCTATGAAAGATAACAAATATATACAAATAAATAACAACTCTTCCTAGGGGAAGGGGAAAAAGTATGTTAACCTGCAATTTCTCTTTTCTTCTAAACAAATTCTTACGCAATCACCTTCGCTAGTATCGTAAACAAGTTCTTCAGAATCTCTTAAACTTCTTGAAAGTATTGTAGTAAAGCAGGGATACTTTGAATCGCATATATTCAATTTATTAAAACATCCTGTTCAAAATTTCAAGATTTTAAATATTTAATTAATAAAATAACTATTTAAAACTGATTATGTAAAATCTACTTACCAATCGCATATACGTCTAAAGGCCTGTAACATATTATTAATGATAAGCTTAATAGTAATTTGATTATCAGTTTCATTTGTTCTAAAGATATGTTTGTTGAATATTCAAAAACAAAGAAAAATTGATTTTTACTTTAACAAAAATAACTAAAAACCAAAACGATTAAAATCAAAAACTAAGCTTGAATAGTTTGAACATTAGCCTTTTATACTTAATTTAGTACTCTATACTTTCGTATTGTGCTCATTTTATATTTAGTGTTTAAAACTTTCAAAACCGTTAAAACTATTAGAAAGTTATTAACAAATCGATAACAAAACTTTCTATATTTATTTTAAGAAAAAAAGTCACATGATCATTATTGAATATTAATTTGATTTATTAAAATTATTTGAACATTTTTGGAACAATTTCATAAGAGGTCAGACAAAAAAAAAAGAGTATAAAAAGTGAAATGTCTGGAACCATAGGACTTTGTGATTGAGTAATGTAGCATAGAAGATTTTGAACTGAATTCTAGACTGATTATTCTGAGGAAAAAGACTTTGAAAAATGATGCCGTCACATCAAATATTAATTATTTTAATTATATTTAATCAATTACTAAATTTCTGCAAAGTTTACGGTAACTGTCTAAAGCAAGTGAATATTTTTAGTTTATATTAAATCTTCCATTTTTTTTTATCCATAGGCGATCATCCGTGTTATGACAAAGTAGACGGATACCCTTTAAATTTTGGGAGTACCGTACACGAGAATACTTCCCTATTCGCTTGTATTGATTTATGCTTAAAGACAGAAAATATCTGCAAGTAATATAGTAAAATAATGTATTGTATATACTATTCTAATACAAATATTTCTCTTATATAGATCCTTTACGTACAATTTTGATTGGAAAACATGCCATTTAAGCTCTACTATACAAGAAACTCGCACTACATTTAATGAGTTTAATATACCTAATATAGCCTATTATATTAAAAAGGAGTTTTGCCGTCCATGTAATAAACTAATGAACCAGCGAATCTATTTAATTGAATAATATTTTCTCTTTGATTTTCATCTCTTAGCTTGCTTTTTCAAAAAATACGAAGAGAGATATCTTCATGGTTTCAGCTATAAAACAATAAAAGATACTGATACGCCAGATGCTTGCTTAGATTTGTGCTTGGCTGAAATGGAAACTTGCAAGTAGATTAAAAATACAAGTAATTAACAATAGAATCTATAAATATTCTCTTTTTTCTTATATTGCAGTTCAGTAGAATATAATATAGCATCTAAAAAATGCTATCTAAGTCGTTATACCAAAGAGATAAATCCGTACGCATTTAGGGAGAATTGTTTTTTCACATATTGGGAAAGAGTATGCGGAGAGGAACCAAAAGCTTATGCTTGTTTTGAAACTCACAATAATCATTGGTTACCAAGAGCTAATTCTAGATTAATATCTGAAAATTATGAAACATGCTTATACGAATGTCTGATTTCTAAAAAGCAGTGTAGGTTAGTAAATTTCATCTTTCGAATGAAAGAGTTTTATTAAAGGGGAGAAAAAGTAAAAACTTGTTTAAATAGATCAGTTCAATATGATAAAATTAGTCATGAATGCTACCTGAATGAAAATGATTCCGAAACCGAGGAATTAATATTCAATATATCTTTTGTACATTTTCAAAGGTCTTTAGATTGTACATCAGGTAAATAATCATTTTAAACATTATTCATCTCTTCAACATTAACTAGATACTAAAGGTTTATTTTTATTTAAGATTGTTCGATTGAAGCTCATAATGGAAAAGTTTTAAAACGATTAAATATCGAATCGGAGAGATCGCTATCAAATTTAGATTGTATTGAACAATGCTTTGCAACTGATAATTGTAATTCTGTTCAAAGAAACAGTGATTTGGCAGTTTGTCATTTACAAATTGAAACTAAAGACAATAGACCAGATAATTTTGAGAGTTCGCCATTCTATACTTATTGGCAATTTAACTGTCCTTAATAAATGTTAATTCATTTAATACAAACTAAAAATTGAACTTTGCGTATCTTGTCTTTTTTTTATGCATATTTAATTAAAAGCATTAATAAAAGGTACAGATTGTACTCTTTAGACTCTTTCAATCTCTAATTTTGACAAACTTTATCTTTAATGCAATTTTAAAAGTAGAATTGGTATTGTTTATTAATTGCAATTAGAAATAAAAATGCTCTATTATCTTTAAGGAAAGGATTATGGAGAAAGGGAGATATAATAAATTTGGACAGCTTGAACAACGAAACAAAGTTAAATGAGTACATGTTATTTTTTACCGAGTTGAGTCATCTGTTAATTGAGTAATGTAACAAAATGCTTATAAATTGAGACAGTTTTAGAAAGAAAATTTAGTTTTTCGGCTGATTTTCTTGCTGGCTAAGGAAATCATGTTTTTATACAAGGTTTTTAATTTTGTTACGGTTTTTGTTATAATTTCTATTGGATGTGTCTGTGGTGATCCAGGTAGTAATGTCGCCTGCGAAGGAGATTCTTGTAAGTATAATTACGTATGGGTTGGAATAATTATTGTCTATAATGAAAATATTTTAAACTAGGCTCCGCTGAATGTTTTACTTCAACCGATAATTTATGCTTAACCAATTATGAAGAAATTTTGAATAATATTATTTCGACTGACTGTAGAGATGCTTGTATAGAAGCTCAATATCCATGCAGGTAAAAAAAACACTATGATTTTATTATTCATGAATTTATGAATAAATTAACATAATTTCGAATAGATCGTATTCTTACAATTCGGCGTTGGAAGCTTGTTACCTTTCGACGGAAACTAAAAATTCAAACCCATCTGCCTATGGAGAAGGAGATTGCACATACTACGAAAGAAGCGAAACCTGTAGTCCTAATTGTTTTATGAAGCCTACAGAGAAAACCTATCTATATGGAAACAATGATAGAGAAATCGTCCTTACTTCTCGAGCAAATTGTATTGAATATTGCCTTAAAGATTCAACATGCTTATCCGCCGACTATCAAGAAACACGAAATACTTGTTATTTACAATGTGTTAATAGAGAAATGACACCTTCCAGAATGCGAAGTGCCAGTTACTACACTTATCTGGAAAAGGATTGTGGCGAAGTGGAAAATCCATGCTATCAAAAGTTTTTGGGTCGTTATTTTTCTTCGCCAAATTGCGAATTCTTAAGATCAGTTACAAAAGAAGAATGCTTAGACGCCTGTTCAAATTCTGACAATTGCAGGTAATATATTAACTGAATATAGTTTATTTTAATACTTGTCCCCTAATTAGTACAAGTTAAATAAATAAAAATGTTATTTATTCAAAACAGTACATTGAACTACCTTCCTGAGCAGAAATTTTGTTTCTTGAATAAAGATATTGCTGATAGCGATAATCTATTGGAGCAGACTAACTCTATTTATTTTGTTAAATTACCAAGTTGTCTAAGTAAGTAATATAATAAAATATAATAATTTGAATTAAAAAACAACTCTCTAATTATTTGTCTATTAATATAAAAGGTGATGCGATTACTGAATACGAATGTTTCGATATTGAAAATGATCGGTTTTTGGACGAGATTTATAAAACAGTTGATGGTTTAGATGAATCTGCATGCGTTAAATTATGTCTAACTGTTGAAGATATCTGCAGGTAATGGAGGACTATTTCTTTAAATTATGTATCTAATATATATATATATATATATATATTGTATATTATAGATCGGTTAGCTATGATGAAGGTACCAGTAAGTGTCACTTGAGTCGATATAATAAGAGTACCAAGCCGGAAAGCTACATTGTAAACTCTTCATACCGTTATTTTGAAAAGCAAGAAGTTTGTAAGCCAGGTAATGATTTGCGTTTTTTGGTTGAACAGCTTGAATAGAGTTTTTATTGTTTTGTATTTTTGTAGATTGTTACTTTAAATTGGTTGAAAATACTTATTTGGTTGGCTGTAATGATAAAGTTGTAGATAATGTTGATTCGTGGGAGAGTTGCGTTGAACTTTGCGCCTATGAAAATGGTTTAGACGATGGTGAATTCTTTTGCCAGTAAGAATTTTATATGGGCTGATAGGTCAACAGTAGCATTTAATTTACTTTAATTCTTTTCTAGTTCGGCTGAATATCAAAAAGTTTTGAAGAGATGCTATTTGAGTAAGAGCACTGAAGATACAAATCCGTTAGGATCGAGAACGAGTTCTTCGTACAGTTATTTTCATAGAGTGTGCGAAAAACCTTCAGTAATAGAACCACAATGCTTTAAAGTATATAATAATACCCATATGGCTGGTTATACTGAAGAGATTTTAAAAGATTCAACTCCAAAATTGTGTCAAGAATCGTGCTTAAATAAATCTTATTGCAAGTAAGATGAAACTATATATTTTATTTGATAATTTTTATTATCATTCTCTCTTCTTTCAAACAGATCTGCTCTCTATGCCAAAGTAAAGAAAATTTGCTATCTAAACAGTGATAATAAAGATAGTAATGACCTACGAACAAATTTTTATTACATCTACTACGAAGCTACAGGATATTGTCCGCTACCTTCCAAATAAAGAATTTCGGTGCTGCTTGAAACTATCAAACCTGAATTCCCACAGACGCTGCATGAATTTATACTTGTTTTTACATTTGTACAGTTCTCATTTTTGAGTTTTTTTTTTAAATAAAAATTTGTTAATGCTACAAAAAGGTTGACTTCTTTTCTTCTATACAGTCTAAACAATTTTTAAAGGTTGAGATAAACCTTGAACACTTTAGAATATTGAACATCGCATCTTGAATTCTCTTAACAGAGATGCTTATTAGTCGTTTTCGTCTGACAGCGAAATTATTCAGTTTGAAGACAAGAAAGGTTTTTAGATTTATTCTATCTTTAGGCTGGAGATTGACCTTTTTTTAAACAGACTTTCGAAGTCGTTGGTTACTTATGAGGTCAATTTGAACGAAATAAATTTATAGCAAGCTACCGAATTGAACAAAGAGTACAGGCTAACTTAAATTGAGTACTTTTGGTGACTATATAGGATTGAGTGAACTTGAAACGTCAGTTCCTATACAGCAGCCACGAGACGAAAATGATTTTGAGGAAAGATTTTAATTTCGTTAAATTGTTCCTGCTAATTTCTCTCCTGTCATGCTGTCAAGGACAAGCTTATGAGAAAAAGGATTGTTTCGACGAGTTCGACGGTTCCTATTTGGAGCAATTGGCTGTCATAGATAGACTGGAGACAGATGCTGAAAGCTGTAAAGCATCGTGCTTGACTGCTGATGTTAGATGCAAGTAAGTACAAGCGTATATTATAATAGTTTACCATATGAAAATAAATGCTTTTAATCAAAAAACAACATTTTTTTAATATCTTTCCAAAAATAAGGTCAGTTCAGTATGATAAAACCAATCAAATATGCTCTCTATCTCTCGAAACTAAAGATACTAAACCAGAATATTATAAGAAAAATCATTACTTTGTCTATTGGCAAAAAAGAGCAGAATGCGATTTAGGTAAGGAAATCTAACATATTTTTAATGAATCAGTTTAATAACAAGAAATGTCTGTTTTAAAAGATTGCCATTTAAAACCCCACGAAAATGCAATTCTTATTGGCTTGGATAATAAAGTATTGACGAGACTTTCAATGTTGGAATGTCTAGAAGCTTGCTTATTATGGGATCAATTCCGTTGCAGATCTGTAGATTATGGAATCAAATCTAGAATGTGCTACTTGAGTATTGAGACAAGATACACTAAACCTTCAAGATTTAAAGTAGACAATCTAGATACGTGGCATTTTGAGAGAAAATGCTCAACGTACTCTTGCTTTCAAACATTTGATAATAAATTTCTGAATTATGAGAGTATGTCTTGGGATTACCAGCCATCGGAAGAGGCTTGTTTGGAATCTTGTATACATGAAACTATACATAGATGCGTGGCTGTTCTGTATAATAAATTCTCGAGGCTCTGTCATCTATTAGATAGAACGAAAGAAGAAACATCAGCTAATTTTGTGATGGATACAAATTTCGTATATTTGGAGATGAAAAAGGTTTGCAGAACTCGTTGTACATTGGAGAAATTTGTTGGTAAATATTTGGAGGGTAGCTTCATTAAAAAGGTATTCGCGTATTCCGATTTGGAATGTTTAGAATTTTGCTTTAAAAATGAAGCTGGTTGTAGATCAGTACAAAGGAATAGCAAAACTCACGAATGCTTTCTTAATTTAGAAACAAAAGTAACAAAACCTTCAAAATACAAATCGTCGATTTTCTATACGTATTGGCAATTGGATTGCGGTTGTTTCGACGAGTTTAGACAAATGTTTCTTCAGGGTTTAAATAATAAAGAGATTTCAGCAACAACACCTGAATTATGTAAATCTGCTTGCTTAACTGCAAAGTTTAGATGTAAATCAGCGGAATTTAATACCCGTACGAATCAATGTTTTCTATCTAGAGAAACACGATATTCCAGACCAAGTAATTATAAACAAAATCCAAATTACTATTATTGGAATAGATTACCAAAATGCGATCCTAAATGTTTTATGGAAGAATTCAAAGATTCATATTTAGTACTTCATAATACTCGCCATTTATTTGAAATGGAAATATTAAAATGTCAAGAAGCTTGCTACTTTGCTAAAACATTTGTTTGTCGATCGGTCGAATATAACCATCTTACCAAAGAATGTTTACTAAGTGTTGAAACTAAAGATACAAAGCCAAAAGAATTTAAAAAGTTAACAGGCGTCACTCATTGGCAAAGAGTATGCAATATTAAATATCCATGCTTTTCAACGGTGTCTAATAGATATATGGACGATTTAGGCTACGTCTTTATTGCTAAATCTGAAAGTGATTGTATTAGGAATTGTTTCGATAGAGGCGTTTTATGTAGATCGGCATCTTATAATACAAATAATAAAGAATGTCGTCTATCCAAAATGACCAAAGATTCGCATTCGAACAGCTATATGCAAGATCAATTCTTTAATTATTTCGAAAAGAATATCAATTGTCGTCCGGATTGCTATTTTAAACGATTCGAAAATTATTCCTTTACTGGATCGCAACAACTTTCGAAGAAAACATCAAATGAATTGGATTGTATAAAAGCATGTATAGATCTCAAACCATTAGGTTCTTGTAAATCGGCAAGAAGAAGTACTAAAACTGGTATCTGCGTATTGCACTTGGAAAATAGATTAACAAGACCCTCTAAGTTTAAAAAGGTTAAGGGAATCGTTTACTGGGAACTCACCTGTGGAGATAAATGTTTCGAGGAAAAACCATTTAAATATCTTGATGGATACGAGAGTATTAAGATTCCAAATTCCAACGAACAAATATGCAAGGACGTCTGCCTTCGATCGCCGGCAACCTGCCTATCGGTTAGTTATAATCAATTAACAAAAATTTGTTCGATATCCACCGAAAGTTTTGCTACAAAACCGAACGCTCTAAAATCCGATACAAATTGGATTTATATGGAAAGAAAGGAGGTTTGCCAACCGAAATGTTATATGGATGAACACAAGGGATACTACTTGAAAGGATTCAATACGAAAACAGTTTCAGTTAAGAATGAATACGAATGTAAACAAATTTGTTTCACCGACATGGAAAAGAAATGTTTATCGGCCGAATATCATAAGACAACCTCAAACTGTTTCTTAAGTATTGAAAATCATCTCACAAAGCCAAAGGCATATACCATGCACAAAGATTACGTTTATTGGAATAAGAAGTGCGGTAAAGACTTTCCATGCTTTAATAAGCATATTGATTTTTCATTGGAGAATCATTTCTATACAATCTTACACGGTAAAACGGAAGAAACCTGCTCGCAAGCTTGTTTTATGTCTTATTGCAGGTAAATAATTGTTAACCATCTCTACCTAGATTTTCTCACACTATAATGTTTAAATCTAATTAATTTTTAAATACGTCTTTTAAAAGATCGGCAACCTATGATTTTACGAGTGGAGATTGCTATTTGAGTAGAACGACGAAAGCCATGTATCCAAAGTCGTTTAAAAGAACTCCTAATTATGTCTATCTAGAAAAGAAAGATATCTGCAAGCCAAGTAAGTATTAGTTAATATTTTCTCCCCTTAAAAAAAAGGGTGTAGAGACGAGTAGTATACTATTAATATAATTGGCAGACTGTAAAGTTCTTACCTTCTCGGGAAAAACACTGATTGGGTACGATGTAAAACAAGTTAAAGCGACGTCAAATGCAGATTGCATCAGAGCGTGTATGACTTACAAGGGTAATTGTAGGTTAGTGACTAAGTGATTTAACCTTGAAACTTATTTACCGTTTACTCCTGAATGTCTTTACATGTTAATAGGTCAGTTGAAAGGAATATTAAAACAAATATATGTAATTTACACGTCGAAACGAAGAGTACAAAGCCAACTTCTTTTAAACCGAATCTATTGTATATTTATTGGGAATTGCAATGCAATCGTAATATGATAATTTACATTTCTCTATTATTTACTTAACATCATTTATCATTTTTAGTTTGCTTTATTGAATTTGATAATAGAAAATCAGTTGTGGAAGTTGCTGATCAAGTATTAACTCTGACCTCTGAAGAGTGCAGATCAATGTGCTTACAGAAGAAAAATTGCGGGTAAGATCTGCAATTTTTTTTTAATTTTCTCTTATCAATCATATTAGTATTATAAATAATTTATCAATTAACTCTTTCTTCATTCTAGTGCTATACAGTGGAACAAACAAAATGGAGAATGTTACTTTTGGTCGGAGAATTCGCATCAAATTGTTCTCAACAAGGAGTACAGTTTTTGGAGAGTTGATCCCAGTTGTAAAACTGATTGCTATTTGGCAAAGTACGAAAATAGATATCTTAGTGGATTAAATACAAAATCCCTAGTTGCCAACTCCGATTTAATGTGCGCCGAATTATGCCTTAATCATAAAGAAGACTGCAAGTGAGTGTTGTATTAATGAATTAATCTATTTTAATTATTAACTATTAGTAATAATTTAAATAGTTATTAATTTAATGTTATCTTGTCTTAAAACCATAGCTCGGCGGAATACAATAAGAGGCTTGGAAAATGTATATTATCTACGCTAACAAAGAATGTTAAACCAACTGCATTTACTGTTAGTACATCATACACTTATTGGGAAAAAAGATGTGGCGAAGACTCTATAAAAGAATACCCCTGTTTTACAACATTTATGAATACTTTCTTAACTGGTTTCAATACTAAAACGCTTTCAAACCAAACTCCAGAGTCTTGTATCAATGAATGCTTAACAGCCGATTTCCGTTGTCTGTTAGTAAACTATTTAATTATTTAGAAAATAGCATATCTTAGAATAACGCGACTTGTATATTTTATAGATCCGCTGAATACTCTTTAAGAGAGAAAAAATGCTATTTAAGCACTGAAAATATGGATAGTCAACCTGAGAAAATTTCTTCTAGTTCGTCGTATATTTACTTTCATAGGAAGATTGAATGTGCTTCAAGTAAGTTGATGGGGGAGGGGAAGGGGGGAAAGAGTAAAACGATTTTTTATTGTATTGTAATAACAGTAATAACAATAATAACAATATATTTTTTAATTTAAAACTAGAATGTCTACTTAAAGAGTATCCAAAGAAAGTGCTTATTGGCCATAATATAGATATTTCGACAGCGAAGTCGAAATTAGATTGTATAGAGAAATGCTTAACTGATTCGAGATGCAATTCGGTTGAATACGATTATAAAACTAGTACATGCTATCTGCAAGCAGAGACTAGAAAGACAAAACCTGTTAATTTCGAGGATTCTAAAGTGTATAGTTATTGGGAGCTAGTTTGTCAAGATCGTAAGTTTATAAGTCTTTAATTTAAACAATAGACTGTATGGAATTTGTTAAATTTTAATTAAGAATGTCTGTTATTTTAATAAAAAACAAACTATTTTATTTCAAATAGCTTGTTATTTTGAGGAATACAAGGACAAAACTTTATGGAATAACAATAAGAAACAAATTCAATTGACAACACCGCTCATGTGTAAGTCGGCATGTTTAGCAGAAAAGACTTTTAATTGCCGGTTAGTCTATTTTCTTTCGTTTTATATTCATACTGTTAATTTAAATTATGTATTAAATTTTTCTCTTTTTAGATCTGCTCAATATAATAGATACACGAGAATTTGCTATCTATCAGAGGAAAATTCACAGACTAAACCGAATAACTTTATGAACGATTTAGCTTTCGATTATTATGAGAAGACTTGCGGTAGTGGATCGAACTATTGCTTTAAAAAGAGCGAAAATCTACAATTGAATCATCTAACGAAATTTTACGAAGGAATATCTATAGATTTATGTATACAACGTTGTCTTACTCTACACAATATCCACTGCAGGTAAGTGTAATAATTATTATTAAAATTAAGCGAATATTCTTATTAATTTACTTTGTTTAACAAAAATAGATCTATAACATTCCACAAGCCATCGAGCACTTGCTATTTGAGCGAAGAATCAAAAATAACGAAATTCAATCAAATCTCAAATCATAAGGAATATACTTACTATCACAGATTAAACGTATGCAAACCAAATTGTAAGGTTTTGTACAGAAAGAATAAATATTTAGTTGGTTTCGATATCTATTCGTATAAGACACCTGATGAATCTACTTGCGTAAGACAATGCTTGATGAAAGGAACAGATAAGTGCAGGTTAGTAGTGGAAAGATTTAAATTAATAATATTTGTCACTCCTTCTCACTCTCTCACTCTCTCTCTCTCTCTCTCTCTGTCTATCGAGAATATATTTGTTTGTTTGTTTATGTGTTTATTTATTTATAATATGTAATTTTTCAACAGATCGGTCGAGTGGAATAAGGATACATTTATTTGCTACCAGCAGAGGGAAACTAAAGATACTCGACCACAGAAATTTGTCAACTCGCCAAAATATAACTACTATCAAATTAAGTGCTAATATAGAATATACATTCACAGTAAATATATATATATATATATACACATACAAATATATATGTATATATTTCTTAATATGTATGCAATAATTAATTAAACTAATAAATGAATTTACATTTATAATTAGTATTGAATTTGCCATTTTGCGAATGTACAGTATATAACGAGATATATTGAGAGGATTCTTCTTCTTTTCAATAGATAATAAGAGTTTAATCTAGTTCCCATCAAACCTGTTGATTGATCACTATCCACTGTTGTCATGTGACAGAACTATTAACATGGAGTCAAAAAGGCTTAATTAATGGGCTTAATTACGATATTGCTAGTGTCGAATTGTTCAGTTCCTCTCAATAAATACTATTGGATACTAATTCTCTTTAGTTAAGAGTTGAAATAGATTGTTAAGAATAGGATAAAGGAAGAGAGTATATTGTACATGTGTTTGCTTACTGCTGTGAAAAAGTGTAAGGATGAACTTTGATTTGATAAATTGTAGAACAAACAAAGATCGTGTTTTGTTTGGCTGTAGGCAACGGTAGTGTGTAAAAAAAATGGCTGATAGGCCCAAATTTTGTACATAAGCGGCACTTTTACTTAAATCGCCGAAAAAGAAAGGTTCAAAATATAAAGAAGAAATTTATTGTTTGTTTATATTTCCCCCTCTCAGCTCTACTTGCAGTGATCTATTAAGAGTTATGCTATTACTATGAAGTTGTTACTTACTTGTTCAGTCATCCTATTACTACCATTTTTAGGAGAAGCTGTTTTTGATGTAGATAGTAAGTAATACTTTCATAATTCAAACGCATAAATCCAGAATATATACTTATATCCATATACAATATGTATATGTGCTGTATGCTAAAGGTTGCTACTATCTTGCAACTCGTTTAGTCCTAACTATGAAAATAACTAGCTATTTGAAAAATTAACAGAGTGTTTCCAAAACGAAGTTGATTTCTTTCCTATCGAAGCTTCAACAGCTTTTGAAAATATTGATTCATTATCATCATGCCAGCTAAAATGCTTAACAATTGAAGGGATTTGCAGGTTGGGCTTTTGATTAATTCTAGCCATTTTTTTTCTTGTTGGTCTATCACGTTCTCTCTTTTTGAGCCTAGTTTCGTATTATATTTTTCTACTATTCCGAGATGTTTTTTTTTCTTTTAATCTTTTAGGTCTATCTGGTACAATGAAACCAATCGAATATGTTATATTCTTAAAGATTGGTTTTATAACGGTCATCCCGAACTATTTTCCAATAAGCTTAGACCAGTAAAGAAAAGAAATTTTATATGTCAACCGGGTAACTTTTTATATTAAATAATAATAATAATTCTACATTATACATTATTATCATTAAAGATTGCTATATGGTGAAAGCAACTTTACCATTTTCACCAAGAATCGATAAACTGGTAAAGTTTATGACAAATTCATCTGAAGAATGTCGAATTCTACCTCTAATCATGTCAAATCAAAACTTTCTGTAAAAATTACTTAATTTTAATAATCTAAATATTTAATTAATTCTATATAATTTAAGTGTTGCCGATTATTTACCTGACGAGAGCGCATGTATATTAAGACAAGGTCGACATTCCATGGGAGAGGATAAATATTCGTATGAGAAAAAATGCAATTATATCAATGCCTGCTTTGACAAGACATCAAATAAGTTGTTAAAAACTAGTAAAACTGTTATAAAGTTAACTAAAACATTCGAGAATTGTGTGTATTCTTGTCTAACATCTGAAGTTAATTCGTGCAAGTAAGTTTTATTGCAAAACAAATGTATAGCACTTAAATTCTCATTCATTCTTCTATTGTCATTTTTTAACATTATAACATTTAGATACTTTAATTATGCAAAGGAGAATCAATTGTGTTTTTTGTATAAGGGAGATAAAACCGATTATGTTGAAACTAAAGTAGGATGGGATTTCTACGAAAAAAAGAGCTTTTGTAAAAGCCGTAAGTTGTTTATTTCTTATACAAAGCATTATTCTTATTTTAATAATAATAATATATTTAAAAGACTGTACATTCAATCAAACGACACCGCCTCAAAATGGTACTATTGCTCAAATAACAATAAAGAAGCCGGTATTCTCGACTTTACACTGCTTAATTATCTGTTTAAGTAGTCTAATGGGTTGCAAGTAAGATGACCTATCAAGTAGAGTAATCCTATAATATTAATACATTTATTATTTTATAGATATATAACCTATGATCCAAAGACCTTTTCTTGTTATTTGAGCTATGCTGACGAACAATTTCCTCGGTTAACCACCCAATATTGGAAGTTAGAGTGTAACAATCTAAATAGCAGTAATTAGAATTGTTTTAATAATTAATTGTTTAAAAAAAGCTACTGATTTTATAATTACCTCTTAAGCGTGTTTGATGCAAAATCATCCGGGATTTTATGTGGATGTTAAAGAATCGTTATCATATAAAACATATGTCAGTCAAGTAATTTGCGCTGATATTTGTTCGGCTAATAGCAACTGCTCGTAAGTAAATTTCATATATACTTATAAACATTTTAAAGAAGTTATCAGTTAAAAGTATTTATTAATTATGTTCTTAATTATATAAAGTGGAGCAATTTTCGAAAAGGAGGGAGGTAAATGTACGACTGTTAAGGAGAAACTGATGAATAAGCTTAAATATAAGAAAGGAATGACTTTACTATCAAAATTATGTTTAAACGATGAAAGAGAAAGCGTAGAAAATCATCCTTGTTTTAAACCCTACTACTTTCGTGGGGTTCAAGGTCCTTTCTATAAGTCTGTTATTAAACCAACGACAGAAAGCTGTTACAATTTATGCCTTCGAGAAGAAAATTTCTATTGCAAGTAATAAATGAATAAATAAATAAATTAGCATCTTATAAATAGAGAAAGAAAAACTTAATATACTAATAAGCTTTCTTCTTTCAACCCTAAATATAGAAGTGGAACTTACTTTCCAATTTATGGTATCTGTAGTCTGAGATCGTATAGTGAACCTAAAAAGCCTAATTCCCATTTCCCTTTTCCAATGATGACGTACTTGTATTTCGAGAGGACAGAACGCTGCCGACCTGGTTAATACAGCAATATATAATAATTAGTCGACATTCTCATTAAAAATTACATTTATTTATAAAGACTGCCTCCTGAAGAAGACTGTTGGAGTACATCGCAATTACATTAGAGGATCTGTTAAATCCATCAAGGCTAAAGATCAAGAAGATTGCGTAACTCAATTTTTTATAAATATGGGACAAAGCAATTACAGGTTCATTATCTTAAATGGTTTTACTCTTAAAAACAAAGAAAAAAGCATCTATTTCATTTTTTTCCCTATTTTTACTATTAAGTGACTTTTACTGGAATTCAACAAATAAAAAGTGTGCAGCCTTCCAACGAGGAACAGATGTAGCTAACATGCTACCTGACATTACATCTTTCGAAACCGATTGCGTAAAAAATTGTAAGTTAATTATCATACCTTTCCCTATTTATTTGATGTTTCACTATTTAATTATTTCCTGTTAAAACATCTAGACGGATGTCGAATGATAAGATCTTCAAAAGCAAATATTACGAAAGCGTACGAAGATTTGTACAAGACTTGCGAACAAAATTGCCTTGAGATTAGTAAATGCAGGTTAATAATTAAGAATAGATTTTCTACTGGATAATTGATATTAATAGCATAATACAATATATTTAATAGGTCGTTCCATGTATGGAAAGAAAAAAATGAAAATAAAAAATGCGTACTTTCGTTATTTCTCGAAAGAAATAATCAATCAAATAAGATATGTTCATCGCCTGAAGATGCTTGTTTCACTGAGAAAACAGGGAAAGCAATACGCTCAAGTCCAATAGCTACGTACAACTTTATCAACAAAACGCAATGTTTGAAACTCTGCCTATTATCAAATACCTCTTTCTGCTCGTAATTTATCTCCTTTTATGATATAATTATTGATATTATTTATCATAAGAATAATAAGTCTTTCCCCTTCAAAAGAGCCGCAAATTACAATTTGGAAACAAAAACGTGTACATTAATACTAGCTAGAAACGCTTCCTCAATTATCTTACTTAATGATAGCAGCTATTTCTTTTATGAAAAGAAACAAGAGTGTTTACCAAGTAAGTAGCTATTATCTTTTAAACTGTTAAGGTAAAATGTCATAATATATTCTATTGTTTTTATAAAGAGTGTAGAATTACCGCTTTTCCTGGACATCTTGTTCAAGATCATTTTATTGCAAGATTTTCATCCGATAACTATGTACATTGTCTACAACTTTGCATAAAGCAAGGCTATAAAAAATGCAGGTAAATAATAATAAACTAATTTACTATTATTGGATATTTAATCATAAACATATATAAAAACAATGAAATGACTATATAATTAGAGGGGTTGATTGGAGTTCTGCAACAAGAAATTGCTATCTTTTGAACGAAACTAAACGATCTTCAATACTTGTTGATATAATAGAGAATATACATTTTACTCACTACGTTATTGAATGCAGTGATGAACCAGAGCGTCAGTATTTCGAAATCCATTAAAAAAACTAAAGTCAATTAACTTTTAAGTTTTTCTCTCTAATAAATTAGTCACCAAGTTGGGAATGTGTTTCAAGAAAGTCAGTAAAGCCGTTGTACCTGTAGCTCTAAATAGTTTTGGAACGAAAACTGCAGCTGAATGCCTTCTTAAGTGTCTACATTCGAAATCATACTGCTCGTAATAGCTATTTATTTCACCGATCAAATTTTTCATTTTATAATGTCATTTATTGCCCAAAAATAGAGCAGCAACTTATGATAAGCGTCTTAAAAACTGCAATATTGGCTATTCGCTAGTACCATCAACATCAACTAACTCTATAAGCTATGTTAGGGAAGATTCATGCGGAAAATGTATCACATCTAAATATAACAAATATCTATAATCGAAAAATTTACAAACCTTTTTCCTCCAATAGACTGTCATATTGAGAAAATTTCAAATGGCTATGCAATGGGATATTCAAGAACAGGTTTAAGATCTGCTTCTAGAATTGAATGCCAATTATCCTGTCTAATACCCAAAAAACTCGATTTTTATTGCAGGTTAAACTTTTCTGCTTACACTTTTAAATTGCTTTTTATGGTTTTAGTGGTTTTTATTGTTATTTTTTTTAGATCGGCTTATTATAATCCAAAAAGAAAAACTTGCTTCTTAAATGATGCTAACAAAAATTCGTATAAAGTTCCTTTAGCTCCGTCATTTATTAGCAATATTTACGAAAATTATATTATTAATTGCCTCCGAAGTCCGAAATCCAGTACGTACTTTCTCTATTATTATGATTATTAACATCAAAAATAGCTATTTATTTACAATTTTCTTTTCATTTGAAAACAGAAATTGATAAATGTTTTACACATTTTCAAAGAGCTTCGCCATCAAATATCCAATTTGTCGTAAAAACATTAGATCTAGAAGAATGCCTCGTAAAATGCCTCATATCTTCTTCAAAAGTATTGTAAGAGAAAATTTTCTATTTCGTCTATATAATTACAAAGCGTAAAATGAAAATATAACACTCTTTTTCCCCCTCTCCATCCAACTTTATACTCTTTAGATCCTGTCAATATGATTATAAAACCAATAATTGCTATTTTAGTGAAGAATCTAATAAGACAGAAGAACTTGTAAAAAGTTCTTCATATGATCACTTTCAAAAGATTCCATCATGTCCTTTAAACGGTAATAATGTTAAAATATATATTTTAATGGATATTTAAAATAACCTCTTCTTCTTCTTCTTCTTCTTCTTCCTCTTATGTATAGGTTGTACCTTTGAAAAAGTAAGTAACCTATTTTGGACAGTTGCATCTATGTCAAGGAAAAATCATTATGAATGTTTTTACGATTGTTTAGTTTCAGACAATTGCAAGTTTGTTAAAATTTTTCTTTTCTTTAATTAATTATGTTTATATTTAGAGAAGAAATAAATGACCCTTTGTTTGTTTTCTTTCCTCCTTAATAGATATGTTCACTATGAGGCGGAAACACGAATGTGTACATCCCCGGCTCTTGGTAATGTAACTCATGGAGCAAAATTAAATAATGCGTACAAAAAGGTTTGTCAGGGAAAGTTTGTAGATCCTTGTTTTGTTGAAAAGAAGGGATTATATTTGGATGGTTGGAATAATAAGATTATTAAAAAATCAAATGAAGAAGATTGTAAAAAAGCTTGTCTAAACGCTCAATTTGATTGCAGGTAGACATTGCTGTTTATTTATTTTCTTTTGGTAAAATGAAAGCTTTACCTTCTTTCTATTTAACATCCTTGCTATGTAGCTCGGCGGAATTCTCGACAAACGGTCGTACTTGCTACATAAGCTCTCATAATAGCACTACAAAGTCGAAGTACATGAAGAAATTATCATTCTATATATATTGGGAGAGAAAAGATCTGTGTCGTCCAGATTGCCATTTTATTGAAAAGATGGGCAAGAAAATAACTTCTGCTATATTACATAGCCCAGCCAAATCACTCTACCAATGTCAAACTGCGTGCATGATAAAGAGTAATTGCTCGTAAGAATATCCTCAAAGTGCCAATTTGAGTATGGTCTAATTTACCATTCTAAAACCCAACAGATCGTTAACCTTCACGAAAAAAGACGGTTGTTTATTGAGTGATTCTACGAAATTGTCTAGCCAATCTCGTATTTCAACATGGATAAAATCATGCCCATCCTCAAATAGTAAGTAACCTTTACAAGCTGAAAAGTTGATTACACAAAGAGGATGTGAAACTAAGAAATCTTTCATTTACAATTTGACCTATACATTTCTTGTTTTTTCCATAATTAAAAAAAAGCTGACGACTGCTTCGAATTTTTTACAAAGGATAAAGTTAGAACAGCATCGGTTACACTAAGATTAACAACAGATTCCATCGAGAAGTGTAAACTGCTTTGTTTACAGTATAAGTGCCCGTTAGTTCTATTGTTTTATTACTTGATATAATTATTTTTTCAACATTTTTCAACTATTTACAGAGCTCTTACCTTTCAAACGAAAAGAGATAAATGTCTATTAATGAGTAAAGAATTTTATTACGTAAGATACGGAAAGAGATTAACGTCTCCTGATGAAATACGATTAAATACAAGAGATAAATGCAAAAGTGGGTAAAAAAAAATAACAAAAAAGAAAAGAACGAAATAACCAATTAACTTTCATTTATTAACTAATTACTATTTATAGTTTGTAGAGTGAAGCAAGTACACAATAAATACTTTCCTATTAATGGTAGGAAAGTTATTAGACCAGTATATTCACCTTATTCTTGTTTGTTAAAATGCCTAAAAGAAAAGTCATTCAAGTGCTCGTAAGTTTAACTATTATTCAAGATATCACAACTAAAAATAAACTATTTTAGACTGATTCATTTCAAATTGGGAAATCCAGTTTGTACTTTAAGCTCTGAAATGATTAACTTTTCTTCGAGCGGAATAGATTCCCCGAAAAATGAATATATTGCAATAAATTGCGATTATAACGGTAATAACTGTATAAGATATACATATTTTTATAAACGATTATTACTGACCTCGTTTCTCAGAATATTGCTTTAAGCGGCTGGACGGAAAGTTTCTTAGTGGCTTAAATACTCGTACTATATTATCGTCAAGTGAAGAGAAATGTAAACTAGCTTGTATATCGGAAAGAAAATTCCTTTGTAGATCTTGTGATTTTTATAAGCCTGATAAGCATTGTTACCTAAGCACTTCGACGAGACAATCCAATGCAGCCCAGTATTCATCTAGTGCAAACTTTATTCATTTTGAAAGATTACCAGCTTGTCGATTTGGTTGTTCATTCGATTCTAAAATATTAACACATGAGGTAAAATATTCCAGAAAATTACATGGTATGACCAGCTTCGATTGTAAAGCAGCTTGCATAGTCACAAATGATTGCCAGTAAGTTAAAATATACCAACAATCTTTAGTAAATTGATAATCTAAACTAACTAAACAGCGGAATTGTACTATTGAATAATGGTACTTGTCTCCTCTCATCAAATTCTTCTGGAGTTGTTAAAAAATTTCCCTCGCCTGTCGCTACTACAAAACTGAATTGCAAACCGGCTGAAAGTAAAATTATTCTAATATCTATACCACTAATATTAAACTATTATATCTTTTAATCTGTTTAGCTGATTGTTTTACTATGAAAGTTGGCGTAAAAGTTTTAGATCAACCTATTAAGAGTTATATATTGCAAAATGAAACTGCGTGTAGGATGGCTTGCCTCGACGAAATTGAATTTGAATGCAGGTATAAACAATAGTCAAATATGAAAGAAATGTACAATTCTTCAATAATCTTTTGTTTTTTTCAAATATAGAATAGTCGCATTCTATCGGAACTCTGGAACCTGTAATTTATACTTTACTAAAAATGCCGAATTGTCTAAATCATTTCCCTCAACTGTTGTCTTTTCAAAACTTACGGAATGCCAGAAGGGTTGTGGATTTAGAACAATATACAAAAGAGCATTATCCGATAGTTCATCTTTTATAAAATTAAAGAGCAATAGTTTAGAAAGCTGTAAATCGATATGTTTAAGGAAGAATAGAACAGATTGTATGTAAGTATATAATTATCATAAAATATGTAACAAATAAGGTATTTGTATTAATTAATAAAGTTAATAAATTCATTTAAACAGTGGTATATATTACGACCGTAGACGTCGTATATGTAATTTGATAAAGAAAACTAAAAAAGTACTTTATTCACATTATAATTCGAATTACGTTTATGCTAGTTTGGACTGCAGTAATAAAAAACGTAACATTTTCTGATTTACCAAACTTAATTATGCTAATTTCATGTGATTTTTAATTACTTTTCTAGGTCATTGCTTTACGAAATATGATTCACATTATTCAATTGGTCATAAAAAAGTCATTAAAGCCTCAAATGAGACTGAATGTACAAATAGTTGTATGAAAGAGATAACCTTCTATTGTAGGTAAGTATACGTAATTAGAGTAAATAGAACAATTAATGAAATTTGTGTTTCCTTATTAGAGCTTGCCAATATAATATAAAACGGAGAACATGTTCTTTATTTAAGAATATCACTTCCCGTCATTTAGTCAATGATGATTTTACATTTTGGAAAAGATTAGACACATGCAAATATAGTTAGTCCTATTAATTAATTAAAACACAAGTATATAACTAAATGTGTTCTTAAACTATTGTTATTCCTTTAGATTGTTATTTGAAAGAATCTAAAGGCTACTTCCTAAGTGTTACGAACAAAATATATCATCGCTCTATCGACATAGAAGTATGCAAAGAAAAATGTATGAATGAAACAGCCTTCATTTGCCTGTACTATAAATATACAGTATATTTATATATTCTTACTTTTACCTGACTCTTCTTAGGTCGGCCGATTATGATTTAATATCAAGAACATGCGCTCTGAGCATTGAAAGTCAATCAACGAAGCCGAAGTTCTTTATAAAAAGAGAAAGCTATATCCACTGGGATAAAACTTGCAATGGAGTAGATTGGGATTGTTAGTAATAGTTTTCTTGAATTTTTCTTAACAGGAAATGTGCACAATTATATAATTTCACGTTTCTACAAACAGCTGATCCTTGTTTCCTCTCTTTTAACAATATGACGGTTCGTTCTGTTGCCTCGGAAGTTGTTAAGTTTTCAAATCCTAAAGATTGTAAACAGAGATGCATGAATAGTACAAAATTTGTATGTTCAGGAGCAACTTTTTCATCAAAGAAGCTAACTTGTACGCTTTATAATAACACGAAACCATCATTGAAGAAAGATACATATATACATACACTAAATCACTATTATTACTCTCTAAAACAAATCTGCAAACCTGCATTAGGTGTTAGCTGTTTTATGCAGGAATTTTCTAATAGAGAAACTGTAACGCATTCAAAGAAATCACTAAAAGCGTCGACCCTTCGCCGATGTCAAATGCTATGCTTCGCTGAAACAGACTTCATCTGTACCGCAATAAGCTTTCAAGAAAATAGCCGAAATTGTAGATTATATGAGACAAAAGAAGAAAGTATCCTTTCATCACTCCTTCAGGCAACTGGCTCAATATTTTCGATAAAACGTTGCGTAAATAAAAATGGTCTGTTTAAAAGAATTTTATATATTAAAGCACTCAACTTTTCTGAATGTCAAATTCTGACCTTTTAGACGAATGTTTTACAACTCAAGAAGTCCATATTTGGAAAGACTATAGTGTTTATCTATCGTCAAATTTTTGGTCATGTAGAGCTTTATGTATCGAAGATTCAAAGTGTAGAGCTTTTATTTTTATCAATTCAACTTGTCATCTAAGTGGAACAATACCAATTAAAAAATTTGGCGAAGATGGATTAACCGGTCATATAAAGAATAATTGCGCTGATCGTAACTAACTTTCCATCATTTTATTTGTTATTAATACTATTAATGTTTAACTTTCTTTAACTTTACACTTCCCAGTTTGCACAATTAAGGAAATAAGCAGTCTTCACACTTCAAGCCAGGATATTCAGTCAATTCGAGCAATATCAAAAGCAGAATGTATAAAGGCATTTTTACAATCGAATTACTCATTAGTGAAGTAAATATATTTGTAGATGTTGTGATACTATTCTCATTTTCAATCAAATAATATTTTCAGATCAGCAGAATACAACTCAGACTCAAGAAATTGTTATCTTAAACGAAAAGATATATATTCAGCATCTCAAACATATAAATTCAGTGGATCACATGCTTATTTTCAAAGAGATTGCCCTCATGAACGTTAGTAGACAATATTTTCATTTCATTAACTATCTTTACACTTCTTGGAAAACAGACAGGTGCTTCAGACAACAACGTGGTTATCATATGAAGGGCTCTTACATTAAAGCTATTTATTTAGATTTGATAAAGGAGTGTGAAGAGGAATGCCACAAGGATGAAAATTGCTTGTTTGTATTCAATATATCCATTAAATATTAATCAATTAATTACCATTTTTTCTCCTAAAAATAAAAGGTCAATAGACTATAATGGATCAGACAATCTATGCGTTTTACATTCCGATTCCAAAGCAACTAAACCTATTTTATTCGAACCACATAATACAACCACATATTCTGAAAAAACAATATGTGACCAAATTCCTGGTTGCTTCAAAGTATTCATGAACTCTTATGTTAATCTTCGATTCAGTAAAATAGTTAAAGCTGTTACTGCCGAAAGTTGCAAAAAGTACTGCTTGTCAACTAAATATTTCTATTGCAGGTGAAGGAATAGTTAATGATAATAATTGATTAGTTTAATAAAAAATGATCATTGCTTGTTCATTAAAGATCAGCTATATATAGAGCTAAAGACAACAAATGTATTATAAGTGCTCAAGGTGATATCAGGACTCGTTTAAGAAAACGTCCTGGTTCTGTTTACTTACATAGAACTTTATGCAAAGGTAGGTAACATAGGAAGAGAAATTTGTTACATAAAATACTCTATTTTTAAATCTCTGTTTCTTAAACAGATTGTGAAATGGTTAAACATGTTAATAAAACGATACCAAAAGAACTATATCCAGGAAATAGATATCAATATTGTCCTTCATTTGAGGAATGTTCTAAAATATGCTTTTATCAGTTCCAACCTGAATGTCGGTTAGTATAATGATATATTTCGTAGGTTTGAATAATTTTAAAATTAATCTTTTTTTTATCAATGCTTTCCTCTGTCCGTTTGCCTCTTTTTTCTCTTTCTGTCTGTCATTCTTTCGCTAATATCTGCTATTTTTCTACTTACTCGCAGCTCAGCTTTATATAACAAGAGGAGAAGAACATGCAGACTTTTGTCGAATTCTAATGGAACCTGGAGCAGTAAATTGATATCTGATCCTAATTATATTTATTTCGAAAAGAAATGCAAGGGTTTATCCGGTAATTTTAATAAGATTTATTCATTTTTCTCTTCACCAAACTGCAACGTGTACAACATTATTGTTTCTTTCGTTTAAAGATAAATGCGACTATGTTTATAGAAATAATTGGCTTTTAAAAAAATACTATAAATCTACTATTGTACCGAATGCAGATGTATGTAGTCGGTATTGTTTGGTAGACAGTTGCAAATCATTCTCCATTTCTTCAATACATAATTCATCTAGTTTGGTCTGCTATCTAAGCACTTATAATCGTCTTAGAGCGATTAGTAGTTTTGTTCAGAGTAATATATCGACCCATTATGAAAAAGTATGCCAACAACATAAATTTAGTAAGTTGCACTTAAGTTATTTATAGTCTTGATTAAACATACATATTATATTTATTATATTTACACTTATTAGTATGTAAGATTACTGAATTAGGACCAAAGACGTTATTAGGTCCCACTAAAAGTGATTGGATTAAATATAAAGGAACATCGAAATTAACTTGTCAAATACTTTGCGATACTGAGAAATCGTTTGTTTGTACTGGAGCCAAATTCGATATTCAAAGCGGTGACTGCTTCCTCTACAAAAATCCTATAAACACACCTAATTATGAATTTAAAAGTTCTACTACAAGTTTGTTTTTCATTAGAAACTGTGATGGAAAAAGTGAGTTTAAACAGAAAAATACGACACATTAAACAATAATGCCCTAAAATTATCATTTTATTTTTAGCTATTGTCCCTCCTAAGACTGTCAAATGCCCCCCACATTGGCACTATGTACATGAAACGAAGAGCTGCTACCATTTAAAGCATAACATAGCTTATAATTATGAGACAGCAAGCTCTTACTGTTACGCGAATGGAGGGAATTTAATTTCTTATAAAGATGAAGAGGAATTTAATAGTTTAACATCCACCTTAGAGAGGTAAGAGGATAAAATGAATATTGGTTAAATAAGCACAAATATTGACATGAACTAAATTAGATTGAGATTAAACCATGGCATCAATTCGGAAGTTTTGTGGTGGACTTCTGGACAGCTAACAGAAAAAGGTTGGAATTGGCAAGAATTAGATCCATTGGGTGAGCAGTTAGACCTATTTTTCTCTTTTTGTTTAATAAAATGAATGAAAATAGATTAAATGATTAAAGCTGTACTTTTTTAATTATTCTGTTCGTTAACTATTTAAAACAGCGAATCAGAGCTAATTCTTATGAGCTTTTCTTATTTTCAATCTTAATATTACTTAGCCTACAAGAAAAGGATATATCCACATCCCATTACTTTAACAAAATGGTTTAAGAAGGAACCAAAAGATAAAGCAAATCACATGGTTATGAAATACGGAAGTAGAAAAGAACATATCATACGATGGGGATCAATGGCAGTAACAGATAAAACTTTAGCCTTAGCTTTATGTAAGGCAGATCCTGATCAAGGTTGAAAAACTTATCATAATTTGCTTGAATAAGCACCTATCATACAACTCCAGTATGATTATCTTTTTTTGTTTTTAACTAATCAGCTACAGAACAGTGTTGGAAAAATACATGTTTGAATAATGGAGTTTGTGTGGAAAAAAATCTCACTTCTCCAAAAATTCCCACCATAGAATATTCAGGTCGAGGAATGGACGACGATGAAGAGGATGCTGAATCTACCATTTCGCTTTTTCATTCAAAAGTTACAAAACTCGCTCAAGGTTACAAATGCCGTTGTATCAATTCAACTGGAAATAATTGCGAGTTACAATCACCTACTTTTAATGAGTCACTATCTGCTCTTTATAAAGATTTCTTTATATCTAAAGTGGCTATGTCATTCGAAAAAGCGAGTCTTTATTGTAAGAGTAACTCTGCTTCCATGTTGATCTTGAGCACAGAAATGGAAGAAGAATACTGGACATCAGTTTTAGAAAGAGATAATCTCCAAGGAGTATATTGGTTGTCCGCAAAGAGACGGGACAATAAATGGTATTGGCTTGCTAGTTCTAAACATCTGACTGGTAAGTATTAAAAAGAAACTTTTATTTACCTTAATTAAAACTATGAGTAACAAAATACATTTAGCAAATAATGAAAGTTTTGTAATAGATTCTTTTACTATAAATAAATTAGCCTCATTCGAAATGACCTATACGAATTGGCATGAAAATGAACCGAACAATTACATGCATTCGGAATCTGCTGCTGTATTATGGTATACAGAGAAAGACGGTTGGAAATGGGCTGATGCAAATGAAAGGAACCTTTATCCATTCGTATGCGTTTCAATGAAATAACAGAGAAAAACGTTTTTTTTTCATATTATTCTATTTACAACAATTATTTCATTATTCTTATTAATATAATAAAAAAATATTCATGTTTTCAATTTATTACAAAAACAAATACTTCATTTTTAATTTATTAAAAAACTAATATGGAATTAACACCATTAAAATGTCAGAAAAAGATAAAGTTAAAAGATAGAGAGAAGGGGGAGGGAAGAGAGAGAGGGGGGAGGGAGGCAAACTGAGAGAAAAAATCTCGTACATGAATAATCAGGTAGAAAGCGCCGCGCACTCTTAAAACATTTAGTAGTAAGCGGCAGGTTGTTGCCGAGCTTGGATTATGGATAAACATTTGGCGTTACTGACTGGATTTTTAGTTTTATTTGGATATAAAGTTAATCCAGTAGATGCTTTCTTAAAGAATCCGCAAAGTCTGAATATTTCTATGGATTACAATGCATCGTAAGTAGTTAATTTGTATAAATGATGATTCTCTTCTGAAGTAGTACTTTACAATCTCGTTTTTTTTTCTTTCTTTTTCCATTTCCACCCACCCAAGTAAAATAACTTAGATTGTATATGAGTTTAAAAATATCCTCTTAAGATTGTTATCTAACACTGAATGATGACCTATTCCATAGGATAGGATAAACCGTATCAACTGAAAATGTCATTTGGCCATTAGGATTCTATTTTCCTTTAAGACTACTCTTCTATAGATTATTGTTAAATCTGTTAAATAGTTAAAATAGGTTAATAGTTTGTTATCATAGGGTATTATCCGAGTTCATCTAGTGGTTGAATAGCAATCTATGCAGATATTTTTAGAATATTAACTATATAAATGAAGTGAACTGCATGTTTAATGTATTCTACTAAGAAACAATAAAAGTTACAATCGTATATAAAATAATACTCTGAAATGCATATTTTTCATAATTAATGTTTAAGCATTGTCTATTATGTACATCCAAAAGTTACATATGGCGTTAGTTTATTACAGATATTTTACATTGTATTATTATACAAGTAAACAATATATATAGATATATTCGTACCCATAATAATCACACACAACCTTTTCATACATCAATGCAGTAAATTAAAGCAATGATTTACTAAAAAAATGTCTCATTGTAATATCTGCCTTGCTTCTGGACAAAAATATCGCTATTTTATTGCTTATAAAGAGACCTCACTATATCTTAATTGTTCAGTTAAAATATTACTTTTTAATTATTAAATATTCTATTGTATTATAAGGGTAATTTTCGCATTTATATCACACTTTATTTATATCATTACAATTGAATTGAATAACAGATTTTTAAAAAAAAAAAACAATTTATAACACCTCTTTATCGTGTCAAAAAAGAATTTTATCAATTATACTAGCTATGTTAGACATTTGTAGTTCGTTTATATCGGTTTTGGGTGAGAAGTAATTGGTGGTTGTCGGCGTTTCAATATCCTAAAAAAATCATTAACGTTTTTTTAGTCTATTTTGGTGACGCTCCACTTTTCTGTAAATAAAAACACTTAGTTTGCCATCAAAAATCTTTCACTCGATCGTGAAAGGCCATTAAATTTATAATTAAGAAAAATGGTATAGGAAAATTTTATTAACAGTTTTGTAGTGTATTTAGTATAAGTATATAGCAATGTTTTTTAATCAGGGACAGCTACTTATCTTTTGTTAGTAAAAGGAAAGTAATATTTTGTCTTATTTTAATAAAATCTTTGGCATATAAAATTAGTGTCGTCATTTTCCTGATTAGCTATCATACGAGTAAGATGATCCTTGATAAAAAAAGATTTAGGATCGATAAAGTTGACGCTGCAAGCTTCCGTATTGTTTCCTTAAGACAAACTAAGAATATTTCGACTTGCAATGTTTAAAAAGCCTAAAAGTAGCAATTTTTTTTATCTCATTTTTTCCTATTATTGAATTTTTACTCAGATTTTCACCAATAATTCTTTATTAGAGAATAAGATTTGAGTGAAAGAAATGTGCATGTTAAGTCAAACAACTATTTCCGAAGGCAATGATGCTCGTTTAATGATTCATAAGAAGTAAAGTAGAATATGAACAACAAGTGTCACCAGGAATAATTTATATGTTTGTCAAGAATATTTAATTTATATATAACGTTTGTATACACCAAGATTATATCCTTCGTGGCTATGTCTTTCTCCGCTTCTCTGTTTTGTTATTAAAGAGCAACGAAAAGTCACATTTCCCTTTTTATATTGATTACCGATCACTCAAATTGATCTTCATTGGCTTAATACCTTGCTTTTCCATTTATTTCACATGTTTATGAATCTATGACCATTGGTATTTTAAATCTGGTATATACAAATAAGGAAAAAAACATGTTAAGGGGCCGGAACGGCGGTGGGCAAAGTATAAAGATATACGACGTGGTCTCCCTCATTGCCCATTTTGTGTTATAAATTACTTCTTATAAGTCTCTTCTTTCCCGTTTCATTCTCTATATTTCTCTCGTTCTCTCTCTCTCTCTCTCTCTCTCTCTCTCTCTCTCTCTCTCTCTCTCTCTCTCTCTCTATTTTCATTTCCCTTTTTACGGGCTCATACGAATAGCAAACTACTGCTAATTAACCTCTCCAGCTTTATCGATTTTTGAAACGATATACTTTCTTCGTATTATTAAAAGAGAATCGGATGGAAAGAAATAATATATTAAACTAAATGCGATATTTCAAAAATGTTTCTTTTATTCTTTCACAAAATATCCTTTAATTGATAAAAACGTTTCCCAACAGGCAATTAACTCTTTCGGAAGAGAGCCGAATCAGTTTCCATTTAATGGAACGGTACAAAAAGGTTGGAAATATTGCAAGACCAGTAGAAAATGCTATGAAGACTGTAAAAGTTGAATTTGGATTAGCATTGATTCAAATTTTAGACTTTGACGAAACAAATCAAGTATTGACAACAAATGTTTGGAAAAGATATGTAAGTGAAACGGATAGATTTTTTTTTCTCTGCATACAAATTATTATCCCATTCTCACCTTACGTAACCTACAAATATTCAATTTTCCCTCAATTTTGCTTGATTGTTTGATTTAGATATGGCTGGATGAAATTCTTCGTTGGAACCCTTCGGAATTTGGAAATATATCCAATATTCGCTTACCAGCACCTAAAATTTGGACACCGGACATAGTTCTATACAATAAGTAAGATTTTAATGATAATGACATACACTAAAATAGGTTAGATTTAAAGAGTTCAGTTAAAGTTTTTCAAGTAAAACCACTTTAGTTTAGAAAACGTGTGACCATACTTAGAGCATTGTCGATCTAAGGTAATAAGAAACTAGTAGCTTCCTTAATAAGTTTAATTCTTATTAAATAATAATAATGAAATTGACAAATCTTTGTCAAAAAAAATACGATTAGTCTGTAAACAAAGAAGGTAACAAATAATATAAAAAACTCCATTAACCTTATAAATGACCCCAGTATCTAGAATTTGGAACCTTATACGCTTATTATAATAAATACAGCGCTGATACCCAAGAAAAACAACACCTGGAATCAGTAACGGTTGCTCACTTTGGTCTTGTTAGATGGATTCCCCCGGCAATTTACAAGTCCAGTTGCCAGATCGAGATGAGAAATTTCCCCTTCGATACCCAAACTTGTTTCTTCAAATTTGGTTCCTGGGTGTATGATGGGCATAAATTAGATCTCGTGTTTTATGAAGGAAGAGACGATGTGGACTTGAGAGAATATGTTGAGAGTTCCGAATGGAATGTTGTTTGTTAGTAATTTTTCATATGAAAAAAAAAAGAATTTAGGAACTCTTTTGTTTTTTAATGACAAAGCTTATTGGTTACATATATCTATTCTATTTTAGATACATCCGCAAAACGAAACGTTCGTACATATCCCTGTTGTGATGACGAACCGTATCCTGATTTGACGTTTCGACTGACAGTGAAAAGAAAAACAGCATTTTACATGTATGTGCTCATACTGCCCAGTGTAATGCTTTCGTTTCTCACATTGGTTCTATTCTGGATACCTCCTCAGAGACCCGATAGAACTAGCTTGGGTAAGTTTCTAGATTAATAATAATTGTAATTTTTGTTAACAGTACGTCTATTATTCGCTTTTCTTTAAGGAATGAGCCTATTTTCAAGTTTTTTTGTTCTTCTCCTCATTCTCGTACAAAGTTCGCCACCTACTGCATCGATTTCCCTTCTGGGTGTCTATTACTGCTTGAATATGGTGCTCATAGCCATATCAACCATGGTTTCAGCACTAGTAATTAATCTGACATATTATTTACAAAGGAGAAAACTCCCATTTTTAATTAAAGCCGTAAGCGATTTCAAATTATTGATCTTAAATGACAAAATGACAAAATGACGGAATTTTTAACCTAAGAATTACATATATCAGATTTTTGTTCAACACCTCGGTCGACTATTATGTGTAAGCAGAAACAGTTTAGCTGATGAACCGAATGAAATAAACAAACGTACAAGTAGTTTTACTGAGCAAAGTTTCCCTCTACGGAATGGTAAAGCGAGCGAACAAACCCTATCGAAACGCAACGATTGGAAAATTTTAGCATCCGTTATTGACAGGTATACGCTACTTTTCAATTTCCAATCATTCACTAAATTCTCGACTTTTTTATATTACAGGCTTTTTTTTATAATTTATACGATTGGTTTGGTTTTATCCTTAATTTTCGTCTTCCCCCGTTAGTCTAGGCGCCATCTATCGTTTTTTCAAATATAAATAGTTTAAACAGAGAATAAAATATATCAGCCTTGTATTTTCATAGTTTAAAATAGTTTTATTTTTCTAATGCAAATTCAGGAGTGAATGACAACATAAAAACCGCAAAAGCAGTTAAGCGGATAAAAGTTTTTGAATTCCAATAGCTGTAAACAATTAGAAGTTCAATCTTACATTCCTCCTCTCAAACGCAATACCAAATGAAGGGTCGATTCTTTTTGGATGTTGTAGTCGGACAATGTTCTACCATCTTCCAATTGTTTACCAGCAAAGATCAATCTTTGTTGATCTGGGGGAATTCCTTCTTTATCTTGGATTTTAGCTTTCACGTTTTCGATCGTGTCTGATGGTTCGACTTCCAAGGTGATTGTCTTTCCAGTTAAGGTCTTGACGAAAATTTGCATTCCTCCTCTCAAACGCAATACCAAATGAAGTGTTGATTCCTTTTGGATGTTGTAGTCGGATAATGTTCTTCCATCTTCCAATTGTTTACCAGCGAAGATCAATCTTTGTTGATCTGGGGGAATTCCTTCTTTATCTTGGATTTTAGCTTTAACATTCTCGATTGTGTCTGATGGTTCAACCTCCAAGGTGATTGTCTTTCCAGTTAAGGTCTTGACGAAAATTTGCATTCCTCCTCTCAATCTTAAAACCAAATGAAGGGTCGATTCTTTCTGAATATTATAGTCGGACAAGGTTCTTCCATCTTCCAATTGTTTGCCAGCGAAGATCAATCTTTGCTGATCTGGGGGAATTCCTTCTTTATCTTGGATTTTAGCTTTAACATTCTCGATTGTGTCTGATGGTTCAACCTCCAAGGTGATTGTCTTTCCAGTTAAGGTCTTGACGAAAATTTGCATTCCTCCTCTCAATCTTAAAACCAAATGAAGTGTTGATTCCTTTTGGATGTTGTAGTCGGATAAAGTTCTTCCATCTTCCAATTGTTTACCAGCGAAGATCAATCTTTGTTGATCTGGGGGAATTCCTTCTTTATCTTGGATTTTAGCTTTCACGTTTTCGATCGTGTCTGATGGCTCAACCTCCAAGGTGATTGTCTTTCCAGTTAAGGTCTTGACGAAAATTTGCATTCCTCCTCTCAAACGCAATACCAAATGAAGAGTAGATTCTTTTTGGATGTTGTAGTCGGATAATGTTCTACCATCTTCCAATTGTTTACCAGCAAAGATCAATCTTTGTTGATCTGGGGGAATTCCTTCTTTGTCTTGGATTTTAGCTTTTACATTCTCGATTGTGTCTGATGGTTCAACCTCCAAGGTGATTGTCTTTCCAGTTAAGGTCTTGACGAAAATTTGCATTCCTCCTCTCAATCTTAAAACCAAATGAAGTGTTGATTCCTTTTGGATGTTGTAGTCGGACAAAGTGCGGCCATCTTCCAATTGTTTACCAGCAAAGATCAATCTTTGTTGATCTGGAGGAATTCCTTCTTTGTCTTGGATTTTAGCTTTGACATTTTCGATCGTGTCAGAAGGTTCTACCTCAAGGGTAATTGTTTTTCCAGTCAATGTTTTCACAAAAATTTGCATTTTCGCTGTTAGAAAGAAAGAAGTATAAATTCAAGATGGCGGAGGTAAAAAATTTTTTTAAATTTCTCTCTCGTAATTGTTATGACGAGAATTTTTGAAAAAGCTTTTAACTGAATAATATAGTGTTTAGAATTATTTGATTTACCTTTTAGATTTTCACGCAGGCTTACTGGGTAAATTCAGAAATTAATCGCTTAGATTTTCAAATGAAACTGAAACTCTACGCAACAACTGAAATTATATATGCGAAAATTGTATGTTTAACCAGGCGCATGCGCAGATCCAGTCTTGTTACTAATGTCAATTTTTTATTTTTTCATTTGGCATTTTGTTATGTAAAATATTTTAGATTACTCGGCGTTATTTATTTGTAAAAGGAATACTTTATATTTTATTGCGTTAATTGTAGACTAAATACGCTGTAAGTGTTAACAAAAAGAGGACAAAATTTTGCGATACAACTTCCAACCTGGAATGACGTCAGATTTATTTGGGCGGAATTTTCTGGATTGTTTGTTGGCATTTTTTGGTTGCACAAGGAAATTTTGCACAACGCTTACGTTGTTTTTCTATACTTGTGCCCAAAATTGCTTCCCGTTTCGCAATAATTTGAAAATATGAATCATTTATTATCATGTGATACAACATGACAATGCTATGTAGGTACTAGATTCTTAAATTATATTTTTGCACAATTCATGATTAAATTTTATAATGGTGATATACGACTAAAATTTTATGTAGTTATTAGGTCATATTCAGCTTATTCTTTCTAAGAATTTTACATTATGTTTTAATACAATTGATGTCAAGAATAATGTAATTCCAAATGATATTATCATATTTAAATTACTAATCATTTTATATTCTTCTCTAAAAATAGAGAAATAGAACCTTGACGATACATAAACAAGTATATGAATTGTGTATATAATCTAAAGTTGCCTTAACTATTCTCTAACTCAAAAAATCAGAAGTAGAAGAAAATAAACAACGAAAAAAGTTGGACTTTGGCCTAGGTGTAAGACAGGTCTTATCAGTTATTTTATCGAATTAAGGACTTTATATTAACAGACAAAATAGAAAAAAATACATGAAATCTATCAAAACAACAATTTATATTCTATAAGGCGAAATAAGCATACAATTCGTGTGAGAACAGTTTTATATTCTAAATATATATATGTATAGCTCTAACTACTGCGTCGCAATAAAAGAATCACTTACAAAATAGAGGAGTATATTGCAAATATAATACTATATTAAATATATACATATATATATATATATATATTACATACATAGGCCTAAAAGAAATAACTAAAAACAAGATATATTATATATTTTAAGGGAAAGGTATATTAACATTACAAGACGTGCACAATATACAGTATATTTTTTACTTTTCATTACATATAATTTCGAAATGACATTGAACGATATGCTCAATGTCATCTATATATTATATACATTCAACTTGAATATAGATTTCATAACCTTTAGTATACACTATATTTAATCTGATAGACCCTTATTAGGTTAATAGGATCTGTATAATCTTTTGACTAATACTTTTAATTCTTGCTAATTTTCTTTCTTTATAAAATATATATACATGTTCTTTATTTATCCGTATATACCGTTTCATTGTATGGAACAATTGGATATATTAAATAGAATTCCATGTTCAATTAGTCGCCTATTTATCATTTCATAACTTGGTTTTTATAATAAATGACACGATTTAGTGCTAATAAGTATACAGTTATATAGGTCAATAGCTTAGTCTTGTTTCTTTCTTAATCGTTAAAATGCATAATGTATATTATATATTTAAAGTGATTAAATACTGTTGTTTTTTTTGTTGACAGCTGTAAAAAAAAACATACAGTACTTTACGTAGCAGATGTCAATTTGTTCAAATATATCGATATAGATGGCGTTAGTGGATGGGTATACTTTTTCATTTTCTCCTGGACCGCACTGAAAATATTCACGAACTCTTTACAGAATTTAGGTAATTATGAACGTGTTTAAAACATGATTACAGATTCATTAAAAAGGAAGTGGAATGGTAATAGTACTGTTAAAGGAGAGTGGTCTAAATATCGAGTAATAGATAAACCGTTTTATCCATACTTTCTTTTGAATGAGACTCGGCTAAAAGGTCAGGTAAAAACGGATCACAAACGCAAACTGCCCTTAGACCCTGTCACTACAGAAAAGAAAGCGAAATTGGAGAACGAGCCGGTTTGTATTACTTAAATTGTGTATAAAAAATATATAAATAACATTCTATTTTTTATTTATTTACTTATTTGTAGTTTGAAAATGGTGAGCGATTTTATAATGATTTCATACACTTATTTAGATACATCCTGAAGAAATGAAGCAAGAGTTCAATGATATTAACTACTGGAAGATTTCTTTACCAGATATATCTGCAGAGTTATTGCATAACGAACGCGATGATAATATGGATTTGGAGGAGAATTTTAATTGCTATCAATATTGGAAAATGCCTCATCTTGAATTAGATTCAGAAAGTTTTTAAGTTCAATAATTGATACCATTTTTTTTCAAAATTGTCTCGTATTACTCTTTTATAAGTTAGTTGGCTTCGGCTTACGATTTCTGTATGGATTGTTTGTGCCTTGATAAAGCCTTGAAATCCACTAACGTGTTCAGATAATTCCGATTTTTGAATAAATAGACTTTTTACTTTTTTTAAACTGTTTGTCAAAAGTATGAAAGATTGGCTCGAGTATGTGTATACACTACAGATGGCGGTATTAAACGTGAGTGTTAGCCAATCACCGTTGAAGGAAAGTGTCACATTACAACGCATAGCGGGAAAAGCCTACACACAAGCGTTTTTGCAATACCGTAAGGTTAGTTTTCAAGAGTCTGCCTCTGTTTGGTTAGAAACAATTTAACTAAATCAACTGGACAAAAGGATAAACGAAACAAAGAGTTTGAAAGGTATTACCATAATTATTTTCTATCGGGGCAGTTTATTTTCGTTACTGTTGGCTGATGCTCTCAATTAACTTAGTACCGTCTTATTGAGGGATTTTTTAGCGTATAAAATTCTTTACGCGGTATCAGTTCCTTTGGATTGACAAATTTGCAAGCGATGAAAAAGAATAATTGAATAAGTGCGAAATGAAAACATCATTCAGTAACATTGAATAGAGTTGATAGAATGCTCTCCTCCTAAAAGTTAGCATGCATAGACATGCGTATTATCGAACGACGCTGCCGTCTAAATATAAACCTTTATTTTCTTTGCATTTTTATAGCCCTATCAGAAATAATTCTTTCTTCTACGATAACCCTTCCCCCTTCCTATGTTTCATTATTTTTTCTTGGTAGGCGACGACCAGGTGCACTTATTGTAATAAATAAAAGTAACGCTTAGTTCAACTATGTTTGTGTTTCACGATTCTAGACGTGCTGGACAGTAGTTTAAACGGATTTTCAAACACTTGTTAATAAGGTTGTCAGTTGTCTATAACGCTAGAGGTCGGTAGAGAAGCGTAGAAGGGTAAGCTAAAAGGCAACGAGTGGAAAACAAATAAGACTTTTTTAAAAGGATTACAGTCGTCGTTTAAATCTCGTCAAAAATTATTCTCGACAACTGAGCTCGTTAAAGTCGGCCAGTTATGTAATACAGCATCTCCCTCTCTTACGCAATATAATATTAGATTGGCATTTTTGGATAGATGTTTCTTTTACTTGTACACCTGTTCCTAATAAATGAAAAGATTTTCTTTCTTGTCCTTTACTCTTAGAGTTATCATTTCAGATATGAACTATAGCTGGAGGACGCTTTCTGCTTAAAGGTCTCGCAGCGGACAGTAAGAAAGCCCCTGGGGGCCAAAGAGAATTTTATTATTCAATTTAAAGGGCTTCAGGGAGATAAGAAGGCCGGGTGGACAGTAGGTAGGAAAGGGAAAACAAATAGAATAAACGCAATGCGTGAATTACAAAATAAACTTGTAATATTGTGAACAAATCGGATATGCAAACTACAAGTCCAGTGTACAACATTAGAAAACCACAACCTCCGCCTAGGGATCCTGGAACGAAGATTCAAAGTGTGAGAACTTTTCAGGATGTGCCTAGGCCTAGTGTTCGACGTTTGAATAGGAGTCGATCAAGCCAAATTACGGCCTCTCTAGATCACATGAATGCCACTGTTGATCTAGCTTCGCCAGCGCCCCCTGCAACAGGCCAAGTTAACCCTACTTACAGGCACGACTATGAGAATGTCCAAGCCTATTCGCCAAGGGAAGAGGAGCATAGAGCCAGAATAGAACATAAGAGTCGGCCCGTACCCGAATACTCTCCGATTGGGAGGCAGAAGTCGATATTGTCGAATAGAAGCATGATAAGTTATAGGGAATCGACACCAGCTCCACAAACAGATAGCTTAAACAGATCGACATCAAAGTTCGACTCTTTGAGAAAAAGTTTCCTCGGGATCTCTCGCCCCAGTTTAAGCTCCTCTAGGATTACATTAATACGGGGTTTGGGATTGGGAAATGCTTTAACTTCATTATGCGCTATAACACTCGCATCCCTCGTCTTCGCCGTTTTGTCCATGATGCTTCTGTTCCAGTTTAGTGAGAAAAAAATGAGCATGAGTTCCAGCAATTCTGTTGTCACACAAACTGTATACAGCTCGACGTCTGAAGCAGGCGTTGCTCTCACCTCTCTATCAGTTATGCTGAACTTGTGCTGTGTAACAGCAGGTATACTACAGTCTTTCTTCTCTGCCAAGCTACTTAAAGTACCTCAGGGCGAGGAAAGGTTTGTTTTCTTTATTTCTTTATCGGACCGTTTTAGGGAAGAGTAGTAATATAGGTCAAAGTAATTTACGAGCGGCGCTTCCTTTTAATGTACCCTCACCGCCTCGTAATTTTGACGTAAGGTGAACAATTGAAGCCTAATCGTAAGGAAAAAACCATAAAGAAAGCAAATATAAAAAAAGAAAGGGAAGATATCCGTTAGTTGATACTCGTAGGAGGGAGCGCTTGACGCCTGTTAAACCGTTAAGTTGACCCGGGGTCAACCCTTCAACCTACTGTTCGCTGTTTACGGAACTCTTACGACATCAAAAGAATCTCGAGAGCTCGTTAGTTTTCCAAACTACTCCTCCTATCCAACCTCGGCAGGTGTTTGAAATTTTCAGGCCCGAGCTAATGGTTCTTTTCAGAAAATTTTATTTAATTCCTTACATTTTCAATTACCTTCCCCCTAACCGACAATTTAATGGTTCTTTCACTTCCGGTTTCAACTCCGATGACAGTTAGAAATGATATTTTATTAATTGGCTGTTCAGGACTTGGCATGTTTACGGGTCGATTGATGTGGTAGATAAGCGTGAAAAATGAGAGGGGGAATAGATTAAATTTACTGATACAGCTTGTAATAAAAAATTTAGGTAAATTGTTACTTATTTCTAAGGTATATAGTAACAATTTCTCAAGATTGGGTTTATATCATTTCTTAACAAAGTACGTAGAGGATAGAAGCTTTCAAGTAGTCTTATTTGCTAATTCATCATTCGTTGTAACTTGTGAAAAAGTCGATTGTACTGAAGCCCAAAGCTATTGTTAATGAATTTTAATACCTCCATTCTTGGGGGAAATAAATGCATTGAAATCGCTACGGTAAAAGGGAGTTTTTTTTGGATAATATTTATATATATATATATACTATACTGTATATATATTTATAGATATATCAATATATCTTTTATTTTTCAATATTAACACTATGGTTTTTTGAAATGCTTATAACGTATTTACGCCTTCGCGATTGATTGCATTCTCACTTTGCTTGCTCAGATCACCGTATAGTCTTTAATTGAAATTCCTCCGTTGTCCATGAGTATCTCGATTGAATAAAAGTTCTTCATTGGCCATTACAGCGCAAACTAGAATTTACTCGATAAAATAAAAATACCCTAGGTTCACTTTCACTAGATACAAAGAAACGTCTGTCCAGGTACTCAACGGGACGTCTCAACGATAGCGCGGGATGGGTATATATTATTTATAATACCTGAATATTTATGAACTAAGGTATTTCTGGAATTTTATTTTAAACTTCCAACCGAGGAGGGATACTTCACACATTAAATCACGTGACCGCAATTCCAAAATGAACTGTGGGCACCTCTCAGTGGAAAACCTTTGAACATATGTCGGAAGTAACACGCGACTAGAAAGAATGACAGTAAACGATTTAAATATACAAATAATACTTCAACTTGTGTATAAAAAACGCATTTGTGTCTCAATGGAAGTGAATTATAATAAAGTGAGCGGTGGGAAAAAAGAAAAGTGTTCAAAAAACCTTTCCGTAACCCCTTTATGCCTTTGTAATTTTTTTAAGCCCTATATATTATTGCCTTATGTTATTTCAGTTACCTTACTAAATTTTCAGTTTCTAAGCCTAGCTCTCAATATTCTTTTGATGTCTTTACCTATCCGCGAAACATCGAAAAATATTGCATAACGCTATTTGACAGCGTGAGAAACTTTAAATCACCAAAAATGAACAAAGATTCAAAACATGAGCTTTTTTCTAGTATTTCTTTTATTCTGTTTGAACCATTGTTCAACATGTTTAATCTGTACCAATCGGCTTTGTTATTTCGACGGTGATCTATTGTAGTAGATAAATTAGTGAAGAACGCAAGATGGCATCAATAGTCGATAGCAATATAACAACAATTCGATAGGTGGCGACACCTGTTGGATAAACATGGTAACACTCTGTCGTCGAATCAGCCTTTAAAATAGTTTACTTTTAGTTTTTTTTACTATATAATTAGTTTTTTTTATATTTACAGAGCATTTCGGTACCTGAAAGAATGCGCCGGAACGCGAATGATTGCTGTGGGCGGTTTCTTCTTTTCAGTTCCATGCTTCTTAATAGGTTTGAGATGGACCATAAATGCTAAAGCGAACAACACTAATTCCACTTTCTATTCACAGCTACTCTTCTTTATATCCTTCTTGAATTTCGGACGGCGTCTGCAATTATAGCAATAGTTGTCTTTACAGTTGGCGTAGCTTTTGTACTGGCCACGGTTGTGCACTCAATCTACTTTTGGAGATGTGAAAAAGCCGACGTAGACTTGGACGAAAAAACGAAACCGACAATGAACGGTGCTTTACCTCGTAAGGCGGAACAATCAATTAGCCATTGTGAATTGTCGACACTCGTCTAAAGCAATAACGGAGGGCGGACAGAAGAAAGTTATAAAAAAAAAATCCTAAAGAGAGAGACAGAGAGAGAGAGACACAGAGAAAAAGAAGATGAATGAACGAAGAAAATGAAAAAAGTGAATAAAAAGGGAACAATAATGTTTTCTGGTGCCAATAATATATTATTATTTTTTATTTGCTACTAATATTTTTACGCATAAAAATTGTCTGCTTTTTCACTTTTGAACGATGATTTTTTGTAGTTTTTATTATTATCATTACTATTATCGTAAAAGATATGTTTAGTAGTTTGAACAACAGTATTAAGGAAACTGAAAAAATGAAAGAAACAATATCTTTCTCTCTAATTTTTATATTATTTCAATAAGAATAATGTAAAGAAAAGCGTAATTTTCTCTTTATTATCATACAATATGTATTTATATGGTGGACTGCGGCGCTGTATTTCAAAAAGGAAATTGAAGAACGAAAGCGTCATCTATTGACGGGAATACAAGTAAATAGAGGAAAAACGTTGGCTTGCTGCCCAAGTTTCTTATTTACATATAGTCTAGACCTATAGTCATATACGAAACAAATTGCGGTTAAAGTGCTTCCTCCATATTACATAAGCTTGAAACATCTTTTATGTAATAAATATTGCGTAGGACATTCTAAGCTCAATCATATTTACTGTGTATTCAATTTTTTAAGATAGATGTCTATTTTGGCTATTCAACTAACTGATAGGCGAAACACCGGATGTTTACAGGTGAGAGTAGGTGATTAATCGCTGGTGCCACATCCGGTACGATACATCCGGCCTATGAGAAGAGGCCGCCTTCTTCAAACACTAATCCGATTGTTTAGATAGTGGACGCCGGTCTAAAGGGTGTAATTGGCGAATTTTTTTATTTTAGAGTAGTTTATGGAGTCGTTGTGGGGGGTTGAGGAAAGTGGTTTTTCAGCTCACTTTTCATGTACTTGAGGAAACGGACCTTGAAGTTGTTAAACTATGTTTTTTTTCCGCTCCAGTTGGCAATATGCCAGCGATAAAGTAATAACATAACTGAATGTATATAAGAATATATATATATATATATTCTAGTATACAGTAGACAAATATAACTACATTCATACAGACATAAATATAGACACAAATATACAATAAAGCGTATATACAATATGCTGGTATGATTGTATTTTGTAGAATCTTATATATGTATATCAACACGAATACATAACAATTCCCCGATCGGATTAATTCTGTTAATACGTATTTAAAATAAATGTAGATAGAAATCAAAAGGAATGCAAAGCGTAATCAAATTGGCGCTGCGAATCGTATATATCGACCGTGTGCATATACATTTATTATTCGTTATACAATCGAGGAAGGACGTTTATCGATTGTTAGACTATCGATAAGGGCAATAAACGTTTTACATCGCCGCGGTTAAGGCTTGCTACATAATGTATATGTAAATGGAAGAGGTGTGCTCTAGTCGTTCAATAATTTGTCTGACGCTATAAATAAGTAAAAGACATTTATGTTTTTTCTTTACTTTTAATACTTAGTTTTGCGATAAGGAAAAGAATAATAATCTTAAATGTAGTTAGTCCTATTGGACACTTTTCTAAGTAGGACAAAACAAAATTTAAAGGCTGCTCTAAAAAATCGTTAGTCTCGGCCCAAAGTTTTAAATAGACAAAAATATACACCCTTGTCTACAGCTCATATCCTCCCTGACTGTTTTTCGATATATTCCAAGTCTTTACTATTGACCCCGTGTAGTATACGGTGAATAAAGTATAGAAAAGGGAAATAGCGCTATTCGTTCAATCAGTATTAAACAGGAAGTATGACTAGGTCGGTCTGAATGCTTGTCTATTCAATGTAGAAAAAAAAAGAGATAAACAACTCTAAAATATGTAAACTAAATAAGCCGTTCATTGGAAAAGAAGCCAAAAAAAAATTAATCCATTGTTTGTTCTCTTCAGAGTAATTATTAAAATATTCACATTAATTACAGTATTCTCTTCTCTTTTCCCATTAATTCTAAATGCTATTTACCACAGAAACAAAGTACGTAAAAAAAGAAGGGAAAACAGACAAAACGGGGGATAAAAATTAATAAAAAAAATAAAAATGCAGGTTGTTATTCTTTTTTTTTGGGGTTTTTCTTTTGTCTTCCTCTCTTCCTTTTCGTTTCTCTCATTATAAAATATTCTATCTTATGTGTTGTGTTTTTTATTCTTTTTCCTTTTTTTGTACCGAGAGGATGAAAGAGAAGAGCAGAGAACAATGTTTTTTTGTTTTTGTTCGGTTAGAAAACAAGATTAGAAAGACTTTTTCCATATAAAAAAATGTAGAGACAAATGAGTTTTGAACAGTTGAAAGGTCACCGATTAAATTGAATAGGTGATGTTGAAAAGTAGCCGCAGGGTGATATTGAGCAATCACCTGAGCTGGAATTAGAATTTGATGACGGACTCGCTGATTTCAATTGGGCTTCGAAATCTAATAGTTGTCCCATGAAGTTGAAGTTAGGTGAGATGGACGGTTTAATCTTTCTAACAAATTCGTAGGCATCATTCATTGACAGATTCAAGTTGTGCATTAGGTAAGCAACAGTCACGGTAACTGATCGACTTATCCCAGCTAGGCAGTGTACTAGAACATTTTCTTTCCTTTGTCGGCCTTCGTCTGAGATATAGAAAGAAAGAGAAAACATTTTTGAATAAGGTTTTTATATGTTCAGCTTCAAATAGAATAAAAACTTAAAGAATTCAAGTAGAATATATTTTTAACTTGTAGAATATTGAAAGAAAAAATATAAATACAACTAAAAAGTGAGATTAAAGTGAGATAAAAAGAAAAAAATATAATCGCGATTAGATTAATAGTATATCTTATTACTTACCGATAAAAGATATGGCTTGCGCAAAATAATTACAAAGATTCTCACTCCAATGATCTGTTATCGGTATTTTCAAGTATTCCACGTCACCGTCTTCTTCGAAATAATTAGGGGAATCGCGGGTAACATTTACCACTCGGCTGATTTTGTGTTCTCGTAAACATTCCCTATCTTCTGCATTTGATGCGTTTCCGAGGAATAGATTAGGTAGGACCCTAACCGGAAATGGTTCGCCTTGTCCTCCGTTTTTTTCGCAACGGTTTGTTGGTGTTTCGTAATCAATTGAATGACTACTTATGCGTAGGTTGGTCAAGCCTACGCTAAGACTAGCTTCACCATCTCTTTCGCACAGTTCCGGAAATTCAGTAAAAAAATCTTGGAAACCGCCTGTAATTAATAAAAGTAGTAAAGTAAAAAAAAAAAAAAAAGATATCTAGGTCGCACAGTTAAGCCGTTGCACTAAGACGTATACCTTACCTTTCAACGTAAATGCGGAAAATCCTTCCTCAGTTAATCTCCTCATCAGTACGTTTGCCAACGCACTATTGGCACATAGGTTTTCATATAGGAGAACTTTAGATGATGGTTTCAAAGATCTTCCAACTACAGAAGCTATTCCAATTTTATTATTACTTAATCGTTTTAACATTAAGGTCGGAACGGAAATGTTTTCGGCTCCTCTAATTCTGCTTTTAACGAAGTCCTCTGGTGATCTTAAATCGAATATGGCACAAGCTTGTCCTTTTTTCACCATAGAGGCCAACCACGTATTATTTTTCGACAAATCTTTATCGGACAGAGCCTTTTTAACGTTATTTCGCCTACCAAGTGTCATCGTAGACCGAATACTATTCCCTCAATGACTGCCTTCGACATCCGACTCAATGGCGCAAGTCACGTGATAAAATCTTTCGAGCGCTCATTGGTCGCTTTATTTATAAAAAGCTATTCGCCTTGTCCCGTGTACTAATAGGCTTAATTTCCTATCTCTATAGCTAATTTATTTACGCAACTTAATCTAATAGATCTGGACGGAAGGCGTGCGATAACTTGTCGTTCTAATTTTATTTAATAAATATCTAAAAACAGAAAGAAAAAACACACAAACACACAACTTATCTTTAAAGAGCAAAACTAACAACAAAAAGGAAACGTCTTGTGTTTTGGTCACGATAGGTGGCGCCATCTATTAATAACACGTACAACTTCTGTATGGCCTTGTATTGAAAAAATTTCATAGTAACATTACTATAAGTATTCTGAAATTATAATATGAGATATGTAATCCGAATCTTAATCGTTTTCTAGAAGGTCACTTTCAAAAGAGGAATTAGGCTATTTTCGCATAAATTCTATAGATATTCTATATAGCTAAGATTTATTAGCGCTAATAGGAAATTTGAATTTGTTCAGATAAAACAATAAAAAATAAAGTAAAAACTTGAAATCTATAAAATTCATGCAAAAAAGTAGATAAATAAACATTAGCTATTTCACACATGAATTATATTTATGTATCGAGCGTCATCTAGTGTAAAACCAGTACTTTTAGTTTATTCATCATTCACTCTCAACGAAACTTAACGGTAACAGGGATGATTGTGAACTGTAACATATGCTACATAGTTTAAAAATATTCAAAATGTGAACGGCTTTTGACTTAGATATTCCCCAGCGAATACTTAATTACCAGGTAAGGTAACCCTAGGAATCATAATTAAATAGATGTATTGAATCTGTAAGATCTTGTTTAACTTTCTTTAAAATGTAAATATATGATTGCTTAAGACATTAATGAAGCATATTAGCTGTGTTCTTAGTAATTAATAATAAATGAAATTAAGTTTGTATATTAAAAAGGTAATAAATGCAAAATAAACAGATTTTATAAGTATGTATATAAAGGGATTCCTAGTCATCATTTACATAAATAGCTATTTATCAGCCTTGCATGGAATTAGGTAAGAGTGATAAAGTGAAGAAGAGGAAATTAAAAGAGAGAATATATATTTCTGAAAAAGAATAGCATTACATTAAAAATAATAACAACACATGTATAAATTTATATATAAGTGTGGATATAGTGCATAAAGTTAAATAATATAAGCAACAAGAGATATCTTGTTTATAACTTAGGGATATTTAAACAAAGAAAACTCAAGTATTCTTTATCTGCAAAGGCGTAAGTTAACGTATTGTGGAGACTTTGCCATTCTTCTTTATACAATAGGTTTAGCCTCTACAGCAACAAATTTCCATAGCATGATATTTCAATATTTATTATTGTATGTGTCAAAAATCACGCTAGTAGCACAACTTATATCAATTTCATGTAATTATATAATAGTATGATTAAAGAATATACAGTATATCCAATATATGGAGTGTTTTAGCTCTAGTCCTTGATGTTAATTTCGAGAAATTTTTCTGCTTCATTTCGCCTAACTTTGTTGTTGAACATTTATAAGACTCTCCTAAAATTTCAGGGAAAAAGAATTTTAGCTAAAGATGATAAACAACTCCTCAAAAGAAATGGCTTTATCTGATTATGTTGAATATAGGATCAGTATCCAGTTAATAACGTATGGATTTCCCTGGATAATTATTGCAGGAACTATTGGTAACCTTCTATCTTTTGCTGTTCTCTTGAGACCCCGATTGAGGAATCAAAGTTTTTATACCTATCTTGCATGTCTGGCGATAACCGATACTTGCGTCCTTTATTCTAGTGCCTTTAAAACTTGGATGAGATCGGTTACCGGTTACGAAATACTTCATGATTCTGCAATCGGATGCAAACTGTTCATGTTCATTTTACTCTCATCTATGCATTTATCAAGCTGGTTTTTAGTTCTTCTCACGTTCGATAGATTATATGCCGTTTGCAGACCAATGAAAGCATCTCAAATGTTTAGGGTGAGGAGAGGAAGGATAATAGTTATAATAACGTTGAGCATATGCTTTATCTATAATTCTCATGTTTTCTGGACGTATAAGCTAGAGAACAGAAGGAGTACGTCTCATTGCGTTTCCAAGGATGAGTATAGATTTTTTATGAAAAAAATCTTTCCTTATCTGAAAATGGTGACATATTCTTTTCTACCATTTGGTCTAGTACTTGTGATGAATGTAATGATCATTTATAATCTTATGAGAAGAACGGCCAAGTTTTCTGGTACTATGTCACGGAATCAAACATCAACTACTTCTGGACAATACAAAGTTATTACTTTACTACTGACAGTCTCATTCACATGGTTTTTTCTAACGGCTCCAGTTTCAATATGGAGTGTCGTTGGTTTGTACAGAGGTACAGGAGATATGGAACAAAAAGCTGCTCAACTTATTCCTAAAACTATTGTTTTTGCTCTCATGTACTTAAATCATGCTATCAACTTTTACATTTATTGGTAATTATTTTATTACAAATTAATTAACTTAATTCTTTAGCCTATTGTAATTTCAGCGTTACGGGCAAAAAGTTTCGTTTAGAATTAATGGCTTTTCTTTCGTGTTTTACGCGATCAAGCAAACGAAAGTATTGTAAGAGCAACGAACTAAACTCAAGAATATCACGGCAACAAACACAAAGACTAACATGTTATTCGTATCGAAACGAGGCTGGAATAGTTCAAATGATAGACTCAACTGAAAAGAGTAAATTAACTACTAGCCTATCGACTAGTGTTTAACTGCAAGATTTATCACACTGATTTCAATTTCTTTTATCTTTTATGTATTTTTGTATTATTACTGTATCAATGTCAAATATAACATAATCAGAAAAAAATTACAAAAGTCTCAACAAAAATACTTTAAACATAGCGTATTTTTCGGTACTGAAATGAAACTATCTTCTAGCATTGCCAAGAAAGCTGAACTTTTGACATTTTCTACTGTTAAACAAATAAATCGCTACCTACCTTATATTACACAAATCTGTAACTACGATTTTAAGCACATTTTAAGCTAAAAGAAGTTCCATATAAGGGTTCCTTTTTTTTGGCCAAATATTCTACTTTGTTTACCATTTTGCTGCTAATTCTCTTTATGTATTAACAGGTTTAAAGCTATAAGATAAAAGAGAAATAAATTCGCTGGGGCTTTTTTTATCAAGAAGAATTAATTTAATTTGACAAAATGCATATTAAATTTATGTTTAATGCAATATGAAAAATACTATCTGTTAATCCTTAGAGATATCAGAATTTTACAAATGAAAAATATAAACTCAAGTTACTTCCTGAATGATCTTTAAGTTAACTTCATTTTAATGGATTTCTTTTACCTATAGAAGACATCTTGAAGAAAGCCGCTGAAGTAAAAACTCTCCCGAGTTAATTGGTTTCTTTATAATCTCCAGCTGACTAAGGATAAAGATTATATCAAAGAAATCAAACATTTTAGCTTTCCTTTTGGAATTGTCAACATATAAAATAATAAAATATAATAGAGCAGCATTGACAGCCTTTCAAAGTTATTGTACAGTCATTGTATAAGATCAGCCTCTATTATCTTTTATAAAGTTTTGAAATTGCACGTAAACAATTCTTACTTAATAATAAAAACATGTGAAATGTATGACAAAATACTTTTATCACATTTAATTATAGTATCACTTTTAATGTAGAAACTCATATCGAAAGAAGGTAACAGCTTTAAGAAAAATTAATAATTCATTTTTAGCTGTGATAACCTCTTTTAATGAGGTTTTGGCTAAGCATATACATTCAATTTCATTATGTGACGATTTATTGTTATCAATTTGCAGAAGAAAAACATTATAATGAATATGAAGAGAATGATTAGTACTTATCTATTTTACATTTTCATTCTCGTTTCTCTTAAAGGAAAGAATACTTGTTGCTAAATCCAACAATATAGACCAAATAATTATCCTAGGATAAAATTATCAATAATGGTATTCTCGAGATAATTTCCTAATTGTCAATGAAGAGAGTCACGGTAAATTGTTTATTAATCTCTGACACGAGGATTCGTAACACTAATTACATATTGCATCAACTTATACACTCCAATCGTGAAAATACTAAACCTTACTGAAATTGATATCAGATTACTTTAATTTAATCCTACATTCGTCTTTAGTCTATAAAGAAATTAAATCGAAAATTTTCGTCATATTTAAATATATTTGCATATCAAACATATTTAGCTACCATACTTTTTGAAAAGCTAACTACTTCAACCAATACGAGATTAAATTACTACTTATATATAAGTTCCTACTGGCTAAGAGACTTTCCAGCTCCTGGTAGATTTTTAATTATCTAGGATTGCCAGGAAGACACGTTCATAATTTCTCGTATTGGCAGAAAGGCAAAACGTTAATAAAATTATTAAAAAGTTCATTCCATCATTACTTTGTAGCTAGAAGATTTTTCAAAGGAGAAAGATCTTATTTCTCTTTTTTGCGAAGTAATCACTGAAGCAGAGTTTGAAGGTTATTATTAACCAAAATATATTTCTTTTTACTGAATGCTGTAATGGCTTGTTATATAGCCTTCGTAAGCGTATGATGTTATTAATTTCTAATATGTCTTTTTCACTTTGCCTTTGAACATTGACTTTTGAGATATATGATCTGCTCTTTTTTCAGTTTGGGAATAGCATATAAAAACAAGGGATGGTTTCTTGAGAAATACCTTAGAAAACAAGGTTGGAAAATGATAATCTTTTGGATTAAGGTATTGACTATATTTTCTTGCTATTCTTATAATTCTATTCAATTCTAAAAATAGATAGCTTTTTATATTTTTCGAAGACCATTTGATGATAATGATAGTAGCTCTTATTTGATTCATTTTGTGAAATCACACACTTAAATATACCATTATAGTCACATTTACAACATTTTGATACAATAGATAGCTATAAAGATGCGTTTATCGATTTTGATAAGCTTTTGAGATAAATATATCAAATATCTTTTTTTGTAATAACACAAAAACGATGAGAGTACTTAATCAGAAGAAACGTAAGTATTTGTTTCATTTGTTGTGGAGCAATATCCAAATTAGAATATTTCCTTGTTTTACACTATAAGGGTTTGCTACTTTATTAACATACAAACATCACAAAGTGATATACAGTATAAGATTCAACATATGTCATGAATGCCTATAATACTAAAGTTACAATTCTACTATACAGTATAATCTGTATTTAGCTGTGACAAACAAAGGCTTGATATAACTAACAGAATATGTAATAAATATTACATCCTTTCTTTATTGTACGCTGTATTAATATTCATCTGTATTATACTACTTTCTTTATTCTCTTGACTTATTAGTGAAAGAAGAAAACTTCAAAATAATCTATTTTGAAATATATTACATTCCTATAGAGAATAAAGCTTTTTAGGAAATAAGACTTAGAATTCCTGCATAAGCCCATTAAACTTTCTAAGAGTGTTAAATGAGAGCTAGATGCCATTTCTTAGAGAACAAATGTAATAATATTAATAGAATATTGTGGAAAAAAGTTGGACGACTTCTAGTTGATGAGAAAGTACAAAATAGAAACAAAGCTATATTAGCTGTTTTGTAAACTCTCTTACAATAAACAAGAATGATTTCGAATTGATTTATTTGATTACATTTTTAAAAAATTATTGAAATAATAGCGAATAACTAAATCTATATAAATGTAATTCTTCAGTCATAGGCTTCACTTTAAGATTCTTAAACCTGCTTAAACTTTATGGAGAAAAATAAAATTCTGCTATTTTAATATATTTATGCAATATAGTTTTTTTTGTCCATATAAAAGTGTATGATTTCCTTTACACAAGGGTAGTTTTTCCCCCAGGATATTCACCCATTATATGCTTTAGATAATCTAAAAAAAGACACTTATTTGTTGAGTTTAACTTAGTCGCTAATATTGCGAAGTCTTTTAAACATCTCAACAGAGAAGTTTAAATAACTGTACATAAACCTCGCGAGTACAGAGATTAAGGGCTAATATGAAAATTTTTGAAAGCTGGCTTGGAAGTAGCCCCTTTCTGGAGAATTTTATTCTTCTATATGATTTATAGACCATTAATTTATCATAAATATTCTATATTTAAACACCTCTTTGGTTGTTAATCTAGTTATTCTATATTATATGATATGAAAAATCTAGCTGTATCCTTCTTTGGATTTAAATTTGATCGATTATGTGCCTTTCTTCGTGCATTATAATGCTTATTTATCATAGACAAATTTCACAATAGCAGCGAACGCAACAAATTATTTATAAAGTATGAAGTTTTGAAAAATGAATAAGTTATACTCATACGTTTACGTCAATGAGGAAATAATAAGGCGCCATCTATTGTCTTCGTTGACTTTATTGCTTCCGGCGACTTTTTGTTGTATCCTCACGAATTGCAAATGCTTGTTAGTGTGATTGAAAGAAAAAGAAAACAAGAGGCTGGGCTTGAGTAGTCCTTAAATTAGCCAAAGTTTGTTTTTGTACTTACTCTCGCCCTTCAGAACTGACGAAGATTATTGACATAATTGTCGATCGTCTGAACCCCTGAATATATTTGTATATGTATCTACACGTTGTTAAGTTTTCTTTCGCTTAATGAATGCGCATTTAGTCAAAAAACTCTTTAAAATCCAGTACAATCTATAAACAAAAAGAAGTTTTGTTTTGCCACCGGCTTATTTATTTATAAACCCCTCTTGGGATCGTTCAATTTGTAAGGATATGAATTGAATAGGAATGTACTAATTAGAAGTTTATGGACTCCTTTGTTGCATTTCGATATATAGATCAAAAAGAGTTTATATTGTTACTATAGTAAAAATAGCATATCTATACCTACGTGAACGAACAGGAGTTAGGCGACTGTTATGGAGTTTTTAAACCGATATATCAATACTTTATGACGGGAAATTCGTAATTCAGATCACGATGAGTTTGTGAGCTTGTATTAGTATAAAAAGTTATAAAAAGGAACGGTTGTAGTCAGAGGTCAACTTCTATTAAAATACGAAAATCTACGTATAGATTTACCTTCCATAGATATGAGACTATATGAATTGAAATCTACCCTTAATCTCTCACCTTCTTTCTAACACCTGAATTATAAAAGCTTATGAGAAAGAATTTGACAATTTGGTAAACGTTTGAAGCGTTTACTGATTTACATTCAAAGAAAAGATCGATTATGTAATAAATCTAGAGGCACGTTCGATATATAAAATAATCGTATTCAGAACCATATGCTTTGTAATCCACTATAATCAACTATGTTTACTAATGCAATATCCTCTCTTATCCACCTCCCTTTAAAAATTTTAACAGCTTAATTACAAATATGATATTACTTAACAAGTGTCGTATGGAAGGATTGTAGTCGCTTAGATTAACTATTACCTAACAATTAATATTTTTTTGAGTGTTATCAATATTTTTCAAATTACACTTTTTTCATTCTTTCATTCAATTTTATGACTTCAAGATTAATTTGGATTTGAGTGGGGATTAAATAGGCAAGATAATCCCGTGTTAACGGATTCAAATGAGAGTTTCACTACTTATGTAAACCATTCAATATTCGTTTGTTCAATAAGAAATTCTTTGGGGCAGTAAACAATTAAATATGAATATATATAAATATATATATATATATATATATATATATATATATATATATATATATATATTGATAGCTTATTTATTTATTTATTTATGATAATTATTGATTTTGAATACAAGCTTATTTCGTTAATATTAAAATTAAAAATGGACTATTCATACTATCTGCCTGCAGAATAGGAGTCGTTTTCTTCATTATCATTTCCAGTGTCGTCTTCGTCGTCTTCGTCGTCTTCGTCGTCATATTCGTAAGGATTATCAACATACGGTTTCGTTTCGTCTATGTCTAATGGTCCATCGTTAAATTCACTATCCTCTCCTAATGTATCTTCTTGATCATCAGCAATTCTTAGTCCATTCTTCTCGGTGTTCTCTTTTACTTCCTCACTAAAAAAATCTTCGATATCTTCGTCTTGGTCATCTTCGTCATCAGCTTCATCATCCTCGGATGAAGAATATTGTATTTTTGTTACTTCTCTTATGAATTCACCGCCAAACTGAACATTTTTACTTAGTCCTATTCTGTCAGAACTAGCACTTTTTAATAAGCTCTTAGTAGGGGATACTGATTCTCTTCTACAGGCAGACATTGGTACTGGGCTGACTAGAATTCTTTGTTCTAAATTTGGGCTTTCAACATCCTCATTCCTCTTAATTGGAGGTGATGGAGATTTGCTAGGTAAGCTCTTGGACCGAGACTTCTTTTTAATTGCTTTTGGTTTATCATGTTCCTGATTTTCTTCTAATTTTTTATGCTTTAGTTTTTTTTTAACTCTAGTTTTCTTTTTTTTCTCGGCTGAGCGAATTCTCTCTATAGGCTCCGGCGAGTTTCTCCTTTTAATCACATCTAATAAAGGCGAAGGGGTTTCCTTTGTTCGAGATTCGCTGGATAATGGCCTAGGGGATTTTGTCCTCTCAACAGGAGGTAGGACTGGTTTTGATTTACGAATTGAGTCTTTCTTAATTTGTGCTGGAGCGGGTGGAGGCCACGGGACTATTTCTAGAGAACTTGCTTCCAAAGTGGGAGGGTCGTCATTTACGTGAAGGTCGTTTAGACTCAATATATTAGTTTCGCCGTTAAGCTTAGGAAAATCGGCTGCAAAGTTTGTGTATGAGAATCGTGCTTTATCCCTTATAGCGGAGGCCGTATTTGACCGAAGGTTTTCGGACAATGGGCGTGCCGTTGTTGGTAGCTCAAGATTTGACGTTTGAACGGCGGAGAATGAACGCTCCGAGTAGGCCTCCATTGGCATAAGGGGACGCCAGCCGGAATTTCTATCCGATTTTATTTCCTTATGAACAAAATCTGCTTGTTGTCTGGCTAGGGAAAGGCTCCTAACCCTTTCGCTATATGTCAGCATAGACTCATTACGAACTTTGCGACTTCTATCTGTCAACTGGGCAGGCTGAGAGCCTAAGTAGCTTTGCCTACTAGAGGGCGTCTCCTGTCTCCTCGACGTTAGTTTGAACGACGAATTTTGTTTAAATACTATTTCTCGATCTCTGAACATTATTATCATAGAATAATCAGAGTAAATGTTATTTTGTTCACACAGTATAAAAACAATAGACAGCATTCATCCCAATTAAACATTATTAGGTGTAAAAAAAATATTAAGTAATAACACAAACTAATTCAATTTAAAGTTATATTTTCTGCAGTTTCTTCCAGTTGTCTAAGCAGTGAAGCACCGGCATACGGAATGTTAAATTTCCAAATTATCGATTTTCAATTAGAAACGATTTTTTTTCGTATCCCACAAATTAAGGCAGACCTCCTTAACCGACGACGTTTACAAACTGATCTGGTAAACATTCGGTTGCCAGCAAATAGAAGATTGTTGAAAAGTCGTGTTGAAAAACGGTAGAAAGCGATTTTCCTATAATTTAAGTCACCCAGAAGCTTCACACCTACCTTGTGTTTTGCTGAAATATTCGCTACCCCATAACAAAATAGACTATAGTTCTCTTATTACGTACAACTAAGCAACTTACATTATACCGTTCCGGAATGTTACGAAAATATTGAGACCTTTATTAATGGTTTTCATAATACTTTCACTCGTATGCTATCAAGCATAAAGATTTTAGCGCTCGAAAGGTTGTTAACTAGACGGCAATAGTGAGCTTTTTTTTCTGCTTTAATCGAATAATTACGTCATTTCCATTGGATAAATTTAATGCGTCTAAGTGGCGAATGCTTCATTGACTAAACAAAATATATTTTCGAGTGGTAGAAGTTAAACCATCGATATTTTCTGTGAATTAACAGAATTTGCTTAAGGGTCTGGTATTTAAGCAAAATATTTAATAAAGAAGTAAAAAATTTTATCGTTCAATTTACGTTTCTTTTGTTTTTTAATTAGTAAGATAAACATTTCCAGCGATAGGCTGAATACAGTTTGCAGTGAAATCTTTTATCTGCACTGGAAACTATCCAACATGCAAGTTCTTGTTTTGATGCTTTCTCCCCTTCCCCTCTTAACTAAATGAATTTCCTCTTCACTGTAAATTATTAATACTTTATACTTAAATTTGACTTGATATTTTCCAATAACATTTAGGAATAAATTGGTTTTTCTTTTAAATCCGATAAATAAAACTTGAAATATTCAACTTTTTTTATTTATAATTAAAAAAAATGAATAGAAATAAATATAAATATTTGCCAAACTATATTTTAAAAATAGTAAAAAACAGACTATTTTTATCTCATTCAAAAGTAAAGAACTAAATGTTGATTGGGGATTAAACTATATATATACCAATAAATAAATACATAAGAATTGATCAATTTAATTTACTTGAACTTTACAAGTTTTTAATTGTATTTTAATTAAAAAGGATCTTTTTTTTGTTATCTTTGTATTACTTTAACAACATTAAACTTTGGACATAATAATGAATATTGTTAATGTTAACTTGAAAGAGTAGATGAAATCTTCACTATTTACTTTGTATTTGATTATCAAATACAAAAGATGTTTGAGATATTATAGGAATAAACAGTATTAGATTTTTTAGCATCTTAACAAAAAGAGAAAAAAGAAAAGTTGTGCCAACAACTGTTAAGCAAATGAACTTGTTCGAAGCAAGAATCTGTACAGGACGAATCGATAGTTAGATTTTTCTCTCTCTCTTTCTAATGATTTAATTCTGTTTGAAGAGAGTGGGTGGGTGAGAAAGAGAACGATCAAGAAAAAAGAAAGAGTGAAAGAGAAGGCTTAAATATAAATAATATATCTATAATAGCTAATTATACACTAACTTGATTTAGAGTTATCTCATGTTTATAGGAGATTAAACAATTACTCTAACAAAACTACAAGATAGATGAGACAATACATGCATTCTATTAAGTCAATGCCAACCTTTGTACTGACAGCTCCAATATTGAAAGCTATATTTGTATAGTTCAACAACTATTGTAGTAATAAAATATCCAAGAAAAATAAACCAACGAAGCAATGGAAAAGATTTCTTTTTTTATACTAGTATTAAATTATTATAGTTCATTGGAAATTCATTGAGAAACAGACCTATACAGTATAAAAATCCAAAAAAAGATATTTTTACAATGATCTTTGAACTGTTTCTTTCTGAAAATTTAGAAAATAATAAGCTAAAAATTGATTCGTCTAAGGGCAAAGTTTTTAAGTAGTTTACTTACCGAAGTGTATATTGAACATTATAGAATAAATAGTCTTGTTTTAATAACACTAATAACTCCTTTATTTCCAAGGTAAATTGAATGTAAACTGCAAAAGTTATAGTCAGTCTTCTTTCATTCCACCAAACCCATCTTCGTTTAATTTTCTTAAACTATCAGAATGCATAAAAATAGTAAAGATCGAAGAAAAGAGAGATTTATAGTTAATTTTCAGGCCTATAGTGATCAAACTTTCTTCCTTCTTAATCTTCTTAAGTAAAAGTCGTTAGGATTTTACTATAGAAATGTTGAATTAATTTCTAATATTAAACATAATTAATTATTCATTTCGAAAGAAGGCATATCTGGAGTCCTTTCGTCTTCTTCCTTTGGTAGTCTCTTTGGCAGAGAGTTTCAAATATACTCTTACATTGAAATTAAACAGCATATGAATCAAGAATCAAGACAAATTTTGGATGAAAGCGCAAAAATGAGCCATAATTAATAATGGAATATTTATTTTATCATATATATTATGAAAGAAGTAATTATAAATAATAGGATTGATATAAGATTGCATCATATTTTAATAATCTTCATAAATCGATTGAATTCCTAGGCATCTGCAAAATAGAAGTTTATTCTTTTAAAAGTAACAAAAGCTAAGGGATAATGAAAATATAGCTAAGGAGTGTAAAAGAAAAAGAATCTGTTTATGCTTGATCAGAAGATACTCAATTCAATGACATTTTACTTTTGAAAGTAGGCGCACTTAGCTAGAGGTTTCTGAAAAAAATCGCGTGCATACATTCAAGATATGGACGCTCAGATTTCACCTTCAACTGAAGTTTATAATGTGAAAAAGTTGGCTGAAAGTATTGAAGATTTTAGACGTTAGCTATTCTTTTTGCAAAATAGACTTGAAAGTGGTGTTCTTTAATCTCTCAATAATCGCTGTCAATTGCAAGGTCATTTACGGTATACACAAAAATAGATTGAATAGCATTGCTTAAATCGAATAAGAGCTATTATTACAATTTTAAAACAATAATACTATAGATAATGTGACGGAATTAATAGATTTGGATAAGAAACTTTGATAAATAGTCAGAATTGTTTAGTTGTTTAGAAATCTCCCTTACCATGAGTTGATAAAGATCTAGCATCGATATCAGTATTCGTCACAGTAGCGGCTTTATACTGTTATAAACCGCAAGAAAATACTAATAATTCTAATATGGTTATTCATATGCCAATTAAATCAGTAATTAAATGTAATTAAAAGTAATTTAATTTCTTGGAAATCACTCAGTTTACGATATATTGGCATCAAATGATTATTGTGAATTATTATACATAAATGATTTGAAAGCATGTGAACCTTTTGAGTAGCATAATAAAAAAATTTCAAAAAGAGATGAAGCACATTTTGAAACGTTAATTAATGTGAATACTTTATATTATTAATGATTCCGCTATAGCTTTAAAAATATGCCATAAATGATATTTCTTAAACAAAGTAGAAAACGGATGTAATTATGAGTTACCATATATCAGAGGTTTAAGTGAAGTACAAATGATTAGTGCGCAAGAAACGTTAAAAAAATTGATTGTTGGACAGAAAAATGTAAAATTCGCCTGTACCAGAGGAGATATAAAGTAATAGTCTTAGCAGAGAAATTACTAATATATCACCAAAACCTTGTCATATTATCAAAAGATATGAATATATAATTTGAGAATCTGTATTGACATCTAGTGGCTAATTTATTTTTCGAATAGATTTCCCTTTTATAAAAATATTTACCAGTTCTTTTATGCTTTTAAATCCATAGTCTTCACAATCAAAAATTGTTAAACAAAGAATAATGAACAAAGAGAACAAATGATAATTGGTTAACATGGTCCAGATTTTCAAATATCAATTATGATTGTATGCTACAATAGAACAAGCTGTTTTACAGAACATATACAGTATTCGTACGTATATATATTGGAAACAGATACACTGATGTATTAACTAAATATTTACTACCAGAATGTCAATATTGTCAATATATTTCCAAAGTTACAATGCAAATTAATAATAAATTTTATGCTTTTTGCTTGAAACTTATCAACTAACATAACTATGGTATAAAGTAGAATAAGAAAAAATAACTCTTCCAATCAATTTATACTTATTATATGCAAAGTGATTTCTTTTTATATCGCATTGCTAACAGTTACGTAACAGTTATAAAATGCTTAAAATAGATGTCAAGATCAGTTGTGCTTTATCGAAGATCTAAACTTACATTTTGGATTAGTTTTCTGATTAAAAAAAACGGATAAGATTGAAGTTTATTTTAATATGATATAATGCCATCTATTGGAGAATTAGGCGAATATTTGTATATTTTTTTAAATAATATTTCTGATGAGAAAGTTGCTTATTCTTAAGGAAAAAATGAAAGTAATACAATATTAAACAATATAGATGTAAATGCAAAGAACCATTAGTAAATATATTACTCAATATTGAAAAATACGTTGAAGATAAACAATATCAATATATCGACTCATTCAACATTTTTTACAAAGAGAAGGAAGAAAACAGAAAGCTGTTGAGTAATTTTACAAAAATAATTAAGGATTGACGTCAATTAACTAACCAATTATTGTCTTATATGACGCGTAAGGAAAATCGTTTGATGAGTTTTTCTATGAAACCAGAATAGCTGACTTCGGCACATTAATGTATTAATTGTAATTTTTACTAAGTAAAAAGTATTTACAGTAGACAATCCCAGTTATGAAACGTAATATTATGTGAATGTTAGCTTTTCCTTTACGTATTTAATATATTATTAATCAATCTAATATTAAAGGTAATTTAATAAGATTAATTGTCAAATAATGCTGCGAACGAAATGAATCTCTTATTTCTAAAAGGAGCAAAAATTCTAATTAACGATTTAATGAGGATGGAAGAGAGCTTTTCAACTTTTCTCTGTAAAAAGAAAATATTATAGACAAGACATAAGGAAAGAAGAAACTAGGAATGATAATTTTATAAATTGTATTGTAAACGATAATAGTATAGCTGAAGAGAAAATACATATTTATATATATATAAATGTAAAGAAATATGCTGATTTATCTACTATTATCTGATAAATCCTCAGATTATATAAAAAATCTCTTATAAAAATAAATAAAGATATCAGAAATGAAAGTAATATATTGATTTAGACGGTACAAATAATAAAAATAGCTGTGAAATTTTAACCTCAAGAATAAGCACATTTTTAAATATTCTCCTAGAAAGATATAATTGTCGGGCAAAATCTTCATTTATTAAAAGAATAATTTCTCTTTTGATCAAATATGATTAAAAGTTAGAATTCTTTTTAAAAATATTATAAAATTAACAATTAAGCCGAAATGATCTAAAAAAAGGAGATGGAATTTTTTTTCGTTTATCGGTAATGATTTGTTTTTTAAATTAAAAGAAATACCGACAGTTTTATGAATAGATTACTATTATTAAAAGCAGTTTGAATAGTTTGATAATTGTATGTGATAAGTTGAAATTTCCTGAAAAGTTTCTATAGGTCAAATGTACTAGAATAATAGAACAAAATATGAATAACGATCCATTGAACACGTTACTAATGGCCAATTTCTCTTAATTTGTATATGTTTTAGATGTTTTTTTAAGGGATTATACCAATACATGTTTGGAATCAATTTAATAATTTAGAAGGTATAGAAATAGCGTCTTTATTATTTAAAGAATGATTGTTGAGGGCAAATACTATTGTACTTTAAACATCTGTATTATTCATTATAAGGTCATTATTCAACTTACATTTACAGAACTATTTGTCAAAGTCCAAAAGCGAAAGTATTGTAGAATTATAATATGCTAACGCCACCTAGTTGATATAATAGAGACTTCTAGAAAAGAAAACGTATAATCAAGCATTTAGTAATAATTTTCTTTTCTTTTAATCTGCAGATTGATCGATGCTCTTAAAGTAAATATTAAAAATTTATCTTTAAATCAAAAGACTTTAGTTCCCTGTCAACTAGAGAAAATTACTTAACAAGGGGAATTCTATCATCTTTACAAGGCTTTTAGAAAATGGTCTCAATGTTTACGTAGGAAAATCATATCTCTGCTGGTCTATGACAATCTAAATCATTTGGATGAAGAGAATTCGTATCAGGAGTTAAAAGCCACAAATTAATAATATGTAACAAGTAGTCTGTAACAAGTCATTTAATATTTCATTTCTCAGTTTTGAGGTATAAGTAAGAATGAATTCTCTTATTTCAATACCGATAAACGACAGTATTGGCCACCGATACGCCCATTTTATAAAATCTATGAATTGTTTGATGGATTACACAGAAACGAGTAGGGTGTAATGCATTTTCTATGTATTTCTATAATATTTACGACTAAGATTATCTCCATTAAGAGACATCATTTACATATCAATTTTCTTTTACTTCTCAGTATAAGGTTATGTTTATAAATAGCTCTATTTTCCTTAATAAACTAATTAATATGGTACAAACTAAGCATGTCGCAATAAAATCATGATTTAAGTTACATTTACGCAAAATTTCGACAAGTATACCAACCTGTTTAAGCTATTAGCGCCTTCTGGTTGACATATAAAGAATCAATAGAGAGTTAATTAAGAAAAATTAAGTTGCAATTATTCGTATTTTTTCCAAAGCAACTCTTGATTTCAAGTCTTTGAGAAAGATAGCTCATTCAATTTTCCTCGAGCAATCCTTTCAATTTGGAATATAAAGCTTACAGTAGAATCTATATACCTTTGTCTGCTCACTAAATAAGATAATTAGTGTTGAATTATAGAACATTTTATTCACTAAATAGATGGCTATATATAAAATTTTCATTGCTGTATTAACATACCGAAAAGTGCAAATGCTTCTTTGGAATTATATCTTGCTTTTTCTTTTCTCTTGTCTGGGGAGCTTCGCATCAACAGTTGATGAATGTGATATTTCGGTAGAAGAGAGAATTCGTGTTGGAAATAAAGACATCACAAGTCAAGAATGTGTTTCAGACAAACTTGTACATGTGGCTTGCTATTCAATTGACTATGGCTGCTATAGAAGTAAAACTGCGGTTCCCGGCTTTCAATTCAGACATGGTGACTCTTATTCTTTTGACATTATCAACCCTGAGAGTAATAATTTCGCGGATCCTTATGAATGTGCTGGAACTTGCTTGGAAAAGACAGACTGCCAAGGCTTCAGTATATTTCCATCATCCAGTAGGAAATGTCTCTTAAAGAGCAAAAGATTTAAAAGATCGCAACCACACAACAGTCTCACCAGTTATATGCAATATGGTGTTCCTTTCAGTTCGTGTAATACTGGTTCTTGCTTGGAGGCTTCTTATTCGACAGCTGATTTATCTATTGAAGCATGCCATACATCGTGTAAAGCTGATACTGATTGTCTTTATTTTTCTTTAAACGAAGACGGATGTAACCTTCACAAAAAATGTACTATGAATGTTAATAAAGCAAGTAGCGTTGTTTGCTCACGAGAGAGTGTGCTGATATTGTCCACCATCTCTAATAAAGGGATAATCGATCTCTTAACTGATTCACAAAATGAAACTTGTGTTACTATAAGAGATTATGCTCTCACTCTTCGCTTTCCTTTTCCTGGTGTGAACAAACCTCTTGCTCCTCTAACCGTAAATGTACAGGGAAAATCGCTAAACTGTCATAGGGCAAATAGCATACATAACGATGAGGAAGTAGTTGTCTACACCCACAATAGTCCTAATTATGGAACGAGCTTTGAAGGTTTATTTCAAATATGTAGGTTTATATCGTCAAATGAAAAGAACTGTTCATTTGTCTGTGATTGTGGAAGACGCTACTGCGAAGGCGTTTATGTGAAATTTTTTCAAAATACGAATAAATTAGAAATTTGTGAAGTTACTATCAATTAAATGAAAAAGAATTGTGAATAATCTTAATATCTAGTCAAAATACAAATCCATTTATAGAATATCGTAAAGAATTAAGTTAAGCTTATTGGTCAATAAATGACAATCTAAAAAATGAAACGTTTTCTAGAAGAAATATTAGGCTTAGGATAGCATTTTTAATGAGTAGTTTTATAGCACTTTATATAGAAATTTTTTGGTTTCAAATCTGTTAAATATTCAAAGTGGGGTGAAAATATTAAATCATTTAAACAAACTAAGCAATAACTTAAAAACTGTCAAATACAATGGATAAAATTTAAGTGATTTGTTTTCTTGTATCCACAGAATTTGGTCAATATGACACGTGAGATTTCTGTTTAATAAACAGTCAGTGAATATGTTCAATAATCATTTAAAACCAAAGATTTCCAATTTTCTTCCTGTAATTCATGACTTGTAAAGCTATATAAAAGGGAAAATCTTTCATATATCTAGAAGGAATCACAGTTTCAAAATGCTCTTGTTACTTTTTCTTATACAATCGTCCAGCTCTCAAGTGACTCAAACTGGTGAATGTGATATTGATGTTAGTAAACGAATTCGAATTGGTAATCAACAAATTACGCCAGTTGAATGTATGAGTGATGAACAAGAAGCTTTTGCCTGTTATGACAGTTCATATGGATGTTATAGAAGTAAAAATGATATTGTTGGCTTTATCTATAAACATGGAGATTCTGGGGCTTTCGATTTGTTCGACAGTGAAAGTGAAGAAAATGCAGCAATGGACATTCAAGTTTGTTCGAAACTCTGCTTACGAAATTCCGACTGCAAAGGCTTCACTTTAGCAAGTTTTAAACATCTTGGAAGATATTGTCACCTTAAAAATAAGCGATTTAAAAGAACAACCGGTTGGGTTACAACGATGGTCAGCTATGATAGATATGCTGTAAAAGTATCATCTTGTGAGACTGGTGAATGTACGGAAACAACACTTCAAACATATTCTAAAGATGCTGTAACTTGTAAATCTTATTGCGAAAGTAATCCGGCATGCAATTACTATTCTTTGACACCATCCGGATGTCAGTTGAAAGATAAATGCACTGTTTATAAAAATGCTGCTAATAGTTTCTCCTGCACGAAAACAGTAGCTCTAGTGTCAAAGTCTATATATTTCAATGAAAATAGTTTAACTAATGTATCCGATTCAGATGAATCTACGTGCGTATGGTTGAAACCTAGTCCATTTGTACTTAGGTATCCTTTTCCCCAAGTTGATGCTCAGTTAAATTCCTTGACACTCACAATAAAAGGCTCACAATTATCATGCATGGCTGAGAAGCTAGATTTAATAAATATAAATAGTTTATTTGTTTACATTCCATTGGAAAGAGTCTATACAACAAGTTTTACAGGATCGTTCAAAATATGTGAATTATTATCTTCTAGTTCAATTGAATGCACGTATATATGTGATTGCCAAGAGAGATATTGTGAAGGAATATATGTGAATGCTTTTTCAAAAGATGGTGGACCAAGAGTATGCGAAATTCAAATATGATTAAAAAAGATTGTATAATACTTAAACGAATGAAATATATTTTTAACTAATAACATCTGACTGTTTTCATAAACATTATTAATATTAAATTGATATACTGTATGAATTTTTTATTTACGTCGATAATTCCGCCCCCATCCCTTCTATAACTAAAGAAAAAATTTACATTATCTCGCCTTATATTAATTACTGTTAAAGATTATTACTCCTATTATTCCTCTTTTACCATTGATTCTTCTATGTCAGGTGATATATACCGTCTTCCGATGTCACATGTTTTCTACCGTGAAGGCCATATAGGCTGCTATTATTCAATAATCACAATTATAAACAATGATCACTTATTCTTTAACCTGAAAGTATATATTCAAACATAGATGTATCAACTTAGGTAACATTCAAAATCATTAATTTTCGACGGTATATTTTCAATCAATAGGCTAATTCTTGTAATTATTAAAACATACGCGACATTACATCTTGGAGAATAAGTGACAACAGATTCTGTTAATTCTTTATTAGTATAGAAAAGAATAGTTAATTATTGATATTTTTCAGAAAAAGCTAACCCTTCATCGAAACAACTACAGTTTTATCTATTTGGCCAAAGTTAGGATATAATATTTTTGTTTCGACGTTTATGATCTTGTTTGTCAATCTAGTGCGATAATGAATATATTAATGAAATTCATCTGTTTTGAAATAGATATAGATTTAGTTCTTTTTAAATAGTATAGATGGCACTTTCACTTAAACTTAAAACTGAGGAAAGAGTAAGCGCATCATTAACTACTAAATAAATATACTTTAATTAGTCGTCATATACTTGACATACTTTTTGCCAACCAATTCAAGAACGAAATTGGAGGTTAGATCAATGGAATATTGAAGAGTTTTTTAAATAAAAACGAATATTTCATGGCTAAACTTGTTCAATGAACAATACAAGATATCAATATATGGTCAACAAAGATTATTATTGGGAAAAATCCATATCAAAAATATACACGTTATTAATTGTAAAACCTTAAAGATCTTCATATTAATCCATTCTATCTTGATAATCTTGCAGGAAGAAAACTTTAAACTTTTGTTCCTAATATTTAAATATGAAAGTTTTTAATTCAATACTTGTTCTATTTCTTATTCAACAATCTTCTTTGGGTCAAGTATTTCAGGATGGAGAATGTGATACTGAAGTTAAAGATAGAATAAGAATAGGAAATGATCAAATTACACCATCTGAGTGTATGTCTGACCATACAAAACGCTTTGCATGCTATGAAGCTGGCTACGGTTGTTATAGGAGTAAAAACGAAATATCTGGATTTGTTTATAAACATGGAAATATTCTTTTTCAGGATCTAGAAGGTATAGAGGGTATATTAACAGCCCAAGATTGCGCTACCGAATGCTTGTTAAGAGCGGGCTGTTTGGCCTTTTCAATCCTTAATTTTAAGTATCTAAATATGTATTGCTTTCTGAAGACAAAATCATTTACTGCAGCAACACACTGGACTAATAAAAGTGTTAGTTATGACAGAATTGCTTTTCCCCAACTGAGCTGTTTCAGTGGAGCGTGTTCAGCCGTCGTTTTGACGAGTAGTACAGCAATAAATCCAGTTAGTTGTCATTCACTGTGTACTAGTACTAGTCAATGTACTCATTTCGTTCTTTACACTGAAAAATGTGAACTCTTTTCAAGTTGCCCTAATAATGTAAATGCTGTTAACAAAGTTACTTGTACAAAGTCTTCAATCCTCCTGTCCAAAGAGGACGTATATACTTATACGAGCATTCCAACGTTATACGATTCTGATGATTCATCTTGTGTCTCTCTGAAAACTTCTCCTTTTAATTTGCGATTTCCATTTACGGAAGTAAACAATGCTCGCAACGGTCTAAGAGTTACAATAAAAGGATTAAATTTAAAGTGTTCAATAAACGATATAAATTTTGAAAACAGTAATGTATTTGTCTATGTTCCGAGTGAAAAAGCATTTGATGCAACATTTATAGGCACATACAAAATGTGTTCACTTACATTATCAGCATCTTCTGAATGTACTTTTATCTGTCTTTGTGAAAATAGATATTGTGAAGGTATTTATATACGCGCCTTTAAAATTCAAGATGAAAGTAAAGTCTGCGAAACAAGTTTGAATTTTATTTGAATAGTAATCATACACAATAAACAATGAAATTTATTGCATAAGAATATACTGTTTAATATATTAAAACTGGTTTTATTGTGAGGCAATTGCCTACAAAATTTTCAATTGTTATTTGTATTTTTCTGCTTTTCTTGTTTACAAAGTTGAATGGATTTTCATGTTCTTATTATGTTATACAGAATTCAATAAAATGTATAGAATATTAATAATTGACAAACCAATCAACTGTCAAAAATTGGCTAATATGTATTCGGTTTATTGTATTTCTTATTATATTTATAAATGTCCTATAATGTTGTTGGCAGATCTGTACTAAATCTGGAACATTTAGTAATGATTGAAGGAGTTTGTCTTATTAAAAAGATATTATTTGCGGCTTTTTACTAAAAGATGGCATTTCTAAAGCTAATAACAAATATAAGTACCATTTCGTTTGAATAGTATGTTTACTAAATCATATGATATCCTTAAGACAATAGTAATATACAGTATAATATATATTATTGCGCAATTTTTAGAATGGTATACGCTGCTTTTTATCACAAACTTGTAATATATTCTAAGATTTTTCATTTCCTGGTTTAAAGACTGTAGTACCTCTATAAAGAGACGATCCAATAGGATCTCAATGAGCATGTTCAGCAAATGTGGTTGATTTAAAAAAACACAATATTGTGTATACTGCCGAATGAAGGGAATATGATTAATTAAACATTTAAATCGTTTATTGTTTACAAGAAGAAAAAACTGGAATTCAGTATTTCTACGAACGCTTTATGTAAAGTATAAAGAGCAGAGCATATTCTATATCTAAATCTAAAATACAGCAGAAAGAGCTTTTAAACTTAGTCTAGCAGACTAGAATCTATCAATTCATGTAATCCTTAAGATTTTAGGATTGTCAATTTTCCTTTGGGAGATAAAATCCATTTTACTCTGCAATGGATATATACGTATAAGATATGTATCATCAGTTTATCTAATATCTCCTATACGCTCTAATAATCTTTATTTATAATGTAAGTACTCTAGATCAATAGTCTTCGATAAAGAATATCGGCAGAGAACATAGTCATGACAAACATGTTTTCTATGTTATTTGCAAATTTTATAGGATTGTACAAAACGTACAATAGATGGCATTTCTTGTTTAGCGTTTCTAGAAAATGAAGATTGTATTGAAAGCAGGAGAGATAAAGTAGACATTAGAAAGAGAATTGTAATAACCGCCAAAAGATAGGAAAACTAATGATTTATTTATCATTATATTAAGAAATCTTTAATGATTGAGTTAATCCGAGTACATTATCTCTACATTGTGTATATGGTTTAAAAGAAAAATTTGACAAGTATCGATATACAAGCTAACAAAGGGAATGTTTATTACTCTGCACACTTAATATATTTCATTATTCATCAATAAAACTAATAAATACATAAAAAAAACACCTCATCTTGACAAACTCATTTCTTAAAATAAAATCTTTATTGATTGACTATAAAGAGGTTATTTGCTTTTTAAGTCGAAGATTTAAGACTTCTAGGAATAGATCTTCAAAACGTTGAGTGCTCATAAAATTCATTATATAGCATGTTTCTATATGTTTAATAGAATGTAGATAGATTCTGTTTAATTAATGAAGGAGAAAACAGCTTCAAGAAAGTAATTCTTCCATCAATTACTAGTATATAATCTCACATATTTGAATGTTTTCTTTAGACACAAAAAACTCTATATAAAGTCCTTCACAAACTCTATTACCACATTTGCAAGAATAGACACATTCGCTTGAGTTTGATGATAACAAGTTACAATTTTTGTAGAATCCAGATAATCTTAGATCAAAGACGGGTTTAGCTGGAATATATACCATTATATTGCTTGAGTTATCAGAATTTTGTATATTATCATCGCATATTAACGATGATCCGACAATGGAAACATTAAACGGCTTGAAAGGATTATTAACATTAGGAAAAGGAAAACGCACTGTAGAAGTCGTTGACTTTAAAACTGTACATGTTACATTATTTGAATCAGTTACAATATCAGAAATTTTTGTATCGTAATAGGACAGAATTTCTGTTTTTATTGAACATGTAATGGTTTGAAATCTATTCTTCTTTAAAGTGCATTTTTTGTATAAATTACAACTATCAAGGGAAATTGAAAAGTAATTACAATTTCGATTTGATTTACAAGCTTGTTCGCACAGTGAAAAATTTTTAGAACTGTTCTCAAAGGCAGTTTCAAGGCATGTTCCCTCTTCGCATGATAAATTTTCCGAAGCGTATCTAGAAAAACTAAAGAAATTATTATGGTCTTCTCCTTTAAAAGTAAATTTTCTGCTTATATGACATACATCATCTGTAGATTTATATGAAAATCCTTTACAAGTATTATCTGTTACACAAGCTTTCCAACAATCTTCAAGGGAGTAATCGTCTCTCCTATCATCTGAAATAAAGAATCCATGTTTGAATTGAAATCCAGGAAAAATATCGTATTTGCTTCTAAAGCAGCCATAATTTGAATCAAAACATTTAAAACTAATAGTTGAGTCGGATATACATTCATTAAAAGTTATTTCTCTGTCCCCTAAACGATTTCTTTCGGCTATAGGTATGTTACATTGGGAATTATCATTATTATCAGTTAAAATGATTGAAATCTTAATAAAGAATAAGAGAACTTTAAGCATTTTCTCTATTATTTTTTTCTCTTCTCACTGTTATAAAGGTAAACTTCAAATAGAAGAAAAGAAAGTTATCATCTATATTTATATCAGAAAAGATGTGCATCAACTATCGAGATTTAAACGTTTTCTAAATAAAATTCTTTTACATAGCTTACAGAACAAACAACGTAAAATAAAAATGTTTAACATTAATTAAGAGAGATATTAGACAAACAAAATGTCTAATTGGTATATATATATATATATATATATTTCTATCAATTGCGAGAGCATACATATTCTCTTCTCGATTAATATACTCTGAACAAACCAAAAGACTTTCTTGATAGTTGTTGTCCTCTTCCTTTCGAAGGAAACGTTCAATAAAGCCTCTCTGTAACGCATAATACGCTTTTTAAATTCTTTTTAAAGAGGTTAAATATGGTATTGCAAATAAGATAAAATTAATTTAAATTAAAGGTTAATGACCTATTTGGATTGTGTAGAAAAGGTTGTTGTTGTTTTGTTTTGTTTTTTTATCTTTTTTCTGCATTTCTGTCAGTCTCCTTTATATTGTAGATTGTTTTATTGAAATAATCAATGACAATTGATTTTAAGTGATAAAATTACGAAACTCCTTAATTGTCTCTTTTTGGAAAACCTAATAGTATAATATACTCTAGTAAAAGTCTTATATTGAATTTCACTAATTACTATTAAATATTTCGATAAATTTTGTTTTCTCTAAGAGAACCGTTTTAAAGTAGCATCCGTCTGTTTGCATACATTGTTTGACTAGAATAAACATATACGGTCTAGTCATTGAATTTTTGAACTTGGCGGATGTTCTGAAGCTGCATTTGCAAGTGAGGAACAGGATGTACCGGGTTGTAAAACACTCTGTAAAAATAGATCGGATTGTAATTACTTTTCTCTAACACCATCTGGATATGAGGTTAAGGAAACATGCAGGGTGAATAGAAACACGCAAAGTATTATTTCTTGTTCTAAATCTACCGTAATTTCATCCAAATCAGATTTCTTTTTACCAAAAAAAATATAGAAATAGTAACGGGCTCTAATTTTACAAAATTTGTATTACATAGAATGCAAAGCTCATTCGTAGTTAGATTACACTTTCCAGGAAAGAATAAGTAATTTGGTCCATTTCTAGACCTAATGAAAGGATCATCATTTTTATTCTCAGAAAATGAATTTGAAAATAGAATTGTCTGCTTTTGAAATGAATCAACGTTTGATATAAAATTTTTAGGATCTACAAGAGTATGTAATCTAATATAACAGGGTTCTACAGAATGTAATTTCTCTAGTAATTGTGATGATGGATTTTTTTCAGTCAGTTCATATATATATATATATATATATATATATATATATATATATATATACAGTGTATGAGAGGGAGAGAGAGAAGATAAGAAAAGAAAGAATAAAAGAAGGAGTGGATAGATAGGCAGTTGTTTCATAAGAAAAGAGTACCAATTTCTATTGAGTAGATGATTAATATAAGCATCTTTCAAGAGAAAATACTGTAATGTCACTATATGATAGGTTTATTGATCAATTTAAAATACTGAATAGAATAATAATCACAGAATAAAAATTTACACAAGCAAAAGCATGTGTTTGAGCAAAAGTCTGATCGATTTTTATATAATATAATATATCTTTTGATCGACTCTTTTGTTCCCCTCTCAGTTGTTGATTTTTCATTTATTTAAACCAACATTTACAAGATCATAGAAGGCTCCTTTTTTGCTTAAAAGTTCTGAAGCACTACCAAATTCAACAACTTTACCACTATCTAATACCGCAATTTTATCGCAGTCCATAATTGTATTTAGTCGGTGGGCAATGACTAGCATTGTACATTCTGAAAAGTTCTCTCTAAGCACTGTTTGAATTACAGCGTCAGTGTGATTATCTATATTAGCAGTTCCTTCATCAATAACAATAACATAACTCTTTTTTAATAAAGCTCTTGCTAAACATATAAGCTGTTTTTCTCCAACACTTAAATTCTTTCCAAACTCGGCAACTTTTGATTCTAATTGATCATACTTACTCAATAGTTTATCTGACATTTGAACTTTGTTTAACGACATCCATATTTCTTCATCTGTATATTCTTCAAAGGGATCTAAATTTTCTCTAAAACTTCCGGAGAATAGGAAAGGATCCTGAGGTATAGCCGATATAGCAGATCTGGCCTTTCTTAATGGTACATCTTTGAGAATGTTAACGTGATCAAAAAGAATTTCCCCCTCAGGTTGTGCTAATTGAAATAAAGCAGATAGTATAGAACTCTTTCCGGCTCCTGTTCTTCCAACTATTCCAATCTGTGTTAGAGGTAGTACATATATTTATAAATATACTGTATATAGTGAAGATAAACTACTATTCCGTATATTATTTATACTAATTTATGTTGATTATTTTACCTTTTGAGATGATTTTATTTTCAAATCAACCGAATGTAAAACATAGGGAAGACTCTCTTCATATTTGTATGACAGATTATTAAAGACTAAACCACCACTTGTGGGCCAATGTGGTGGAATAATACATTTTTTTTTTTGAATAGAATCTTCCGATTGCAGTTTTGTATATTCGGATATTCTTTCGACAGATGTCATCTAACAGTAAAAAAAAATAATCTTATTGATAAAATTAATAAATAAAATAACTTACGGCACTCTCCAAATCGCTAAGGACCCTAAAAGCAAATTGAGTTGGAGTAATAAACATATTCAAATAGGTCAAGGCTAAAGCAGCTATGGCTGGATGAATATATTTGGCAAAGTAAGCGCAGGCCAATGTGGCGAAGAAAAGAAACAAGACCAGTAATGATCCATAGGCTAATTGGATAAATCTGTATAAGTTGAGTAATAAGAAGGCAACCTTGGTATGAGTGTCGCTGAATTCGTAAAACTTTTTCATAAAATCCTTTTGCCTTTTAAATGTTCGAATGCTCACCAACCCATGAATAGTGTTATCTACATGATCGAAAATAGGACTTCTTTCGATAGCTTCCAACCTTTTTAGTTGACTGATATACGGCGTGATTTTCAAGAAAATAAATATCATACAACCCAAAATTGCCAGGAAAGGTATTGATAATAAATAAACGCTGGATATAGCCAAACCGATAGCAAACAAAGTTGCCCCAAACCAGGTAACACAATCATCAAGGAGAGGACCAAGAAGAGTATCAACGAAGCCTAAATCCCTAGCAAATCTATTCAATATTCTTCCTTTTGGATTAGTGTGGAAAAATCTCAAAGGTACAGTCATTATCTTCTTAAACATCCTATTATGAAAGTTTACCGAGCACAAGGCAACATTTATAAAGAAAGTTGCTTGTCTTGCAAAATCCAAAACGATAATTAAACAAACAATAGTAAATAAAGGATATAATTTAGTAATTGTATCATCCCATGTTTTACCAAGATAATGGCTAAGAATCCTATCAAACCAAATTTTAAGACTGTATACAACTATAAAAAGCATGAGAGATAAGGTAAAGAGGAAGATACTTCCGCTTCTTATATACTTAATATAAGTTTTTAAACCAGAAAAACCTTGCTCTCTACTTTCTTCAACAATAAAATTTTCTGTAGAGCTTAATTCGACATCTTTGACATGTTTTTCCTCGTCATCATTACTTTTAACAGACTCCCTATTAATTTCCTTCAATTTCCCATTACTCATTTCATAAAGTATATCAACTTGTTTTAAACAATCAACCTGATGACTAACCAATATAACATATTTATCCTTAAGAAATCCTAATACACATTCCTCCATTAATTCTTTAGCGACGTGTCGATCAACTGCACTAAGAGGGTCATCTAGCAGATACAAATCCGCCTTTCTATATATGGCTCTTGCTAATGAAATTCTAGCTTTTTGACCACCGCTTAACATAAAACCTTTTTCTCCAACTAGAGTTAAATCTCCAAACGCTTGCGCTTCAATATCCTTTTTGATTGGACAACAGAAAAAGTCAGTTATTTATGTCATAATTACTTTAGTTGTCTTTTAATCTTTAAAACCAACCTTTTGAAGGGAACAAGCTTTTAGGACTTCTCTATACCTTTTTTCATCGTATGTTTCGCCAAAAAGTATATTTTCTCTTATTGTGTCATGAAAAAGCCACGACTCCTGAGGCATGTAGGAAATACTACTGGTGACCGAAGTCTTTCCTCTCAAGGCATTTATCTCTCCTAATATTGCTAGTAACAGTGTTGACTGTAATAAAATAAATATAATTTATTACAAAGAGCAGTTGAGCATAAATTCATCATTTTTTATTTTATTTTACCTTTCCCGAACCAACTGCACCAGAAATTCCAATAAGTCTCTTCTTACCAGACTGAAATTCTATATTTTGAAGAAAATTTTCGGTTTTTCCTTTTTTTCCATAATTCTATTTGATGATATTATTTCATTTCAATAATTAATGGATTTTTACGTATAAATTAGATAACGATTACCATCCATCCTGTATGTAAATTTTGTATAGATAATATATCTTTTTCGTCTAAAACTTCTGTTTTTTTCTCGCTGCCAATTCCATGATGGTCTAGCTCAGTTAACATTATCTATTTGAAAATATTTTAATTAACATTAAGACTAAATTGCTGTATTAATTAAGACGTAAAACAAACTTGTACTCTTTTCATAGAAGCTGTACATTCGCTAGCGAAAAAGAGAGCCTCTGGAAACATTAGAAAGCATGGAGCTTCCAGAGCCATTACTAAAGCCATTAAATGAAAAAATGAGGGTAGAGACATACTATGATGGTAAGAGAATACATATGTTATACTGGTGAGAAAGAGTGTTATTTTTGCTCCACTTAATCCAATAACTTTGTAGAATACTCTCATCATAAATGATACAAATATCTTAAAAATTTCTTTCTTTCTTAAAGTTTGAATAACTGATATGAAATGTCTTTCCCAAACCAACATCTTAATTGCTTGCATACCGCTAAGAACCTCATTCATTGTATTGACTCTTTTATCAGTCTGCTTTGCTATCCTATATCGCATTGAACCTTGTCTGGACGCTAATACACACTGCAGTGATACAAGAAACAAGACTGTTCCAAAAACCGTTAATGAAGTATATATTCCATATGAAAAGCCAATTACAAAAACAATCGTTAGGGCAGTAAATGGTCCCGAAAAAAGATGTAAAACTCTTATAAAGAATTGAGGTATCTTTTCAAGGTCGTTTGAAAATAAACTAATCATATGACCAGATGATATATGATACAATGTTTCATAGTCCAAGGTAAGAACCTGGAACCCCCCAAGAAAAAGACATATCCTACCTTTAAAAGGTATCTTTTACAAAATTTTATCGAAAGACTGACCTTTTGATATAGTATAGATGAAAATGCGCATCTTATTCGAATACCTGTCTCTTCCATACGATAGACGCTATATCTTTGAATAACAAAAGATATGGCATTTAAAGGGGCTGTTGAACGAAATTATCATTTGTATGATTATTAAAAGAATATAATTATAGGTATGTTGTTGTAGCATACCAATAACGCCAGCCTTAATATACGTCAAGTAATTAGTTGTCTTTTGAATATCTGTGATCAAGCTTCTAATTAGGAAGGCAAATGAAATTACCAACACATCCTGAAATATACATAAAAAATCTTAAATATAAAATTATAACATAATTAGTTCAGTTTTCTATCAATTCATTCAATCATTTTATTAATTACTCATTCATAAAAAAATACTTACTCCTATAAATTTAAACAATAACGATACTAAAAAGTCCACTAAACAAAATCTCATGATCCCTAGCATAACTGAATATCTCAAAGTATTATCTTTTTTTCTAAGTATTCTAAAGAAGAAGAGAATTCGATATATGATAACATCTTCTACGATTTGGTTTATATATCATATTTATATATACATACTTGTCCATCTTCTTATGTAAATCAGCAGCGCAGTGGTCAGGTAGTTTCTCATATTTTGATATTCTTTCCATCCAATCATCCTTACCTATGACTTTGTTAACCCAACTGTTTAAATGTAAAGAAAAAAAAATAGTTAAAAATAAGATAAAGAAAATAAAAGGCTATTAGAGCAAACCAGAAGGTAAACTTGGTAAACCAGTTGGAATTGACATAAGGATGCGGAATAGACATGATTAAAGCTCCAAAAATTGACTTAACTGAAAGAAACAATATATAAAAATATATTTTAAATCAAAAAATAGACTAACAAACCTATAAAGTGTAATAACGCAAAATACTAATAATTTCAGTTATGAACCGCATCCGTTCACTTCCAACATATGTTTCATTATTTTTGGGCAAAACATTGATATTTCATATTACATGCAAACTCATGACGCGTACTTCCATCCAGATTTGTCATTTAGATAGGGGATTTTAACAATGAAAATTTTATGATGAAAACATGTGTTTAATTTCCTATTGGTCTATAATTCTGAATTTATTATCACAACATCCGAATTAATTAATGAATATGACGTGAATAGCTAAAATTAAATTTCCTTTTCACCTCATGATCATACCGCAATATCTGTATCAATAGCGCCTGCATGAAATAAATTAACCCTACAACGTACAGTTACATGCAATATAAATGGACACTAAATCTTTATCAGTAAAAAATTGAATATTTTCTTTCATTACTATAATTGATGTAAAAATTATTACAAGAGGTTAAAGGTTAAATTGTAACAATTAATGAATCAGAAAAGGAAAATAGAAATAATTGGGGCGTAGTTGTTTATATTTTTCATTAAGTAAATTAGTTTCATTTAAGACTTTCTACGTATACAGTTTTAACCTTTTGATATTTTTAATCATATTCACCCGGCTTAGAATTATTGCTCTCCATCTAACATGTACCTACCTAGCGCTTATTATTTCCCTTAACAGAGTCTATAACTTATTAATTAAACTTCAAATATAGACTTTTATATGTCTAATATAACAAAACCAATTAAAATGAGTAGGAAGTTGATTAACTAAAAGAGTTTATTTATTACTGTATGGTTTTTTTAAATTATAAGAATTAAGGAACTGAATAATTTATTAAAATATTTACGATTCTAATAGTAAATTATGTTTATAGTCTTTTTTTTATTATAAAAATACAGTGTTCTCCTTTAAAAATAGACGCTTATTTACGTTTTAAATATGTAGGAAAATATAGGTTGAAAGCTATCTACCCTTTTAATTCATTCATTATCCCATCTAAATCACATTATAAAATTTGAAATAAAAGTAACTATATGAACTGTTGACAAAGGGGATTCGTACTGCAAATAGTTTCAGCCGTCACCGTCAATCAATTGGTTGGCGATAAATGTTTAATTTGAGTGAAATGTTCCCTCTTCTAGTGACAAAAATGACTTGATTTCTCTCTTTTTATTCTTATTATTTATAATAGAATAATAAACATTGTAAATTTATTTTCTCCTATAGGACTATTTAGTAGAGAGATCCATTATAAAATATCAAAAGAAATAGATATATATATATTAAATATACGGTATATAAAGTATATTTTTAAACTGTATACTTTACAAATACTAAATGCACTATATATTAATTTATCATACAAGTAGTTCATTTTTAAATTATTAATTAGTATATTGTATTAAATAAACTATCCTGATTTATCTCGACAGAGTCGTAATCAATCTTACTTTCTAAATTCACTTTTGGACCTCCCTCAGTGTATGAAAATTAGTTTTCTAATTGTCTTTTCTCCCTTGATTATTCATTTAGCAAAACGAGGACTGATAATATTAAAATATATTATATACGATATGCAGTATATACTAATTTAATATCTGATTCTCAGTAAATGGATAAAATCAAATATCGATAAAAAGTGATTAAAAGGAAAAAAAAGTATAAAAGGTCTTACAGTTACATGAACAAATACTAAACATAGGGAAATAAAAACTATACTCTGTTTCCTGAAATGTTTAAAGGGAGCAGAGAAAATGAAGAGAATGAAAACATATTTTATTATTCAGAATATTTGGGCCTATCTTAACTGATTTCCTAAAATTAGGCTACTACTTCTTCGTTTCATATCTAGTGATTCGTCTAGGTTATGAAAGAGCAAGAAAAAGAAATATATAATCCAATATTATTCTCAAGAAATGATGACCAACTCCAACCGGAAGTTAGATTATTAATTTCTCTTTCTGATCTTTCCTTTATTATTTTTCTAATATTTAATATAGTTTTCTTACAACTTTTATAAACAGAATCTAAAGTTTAGATATGTTATTACTGGACATCTGAAACATGTGTACAACGATAAGAGGGTATAAACTTATTCAATTTTATCTTATTAATGGAAAACTATCACTTAGACGAGCAACATTTTCTCTATTTTCCTTTTTCAGTCTCTATAAATCCTAGCTTATTCTTTAAAATAAAGTAGATGTAAAAATTAAAAGATAACAATGGCTTGAGATAAGATAACAATTTAAATCTGAGAAAGTATTACATTTGGTAACTTATTAATAAACTATGATGTATATTATTTTTCAATATATATATTTATATATATATATTCTTTGTTCTTTTTTTATAAGGAAAAGCAGCAATAGTCTAGACTATAATTCTTTTATATTTAGCTCTCTCTCTCTCTCTCTCCCCTCTCTCTCCCCTCGCTCTCTCCTTCTGCCATATCAGTTTTTTACCTGATTTCCATTCTTTATACTCATCTCTTCTCGCTTACTAAAGCAAAGCTTTCAAGCTGTTAACAGAAATGTTCTTATGTAATAGCGAGTAGATTCCCTACTATTCGGCTATGTTTAGTCATAGCAGGGGATCCAACTAACCTACTACTGTGCTAAGATTTTCAACAGTGTTTGCAGGCCCTATTTCTGTTTGCATTATATTTCCTTTTATTTTCTTTGTCAGATATTTTTCCTATTAAGCTTGATTTTTTTTAGATTAAGTCAACTTTTCTATATCTTCTGTCTTTTATGGAGATCATATCCACTTGAAAGTTTCCGGGAAGAAGGATAGAGATTATCAAATTAATTATAAACCATATACATTCTGTGGAATATAGTTTCTACTTTGGTTTATAAATGTAGTGCGTTTGAGGTTTTTGGTTTTATTATCGCTTTAGAATTCTTTCTTAAAGGACGAAATAGCTAACACGTATTTGAATTGAAATAACAGGCTTTTAGTGAGAATGTAAATCTTTCAACTTTTAAATTATTCATCTTTCAGTCATTCTAGCGAAGGGGCCGATTACTATTTTCAAAAAATAAAAAAAATAAATTATAGGTGTCGCTAGTAGATTAGTTCTTTAACCTCTCTTTTACCTATAATCTATTCTTTATGGATGCAATGTATGTGTAAACGCTACTTAATAGATATGCTATTAATTCTATACAAAAAAGACGTAATAATACGATAGGAAAAATAGAGTTTGTTAATTAAAGAACTTTACATTGAGAGTAGTTTTGCGTTGTTCTTTTATCGATTACAAAGTTAGTCGTACATTATGAAAATGTGACTTTATAAGTACTTTTAAGCTAAAGAAATATAAACGACCCGAAAAGAGTAATACATAGATTATACTAGAGCAATTTTAAGCATACTTCCTTAAACCGTTAACGTTCTCCATCGCTAGTGAATGCTGCCCATATAATAAAAGTAATAAAGAAATCAAGAATAAAATGTATTGCGCAATCAAGCATCTTTGGTCCTAAACTAAGCTGTATTCGAAGACTAGGCTTGCGAATGAAAGATAGGAAAATTTTTATTCTCTTTTGAGAAAATATTCAGTATATTTTTCATTCGTAAAATTCTTGTTTTATCACTCAACAAATGTTTAAGTAACTCCTTAAATGAGAATGTAAAAAATATAAAAGTATTCTTTAAATTATTTCACATTTCATATAGTAATATAAGCAAAACTTCAATTAAAATAAGCTCTTTAATTTAACTTAAAATCGATACTGTAAATCGTCACGCACAGCTGAGATCCAACTGCAAAAAAAAACTGCAAAAGCCAGTTGAGGCTCGTCAAAGCGTCACACTATCGACTACAAAAATTTACGATTTTCACTTCCTTCTATACTTTTTCACTTTACAAGAAATATATTGACTTAAAAAGAGGGTAAGTTGATAATTTTGTTTTACAAAGTGTTAAAATTAACAGCATGGAAGATTTCCTCATCGAATGATTCTATCAATAAATCAATGAGAGGATCAGAGAGTGCACAATTTCGACCAGGCAAAATTCTTTTTACTCGTTGCAGATCGATCGATCGAGCGTCTCTCCTGTCTACTCGAAAAACGTTCTGAAATGATCTCAAGTTAGGCCTATGATCTACTAAGCGCCCAGAATTGTTTTTGCAACATGAATTCTTCAGAACTTACTGTGACACAGGGACAAAGTCACGCTGTAGGTACGTACTTTTGCAGTTTAAGTACGATGCAAGAACTCTATATATATATATATAATTCTTTGTGTTATTTTTTATATCGTTTGCCCAAAAATTATAGAGGTAGAAGCATAATTTTTTCTGTTTAGAGAGAGAGAGAGAGAGAGAATAAAGTAAGAAGAATAAAGATAGACAGATAGATAAACAAAAAGAGATAGAAAGACAGAAAGATAGAGAGATGGAGAGAGAGAGAGGAGAGGAGAGAAGAAAGAAAGAGTAAAAAACATGAAGGAAAAGGAAAAAAGGGAAAAAAAGCATCATAGATGATGTACTAAAATAAGAAAGAATGAAGAAAATGTACCGAAAATTATCATATAAAATTTATATTGCAAAAAGATATATTTATAAATAATGTATATAGTTCTAATTAATTAAAAGAAGAAAAGTTCACTAATTAATAAAGAAGCTTCCTATCTTCTTCTCTCTGTTCTTTTGATAAATAGAAGAAATGAAATCTGCAAAATTTAAAAAAAAGGAGAAATAAAAGTAAAGAGGTAACAAAGTAGCTACTCTCCTAAAACATTCAATGATACTTTTATTCTGCAAAGTGTTTAAGAGCAGTTCCAAGTTTCTTTCAATTTTTTCTCTACTATTACAAGCCCTTCTGGTCTGTCCTCTCTATAATTAGTTGGAAAACGATTAGAATGCTGCACGCTATAGGCCTAATCAATAATCCTTTAAAATGAACTCCTCTTTTTTTCTTATTTTATTATAAAATGAAAAAGAATTTATTCAAATATCTAATAAATCGAGCAGAAAATAGCGAAAATAACAATAAATTACTTAGGGAAAAACATATTGTTCTCCTCTAATCACAAGTATAAAGTTAGCGTGAAATTTAACCGCCTACGCTCAATGATTTTCTTCCCTTTAAAGTTTTGTAGTTTGCTCGAAAAACAAACGCCTATGAAGTACAATAAATGTATATATATATATATTTATATCTACTAATTACAACTCTCCCACAAAATACATATAAATATATTTTCCATATGTCAATACTACATTATATTCTCCTCCTACCCGATAATAGGCCTATCTATTTTACGTTGACGACTAAAAAATGGTTTGCTTCTCAACCAATCTTCGCGCGCTTTGTTACAACCAAAATTAGTAGAAAAAATTGGTTTTGATAAGGTGACGGGTACTTCCATTACACTAAATATATATTCCATGTATAATTAGCCATATAATTTCTTTCTATTCTTTATTTTTTATATTTATTTTTTACCTGTATCCTTCTTCTCATATACTAATGGTATTGTAGATGATGTAGATAGAGACTTTCTCTTCTATCTCTCTCTCTCACTCTATCTCTATACACTGTATATACAGTATATATTACCTAACACAACCTATTCATCTCAATTTCAAAGTTATTTCTCAATTATATAAAGTAGTATATTTAAAATTGATTAACAAATTAACGTATATAATAGAAATTATATATTAATATCTTTATATATTTAACCGTATGGTTATAATGATAATAGTAATTTTAGACATTATATATGCATATCTAAGCAGTCATCCAACGACGTTTATCCTTTTTGGTATTAACTGATTTGCATTATCCTGAATGTTTTATTAGCTAGTTTTCCACCTTATTTTATTATATTGATAATATCCAATTTGAATGTTATGATTATCGTCTTTATATCAAATAGAACAAAAGATATGTCTAACATTCTATTGGATCATTTGAAAAAAGTTAGCTTTCGTTTTTTTAGCAGGAAAAAAAAATACTCATAGCTATTAATCACTTCTTATAAGCGTCAAGTTGCGTTATATACTGTTCTAGTTCGTTGCGTATAGGGACGACTTTGAAAGTAGTATTAAATTTTTATACATTTTGATAATTATACTCGTTAATTAAAAAAAGTATTTTATTGAACGATTGTCCTCCGTTCCGCCTGTATATTATATACTCTTTTTGTCAGGTATTATTATAGAGAAGTGTATCTAAAAATAAGAAACCTTGCTAATTGAAATTTTCAAGTTATCAATGCAAAACGTATACAAATATATATTTATATACTTATATAATTATACATCAAGGGTATACTGTTTATACCGTGTAATAAATTATTTACACAAAAGCTTCTTTATTTTCCAATGGAAAATAAGTAATGAGATAAAGAAAAGAATTGAATTGAATGGAAAAAAAGAGAAAGAAAGGAAAAACAATAGGGTTTTTGCCTGTTCAAACAATTTATTTTTTTTTTAGATAATTTATTCATTTACTTTTTGTATTATATCGTTAGTGCGTAAACGAATTTCCTTGCCTGCCAAATTATGATTGGGTTGAGCTCTACGGATATCAAATATAACGTTCTCTATATATTTTTAAGCGAATGTTATTTTATAGAAATATTTATAAAAGATATACATCAAAGAAAAATTCCAGATATTCTCTATGAGAGTATTTGTTTTCGTACTTTTGTTATTAATTGTTAGTTTTTCAAATTTCAAACATGAAAAGGAGAAAAAGAGACGACGTAATCAAAGTTACGTTTCCGCTCTGTTGAAGGTTAATCATTTAAACATTCATGATAAATCGAAAAGGTTAGCCAGTCAGCCTATTGTCCCTAAAGATAGCGTACAAAAAATTTCCGGCTCAATTGGTAGTCTCTAACTCTAAGGAGTATTTTATTCTTTATAAACGTAATCTACATATTTGTAATTTATAAAAAATTGAATAATCATACTTCTATTTAAGTATTTAAGGTTCATTTTAGGTTTTATTCCCTTTTCGAATTAATTTCAACTCTTAATTAGATAAGAAACAGTAAATCCTTTTAGGAATTGGAAGGAAAGAGCAAATAACTGAAATAGTAAGGTATGAAAGAAGAAGAAAAAACAGAGAGGAAATAAAATGGAGAGTAAAGCAAACTTATTCATTTTTCTTATTTTTCTCCTAAAAGAAAAGCGCTTAGTTGAGTATATAGAACCACAAGAGAATTAGGAGAGTTTGGCATTCGTGCTCTGACAAATTACTCGCGCCTTTTAAGTAAATTGTAGTGCTTTTTTGGTCAATCTGATGCAAGCTTGTTTGTATTATTAGCTGTGACCCCTAACGCATCGTTGACAGAATGTTTCTTGGCTTTTTCCCAATTAGTTAGCCTCAATTAAATTAGAATAAAAGGCAAAATATTTGGTAGATCTACTAACATTTCTTCTACATTTCCACTCAATGCCAATAGGCAATTTTTCACTTTCAGACTATGCTACGTGACAAAATACGTTTTGCAGTCTAATGCCCAACAGCAAAACTTTGTTACTACGGTGTGTGCAGTAAATATCTTTTTACAGTTGAGATTTTTCATATAGTACTTTGCATTCTCTTTTTTACAATATCTCCTTTCTACCTCTTTCAAATTTTATGTTCTTATTCATTTGCTTTAAGCTATATACTCGGGAGAAAAGGATAGGGATGGATGAATTGAAAGATAAAGATATTTAAGAGAATAAGAAATATAGGAAGGCACACTTTATCCAGCTTTACTTGTTACGTATTAGGCAATACGGGATATTTTTACGTGTCCTAAGGCAAAATGTTTGTCAATAAATTCTATAAAATCCACCTACAAGGCCAATAACCTTCAAGTTGTTGAATAATTCTTATTTAGTTATCGTTGGAAGGTTTATACACCCTTTAATATTTAGCTATCTATTTTACATAACTAGTCGTCTAAATCTAGTTCTTACCCACTTTTTTTGTCGTTCTATTGAATAAAAGGCATCTGAGCCTATAAAACATAAAACACCTGTATATAACATGGGTTTAAATATTGAGTGTTCTGTCTACGATATCCATAAAATTTAATATTGATTAGAGTTAACATTATTCCTCGTAATCCAATTATTAGCATATCTAGTAAAGGAGAAAAAACGGTAGATTCTACTTTCTACAGCCCCATTAAATATTGAAAATTGCGTTAAAAACAAAACTAAAATTAATGTTAGAGGAGTTTGCTGTAATTATGTGAATTATAAGTATTCGATAGGAGTAAAGATAACGTAAAATGGGAACAGAGGTAATAAGTGTCGTGATACTTTCTATTAAAAGATTAGGAGAATTGATATCTAATTTTGAAGTGGTCTAATTTTAGGACGAAATTACAGACATTCACTGTGTAACTCTAAGGATTAGAGACAAAAAATACAGTCAGGCTTCATTTTAATGCTACCATAGCGAATCTTTGAGGCGATTATAGAGAACATATCACGTTTTAAAGCCTTAAAATATAAAAGAATGTATATCCTGCAGTGTTTTCGTTTTGTAATTCACATACTTATTAAAAAAGTATTGCAAAAAAAGTTTAACAATGAATAATTAAATAGAAGAGACAAATATTTAAATATAGTCTATATACATGTATATTTATATTATTTTTACTATATATATATATATATCAAAATAACGATTTTAATGTGCTTATAGATTGTATATTTTAAAATATACTCCTTAAATCTATAATATTTTTATTTATTAATAATTTACATATAGTTTCATCCTTTAAGTAAATAACTGTCGAAATCTCTAGTTTACGGCCCACACGTCTTAGGTATTGGAAAGAAAATCATTTTTAGGTTTTTTGCATAATAGAAATCTTGATCAAAAAGAATTATTAGAATGGTAAAAATTCGAAATTTGGGTATATTCAAAAAAATTTATTTATTAAGTGCAGACTTTTTTCAATCATAAAAGCTACGTTTCTAGGTTCTCCATCAATATAGATACAGAGAGAGAGAGAGAGAGCTCTTTTAACAACTCTTCAATTTTTTATGACAGAAACTCCAAAGGACAATGCAAGAGCGAGCGCCACCTATGCAGCTATTATGATGATAGTCATTGTAGCCTGCTCAATACTTGTAACTGTTACCTTCATAATTGGCGCCTCATATGCTCAGCATCGTTATCAATTGAGACAAAAAAAGAGACGAGCAACATCGTATGTTGCAAGAAATAGAAGTGCAAGAGATTTAAAAGACGATTACTACATTAATATAAATAATACAGCTGAGTTTCAACCACCAGACGAACCAGAATCTCCAGTAAAAACTTCACCAAAACAAACAAAAAAAATCCCAAATTGGACAACTACAACTCCTAATTGTGAAGTTTTCGAAAAAGAGAACGAGCGAAGGCCAAATATAACAATGGCATATGACAATCCGATATATACAGGCAATAATTATCCATCGGAAAAGGACCAGGCTATAATTTTGAACGCTTTAAATGTTCAAATTAAAAATCATTGATTATAGGACTATATTCTGCAAACCTTCCTCACAATATGCATTTTCTTCTTTTTTTTTTAAATTTTTATAAGAAAACAATAACAAATATACAAAAAAACAATATTTTAAAGAGAAGAGCAAAGAAGCTGTACAGGAAAGTTAGTTTATACATGTATATATTTTAATATATGTATATAACTATAAATATATACAACACTTACATATTGATAGAATGAGAATGCATAAACAATTTTATGGACAAACTCTTTTTTATAGCATAAAAAAAAATAAGGAAAAAATATGGATAATAATATATTGTCTCTATTGAGTAAAAATACTGGGTTGAACGTGCTGCAGACTATGGATTTGTTGGAGCAGTTTGCGATTTATAATCTCCATTCTGCACTGTATTTTTTATGCACAAAAGAAAAAGGAAAGCTTCCGAAATTTTTTTCCTCTTCTTCTTCTTCGTCTTCTTCTTCTTCTCCTGTTTCTTTTATTTTTTCTTTAAGCAAATCTATATCCATTATTCTTTTCTTTTCCTTTTTCTTTGTATGATAAGAGATTAAAATTTCATTTTGTTTCTTTTCTTTTTATTTATTTGACTTTGTACTGTAAATTGTAGGATGATACTGTAAACGACGGAATTTTTTTCCATGTTCTCTTTATTACATAATATGTTTATATTTACACAATATATGTATATTTTATGATTATTATGAAATATATTTGATTTTTACATCCTATTGTTTCTTTTTTGTTTGATACGAAATGAATAATTTAGAAGGTATTTTGTTGTTTTTTTTCTTTTCTATACTTTATTGAACGATGTAAAAGAAACAATGAAGAAGAAAAAAACAAGAATGGAAAGCTAAAAGAAATAAAGTATTATTTTAAACTTAAACCACTTTAGTAAGAATCTTTAATTTTTCTATCTATTACATTAAGGAAAATAAATTGAGGTGAAGAAAACATAAAGAGTTATTCCCTGTTCATAAGTCAAAAATGAAAGATTACAGTTTATTCTATCTTCTTTCAAACGGGAATGTTTTTTTTCATCTTGATATGTTTTCAAACAAATAAAAAGAAAGCATTAATAAATCGGATAGGAGAAATAGGGTTAAAAGAGAAGGAGATTAGGTGAGAGGTCCTAATAGATTAAAAATTCCACTCGACTAATTATGTATCATTAACCTTTTTAAAGTCTTTCAATTGCTTTGGTCTTGTAATTAAGAAAGAAAGAATTAAATTTAATTTACATCAGCCGCCCTATAAATAGAATATACATATAAAAAAGACAATTGTAAACACTGTATAAAAAATATAAATAAAAAAGCTATACAATTATAGTTTAAAGGAGATATATAACACTTTGAAGACGTCAAATGTTTTACCCAAGATAATTTAAGATTAAAATCAAAATGTATTGTGAATATTTAGGGAAAAAATTATAAATAAAATCTAATTCTTGTTTATTAAATTGATTAGTAAAACAAGTCTTCGACAGTAGTTAAAAAATGGATTATTATAATATTAATGAAAGAATTCGCATCTTATCTTATTTTCTAGGAAAAAACTTACAATTAGATCATATTACGGGAAGAACTCGGCGCCATCTGGTTTCATAACTGTTAAATAAGAGAAACCCATTAAAACCGTAAGGGTATTAAAAGTTGAAAGGCGTGACTAATATTGACAATTCTCATACCAAAGCACAAAGGACTATCTCTGTAATATGAAAGAGAAAATTTCTAAGCCTGAAAGGCCAGTTAGGTTTTATACACGCGGGAATTAGTGAATTTTTGCCTTTTTATCAAGAACTATGGGAATTTCGCATTTATCAATAATTTTTTTCTCTTTATTCTATTCATTTTCAACAAATGTCGACGGTTTGTAAGCGTTCTCATCTGTTATATTCTTTACTCTTTTTCTTATAATTCTTTTTACTTCTTTAAAAACATCGATAGCTTAATCCCTCTCATTAAACTTTAGGATCCTCAAATCACTCTATGACGCCAGCTAGAATTGATACAGAAACAACATCACTACCAAAACCTACGGATTTGCTATCTCCTATTCCAAAAGAAGATGGAAATTTTAGTTGTATCTTTTTCTTCATAAAAATCTGCATAAACATATTTATTTAATATTTTCTATTAGCTTTTATTGCCCTTACCTCGGGCATCATTTTTGGCTTTTTATGGATTATAGCCATGACTGCATTAATATGGAAATGTAGGCAAATATATGCAGAAAAGCAGGACATCGGATCAAATACTCCAAAAAGGTTCTCTCTTTTGAACAATACAAAATAATAGATGTCTGGAAATTAGGTTTCTTTTTGCTTTCTTTTTCTTCCTTCTTCAATTAACAATCTCTTTACACAGTTTCATTTAATCAATAATATTCCCCCAGTTCTCTAGTACCTAATTTCAATTATAAGTTCTTTTACTTTCTTTTCAAAGCAAATGATAGAAATCTGCATGTTTATAAATTTTGTTGTTTGTAGGCTTAAACTCTTTTTAAATGATAACAAAAAGTTTTAATATTAGAGAGTTTATTTTTCTTATATTGAAATAATTTTATAGACAAGTTCAAAGACGAAATGCTGAAAATAATCATAGCAATGAAACGGAATCAACTATAACAGGACCAAATTCGTCTATGGGATCTCAAATATGTCTATCAGAGCCTGTACTTCAGACGCTTCCACCCTTCGAAGTAATCGATTCACACTCTAATAGAAATTCCAGTAATATTGAAGTATTACCAATTCGGGAAAATAATTTACCTGAGGCCCCCAGTTCACATACAGATACTCCTCCACCAATTCCACCAAAGATGGATTTGGACAGTGAAGTTGAATATATAAATGACTGTACAAATTTAGACAATGGTGAACAACTTGGAAACTCTTCTTCAGATAATTTATCCCCTCCAACTCTTCCCTTTCGCATTCGATCTCTTACGCCACCGCCTCTTCCAGTTCGAATACAAAGTACTCCTGCAGAATTTGGCAACCGACCTCCTCATGATGGTCGATACGAAAACACGAACGATTTTAGAGTATTTAAAACGCGAACAGCTAATCAGTTCTTACATTCTCCCCAGATAGTCTCTACTCAATACTTTAGGAGCAATGAGGAAGCGAATCTAGATCCAACTGCCAAACCCCTCAATCATGAATTCTTTCAACCATCAACACGAAATGCTAGAAGTAGAATTACTAAGTCAGTAAGGTATCAGGCAGGGACCAAAGTGAGAAGTAGCAGTGCCGATGCACCAGGGAGAATTAATCCCTTTTATTTGCAAAAGACTCCCATTGAAATTAGTCCAATGCCCAGACTTGGAACCTATCAACCGCAGATATTATCTACTGGTGGATTATTACCCATTGTGGGAAATAATTTGACTGTGCACGTGCCAGTTTACTATAAACCGATTCCTGCATTAAATCAATAATAACAAGAACCTAAGGTACTATATTCTGTATTCATTTAAGCGTTCAACTTTTGCTAATTCGTCATTATAAGAGAATTCCAAGAAAAAAATTCAATTACAGCCTAATTTAGAAAATGCAAATGATACAATTTGTTATTTTCTCTCCTTTTTTTCAATTTCCGTTTCATAAATGGAGAACTGCTAAAAAGAAATTTTTTTTCCCATTTCCGAGTAAAATACGAAGATACTCGTAGTATTATTCTTCTATCATCGTCAACTTGAGATAATTTCCCCTAATTGACTATAAATAAATGAATGAATGAAAGAGTATTAAAAAAATGCTGTAGTAGAAAAAGAAGGATAAGAATATAGAAACAAACGAAAGATATAAATTTATATATAAAGCGTATACAGTATATATAAATATTATATTAACAATAAAAATAACTTGACCGAATCCTATTCAAACCAATTCTTAAAGGTAATAAAATTTTATATCTTTTTTTTTTAATAAAAAAAATATTTTGTAATAAAAAAATTAATATATATTTAATAAAAATATTTTGTTTTCTTTCATTTTTATCAATAAAAAAATATTCAATATAGTAAGATATTTATTAGTATAAGATTCATATAAATAAATAATAAACAATCTACATGTATACTACATCAACTAATTGTTCAATATAGAATTCATTTATTAAATATATATACTTTGACTTAACATAAAAAAGGGAAAAAGGAAGCAAAAAAAAAAAACGAAAAGGAAAAGGAAAGTGTTACAAAGTGTAAAATTTCAGTTTCTTTGCTTAGATTTCCCTAAAAGAGACGAGAACTAAAATGTTTGCACTTTTAAATCAATATTGAAGAACTATGTTAAACCAGAAAAAACCGAAAAGCTTCTTTTTTTTTCTCCTGCTCTCACAGTTCTATTTTTTTTAACTGAAAAGCTCCATCTATAGTTTAAAATGAATGGAAAAAATATAATTAAATCTCTATAATTTAGAATTACTGTGTCTCTCAATCTGACTGACTGCCTGTCTCTCCTTCTCTGTCTCTGTCTCCGTCTCTTTCTCTCTCTCTCTCTCTCGCTCCCTCTCTCCCTCTCTCTCTCTCTCTCTCTCTCTCTGTCTATATATATATATTGCTTTTTATAAATAAGGTGCAATTATTAAATAATTCATTAACGAGATAAAAAAAAGACTAATAATAATACACTTTTTTCATGTAATTACTTATAAAATATATTTATTTTTAATAATTTTAATCAATTAATAATGTTTTTTTATGATAAATAGGAAAATGTCTTTATTATAAATAATTAATTGAATAATAATCAAATCATATTTATATCCGTTGGTTAGACTTGTTTGTTTTTTCATTTATAAAAGTTAAATAACTTAATATGTTGCTTTGTTTTTCTTTCCGATTCTTTATTTAATTTAAAGTCTGATATAGTTATATCTGGGAGTGCTATGTATAATTTTACCGTATTCTAGTTGTCATTTTCTGTCGGCTGGATGTCGGCTGAAAGAAAGAGTATACATATATACAGTTTTTTCTAAATAAGTACTAATTTGCATCATAAAGGATTCCTTTGATTGTAATAGTTTTACGAGTTATGCATATTCGTGAACAATGGTTACCTATCAAGATATAATATATTGAGAGTGTAAAAGATTAAAGGGATAGTTTAATTTTTATAGAATAAAACTTGAACAACATATTGGAGAAACAAGTATTTTCATTTACCTAAGTAAACTATTCAATTTATTTATTTCTTCACTGACTTGCTGAATGTGTAATTAAAGATATTATTATCAAAGATGAAATCAATTGCATTTTAATTCTTTTCCGAATTTGGAGGAGACTTGATTGCTCGTAGAAGTCTATTCAATTGCGGAGAAGAGGAAAAGTAAATTTAAAAAGAAAAGGGAGAAAAAGATGCGTTTCATTGATTAGTGATTCATGCGAAAGATATGAACTCTGTTCTGAAATTGTTTTATAAAATAAAAGGATTTTTAATAATCGTATTGTCCAGAAGACAACTTGAAAATTATCTTGCTATTATTTAAGTACTGTATACCAATAAAATAAATAATATTAATATTTAGTGCTTTCATATTTATAAAACAGATGTCGCTTTCGATATCAAAACGGAACAATTAGATATGTAAAGAAGAAAGTTTCTTAATACGAAGACGTTGAAATGAAGCTTAAAGTATTGAGTACTCTTAAAATAGTTTCAATTGTTTGTACTATAAAAAATATTAAATATCAAAATAATGAATGAAAGTTAAGGTTTTAGCGATTGAATTGATAAATTTTGATATAAATATAGTATTATTTAATTATGTTGGGATATAATTTAACTGTTACACCTAGAATGTATAATTTTAGATTTTTAAATTGAAGAAAATTATAATATAATATACAAATATAATACTTATTTGTTTCTTTCCGAGAGGTAGCGATACCATCGGTAGAGAAGATGTTAAATACTTGTCCTCTGCACTTTTTTTCATTAAACTAGCATTTAAAGTAAAACATTAGGATTAACGAACAAGAGAAAAGGCCTTTTTCAAGACAATTCTTAAATTTAATATTTAGAAGGAAAATAGATAATACCTTAAAAAGTAAGAAACATTCACTATTTCTTCATTTTTTCATACTTGGAGCTTTCTTTTGAAGTTTAAAGAAGTCTTAAGGTGCATTTTCGTTTTATCATCATGTTTATTCATGCGGGGTATTAGAATTTTAATGCTTTCGACATTCTTTTATTATCTTCATATCGTCTTTTAAAGGTATACCTTCCATAATATGTAAGGTTTCGTAATGGACTTTAGAACCGGTGCTTAATTTAGTTATATGTAAGATTTAAACCTAAACTAAACGGAACTTTTCGTTACTTAGCAATTAAAATGAAATCGGTCCTCTTCGGAATAATTTTCCTTCTTATTTTGGCATCTTTAGGTAAGTTAGAGTGCACTTTGTATTTAAGATAGAATGTGAAGTAATTTTCTTTATTTCTATTTCATTCATAAAAAGCTTATAAGTATTTTATACATTTAAAAAGAAAGTTAAAATATTGAGATAACTTAGAAAATGTCTCATTTATTTTAGAAGTAGATGCTATCAATTCTTCTCGAATTAAGAGAAAATGGATGGATCTGAGGGCAGACTTGGAGATTTTAGAAAAATACATATCATGTATGGAAAGAAATGGTATTAAAAGTGGATATTGTCGGAAGTTTACAAAAAAGAGTACAACAAATTTCCTTAACCTTCTACCTTTTGGTAAAAGACAAAGCAAAGGAGAATTAAACGATATATTGTTGTTGTAAAACAAGAATAAAGAGAAAGATATGTATGGCAAAGAAAAGTAAATTAATATTTCGTGTAAATTAAATGTTTGTATTTTAATAAAACCTATTTCATTTCAATTACTATTTCATTTTAAGCATAAAAATTATTCAATAACATATTTAATAAGATTTTAATTCGTAGAAAAAGAGTAGAATGTCTTTGACTTAATATTTATTTTCTATATATTTAAATATAAATTATTAAAGCAAACAGGAAATAGAATGGATATGTTTCTTCTCGACTTTTTTCTTAGTAATCTTACTTTTTAACTAAAAAAGTTTACTTATTTTCAAATAATATACACCAATTTCGTATAATAAAATACTCTTTTGGGTATATAATCTTAATAAAGTGTTCAATTGGAAATTGATATATTGAACTGTATTATTAAATAAACAAGAAACGCCATCTGTTACTTATTCAAAGTCGTTGCGAACTAGTTCAAGTTAGTTATATTCAATTCCTTAAATGATTAAATGTAACGGATTAGTATGTTGGGGCAGAAAATTATTAATTAACTTGGCTGCTTTCTCTAAAATATTATCGACTTATTCACTAACTGCATTTAAGTGAACGTTCATTGCAGTTGGCATCGAAACCCTATTGAATTTCTGCATTGTTTATAGTGTTTATCGATTGACTATTCGGAATGAAAAAACACGACGGTGACAATACAGCTATGGAGAAAAACGATAAAGAAGCAAGGAAGAAAAGGATTCAAGAAATTCGAAATGCCAGAAGAAATCGACAGCAAATTCCGAAGCCAGAGAAGAAGAAAAAGGAAAAAGTAGAACCAGCTTTAGTATTAAAAGTAGTTGCTCTTAGATTCGTTATCATCCTACCAAAGTTATTGATTCTCATTGGAACAATTTTATTCCTTGTTGGTGTTATGCTGTTGGGACTGTCACAAAGAGAAAGTACCGATTACAACAAAGGAGTCTACTTAGGCCCTATTTTAATGACTTTAGGTGTTGTAGTTTTAATTAGTGGAATACTTGGAATATTTATAAGATTAAGACTAAAAAAAAAGGGTATCGAAAAAGCCAAAATTGCTAGGAAATATATGATAGAGAAGGAGTTGAAAAAGCAAGTATCAACAGTATCTGAACAAGTAGAAAATGGACAAATGAAAGCTCATTATTCAGCGGCTGAAATGTCTCATTCGAATGGACATAAAAGAAGCATGTATGACGAGGACACGTCACCGACTCCTGTTGTTACTATCACCAAAGTTGAAGTTGAAATTTGTAAGCCTAGCACAAGTTATGATTTAGAAAATGAAGAGAGCTCTAGCTAAAGAAATTCCCAGGCAATTTCATATTTATAGTTGTTTGAAAAAATTATCTATTGAATTCGGTACTGCAGGATATTATTCAGAAAAAGACTGTAAACAGACAATAATTACACATGTACATTTAACGAGAAACGTTCTTTTAACTCTCTCATTTAAGAAAAATGGTATTATATTGTTCTTAAGCAACAAGCGGAAGAGGAATGATACTATTTTTTATAGCTTAGCATGAAAAGGGTTATAAGAATATTTTTAATGTTCGAGAAAATATGGTTTATCATATTTACCTTTCAAGTTTGTAGAAACTCTATTAAGATGCTTCTTTTCACTTTATCATCATTAGTTTCAAAGTTAAGTTATATTTAATCCTAATTATTATTTTAAGTGAGTTAATAAAATAAAAAAAATGCCCGCAAGCCGTCTAAGGGTAGGAACGAAAAAAGTGTAAAAATTCATCAAGAAAGACAAGGTGACGGATGAGCGTACGAATCAACAGAAAAGTAGATCAATAGTTAGATTAAATATAACGTATAGATAGATATATAGATAACAGCAAAAAATAAAACATAGAAATATCATAAAGGAAAAGGACAACGAAATGTAAACGTTTAACTTTAATATTCATTCTCTATTGGCTTCACCTTGCATAGCTCTTTTCTTGAGACGCTTTTTCAAATATTATATATAGTTAACTATTTGAACTAGTTAGATATGAAATTCAATAATTTCGGTGCCTTATACTTGACTGCGTTTGTTTAAAATGACGAAAGATAAGAAATGTTGAATTTTTATTCAATTTTATGCTCAAGGAACAAATAACTATATCATATATGATGTTAATATATTTTTAATATAACTTCAAATATGTATATATATTTATAGATGACGTATTAGTTAAATTTAGCAATATTAAATTGAGCTATCACTATTATCTGAATCTTTTAATGAGGGTTTATTCTGGAAGATTATCTGTTCTTTAAGCTTCTATTTAAATAGTTTTCTTTTTTGTTTGTAAATTAAAGTAGTCACTTCTTCCTGTTTCAATTGTTTTAACATTGAGTACTATATTGTCTCTTTGTCTCTTTATACATATATTTGCAATACAAGACTGGAAACAGATGAAAGATAAAACATAAAAATAACACCAATAAATAGTTCGAACTATATGATTCGAACGTGAATTATAATATCAATTTTCGAAAAAATGTAATATTCATAACTAATTGTAGTTTCATAATTATACGTAGTCTGTTAAAGTTATTGCCTTTAATGACATTTCCTCCAATGTCCTATTGTCATTATGAAGGTTAGAAAATGTTATTCAAGAAGTATTTCGGATTATTGATAATTTCTTGAATAAAAAATATACTTAAAATAGAAAGAATGACGTAGGAAAATACATATTACTTTATTATTTATTACATTCATAATGCCAATAAATAGTTAGAAGTTCTGTTTGTCTTTTTCTTAAATTCTTAGTTGTTTGCTATTAAAGTATTTATTGTTTAGCTCAATCGAGTATTAAATTAAACACTGCCTGAATAATTCAAAAGAGAGAAATTATTCAAATTCATAGAAATCGCTAGCAAAAACATTGATTGTTAATTAAGAAATAGTTTTTACGCCATCATTGTCGATAAAAACTTCTCATATGCAACTGTAATACGTATGTTTTGCAGTACATTTTAATATATGCAATTAGAATATTTAAACAAACGAAAATGGTATATTGACTATTTAATAGACATACGATAGCTGTCTTTCCATAGAATATTTTTAGAACTTTAACATTTCAATTGTATTCTTAAAACACAATTAGAAATCAGCATTTATACTGGCTGTCTATAAATAAATTTTAAAATATTTCCTCATTAATAAATGGATATATGAATCAAAGTTATCTCCCTAATAAAGAGTTTAATTGTTACACAAAGATTAATGAATAATGGCTGCAGTTATAACTATACTGTCTTTGTTTTTATTATTTAGCTTCTTGCTTGCAAACGAATAAAAGCTAATTAATAAAACATTTACTCTTGAAAGTAAAAAATATTCGCCTGTTTTTATGATATGATAAAAAATTATTTATAGTTGTTAATGCCTCTTTTAGCATGTTTATGTTCAAATCTTTATCATATTGTTCTAAATTATAATAATATATGCAGTTCATTAACATCCAGTGATAGAGAAGTGTTCTATCGATGTTCGTTTATTCGATTTCCTTTAATGAGTAATTTGCATTTTTGTGGTTTAACATTTTTCTTTGCCTAATATTATCCTTCTCAATTTATTTGCAAACAACTCTAGACAGAGTCTTTTTAATATTCATTTGCTTTTAGTTTGATGATGAGACGTTAGATGGCGTTCTTGTCTTCTTTTTTTTTCTCGTTATCCCTCCCCCACTTCCTCCTCCTCCTCCTCCTCCTCCTCCTCCTCCTCCACCTTCACTACATACTTTTCTTGGTTCCATAAAAAAGGGATATTAGCAATTTTTATACTATAAATAATTAAAAAAAAGATCATTTTCAATACCAAATCTCTTATAAGCAGATCCTCTCTGCTTCATATATAATTCATACACTTATATATTTAGCCTAGAATTTTAGTTTTATTAAATAAATTTGAAATCTCGATTGCAATAATTCAATATCATAAATTTGCTGAAAAGAATTCAATTATTAAAATAGCAAAAACATGAATAAGACAATTATTGTCAATATCAATATTTTATTCATATTCGATTCGTTATCCGTCTTGTTCGCTTTATTAGTTTTAGTAATCTCGTTTAGTTCACCTTTTATCAAAGATGTACCAACTAAATATTTTTATTGAAGAAATGTTACATTCCTTTTGAAAAGGAAAAGAATAACAATAAATACAAAATAAAAGATGGAGAAATAGAGTGTAAAAGTATGTATTTTTTTTTATATCTTGTCTTTTCAAAGATGAGAAGAGAAGGAGCGAAAATATTTACTTGTTTTTTATTTAATTAAATAGAAAATAGCAAAAAAATATGAAAAATTTCAACATTTTGACATTTTAACATGATTTTAAACGGAATTTATGGATTTATAGTAAATAGATCTTGTCTTATAGATAAATTCAATAAAATATATTTATACAATGCTAGACAAAGCTTGACGCAAAAAAAGAGGAAAAAAAGATTATTGTAAAGTAAACTGGGAAGAGTTCGTTATACAAAATTTAACAGAAAATATCACTTTTCTATGCAATTCATCAAATTAGAATTAAAGGGAAGGACAGCATTTAAAAAATGAATGAGAAGCCATTAAATATTCTCTATTTACACTGTTCTAAGAAAGATATCAACTCAACATAATTTCTTTTTTTTTAATACGATAGATGTCGCTTTTAAAAGTTCTAAGATATTAGTTTGATTAATATGCATTGTCTATATATTATTTATAGAATTATTGTTTCAGAATTAAAATTAGTTCTTCAACAGTAAGCTTAATATATTAGTAAAAAAAAATACAGGTATAACGCAAAATACCTCTTATGCCAGGGATACATTCACCCTCAAATTTAGCCTATAAAAAGTAATATAAACTACCTATAATGACGTTATTTTATGAGCTTTGGGCATAGCTACATTATTTATAGCAAAACAGCTATATATATATATATATATATATATATATATATATATATATAAATAGTTAGATAGATAGATATCGACAGAAAATAGTCATCCTACGAAAACTACATTTATTACATGAGCTAAATCAAATTTTAATATTATATAAAAAAGAAGGAATAAGCATTAAAATAAGGAAAAATACTACTTTATTGAAAATTTTTCACTTTGACTGATTGTTTCGTCTCTTCCTTTTATATAAACATAAATATCTTATATACTTTCTTAGAAAAATGTTGTGTAAAATTATATTATACCAATCAAAGAGTAATTAATACATGTTTCTCTGTCGCTAGATCACACACACACACACACAAATATATAGTGTCCTTCTTTCTTTCTTCTCTCTCTCTCCCTCTCTCTTTCTTCTTTCCATCTTTAACCTTTGCAAAGGAAAATTAGCTTAAGAACAGTACAAAAAGCAGAGAGTTTAGAATGTCTAAATTATAATATGCTTATTTACATAGAAAAAAAAGTCAAATTGTTAAAATGAGTTTTTAATTTGTTTATTTAATGAAAAATAAACCATTTGTTTATTGAACAAAAAACTTCTTTTCTTTTTAAAGAATATTTATTATACTTAGTTCAAATTCCTAACTTTTGTTATTTGTCTTTTATACGAATGATTAATGATGAAATGAATGATTTTTAGCAGGCTAAAATTTGTGAAAATTATAGCCTTCTCTTGTAAATAGAAATATAAAAATACCTAAAGTTACGTATTCAGCTGAATAAGTGCACTTATTCGCTTAGCAACCAGTTTGAAAACTAAGGCGATATTGTATATTTTTCGCTTGCGATATAACTCAGAAACTTTAGACTGAAAATTCATAAACATTTTACTTATATAATGGAAATGCATAAATTACATAAAAAGATTAAGCACATCTGTTAATTTACAGCCGTATTCAATTTCAATCCAAATGCAACATATTGGTAAGCTGTTATAGAATACAATTTTAAGGTTTTCTACGAAAATAGGCGCCTTGATTAAATTATTCTATATTAATAATTGGGTTATTTTAGAATTGAGTAGAACGCATATTTCGTATATAATAACTCTTTTCTAATAAAATTGATGAAATTAATACAGTATTTGGCTGTATCATAGAAATAGTATTATAAAGAAGAAAGAAATTTTAATTTTATACGAAAATAACTGCATAATAAATAAATTTTTTAACTTTTTGCATTTAAAGCCACTAAAAAATTATTAAACATTTTAAAGATAATTTAAAATATTTTTTAAAATAAATGATAAGAAAATGAGAGAAATTTTTTCGTACAATTTTTTCAATTGGTCAAGTAGTACATTATCGATTATTATCCGTATCGTACAGTTCAGTAATATAAACGACAACAACGGTTTTAAATGGAAATATGAGGAATTTTTGTTACATCTTCATTTTATTACTACCATTCGCTTTTACAGGTTAGTTTCTGAAATTATATATTAAAAAAGGGCTCGCATCGACATAATCAATGTAAACAATTGGAAGACGTCGAAAGCGTCTAATTCACGTCTGTTTTGTTTGCTTTCCTGGCTCGATCGCCTTTACTTTTGTGTCTAATTGCCTGAAGCACTTGAATACTTGCGATTTATCATTAATAGGTTACTGATATGACAGTCATTTACCTGAAAATTAATACCTTCAGGTGGCGCTACGGCTAGAAAGCGTTACTTCATATATGTATAAAAGTTAAAAGATGTCCTTATCAATTTCCTCAAGGAGATTTCGTATATAATAAAAGTCTACAAGGGAAATTTTTTTTCCATGAATACCTTAGCTGGAAAAAAAATTTGTTAATTATTCTTTCTTTAACTAATTTCTTCAGTTCTTTCATTAATCAGCTCAATCTCAGTGCGTCTATTTTTAGTTTTATTGAAAGTTTCCTGTATTTTATTGAATTTCGGATGAAAAACATTCTATTAAAAAAAAATGATTCTACGACTCTCTATATTTTCTGTAACGCTATTCAAACTTTAATTTATATAGTTTATTTATTTATTATAAAGTAAACAAAAAAAAGGTAGTTCTGAATCATTAATTATGTTTTATTATATAGGAATAATACGACTATTAACTAATTGTGCTAATGCTACTTGTCTGTATAAAGTAAAATAAGATTTGTATTATTTTTTTTTTTTTGACTATTCTCGCTTTTCACCCAGTTTCTATTAGTATTTCTATAAATTGGCTTTCACTTCTCTACTTTTTCTTGTTTTGCTGCTCATAAGAAAAGATTGAAAGAGTCCTCCAAGTTACAAATAATGATATTAAGCAAGTATTGGATTTATACGCTATAAATATAGAAAATACTATATAGTCATCCATCTTTTTCGTCTTTCAATAATTTAAAGATTTACCAAGAGTTTTGTCTATAAAAAAAAATGGATAATTACGTTAATTACGCAATACCAAAATTTTGATTTTATCCTATTTTTAAAGGAGTTTAATGGAAAAGGAAGAAGGGCTCTTCTTTCTTTGTAATTCGATTTTTCCCTCGTCTCTCCTCCTCTCTTTTCTATCTATCTCTTTATTCTCCTGTCTTAAGCAAAGCAGAGAAAAATCTTGTTTAATCTATTCCGAATATTCCGTACACCAATTAGAACAAAAAAAAAGCCATTCTCGTAGTTGGTAACAGTTGAAAGAGGCGTATATTGGTTTTGAATTTCTTATTAGCAAATAAAAATTGAAGACTTGTTAAATACAACTTGGAACTGGACTTAAGTGTTAATCGGCTGGTGTTATTTGATTTTTTTTTACATTAAAAAAAGCTATAAAAACTTGAATTTCCAATGAAACGCTTTGTTTAAAATTGGGCCATTAGTTTCTTGTGCAATTTTGTAGTATTCATTTATTTATTACTATTCATTTTATTATAAATGAGTTTTGGGAATATAAAAGAGAAAACTCGTTAGAGGAGAAATGAAGTAAACTTTACCATTCCCGTATTATTTCCTCTAAGAAACACGTATGTTTTATTTGGCTACCTGAATGTTATTCTATGGTTCACCCTTTTAATGATATGAATGTAAACATCTACTTAAAAAAGTATATACTTCATTGATATTTTCCTTTGTTTCTATAAGATGAGTCCATTTATCAGAGAAAAGTAACGTACTAGATGTAAAAAACAATACCCAATATTTTGCAGTACTTGTAACAATAGGAAAACAATACGAAATCTATGCACGTAAACTAGGTTAAAATGCACAAGCTAAAATCAGGTACATAATAATGGTTCAAGTGCATTTTAACCTTATATTATAAATTGAAATAAAAAGCAAAGAATTTAGAGTGGGGAGTAAGAAGAAAAAGGGTGATTTTTTTCTTTTAAAAAGAGAAAAAAAATCAATATTTTGGCTATTTTATTATTCTTAGAAAGCAGTTGGACGATTAGAAAAGAGACTAATTAGCACGTTACTTAATAAATTAATTACAAGAGAAATAAAGTATATATAACTAGTATTATCTTAATTGTAGTTCTACTTTTCTTTTTCTTTCACTGTATCATTCATCTCGTTCAACTCTGTTATCTTTATTATCCTATTGCTAATATTTACAAGTATATATGGATCCACACTTATACTGTATTATATACATACAAAGATACAGATACATATATATAGAGATATATATATTTGTTTATACTAAAAATGTATAAACATATGATCAAGTTTAACGATTGCTTCACAAATGAAACAATGCTGTAACATCATACGAAGACGATTACAAATTTATATCAATTACATAGTAAACTACCATATAACTTTTATCAGTATTAGAATTATTTACCTAAATCATATGATACTTAATTAATAATTCGCTTAACACCATTATTTTCACTTTCATATTATGTACTAAATCACAATTATTAGTAATTTCCATTACGCTTTAGGTCTTAACTTAGACTTTATGATGAAGAGTCGGTAACCTTTTCTTCTCAAGAGAAACAATTGAATGAAACGATAATTGCGCTATAATTATTGAATCTAATTAATTATAATTTCCTTCTGATAGTACGTACGTGGGATAGAAATTTAATATTCTTATATTAAATAAATACCTAACCCAATGTGGACAGGAAATTGCTATAATACATCCAACTATGATAGCTGTCTGCCAAAAAAAAAAATCAATATTTGGGGCGAACGACTTTGCACCAAGTTTCCAAGACAGCAAATTTTCCTGCACTGAATAATTAACTATTGATTTTTAATTGTCTTTTTTTTTTTTACTATTTTACAGATTCCTTAGTTAAAATTACTAGATCGGATAGGAAGATTTATTTAAAAGAGGGTGATCAACTGCAGTTGGTATGTCAAGTTACGGGTGATGCGACAGAAAATCCGAAATTAAAATGGTACAACATGAATAAGAAGGAGGTCACCAAAACTAATAATAATGAAGATGCTTTTATCCTTTCAATGGCTAAGAACCAGCTGATTCTTTTTATAAAAGGACTAGATAAGCAAGCTGGCAAGTGGTCTTGTAAGGGAACTATTGCTGGGGTCACACATTCAGATGAGAGAATAATCGATATTTACAAAGGAATATCATTTGATGGTTGTGACGAATTTCAATATCCGAAAGAAGGTGCGTATCATTATGTTAGCTTTCTTGCCCGCGGTCAAGAGCAATCGTGTAACGGAAAATAACTCCTTTGCCTGCTAAATTTGTCCAATTAGATCTGTAGGTGGCGGTAATGTCATAGCGTTACTCTGGTTTTCCACAAGTATTCGGTTTACTTAAAGATTTTTTTTTTTTTTTTGCGTATTTGTAACATTCGCTGCAAATGTTACAGTTAGAATAGCCACAGAGCTAATAATTCTCTATATTCCGCTACAAAAGCTCCAAATGGAAAACAGAATTGCACACTTGTTATTAAGGCACCAAATGAGAAGATCATTAATATACCTTTCTCTTCTATCGTAATATTATTGATAATCGAATGTAATCACTCTAAACAGAGGAAATTCTCAGCGTTTATGCTTGCTCTATGGCAAAAAAAAAACCCTCTAATTCATTAAAAAGAGAGAAAATAATTCGTCTGTAATGTTGTTATTAAAAAGAATTTATCTTTAGTTCATTCACCCAGGGCATCCAACTTGATTATATTTGCTATTATAAAGAAATCAAGAATAGCCCATTCACTTTGAACTTTTATAAAATGAGATGTTGTTGTTGTTTTTTATCGCTAAAAGAGTTTACTTTAGTATATTTTTTTTTCTAGAATAACAGCTTAAAGGCATAAAATATTGTTTATAATTCAATTTAACAGGATGATAGATGGTATAGAGATTTTTATAAATAACTAAATAAAGAATTTTATTTCTGTACAATTCATCAATAATCAACAAGATATAGTTAACTTTCTTTTTTTTCTTTTCATCCATCTATTCTTAATTATTGTAGAATGGTAAAAACATATTATTTTACAGGTAAAGTTGGGCTTATTAGATGTAAAGTAAAAGGAAGCCCTCCCCCAAGTATAGTTTGGTTTAAAAATACTGCTAGCCTGAATACAGCGGGGAAAAAATATGCTGATACTCGTGATGGATTGCGCATCAATAACTTAGAGAGCCCGGAGGACGATGGTACCTATACACTTATGGCGTCTACAGATAGAGAGACGAAAACGAAAATTTTTCGTATTACTGTCTCTACTCAGCCCAAAATTACTGAAGGTTTTCAAAACAATATGAAATTGGCACATAGGAAAAAGAAAACGTTCATGTGTAAAGCAGAATCAAGACCTGATGCTAAATATCTCTTTTATAGGTTAGTAGTTGAATTTCAATTTTCATTGTACATCATACATTGTATATATTAATATAGAAAAAAATCCGAAATATTTGAACCGAATTTGGATCCAAACAAAATGAGACCTCTAGGCTCATCTGATGATTATGTTGTTGATGGAGACAAGGGCTTCATACAGTTTAATAGCCCTGTTTTTGAGGATACAGGTACATATCTTTGTGTCGCGAAAAATCAAGCCGGATCTGATTCCTCGTACGGTTTCATAAGAGTGCACATGAGACCAGATTATGTTGAAGTAAGACAACCATCTAACGCCAGAGAAAACGCAAAAGCAGATTTCAGAGTTACGTTTAGAGCCTACCCATTTCCCGAAGTAATTTTTCAAAAAAGGCATAATCCAAGTGTGAAATACGAGCTGGGTAAAAGCTATGAGAATGGTAGAATAAAGGTTGAGAAAACGGATGCAAGAACGGTTACTTTCAAACTGGACAAAGCTTCGTGGAAGGATTATGGTAATTACTCAATTATACTGAGAAATGACGAAGGAAAGGTGGTAAAGAATGAAACTCTGAAAATAAGATTTCAGCCTCAAATGATCTCAAAAGATACAGTGGTCTATGCGTGGGCTGGGGCTGTAAGAAATTTAACTTGCGAGGTTATATCCTATCCCGAACCGTCAATTTTCTGGTATAGAAAAGACAGGGACAACGATAACAAACAAATAATGAGAAGATTAGAAAGTAACGAGACACTCGTCTTGTACCCTTTAGAAAAAAAGATTGGAGGTAGATATTTCAGAAATATTCAAGTTCGTGTAAGCATTCAGGTAGAAACTTGGGCATTCTACGATCGTTTCTATTGTGGGGCATCCAACAAACATGGGAAAGCTGTAAATTCTACCGTAAAATTAGAAAGAGCTGAAAAACCTGGACCGCCGAAGAATGTAAGAGAGTTGGAGGTTACACCGACGACTGTAACTCTAGCTGTCGATCCACCTGATTTTGATGGCCATATACCATTAACCGGTTACCGGGTTTCTTGGCACAATATGCATTTGGTTTTTAAATTACGTAAGTATTTAATTTTAGCATGAATTTCTTTCTGAAAATTATATCTGATTCAAATAATTCATTTCGTTATAAGCTCGTGCTGAAGGTAAGGAGCATGGTTATATAATATCTTTAATGTAGCACGATACCTTCTCTCCTTTTTATTCTCTTCAGACATTGTCCTCCTTTGTCTATTGAGTAGAATATTTATTTTTTTTATCGAAAGAGAATCAACTTTCTTTATTTTATATTAGGAAATTCGTAGAGTATTTTTGAATGCATACTACTCTTATTCTTATGCAAATGAATTAAATACAAATACTAAATTACCAAGGGAATTTTAATGGATGAAAAGAAAGTTAATTTAAGATGAATTTGCTGTCCTCCTGAGTTTCAGCTAAATGTCATCGTTTTTTTTCCCTACCGCTTTCCCTTTAAAATTCCCATAGTTTCGTTTATTAAACATAAATATCATATATAATCATTTTATCTATTAATCAAACAGATCAAAAACTTTACATCGAAAATCTTAACCCCGCTACAACTTACACCTTCAAAATTCAAGCTGTTAATCGTGTTGGCCCTGGAAATGATATTCAATTATCCATTCAAACGCATACTTCTTCTGCACCGAAACCAATCGTTATCCGAGGCGATAGGATTAGTGTTGAACCGTACAGTTACGAAGCCAAATGGAAAAATCCGCAAACTGGAGGTTCGCCAATAACTTGGTATTACTTCCAATATAGAGCAGTGGAAATGGATGATGAAAGTAAAAATGTCATAAGAGGCCGAACTAACTACAAGGAAAAGAAAGTTAAGGATAATAGATTAAGACCTATGACTTCTTATACGTAATATGAAAAATAATTATTATTTGTCTCTATCACTATATAGCATGTTTGCTTTCCTTTCTTTTGATACAGACTCACCCACCTGCAAGAGAATACTTTCTATGAGTTAACGATTAAAGCTGAAAACAATATTGGTATTAGTAAGATCAGTGACGAATTCATCTTTCAAACAAGAACAGGTTAGCTATAAATTTTTCTCTCGTCTATTCTTTTCTTTTTTCTAGGTCAGATATACATAATAAGAAAATAAATTAAATACTTTTATGTAACAAATACGATTAGTTAAAGATTTATTTTTATTTAAAAATTATATGTATAGTACAATATTTATATAATTTCATTTTTTAATTTAATTAGTCCTATATGTATATCATTTAAGTGTAAATAGATATTTTTTTTTAAATTTTCTTATATTCTCCATTATTGTTAAATGATCTGTTTAAAAGATAGAAATTATCTTGAAATATATACTTTATTCTAGTATAAAGTATATACTGGTCTATATAAAAACATTCACACACATTCATATACATATATATATACATTATACATGTATTATATTCATATTTAAACTTTTAATAATCATTATCGTAAGATTAAAAAAAGTAAAACATATTTAAAATTGAATAAGCGAATAAAACTGCAAAGTTCATATAAATAATCTATCTTGAATAGAGTACAAATATAATTAAATAAAAAGCTGATAATTGATGATACATATGGGATAGACAAGACCGAAAAAAAGGTGGAATATATGTATTAATACTAATATGTATATTTCTTACCCTCGTTTTATCGATTGTGGCTTTTTTTTTCCATTTTTTTTCTACAATCATTGAAATAAAAGAAGGAAAAAATCTCTCTTATTTTTTTTCCCTATATCCCGCTTCAAGTGATATTTTTATATTTAAGAAAAAATAAACAAAAGAGAAGAGAAACTTTTGAGTTGAGTTTATAGAAAAATAAGCATTTTTTTATTATTTTAATCGATCGTTTTAAAAGTAGAAAGAAAATTTTCTTTCTCTTTTTATTTCTATAGCAGATTAATAAAACGTAAATGCGAATAATCATTTGAAATATTAGAAATATATAGTATAAGTATTATAAATAATACAAATTCAGTGCATTTCAAGCATTTTATATCTTTTATTTATTCAATTTGAATGAATTCTATTACTATTCTTTTTAGACGATGCTTTATAGAATAAATTATAATTATTAAATTTATATATTTGAAGAAAATGAAAAGCCACGGAATGTTGTAATTCATTTCGCACGATTGTATTTTAGTTTATTTTTTTTTTCCTGGCATGAAAATAAAGAATAACGAAAATATCTTTTTTTTTTATTCTATATATATTATATTCATATTTCTTTTTAGTTTTGTTATATTTTTGGTGTTTTATTGGTGATAAATATACTTTACTTTTACAGCAAAAGGCTACGTTGGATCCAATTCAAATAAGGCTACTTTACACTCAACCCTCATTCTCACTGCACTACTACTCTTCATTTTTAGGGGAAATTTTTAACCATAAAACAAATATCTTGTACTTTTTTTTTTTTTATTTTTTTTTATTTTTTTTTTCCTTTTTCTGTTAAAAAAGCATGTTTTACTGAAAGAGAAAAAAAAAATACTGTTGGCTTTTTTCTTTTTTTTTTAAAAAAAAAAGTTGTTTATATTGTGCTTTTTATTGTCACATTCCAAGCTTTTAGCTTTATGGTTTATCTCTTTTTTTAATCCCAATACTCTTAGAGAAACTTAAACAGCTATTATATTATTATACAAGAATGAAATAATCAAAAATATCAGTTGTCATTCTTTATATAAAATACTGTATATATTTTTAATATAATCGTTTTGTTTTTTTTTAACTTAGTCTTTTCATTTTGTCTTTTTATTGATAAAATGAAAGGAAAAATCAAAAACAAAAAAGTCAACAAAATGGAGGAAAAATGAAAAAAAAAAAACAAAACAAAAATTCGGCAGAAAGTACTAAAAGCTCAAGAAAAAATTAAAATATCATTTGAACAATCATTTTAACCTTGTAGATTATTTTAAATATTAATAAGTTTTTCTTATTTTTAATAATTTTACTTCTTATAAATTATTTTATTAAACTTTCTCTTTATTGTTATGTGTGACATTAGGTGAAAAGTCTGTAGTATTCTATTTATTATGACATATATATATATATATATATATATATATATATATATTATATATACATTTACAATTAACGAAATACATACTGTATATAAGGTATATATACATAATAACAAATTAGTCTTTGAGATATTTGTAAACTGAGAAAGTAGAGGAACCTGCATATTTGTATTTATCCTTAAGAAAACGACAAACCTTTTAATGTAGTAAAAGTTAATATATTAATTGTTTGGAAAACCTTTTGTTAACTTGCTAAAAGTTGTTTCGGTCTCCTGTTGTGGATTGTTAACAGTCATTTAAACCTTTGAATACGTCATCGAGGGTAGTAGATAGAGTACGTGTACAATGATAGATGATCAGTTTTCAAAGACAATTTCCTAATATTAATGTTTTATTTAAAAAAGAAACGATTTTGTAATAATTTCCATAAGTGTCTGGTACTATCTCATGATCATGTTTACATTTATTCAATACATATTTAGAAGGAAAAACATAGAAATTTTTAAAGATTTCTACTCTAATAAATATTTCGTTTAAACGAAAAAAAATTCACCAAAAAGCAGGTTTAGTGTCTTTTTTTATTATTATTTTTAATTAACCTTTTATATTTTTTCATTTATATTATTTTTTGATGATTTTCTTCTGTTTAATTTATTAATATTTTCTTTGGTATACTTAAAAAATAACGATTATCCTTCTTCTTTAAAAGTAATCTGTTCTATATAATATGTAACTGTATACTGTGCAGGAGAGTTGAAATATTGATTAATTTTGTCTATTGCTTAACAATTGCCATTACTTTTTTAAACTAATTGTTTGATTATTTCTATTGATAATTTTTTATTTTATGTAAAAAAAACAGCTACCACCGAAGAGAGGAAGAGGTATGCAGCCGCTAATTCAAAGAGGATTGGCTCAGGAGGGGTAGCAGCTATAGCATGCATCATTCTTCTTTTAGTAATTGTCGCTGTAGATGGCGCCTGCTACGTACTCAACGATTGCGGAATTACGAGGCTAATATGTGTTCATGCATGTGGAAAAACTCCAGCTGAAAATAGAGCTCGTAGACAAGATAATGTGGCTGCAAACTCGGAAGAACAAGAAAAATTAGCGACAGAACATGCATAAACCCTGTTTATTATTAACTCGGTTATGTAATACTAATAATATATATGTAAAAGGCTGTATATAAAGCTATTTTTGACAATTTAGTTTCTAATAGTGAATACGTGGATTTAGCTGTAGAAAGAACCCTTCTTCTTTTATGAGATTTGGCAGTGAGATAATTAAGTAAGACCAAGTTATTTTTGTTCGTGTCAGGTTTGAGCCAAAATTTTGAAAGAATTTGTTTTTATAAAATATTAACACTTCTCTAGAAGAGAAACTATTAATATTTACCTTCCGTTGGTGAGATGACAAGCACTTGCAAACTCAAACGGGAACAGAGAAAAGAAAATATGATAGAATGCCGACTGTAGCTTGTAAGCAGTAACATTCCACGTATTCAAGAAAATATACCTGGGACAGAAAGAAATGAATAGATTCTATATACTTAAACCTATAAATATAAATATATATGTACTATATATATATATATATATATTTATACGTTTGCTTGTTTCTATGTATACAAGTACATCTTTCCAAACAAACCACCATTCTGCACTGTATGTCTTTTGTTTATAATAAGTTTAATCTCAGGTCTTAATCTATTAAAACCATGTTATCAAAAAATAAGTTATGCAATATCCTTTTATGCTTATACTACATTCCCGTTCAGATGTTGTGAGCATTTTTTTTTGTGATTGAATGTAGCTATTTATAGTTGAAATTTCTGAAATAAATTGCTAAACAATTGCTTTCTAAATAGAACAATTTTTGGGAAATCCAAGTTTTTTATACGAAAGCTGGTCTTTTTTTTATTAGGAAGGTCATATTAAGTCAGACTTTATGCCGTGAAAAACAGATATCGAATTATAATATGAAATTTTATCTGCATTGATTGATAATTGATTGTCACATGACAAATAGGAATTGAATGACGTCAGATTTTGCAATAATATAAATCCCTAGCGCTCTTCTCGTAAGTCAGATCATGTGTGCTATGTCATAGTTAGTGGATTTCCATCTATTGTCGCTCCCTTGTTCAGTCAATAAGGCCTTAATGTTTGACTTATAAATTTTCCGATATTATATAACTCAGGCATTTAGGCGAACTTGATTGCAACAATTGCTACTTTTGGAAGATCTTATTTTCAGTAGAGGTAAATATGCAAGTTATTTAATTGTAAAGGACGAAATAGTATTTTAGTCTATTCGGCTAAAAATAAAATAAAATACTAATCTATTAGCTCTTAGAAGTTCTCAGTGGGTGTACACACCTGGTAAGATAGGAATTTTTTTGTCTAAATCTAATCAATCAACAAATAAATTGGTTTAAAAAGAAAAATTTATAGAAATTGTTATTAAAGCTTATAAATCTGATATATAAATTTATATATATATATATATATATATATATGTATACTGTATATACAGTATATATACATCACTGTATAATCACGTGTATTTCTAAACATTTCTCTATGTATTAATATTTATATGAATAATAGTTTGTTATTTTTCATATTCAATAGTTTGCATATATTAATTTGAAATATTGTTTAAAAAAACTCTAAAATAATCTCTCCAACCGAGTATACTTTATTTAGAAACATTGTATACGATATATATATATGTATATATAAATATATATTGTATAAATGGTGGTGTATTCAATACAATTCTTTTTTTTTATTATATTATCAGAAGCCACAGTATTTCGTCATTCACTCACACAATCATACATTATTTCTTTTTCATATATAGTAAAATCCAATGATAAAGCAATAAACTGAATGATGAGATTAAAAATGCTGGTTCATCCTGAAAAAATAATTTTTTAGTGCTTTCAAATTTCATCAAAATGGCAAAAAAGTTATTATTTGTTATAAACAGCAGCTTTCATAAGCTTTTTTGTTTTTTTTTTTTAAGCTAGATAGCGGTATGTGTCTTTTTCTTCAGGTTGACGTTCCAAGTATTCCTTCTCAATGAGAATATCGATGCATTTCTGTGCAAAAAAATTTAAAAATTTCATTTCAAAAATTGTATTGAATAAAAATTCCAAAAATGTGTATTAAATAAATTATTTGCGGAAGAGACCTATCTCCAATTCCAACGTATATTTTATGCTCTTTTAAAAGAGCTAGATTTCGTTTAAATTATATCATTAAGTGTTCTACGGTATACAATTGTTTGCGATTACTGCTTGTAACTGTAGCACTTTCTTATAGGTTAATAAATGGATCTCCCTTAAAAATTTTAAATCTTAAAATTATCTAGTAATTGGCTTATGATAATTATATTAAAATGTAATTTAAATCTTCCTTAACCTTTGCACAAGTAACAAATATCCAACTAAGCGATTTAAGAGTGAAAGTCAATTAAACATCAAACTTTCAAGTAATTAAAATTAACCATAAACTTATCAATAATACACATGAGATAGTCGAGGACAAAGTCATCTTTTAAAATGATCTTTGATTTTTGAACAATATTTTGTAACCTTTATATTGAATTTATGAAAAGGAATATATCAAGCTTAAAGTATTGGTAATGTTGACGCTTACCTATTGTTTATCTTTAAGCTTTAAACATTCCTAAAATACTTAGAGCGATAATAGGTTCGTGAATTCAGATTTAATAATTAATAGCCTAATAGTTCAAGTTCCTTGAAATACGTAATAAAATCGATTGTTAATATTTGCAATAAAAATAATCCCCGTAAACGGATCATTTATTCTCTTACCTTGATTACTGGAACCCTTGGTTTAAATCTACCAGACAATTGCTGTAAAACTTCGGCAATGAGTTGCTGATGCTTTAAAACTTTCCTCATCTTCATTATTCTAACAATAGCTGCCTATTAAACAGAAACACACAAGAATTCACACTTTTTTCGCAACTAAGCAATTTATGTAGAAAATTTTTACCTGTATCAATATCTTTCTATCTTCTTCAATGTGTTTATGAGTTGACGCTTGCTCCATTTTAACTTCAGCTTTTAGGGGCTGGTTGATATTAACTCGGAATTTTTTGCTAGAAAAAAAATTAGGTATCGTGAAACAAATTTATCCTTAATACGAATGTAAATGAGAGTTTATTACTTCTTGTAACCGTAAAAGATTCTAAATACTGTATCCCCATGGATATTTTCTTCACTATCACATTCCAAAATTTTTTGCTTAACTAAAATCTGCAGTATTTGCTCGAGAACATCCTTTTTTAAAACTGTACTTTCTACCAAACTCGACAAATTCTGTTCAGATTCTAAATTAAACTGCAATAGTACCGCCATCTGGAATGTACTGGCTTGCAGTGTGTATTTGTTTTTAAAACAATGAGTGACCAATTCTCCCTTTGACATTTGGTAGAGCCAGTTTAATTTTCTTCCGTTATGTTTAGTGGCATAAAAATTAGTAAATGAATTATAAGCCGGAACGAGCTGAAAAAAAAAATTTATGACAATGTACTCGCTTCAAGTTGGTGTGTGAGATAAACTGCCTTCAGTGCGTTAAATCACTTGACAGTAATAATAAACATATAAATTTTGAGATATATTTACTTCGGTAGGTAGGGAAAATGTTTGAGACTGCTGAAAAGGCCATGAACCAGAACTCAAGACTTGAATAGAAAAGTCAACTGAAAGTACATCAGCTCCATAATAGTCCAAATACAAAATATTTAAGTACAACTTACCGTCTAATCTCTTATCAGCTGTATCTTCGCAGTAGCGTTTGAAATGTTCATTTAAATCTTTGCTTACGCCGACATCTTGGAACATTCTCTGCAGTTTCGATGTATACTCGAAACCACAGGCAGACTGTCAAAAAAGAAAATGCCAATTATATTTAAGTTTCTAAATTAATAGGCTTATAAGAGACTTACTTTTAATTTGGAAATCATACTGGCCTCTGCGTCATCTGAGGCTGACATATGATGAACAAGTCGTTTCGCAAGCATTTTAGAATAAAATTTTTGAAAGACGTCTTTATCATCAATATATTTAAAGACAATCATCTGTTATAAGAAAATTTAATGCATCAACCGCACTTTATATCATCCAATAGAAAATAATTGACACTTACAACTTGGTTTAGCGTATCTTCAAGTTCTCCTTCTTCTGGATTTTTAGCACTGGAATAAGATTTAAAGATTTTCATTTAAAAAAAAACTATTGCTTTTCAGTGTTTGCCCTTTTAATACCTTTTTTTTAATAAAATATCGCAATATTTAGCCAATAACTCGGGACTTTTTGTAGAAGCTCCTGCTTTCTTTGTTATTTCGTTAGAATTTATAAATCTTCCGCAAGCCTGATAAATATATTTTTACTATGTACAATATCATCAAAATAAAACTGTTTTGATAAGAACCTTATCCAAAGCGGCGACAAAACCAGCATCATTTCTGAAGGCTGTCATAACCAAAGCATTATATTTTTTATGGACGTCTAATATTGTCTGTACATAAATTTTGGGATCCTGTAAGAAATAGCATAATTAAGAATCATTGGCGTCATATGAAACTAAATAATAACGTTAACAGCAGTATCGTCACACTTCGATATTGCATCTAGGCCTTGCTGAGTGATATGACTTTCCAATAAATTTCTTAATTCGGTTAAGGCATTGTTGATCCGTGAAACTAATTGGTACATTCTCCCCAAATCTGTTAAAAGCAAAACTATGAATAAATTTACAATTTTATTGAAAACATATAATACATTTTCACTTTCATATTAAAATTGATTCCTTTTTTCAATGTATTACATTCATTTGAAGGGTAATTTTTATTAAATTTTTTGATATATCTTAACGAATAGGATGAACACACTATAGTAGTCTTTCAAATGAATAAGACTAGACACTGTAAGAGCTATAGCTAATTTCCTATGACATTAATAGGCGGAAAAGAGAAACAAGTTTGGAACGATTCCTGTTTCGATAGCCAAAAGAACCATAGAACTGGCGACATCTTTTGGAATACATTCAACTTGTTACAAATTACGAGTTAAACGTTATACCAGCTATTTTTATTTTGGTACTATCCAAATTTCAATGATTACTAATGAAATCTTAATTTTTTCCTTCCTAGAAAGGGTTATACAATGAAAATGATGTTAGAATGTAATTTACAATAAAAACATTTGTAAGACTTCCCTAATCTTAAATAGAAAGAAAAATTTTTTAATTAATTTGAATCTACTTTGAATTACCTTCGTCTTTGTCGTCATTCAATAAATTTTGGAATTCCATATGGAACACTTCTAAATGGCGATCAATCAGCACTTCTTCGCAAACTCTAGCCAACCTATCATTTGTACTTTCGTGCAAATAATCTCGAACGCGTTTCTCTTCCTCTTTTAATCTCGAATCAGCTTTTTTCATATACTCTGTTACTGGGTTTTGCCGCAAAAATTCTGTGCTCTCAGCATGATAAAAACGTTTTGTATCGGTTAAGAAATCCTCTTCAAAGTGATCTTTATAAACTTTTAATGTTGGACCTTTCTGACATGGCTCATCTTCATCTAACCCCAATTCGACGTAACAATTAATAACACCTGTTAAATAATAAAAATATTTAGAGAAGATGTAAACAACAAAATTTCGACGAATGGATAACCGAGAAACTAGCGTAGCGTGAAAGTCTAGGGACTTTAAAACTTTTTATTAAATCAGATTCAATAGGAAAGAGGATTTAAATCATAATAGAATAGTATAAAAATTAACTATTATCTTCACGCAAAAAGGAAGTACGATATTAAGAGAAGGGTTATTTAATATATCTGCTAATCTAGAAAAAATGTGTTTAAAATACTAACCGCTCACAAGCCGTGTGTTAATAGCTTCTCCATTTCGCTCTCGTTCAATTAATTTAAGAACAGCATTAGTAACCTGGATATGTAAAGATTCGAACAAACAATCTTTCCAGGTAACCAAAGCGAGGGAATAAATCTCATAAATGCCCTTTCGGCCCTCATCACATTCTCTTCTGACCCAATGTCTATTAAGATATGCACAAACTCCATTTAAAACCTTTGAACTGAATTGGTAATCGTCCCACTGTTTTGTATAAAAGTTCAAAACATTCTCATCCATCAATTCTTTACCAGCATCACGAAGGACGAGAAGGTAACAATCGAGAAACTCCTTTAAACGCTTATATAACTCTAAACCAACGAATTGAGCACCTGATGAATTTCCTCCACTCGATGATGTGGCGTTTCTCCTTCTGATAAGTTAAAAAGACATTAGTAAAGGTCAGCATAAAAAATTTCGAGAAAAACGCATCCTAATCTTATGATAGATAGCATTACAAATAACAATATTAAACACAATATAATATGGATTCTAGTAAGTTTATACTAAACATTTTTGGCACAAATATAAAAATGGTATAGCAATTATCAGATTCATAATTAAAATTGCATTAAAGCTATGTTTGGCTCTACTACGCTTCGATGCTTTTCGACTCTGTGTGGTAACTCTTCAAGTATAGCATATCTTAATTGCCAGTAACAATTATAAACATAGAGCTTGAAATCTCCGATTGAACATCTACTTGAAGGCTATGTAAAATTTAGTTCTAAACATTTATAAGATACATAGTAGTTAGATATCGTCAAAATAAAAAAACATTATTCTTAGAAATTATTATAGGTCATAAATCAATGCATTTTACATATATATTTTAGCTGAATGATTACGATATGAATTTCTTAATAAATCAGCTGGCAATTTATGTTGCTAAATATACATTCTGGAAAGAATCAGCAAAATATCAATAATACTCACTTAGTCGCGCTACCCTTGGTTCCCGTTTGATGAACGCTCGTACAATAGTTATACACATGGCTATAAGACAAAAAATTAATAAACATCGTTAGTCACCTTTTTAAATAGGGCAAAAAATACTTCAGGTTTACATAAATATTAATATAAATAATTTTTCTGTAAAAACTAACGTGTACAAATCCATATAGCGTTTTTTAGCCATACTTTGACGTTGATATACATGGTCTATTCCCGTCCTCAGATCGTCCCAAATTTGATCTAAACTGACGCTCTTCATACCTTGTGCGTTTCCTTGTAATCTCGCCATGTTTTTTTCTCAATTTGAAATTTTAGACGGACGGACCTAACTTGACGACTGTTCTCTAAACTGGTTGACAACGATCTGAAAATTACATGAATAATTAAAAATATCGTCAAGATAAGTGTTAATATAAAGTATATCATGGCAATGACCACGTTTCGACTACATAGGTAAAACTATGACAAATCAACGAAAATGCACATCAATAGCTCATAGGGTTCTTAAATAATCATTCTTCTATAGGTTTACTTACGGATTACGATGGTAAATTAGAAATAAAGGAACATTTTCAGAAATTTTTCTTGTTCTCTGTCTTCGACAGTAGTAAATAGTTTTATACAGAATTTATGGTCGGGGCAAGATAAAATGTAAAATGGTGATTGTCTATAGCTAACCATAGGCGGCCATTTTTGAATCCCTAAATATATCTGTCAAGTAATTCTCTCTATTAGTCAGCTCGAGTATTTAAATAAACGGGTTATGCGGGAAACGAATATTTTGCTTTATAATAAAATATTTAACTATTTTTTTTTGTCTAAAATAAGGAACTTTTTCAGTAAAAATTTTAAAAGTTTTGATGAAGAATGACGTTCATTGAAAGTTTTTCATTATATTTTTAATATTAATTGGAAATAATTTTTACTGATGAGAAGATAATCATGAGGGTATATTGAACGATAAAAAGAGATGTTTTATTAACAAAAAGATGATCAACATCTTTTCGAAATTTATCTTAATATATCTCACAACAAGTATGTTTTCATCTTCATCGTTACATATTATTTTAAAATATTACATTTATAAATAGATGTAGTACATTCAAAAATGCCATTGAAATTTGAAATAAAAGATCCGCTGCTTCAATCTGTATTTAATATTCCTGCGTCAGCTTTTGTATGCTCTAGAAAAAAATCATGTAGCAGAGACGTACACATATTATATCAAGGGCGTAAAGCGTTTTTATGGCTCAATGTTAAGGTATTTTCACGGTCAATGCAACCTGTTACTTTTCAGGTATGTTTTTCTAAATGGCTTTTATCATATAGTTTAATCCTGTATTAAATATATTTTAGCTACAAGAATCCTCATCACCTTCCAAGGAAAATTTAACATGTAGATTCTACGACGAGGTAAATGTATTATCGGGATCTCGCCGTATACAATCCAGTCTGTCATTCAAGAAGAAGAAGCTATTCAAATCTATTGAGTTAACGCTAATGCCAGTAAATGGTTTGTATATAATATCTCTTTATCTTCTTTATGTATATAAGCATTTATATAAATTGTATATACTAATATATATATATATATATATATTTTAGATGTAAATTTCACAAAATCGACAAAGAAGATTATCTATTGTTTAAAAGCAATAAACGAAGCTTGTTACAATCATGATCTTTGTAAGTATCAGTGATAACAACTACTACGAATACGTAGTTTAAGAATTAAATTTTCTCAACTATTTAGCCAAATCGTCCCCTCGGTCAACTCAATGTCGAGACGGTGAAAGATATTGCAATAAGCTTTCGAAATGTACCGTAACAGACGTTGACTGTAACGCTAATTGCAGTATTCTAAATAGCTTTATATGTGATTTAAATACAAGATGTCTGCACTCTATGTACCGTTGTGACGGTGTAGATCAATGTGAAGATCACTCGGATGAGTTGGATTGTTGTAAGTAGTCATATTATAAATCTACCCAATTCTAACTTTTATTCTTTTCAAGTGCCGACTATCACTTACAAATGGTGGGTGTTTATTATTCCCTTGACGCTCTTTTCTATACTGGCTATAATTTGCTTGATGATGACGAGAAAAAGGACGCAAGAACTTTTAACAGTTGTTGCTGCAGCTCCTACAAATGATAACAGTAAGTTTTTACATTAATTTTTATTCTAGTAAGTCAATTTTAAAATTTCAAAACTTAAATTAGCCGTAACAAGATCTGCTGAAGAGAATGATGATATGCAAGTTGAAAATAGACAAGACGAAGCACTAATAATGTCTCCACCGTCTTATAGCGAATTACCTGACAGGCAAACAAATGCATCCCAAAACATGCATCTTTCAACTTCTATTATTCCACCCCTCCCTATTACTCCTCCTCCACCATACGAAAGCGTTGTAGGAGGAGCTACAGAAGTAAGACCTATTGTATATTTAAAGATGATATATTAACAAAATGTTAATTATTTGAAATTGCTTTAGAATCCACCACCGTACAATATTTCAAGGAGTATTCAGCAAACCTCAGAAACTACGTGAGAAAGTTTAGAAACTATTTTATTTGTCACACTGTTTACTTACATTCATTATTGATAAAACAAAGAAAAAAGCATGTCAAACAAGATTATACAATTTCTCTCTATATAATATTATTCATCTACTAATCTACTACTACTATGTTCTACTTTTAATATTTGATTTCTTTAAATTCTTTTGCTACACTTTGCAAAAGTTACAAGATTTTCTACAGTTCATTTTCATATATCTCATATATTTTCTTGTTTTACAATATCTTGGAGCCCATTTTGGGCAGTTTTTGTTATTGTCAGAGCAGTTCGATATCACTTTGGCTAAGAATATTAAAAAAAAGTTGACGTTATTTTAACCTTTGCTATTAGAAAAATATTCTGATTACCTGAATCCGAGCAATTTGCCACTTTACAAGACAACTGACAATTTTTCAGCATATATTTCGGATTTTTTGAACATTCACCTTTCGTAGCCCATTTAGGACAGTTTTCATTGGTATCTTGACATAGCTCAACTGTTGGATTAAAAAATAATCATTTAATAATTGACAATTGAACTATTGCAGAATTGTTTATATTTAATTCTTTTTCCTTTTCTTCTGCTTTTATATTTCTGTTTGCATGAGTATGGTGTACAGAAATGTTACTTGCTAATACTTCATTTAATATGAAACCATAGAATTATCTTAGCATTTACTGCTTTACGTATTTCTTACTATATACAGTATAAAAAGCTTATTTATTACTTCAAAATTCGTTATTTTTATGACTTAAAAAGTGAACATTGAGGCGCTATTTTAATTGAATGGTAATTGATTTGAATAAATAATTGACATAGGAATGAAATTTTCTTAATTCATTCAATTTGAAAGATCGATTAGGTTGTTTTATATCAAATTTGTTACTAAATAAGCTTCTTGATTAGTAACATTTCCTTTTCCCGAATTTTTCTGGAACTGTGGTGAGTTTACTTGAAGTAAGTGTTAAAATACTACTACTGACCTCATTTCGATATGTGCGATATAATATCAATCATCTTAGCAACTCACCTATCGATGAACTGCACATATTACAGGATTTTCTGCAATTCCGTAACATCCATACTGGATTCTTATCACATTCTTTTTTTGCAGCCCAGCTCTGGCAATGTTTGTGACTATCGCTACAATTTACTAGTTTGATAACATATAAATTGATTATTATTAATTATAAATGAATTTAGATATTTAGATTTTCTTACTAATTTTCCTATTACATGATTTACATGATAATTTGCAATTTTTCAACATCCAATTAGGATTTTTACTGCATTCACCTTGAGCAGCCCAAAAGGAACAACTATGATGAAAATCCTCACATTTCTTTTTCTTTGGCTTCTCTGGTGATTTGCAAATTTCTATAGGTTCTCCTGGACATACGCACTGACAATCTTTATTAACAAATCCTATTCCAGGACAGTCAGAGTCTTTTTTTTCACATCCCTTACTGCAATTATACATTCTATGAAGTAATTTTATATCTAAGAAACTTAAAGTTGTTGATCTCCCCATTAAATGTTCCTTTGCTTTAAATTTTGCTTGTATGGTCTTTTTTCCATTTCTTGTAAATGCCTTTTTTCCAAAAACTCAAATATTATATAATAGTGCAATGTACTCAGCGTCTTACCGTAGCTCCATAGTGCATAATTGAGGAATAATCATAAGGAATACCATGATAGTCGACACCGTTAGGTCTAACCTTTTCGAAATTACTTTTAGCAAAGGGAGCAACGTTCTAAAACGGAATCAGTTTGTGTACATTTTAATTGACGTTGAAAGGTTTCTTCAAGGAAAAATTAGTTATCTTTACTTGAAAAAGCACTTGAACATATTTATCTCTATCAGGTCTGTTATGCTCGTGATATAGACCAAGAGCATGTCCGATTTCATGGATTACTATTGATTTCTAAAAAAGCATAAAAGGAAAAAGATGTAACAACTTTTTAAAAGAATTAATTAATTCAAAGAACGCAACTCTAGCACAAAGTTTTCCTAGATCAATGGTCTGACCACGCCAAACTCTTCCTATAGATGAACTACATCTGAAAGAGGATAAAGTGAACGAATTTCCTTAATAATATAGTATTTAAAAGACTTTACCCTCGGCCTCGTACAAATCGAATATGAAATTTTTCCCCATTATAAGAGTTACGGAACTTTATGCAAGTATATTTTTCATAGTCTTTTGTAGCAGCAATTATTTGTAAAAGTTCCTCATTTGCTGTAGCAGAATATGATATATGACAGATTGTAAATGCAGTACCCTCTTCTTATCATTTACAGAATGCGTTTATGTCTACCGTAAAGGGCACAAGTCCTCCGGTCCAATAATTTCTTGCATCGGTAATGGCTTTTCTTTTATTTCTGAAATTGAAAGGATGGATTATACTAAATTAAAACTTCAAATTTCTAGAAACTAACTGTGGTGTTTCATAAATAGCTTCCCATTGTTCTTTGGTTAATCTCATATCAAGTTCAACTAATAACGTACCATTGTCTCCAAGAAATTCATTATCAGTACCTGAAGAATAGAAAGATTGTAATTTTTTACAAAAGAAAAACCTACTGTAAGTTTATACTATGAATTTGATTTAGGTCAAATATATTATCTATTGTCTGAGAATAAGACAAATGAAAGAAGCAAATAATGATAAAGAATTTCATGTTTAGTAGATTATTCGTCTTTTCTATAGAACTGCAAAAATCAATTGTCAAAGATTACTCATTTTACTGCTTTTATTTAATAAAAAAATTGTCAAATAATTAACTTAATATCTTTTAATTTAGGATAATTATTAGTCAACAAAAGAATTTATCAATTGAAATAATTTGTCCTAATACGAGGTTACGAATAAGGATATAATTCCTTCATAAATGGGATGAACTATTGTAAATATTTAGTGATTTCTTGTCCCCAAGAAATACTTATTATAGGAAAAACAGTGTATTTATCTTTATTTCTTTACAATACAATACTTTTATCACTTCAAATTGAGGTTAACGCTCAATAGTTCCGATGTGTTGAACATGGACTAATAGAAATACAATAAAAAATTATTAGACTATCCATTAAAATATAGAAAAAACATCAAAATAGTGTTTATATTCCGTTAAGTGTTCTTCATACGCGATTGTAATAATTTTCTAACAAAATGTCCGTATGATTGGATATCTTCAGAGAATTTTGCTTTCTCATTAGTAAAATTCATCTTGTCAGGAGATACGTAATAGTTGCATGATATTTTTGTCTGTAATCAGTAAAAGCTACCTTAAAAGAAAATGCCTTAATCTAAACATATAAACTTACTTTCTCTGAATAAACACTTTGAAGTAAATTGCCGTCTAGAGTAATATGATTTAAATGTAATGTATCTAAAATTTGTGATACTCTTAATACAGCTTTATATATGTTATATAGAGTTTTTGATGAAAGATTCCAATGAAAAGATTTCATTGAGATATCAAGATGATAAAAATATTTTAAGGACTTCTTGAAGAAGATGATCATTGGTTAAAGAAAAACGGGTAGATAGAAAAGAACAATCTTCTATACATATATATATATTAGATCGAATATAATTACTATTTTCAGTTGTTTCCAATTTAACACTTTCTATTAATTCTTTCCTGTTAAATAATTGTTTATATAATTCTTTAATAAAATATTATCAAGTTGTTCAATGAAAAGAAATTAACTTTAATTTCTGTTGTTTGTGTTTATTTTTTTTAAGAACGGTTATTCCTAAACCAGTTGAATAAATAAAAGGATTTAAAATGCTATTCAATGGTAGAATAATCACAATAATCCATGGATAAACAGAATTTTCCACACCTCCTAGCTTAATTACTGCCAGAATTCCTTTTTTTTAAAAAAAAACTTTAATTAAACCTTAAATATTAAAGTTCTTTGTGTTTTTTTAACCTAGTATTGAAGTTGGCAGCCAACAGCAAAGGTTCGTAAAGACGACTAGTATACTTGTTATTTTGACTTTTTCCTCATTTTTCCTACGAGTTAAATTGACCGCCAAATTTCTAGACTCAATTAAACTTTTAATCATTAAAATGTATATTGTCATTATGATTAAGCAGAATAATAGCATCATTAAACCGAAAATAATGAATGAATATTCCAACCCTTCAACTTTTTCACTAGTTATGTGAAGTGAAAAGCAGACAGTTGATCTAGAATAATAGTTCTAAAATGAAAGGATTAATATATAAAATTTTAGCTAAGATGATAAATTAGAGAGTTGAAGATTACCCAAGGTAACATTAGAGGTATAACTGAAATGACAATGGAAATAATAATGTTAATTGTGATTAATATTAAGATTCTTTGAAAAGTGATATATTTTGTAATAAATGGATATTTTACAACTGAATAGCGAACTATTGTAATATAAAGTAAGGATATAGTTGATGATGTACTTGCAAAAACACCAGCAAATTTACAAACGTTTCCATATCTCCATTCTTCATCATGCTTTATATATTCACCTTTAAATATTATATCAGCTATAGCTATTATTGCTAAGTAGGATCATAATGAAAGATCACTTAAATTTAAACATATATAAATCAATTGAACAGGTCTATGGAATGATTTAAATCTCAAGATGAGATTGATAATATTACTAGTTAAACCCAAGATTATTATTAGCCAAATACAAGTTCTTAAGACTATCCAACCGAGGAGATCGTTGCACGAATTAAATAAAGATCTTTCAGGTGTGCAAGTATGAATTAATTTATGTAATCTTTTAGCAATACAACAAACTTGGAAATTAGTATTATACAAATATCTAATCTTTTGTAAATGTTTCACAATGAAAAAACTATATTTTGTTGGTAAAAATGTATTATTTAAATGTAATTCCTCAACATTAACCAAGTATTGGAAAGTATTATATGAAAAGCTATAAATTTTACAATCAGTTATTAATAACTTTCTTAATTTGATTAGATTATCAAATAGATTTTCACTTAAAATTGTAAATAAATTAAAAGATAAATCAAGATAGAAAAGATTGATAAAATTTGAAAATATTCCAGAATCTAATAGAGCTATTCTATTCTTCTTTAAAGTCAAATATTGAAGATTAAATAGTGTCAATTCTTTAAAATTATGAACAGTTTCAATTTGATTATCTTCAGCAATTAGAATAGCTAGATTTGGAAATGGAATTGCTAATATTTTAATATAACCATTGGATACATTGAAGCTGGTAACAATATTAGAAAAAGCGATGTTTGTTGTGTAATTATTGAATAATTTAATTATTGATATATGTTTGTAAGCAGAGGAGAATGGTATTAAAAAATTATATTGGTTTATGCCATTACATGAAATTTTGTATTTTCTATGACAACTGCAATAAGTAGGGCATTTATAGTCATCACAAACTGATTCATCACTAGCCAACAAACAATCGATTTTACCATCACAAACTTCGTTCAAAAGTATGTATAACTTTTGCTTTGAACATTTAAAATATCCTCTTGGACGGTATTTCTCTATGAAAGGAAAAAGGCAAACATACAATACTCATATATCATAGTCGTTTTCTAGTAACCGCAGTCATACTCATCATCCTGATAGATACAATGAGAAATACCATCGCAAATGTTTTTTTATCGAAATACAGTAAGAGTGATAAAAGCATTTGTATTCGCCCTCTCTACAAGTTACATTGTGATGTGTACAATCTTTCAAATCATAAAAGGGAAATTGAGGCTTTGTGATTAATTTTCCCATAGAGTTGTAAGAGATTTTGCATTTTGTCTTGTTTGTACGATTTGGAAAACGGTTTTCAAGAAATTTGTCCCATAGTTTATGAAAACATCTTTATAAACAAAACAACGTCAATCTCAAATAATATAGTATGGAATTAATCTTATAATTAACAATGGTATTGTTGAGGAACGGATTTTATAACAAATATTTACATCTTCATCTGTCGTATCGCCACTCAGACAGTCTCTTTTTTAATCGCATTGTAAAGATTTCTGTATGCAATTGCTGCGACAACTAAAATGAGAACTTGAACAAGCTGATACAGTTAATAAATGAAACTTTAAATGAAATTTAAAATGATAACTTGTTTTACGTTTTTCACATTCTTCGTCAGAATTATCCAAACAATTTCGTTCACTATCACAAAACTTTTCTTTTTCAATATATTGATTATTTTTGCATTTTTTTAGTCTTAGAAAAAATTCAATATTATAAATCAATGATCTATGAAATAGGTAAATGGACGTTTTCTTATATATTTACTTATTATCGTTTAATTTGGTATAAACTGCAGAAATTTAAAACTCTATAGATTAATTTTAATAGCTAAATTATTTTATGTATTACCACAACCAACTTCATCCCTTCCGTCCGGGCAATGAGGATAATAATCGCATACGTATTTGACAGGGATGTTAATTTTCGAAGAACAATAAAAATATAATTCATTATTACAATCTTCCTCATCCTCTACCGATTCACAATCATTTTCTCCATTACAAATATCAAAAACACTGATACAAATATCTTCATTAGCACAAGAAAATGTATTATTTGGACAAGAGAAAGAAATATCATTTCGTAGCTGTTCATTCAAATTCAAATTTGGAACGAATTCCCACTCTTAGAAAACGAAATACATAATATTAAATTTGACTGTCAATTGAACTTTTTTAATTTATTACTTGATTTTCTAACTTCACAAAAAATATACTTCATAGTTTTGGAAGAACAATCTGATTTGCCTAATCCATAATTTTTGATTACAGGGCATAGACGTTGTGGAGGTAAGAAATCAGTAATAATTTCATTAAGGCTAAGTTTTCGATCGCAACTGCCGTATCTATCAATAGAGGAGATAGGTGATTAACTTGAAAAATATATGCGTTTAACTTCACGTCTCAGGAACTAGCCATAATCCAGCTACCTCCAGGGGTACTTTGTCACTAGTTGTAATTATTTCTCTGTTGTGGATATCCATTCGTCGCTCAATTCCAACAGGTACAGGAGACTCTAGAAAACTGTACCATAGGTTATTGATGGTAAACTTTATTCAATGACTCATATATTACATTCCACGGCGATTTATATTTTGCTCCCGGAGAGTTTCATTTTTAGATAACAACATTAGCATTTTGCGGAGTGAGAGAGCTTCCTGCGTTCTAGATACACCGATTAAGGTCAAATTAAGATTCTCACAAAAACTAAGCGCCTTGTCATATGATTGATGAATAAGTCTAGAACTGCCCATATAACATTTATACTCAACAGACCATAAGTTTGGGGAATGGCATTCTTTAGGGAGATAATAGTAATTTTATGTTAAATATTATCTAATACTTTTAAAATTGCCTTACGCATAGGTATTGTATAGGAGCAAGACAATCCATAGCGAATAGGAACATGTAAAGGTAGTTTCAACTTTGAAAGAATGCAATGCGCAAACACTGTTGCATTCTTTGGGCAAACGAGTTGAAAAGCAGCAAATGAAGTCACTGGAACCTTTGAGTGATAATATACAAAGGGTTCCACTTTTAGCACCAAATGTTTGACAAATAATCTGTTCAATAGGAAAAAGTAAAATTATTGAATAACCCTTATCTATAGAAGTTTTGAAAATATTGTTAAAATAAAACAAACATTTGCTTCAATAGATAAAAATGGCTTTGTAATAACTGAAAACCAACTATTAAAGTATTTGTATTCTAATAAACCTTTTATATCTGATTCTCTCTTTGACTTATTGTAGATTGCATCCTCAGCTGTATAACGAAGGCGAAGAGAAGCATCTGGAAAAATATGTTTTATTGCTTAAATGTTATCTATTGTAAGCAACTTTCAACTTTGAAAATTTTCCTTCTTTGACTCGCATTTTATTTTACATATCGTCTTACTTGAATAATATTTAAGAGTTTTATATGTGCACTGATTTAGATGATAGCTTTCGAGAGGACAGTTAAAAACTAAGAAATCATTCTCCTCATGATAATAATGTTGAATTAATTTCCGTACACAATAAGTTGTTATTTCCCACGAGAACGATAATCCAAAATACTCGCATAATAAACTTGCACTTTTAGTAGGTATATTGTACCCTTCAAAAAAAAGGGTCATAGGACCGTATTTCTCAGAAACAAATATTGGAAAAATCTCTTTTAATCCTTTATCTTTTTCAAATGATGAATCGATGCCCAAATATTCATACAACAATTGAATACTTAAATTCATCGATGCTTAGAAGAAAAAGCTAAAATCTCACAGCTTTGTTTACGTATTTTAAACAATACCTGCGTCCCTGTAAATTGAACATTTTTGAAGTGAACAGCTCTTTTTCTCAGATATTTTATGAATTGTATTGTTTACGATCTTCCAAAAGTTTTGTGCCTTTAATAAAATGACCTTTAGCGATAAATGACTAAAAGTAACATAGGCTGCAGAACATTTCTCTTTTTCATAACGCGATTTTCCACAAAATTTATATGATTTTTGCTGATAGCGTATGTAAAGATAGCTCTTTTTTAGTACAGAATGTATCCCAGAATATATGAACAATACTGATAAAAGTTATTTATTGATTAGAAGCAAAAGAATGAAATAATAACTAAAAGTATTAGAACCTGGAATGTCTTTCTTAAAACATTTAAAATATAAAAATCTATTGTGAGGTACTGTACAATTTTCAGTCTGGCTGAATAAAATGATTGAAAAATTAACATCTTACTATTAGTTTCAGCTATTATCATTGGATAAAATAACAATGTATCTTGGTTCATTGATCCACAAATGTGACCGTACAGATTATCTATACTATTATATGTTAAACGAGACATATGCAAATGTAATTTATTTATCGATTTTGGAAAAGTTACAATTACAGGACCGAATATGCTCTTTTCATCTTCTTTAATTATTGGAGATATTGAATATTTTACATCGTAAAGTGACCACTTTTTAGTGGATGATTTACACTTAAAAATACCTCTAATATTCCTTCCATATAATGCAAAAATTATCAAAATATAATGAACATATATACGCATTTTCATTATTGTTGAACAAATGAAAACTTGCGTTAAATTATGTTTAAGTAAATTTAAATGAAACTTAATAGTTGTTTCAAATTACGCTCTTAATGTAACTTTTAATGGATTTATGACTGTATAATGAGAGTAATACGAACTAAAAGAATACTACAGGAAGAGATCTATTCAGAGTAGCAAATTGAAAGCCTTATACAATATACAGTATGTATATGCATGTAAAAACTGTACTGTATATAAGATAGATAGGTATATGTCCTATAAAATTTATTGTATTATAAATGATCATTGACTGACAGAATTTCAATAAAATGATTGAATCATAATATTCATTTTACTAAAGAGAGATAATACAACTTTGTTATATTCCGTAGCATATACACTATAACAAAAAAAAGTCGCAACTGCTGTGGTTTTAATAAATTCAACAGAATTATTAGATAAATCAATAGAAAAATTCTAACAGGAGAGATACAAGCTGTAAAAGAAACATGTGTTTCACTTTTTTTTTCTATTTTACATATGGGTTTATTGTCAAGTCACACAAACTTTTCAACAGGCAAAGGACAGTATAGACTTTTAAATGATAGAAAGTTAAATATCTAAATTTTCTATTAAGAATTATGGACAAAAATACAACGATTGGTTAGTATGATTATCTCATCAGTTATAGGATTTTTGTCAAAAAAATATGATTTATATTTCTTGAAATATTGATTTTAAAACAGGAAATCCATTTGATGAATGGCGGTGCACAAATTCGTTGTGGGTAACTACACTGCTAGGCCTTTATGCAGTAGTTGTCACAATTGGTAAAAAAGTCATGAATAATAGAAAACCATTGCAAATTAAATCTCTTCTTATCATTTACAATATCTTCCTTATTCTTCTCAATTTAATCATCTTTTATAAGATGTCTAAAGAGATTATTATTCTCTTTAAATATTCTGGAGTAAATCTCTTTTGTAAACCATACGAACTTCACCATCCTCTGTATAAAGAAATGCAATTCTGCGTATGGCTTTTCTATATATCTAAGCCAATAGAGTTCCTTGACACGTTGGCTTTTATCGTTCGAAAAAAAGAAAATCACGTCTCATTTCTACACGTCTTTCATCATCTAACAACATTTCTTATTGTTTGGATAGGAATGCATTACTATCCTGATCTAGCTATTCGTATGTCATAACACTCTCTTTTTAGTATAAAAATCTAGTTATCATTTATTCTAACAGTTCTAATACCAGTCGTTCTGAATAGCTTTATACATGTAATTATGTATTTTTATTACGCTATGTCAGTATTAGGAGGTCAGTATAAGAAATATTTATGGTGGAAAAAATATCTAACTGGCCTACAAATGGTAATGTAAAGTTTGAATAGTTGCAAAAATATTAAAACATTGCATTTTAGACTCAATTCTGTTTGATAATTGGCTCAAATGCATTGGCATACATTAGAGGATGTCAACTTCCAAAGAGTCTATATATTTTATACGTTGCTGATATTAGTATACTGTTAATTCTATTTCTAAACTATTACCTCAAAACATACCTGAATTCGACTGTTAAACTGGTAATAAAAAAATAAATACTTGATAAAAAATCTATAGCAAAACGGATAATCAATTATTTTACTAATTTTATTTATTCTTTTACCCCGACAGAACCACAATGGAAATCTTAATGGAATAAAAAATAAAAATATACAGTATAAAGAGAAAAAAAAGAACTAATGGATTTTTTCATCAATTTAAAGCTTTTAATAAAAAATATGTTATAGTTAATAGGGTTTTGTTTTTTCTTGCTTGTTAATAAAGAATAAAACTAACTAATTTTGTTTAGTTATAGACTGTTTGACTATTTTTTTGTTATTGTCTATAAAATTTAAATCATATTGAGTAATATGAAACTTTTTTATGCTTATATATATACATGAGAGTGGTATGTTGTATCTTATTTTATTTTATATAAATATATATATATCTGTGTGTTGTGCTATTCGTAAATTTTCAACATTACAAGAGTTTTAGAATAGTGAATATACTATGTAACCTTATATATCTGGAGTCGTAAATAATAGTTATATGGAGTGTATTGTGATGTAATAAGACCAATTTTCGTCATAAAATTCTTTATAACCGAATTTTTTTTAAGATTAATAAACCAAATAATTTTCATTGAGAGAATTTCATTATGTAAAATATAAGGATAATGCTAATCACGAGAAAAGAATACGTTATTAAATACTTTAGTCCGGTAAAGATTATTCATTATTATCGGAATGACAATCAAATTATAAGGACTTGCTAAGGTTATCATTTGTAAATAATAAAAATATAGCTTTGTGCATATAGCACACTCTGATTACAAAATATAGAACGATAAAGAGCTTCACCCTGTTCTAATAATAATAAAAATGTATTTAATAAATTTTCCGTATTACGATCAATGTATAACATCTATTTAAGATATTTACCCTTTACATATTCTTTTTCCAACAGCCTACAACCCGTATATTTCTAATGAGTAATAAATTCTAGATAATTTACACAATTTTGCTAATAATATAAATATAATTAAAAGAAATTCCAATAGTAGTAAAAGAAAAAGCAACAATACATAAAAATTAATGACAGTTTGTAATATAAGTTTGTAAAGTAAGATATACAACGCATGTAAATTTAACGATGAGAGATTAACGTATTTATTTATACTGTATATTATGTTATGTGACTAACTGAATGATTCAGAAAATTAGAGAAATGAAAAGATCACCTGATTAAGATTTTTTCTGTAATTTTAGATAATTTTTAAAGATCATCAATTTACTGTACAAATTTTCCAATTTAGATTAATAAATAATTATTAATAATTACAGTTATTACTCATAACAAACAAATAATTCTTGTAATATTTTACAGCGGAATGTAATATAATGGTATCGAGTATACATATAAATATATATAACCTATTTTATTGACTCAAATTCAAATACATATAAACTATTACCGAGGGAAAAATGTTTGTTTAGATTATAAATCCCATTCCCTAAATATTTTTCCTTCTTTGTTTTTCTCCAGAAGCATTAAAAGCTTCGAATAATTCCCAAAAGTTTTATATTTGCGTTTTACAAAGTTATAAATTTATTAAAAATTCTGGAAACAATAGCAAAAATAAACGATAAACGATGGTTTATTTATAAAATTCTAAAGCAAGCATTAAAATTCAAAGCTAGTTAGACATATAGTTAAAGTAAATCTTAGTTTTTCTGCCTGTCATACTGGCTTATAGTATAGAACATTGTACGACGAAAATATTGATAGCCATAATATATATGAATGTGAGCATTGGTGGGCCTTCAGTAAAAAAAAAAACAATATTAGACAGACTAGTTGTGTGTGTTCAAAGGCACTTTATCAGTAGAATCATCTGTAGGTGTGTCGAATTTTATATAAGAGTCTCTTTGCTATATCTTTAACTTTTTATATAATTAAATTATCACTTCTACGGAAATAATGGGTGGGAATATAACTTTAGGTAAGTTGCATCTTAAATTTGGATTATTAATGAATTAAATGTCTTCCTTCTTCACAGATAATCCATTTAACGAATGGTCATTTACCGATCCATTATGGGTGGCATTTTTTCTTTTCATTTATTCAATAATTCTTATGGGAGTTCCGAGACTAATGAGCAATCGAAAGCCATTGCAAATTAAATCTCTTCTTATCATTTACAATATCTTCCTTACTCTCCTTAATTTAATCATCTTTTATAAGATGTCTAAAGAGATTATTATTCTCTTTAAATATTCTGGAGTAAATCTCTTTTGTAAACCATACGAACTTCACCATCCTCTGTATAAAGAAATGCAGTTCTGCGTATGGCTTTTCTATATATCTAAGCCAATAGAGTTCCTTGACACGTTGGCTTTTATCGTTCGAAAAAAAGAAAATCATGTCTCATTTCTACACGTCTTTCATCATCTAACAACATTTCTTATTGTTTGGGTAGGAATGCGTTATTATCCCGATCTAGCTATTCGTAAGTTACATTGTATTCTTTCTCAATTAAAGTTTTATCTCACCGACTACCGAAACAGTTTTAATTCCAATTGTTCTGAATAGCTTTGTACACGTGATTATGTATTTTTATTACGGCGTGTCAGTGCTAGGAGCTGAGTATAAGAAATATTTATGGTGGAAAAAATACTTAACTAGACTTCAAATGGTAAGACTATATTTCTATGGCAATAAAAGTACAATTATAGAGAATTTCAGACTCAATTTTGGTTAATAATTGGCTCAAATGCATTGGCATACATGAGAGGATGTCAACTTCCGAAAAGTGTATATATTCTATACGTTGCAGACGTTAGTGTACTGTTTATTCTATTTTTAAACTACTACCTAAAATCGTACTTTGGATTGAAAGATAATTCGGTAAGTAAAGTATTAACTAACCTAATTTTGTAATAGAAATTGCCTATTCAAAAGAAATAATCATAATTCCTATTGGTTATTCTTATTTCATCAGGTTACAAACGGTATAAACAACGGCAGAATTAATAATAAGAATAAATAGAGAGAAAGAGATAGAGAGCCGATAGATTTTATAACTTTTCTTAGGTATTTTTGTTGTCGTATAACATTTATTAGAAAAAAAATACTTTAAATTATCATATTTGATTAAAAGACAAAAAATATGAAAAGTTTGTTACTTTTTGTTTTTTTCCCTAAAATTTCTATATAGTTTAATATAATAGTTTGAAATTTACCTATGAAATATATGAGAAAACAAAAAATATAATAAAAAAGATTACTTTTCGTTATGTACACTCATATTCTGAAATTGATATTATGTTTGTGTTAGCTTTTTAAAAATATAAAGTAGATATTAAGATGCTTATACACTAGCAGTCTCGCAGTATTCTAGGCAATCTGGAACAGGATCTGGATTTTTTGCGCCTTCTAACCAACAGTGAATTCGTCTAATTGTGGCGGCGTCACATTCAGCATCGGTCTCTGCTAAGGATAAATCGTTTAATTCGGAGCTTAAAGGCCAGGTGAAATGTGTGCTATGAACTTCCAAAACGGAATTTGTAGTAATATAGTGTTCTGAGTGACGGCTTTCAGCCTCGGATAAAATTAAAGAGTGGCAGGAAGGTCTCTGTCGCATTCCATGCTTATAGCTTCCATCGTCTGTACAGGAAACGCTACCGGAGGGTGTCCTCCAAGGTAGCTGACTATCTTTGGCGCTACTTAAGGAAGAATTAGCACCTGTGCTTGGCACATCAAAGAGAATTGCTTTTCCGGACCTCAGAGGAGATGTGTCCAAACAAGAGGGCAGGGGGTTCGTTATTTCTTCCAAAGAATAATTGCATTCTACTACTGTTGATCCTTCCGGGTCGGACTGGCAGACAAATGGTAAGTTCGAGCAGAAAATCTGAGATTCGTTTGTGTCGGACATTGTTCTATAAACCGGAGTTTCTTGGTCTACCGTCTCTTTCCACGGAAATCCGGATAGAGGATCCCCGGCACCGGAATTTTCGCTTTTAGTCTTACCTATAAAAAGCAAATATCAAATTTTACAAAACATTAGGCTGATAATAAATAACTAGAGCAAGCTCCTAAACGCTTTTTCAAAGTAACTTAGGGATATCTTTTATTCTAGTCTTGTACAGCTAAATGCTAATCTGTAATGGCCTTTTCTGACGTTGCAGATGTTAAAAATACTTTCTATCTTTCGTGTAGTTCTGTAACTAATTAAATCGGGATGACATAAGTCATGACGAAGCGAAAGAGATGAAAATAACTAACTTCGACCTTGAGAGATGAATTAATAGAGAAACCTTGACATGGATATTTCGAATGAAATCAGATGCTGCATCTGCTCAAGGGTGTTTTCATGGATAGAAAAAAATTTCGAAGCAGTTTGCTATAGATATAGCACAGATAGTATATTACTTTTTTAACCTTGAAGCTTTTGAATATTGCAAAAAATAGCTACCGCCATAGTTTTACTATCAGATTTAATGAATTTTTATATTAACCATTCTTAATAATAAATAGCGAATGTAAAGATAAAAATAGAAAAAAACTACATTTCGCCATTCATTCAGATTGTTCTAGATAAGGCGCCATCTAGTGACATTTACTACGCAACATAAAATCAATCTCGTCTTCTACCTCACCACCTTATTTCTTACAATATTTTTTGCCTCTTTTTTTCTTTCTATCTCTCTTTTCTTTGCTATTCTTATCCTCGACTCTTTTACTTCTTTGAAAATAGTTTTATGGTTAATACTTACGCTTAGAAACTTTCTTCCTCAGTATATACCCATGGATTCTTTTATGCATAATTGCACATCTTCTTAGGCGTCTTTTTAATTTTGAATTGGGCCATTTCCATTTTGAATTGGCTAATTTTTCTATTTGTTTACTCTGTTCATTTTCGCCCACTTGTAACGTCGACATCCCAATGCATAATTGAGCGCTGATCTCGCTTTCGATGTTCCCTCTGGATATTGAAAATATATATAGATATATATAAAATATAGGTATATACCGTATATGGCTAGAATCTTTACAAATCTATATGTATTAGAAAGAGATAGGATATTATTATGAAAAGCACTATTGTGATTTTAAGGTATTCTAAAAAGAAAAATCGTGGCTGTTCGTAAAATATTCTCTACGTTGTAAACAAAAAAAAAAATACTCTCTTATCAGCTATTTTTCAAATGCCAATATTGGGGTTTTTTCTTTCAATTATATTTAAAAGAATAAAAAGGATAGTTGAAAATATGAAAGAAAGAATAAAAAGAGGCTTACGTTTTATAAGAAGGATGTGCTACGTTGAATTTTCGCTTACACAAGCCATTAATTGAAGTTTCTGGGCAGTTGAGTGTTTTGATATGATTAGGAAAATGAAGAATCTGTGTGGGGAACACAGAATGAAATAAAAGAAAAATATTAAAAAGAACTTATTTATTAAACTAATTTAAATATTCACGTATGTTTTCTTTTCTTTTCTTTTTAATGAAAGGTAAAACTTCTGTCTCTTTTCTATTTCTTTAAGAGAAGAAGAAATATTTACCCTGTTTTTATTCTGAGCCATTTCATTGCATTTTAAGACAGGTCTTCCTTGAGCTCTCCTCGGACGGATATATATAGCACCCTAAAAATTGCAAGATATTAATATACAGTATATATACTAATAAATATATATATATGTATACATAGATATAACGGTTTTCCGCTTTCTAACAGAGGAGGTAGAAAAAAGATGGAACTTGGTATCGTTTTTCAACTAGGTGTGTATATTACTATATTTAGTTTTTGCTTTGGATCTATTTTTTAAAGTTTACAGTATCTAAGTGTCTCAATATTATGAAAGAAATAAACAATAAATAGGATCACGTGACTATAACGCCACCGCAAAATTCAACGTGTCAGACAGGCTTGGTGTGACGTCACATGCAAATCAATTCTCTCTAGTGACGCAATTCAGTATTTTTATAGAACTTGTTCCATTTGCAGTTTGATAATTTATAAAGCTTCAGAAAGAGATCCGAAGGAATCTCCATTGAAAGATACAGGTAAAAAAAAGACACATTTAGTACAATAGTAAAATGGTGTCAATGTCCTAAATAAAACATTTTGGGGGAGCGAGAGAGGAGGGGAGGGGGGTATTCACGAAAGTGACATAATCCATTAATGAGGACAGACACGTGGTTTATTCAAAACAATTTTTTTAATGTTAGTTTTAAATATTCTACAAGCATGATACATTTAGAGTTTTTTTTTAACGCTTGGTTAAAAGGTAATAGTCGAATATTTTCGTACTATTCCATAAAAACAAGAATGTTTAAAAATAAATAAAAGAAAAGTAGGACTGCGAATAAAAGATTGATTAGTAGGATACTAAAGACATAAACAAGATTCTTTAAATAACCTATTAAATGAAAAGCTAAACATCCTATACTATTAATCTCCAACTTATTTTTAATAATAATTAAGAAAAACGGATTAAAGGATAATACAATAATACATTAATAAAATATTCCATATATTTTCTATGTTTTTTATCGTTCACTGTCTTGCTGATAGCAGCAAAAATATCTTCCTTATTTTTCTTTTAATCAGTCCTAAACTACTTCAAACTGCCAAAAGCACTTCCTCAAAGTTATCAGCTATAGTTTTTATACTATTACTCAAAACACACATTGACAGATTATATGAATAAAAAGATGACTTAGTCATTCAAAACTCCCATAATTACTCTTTAATTCTTATATAAAATGCATTCTGATTAATGAATGACTAAGAAAAGTAATGCTTTTGATAGAGTATACTCTGCTTTTGTTCTTTTCCTTCATTTTTCTTATATTCTCTATATTTTCATTCTCATTCTTTCATTTATTTCTTTTTTAATACTACATTATCTATTTTCTCTATACAAAGGTTGTATAAAAGAGTATTGGGGTGAACAAGTTACATTTCGATTATTACAATTAAATATAAGAAAGCTATTTATTCAATAAAGAGAAAATAGCAATAGGATGGTGAAGAGAAAAAGTGCATACAGAAAGTAGAAAAAGCTGAAAGGGCTGAATAGATAACTTGTAAAATTTTACGCTACCTCTATAGTTTCTTAAATGAAAATTTCCCACATAGCATAGTAATTAATTAAATAATAGAATTAAATTATTCCAGGAAAAACAACAGTTATTTTTTATAAGAGATATTTACATAAAATATTTCGGTTGTTTCGTTTATAGTGATAAGCTTTGTGTATGACTCATGTAAATCAATATATGAAAACTATGAACATAGCAAAATCTTTACTAGACTATAGCTCCTCAAATAATTGTTCCTTTACTCCCTAACATTCCTCTTTTTATACATACTTAATCGAACTATATATTTAGCTTTTCTTATGTTATAAATAGTGAACAATTACACAGAATAGATCCATTTCCATGTGAACATCTTTCAAATAAAAAAAAACACTACAGTAGAGAAACCCTGCGTTGGCGGTATAGTAGCCAATTTAGCTTTATAATTATCATATTGGTTGATAAATTTATAATTTCTCTCATTCTTTTGAATGATCAATTAGTAAATAAAAAATTCTTACTTGATTAGTGAAATGTAGAGTATTTTTCTGCCGTTTTTTGCAGCGTAAGGCTGCAATCATGCCAGAAGACTGACAAAGGCGTTAGTATTTTCGAGGGTGGCGCCACCTGTTGGTGACATTATGAAATACAAAGGCCTGTAAGAGCTATATATTTTCACAGTATAAACGTTAGAATATATACTGCATATATATATAAATATATATATATATTTTCCTTAATCCATACACTGTATTTGGATGTATATGCTAAAAATATATAACACATGTGTATGTCAAAATATATAGTCTATGTCAGTCTAAAGATATATATAACTGTATTCCAATATATTGTATAGTATACTTTATAGCCAATATTCAATATATATATATATATGTATTTTACTAATGGTTTATACTATATATACTGTATATATCCTTTATATCTCTTTATACGTAATCCAAATAGTTATAGTCAATTCTATACAACGTACATATCTATATAGAGTATATAATTTATAAATGCTAGTACTGCGATATTTCTGTGATTATAATATTTATCTGGATTTTTGTGGCGGAAGTTTTCTTTAGAATCAATACGTTCTGTGCAAATAATTGAGATTTCTCAGAAATATTTCCATAGTTGTTATGTATAAGGTTTTTCGTTTCAAAGTGAAAGGACAGTATGATGAGTTAATTTTCGTCTCTTATTAAATTACAAACAGTATTAATTAGTTTAAGTTGTATTTCCTTTTCTGTAACTCTCTTGGTTTTTGCTTCTCTCTCTATAAGTTTCTCTACATCTTCGTATCTTCACCAGAATACAATATGTATTTGTGTACATACCGTAAGTAACAGAGTCAATGTTCGGTTAAAAAGTTCATGTTGTATTTTTAGAATTAAAAAAGAAGATTCTATTTATTCTATTCAATTGAATTCCAGCATTTAATCATTGAATGTGCTAATAAAAGAAGCTAATGTGAATACCTAAAACCAATCATTAATTCAATGATAATGAATTTGTTTGAAAAATTATCTATATTTCGCACTTTCCCATATATTCCCTATCTGTTTTTTGGTCATATTTTATGTTACGAATTAGTGCTATTGATTGCTTTTAATGTAGAAACTGACGGGAAAAGGTTGCCTTTAAAAATATGACGTAGTTGTTTTAAGTCAAATAATTATATATAATATGCCAATTGCTTATAACCTTTATCTCTGGAGAGATGTGAGATTCTTTTTTATATATAACTTTTAGCCTTGAAAAGGCAAAAGACTTTCAAAAGTTCGTCTATCTTTGATCGGAAAAACATTAAAAGAATACACTTAAGAATTATAAATAGGACTTTAAAACGACATCTATCGTTTATAAAGAATTATAGACACTATAGATAGAAGTAAATTTATTTATGTCGGTCATAAGTTATGTAACTAGTAACCTTGACAAGATCAGTATAAAAAATATATACTCCTTTCTCTCTCTCTCTCTCGTCCACCTTTTTACTTTAATCCAAAGTATACAATGCGTTTATAAATACCACACTTTAAATGATAAAGTTTGCAATATGGTATTTATGAATTTTTAGAAATTCGGTCAAGGTCTTTATTACATGATATATTTATATATATATAAATAATGTTAATTAATTACTTTAGCAGTTTTATTTCTTATCATAGAATGATTAATTATAAATGTAAAGTAACAATTAAATGCAAGAAATGATATGTTTATAATTAGAAAAAAGTACCAGTTCACTTGACTACATGTTTGCGTGATCATTAAAATTAGAAACCTTTGAATAACATAAAGATAGACGAGGCATATCATGAATAGGATGGGAAAGGAAGAGAGGCAGAGAAAGAGAAAAGGAAGGGGGAGTTAATGAATTAAATTGGGAAAAACATATATGAAAAGTTAATGTATTAATAAATTCTTGTTCTTGTATTAAGGGAAGAATGTTTGAGGAAAAGAAAGATGCTATTGAATTGTCACAGAGACAATTAAATTTATTTATTTACACTTTAAGTTTGAGATGTTTATTTCATACATTTAAAGTACATCCTATTTTTATCTATATATACTTTTACTTTATATAATGAAAACAAAGGAAAACTATTACGCAATCTCTTTAATCTTTCTTAACTAAATTAGAAAAATCAATACTTGTTGCTTCGGAATATCTCTCTTACGTGCCTGTAAATTGTTAAAGTATGTAAACTGATCAGACTTAAAGTCTGCCTTTCACAAAATGTTAAAATTCAAAGTCCTTGACCTTGGGTTTTTATTATTGAACAGTTTATTATTCAGTACTTTCGATATATAATATTTATATTTTATTATGAACGTAGTAAAGGCCAAAACACATAAAAACCAAATATTAAAAATATACGTCGTTTTGAGGCTTTAAATAATTTTTCAAAGTTTTACTATTTAAATTAATCTTTAAAAAACTCTACTAAGAATAAAACGAAATCAAGAAGATTTACGTTATCTGATTCATTGTATTTTGTCAGTTTTAATAGTCTCTGGTTAACGTTGAAGTGGGAAAAAGATTTTATCGTTACAAGAGAATCCTACTTCGTGTAAGCCATATTGATAGAAAATGGAAAAATATCTAATTTTTACGTATGGAAGTTTACTAAAAGGTTGCACAAATAACAGACTTTTAGAAAACGGAAATTTTGGTTCAGTTTCGTTTATTGGGGAAGCAAAATCAGTTAGAAAATTTCCATTTGTAATATCGTCATTTTACAATATTCCAGCCGTACTGAATAAACCTGGTTGTGGAAATGTAAGTACTACTCTTTCTCATTATTTTGCTTTATCAAACGTTAGATCTTATAAACTGTTTTTAAGAAACAAAGAAGGTATGTTTCTGATAGAAGAGGTAGGAAGAGAGAGAGAGAGAGAGAAAGAGAGAGAGAGCAAGAGCGAGAGAGAGACAGATAGACAGACAAAAACTAAAGACTTCAACATACTTTTGTATTTCCCTTGAGAGAATTTACATTAAAGCGAAGCTTTTTAAATGGATTTGCTTCGACTTTCAATACTAATACTTTACCTTTTTTCCGCAAACCACAGCATTGAATATATTATTTCCAATTTAAATACTTTCCTAATCTATAAATCTGTTAAAAATATTCTACAATTTGTTATATTTAAACAAATAGAGACCGCGTGAACTAAAAGTATAAGAATAAATAATGTACCCAGGTCTAGTTCTGTAGAAACAGTTTTTTTTGATTCCATTTAAACCCTACCCCTATACTTTTCTAATGCAAAAATTTTGACTTGTTTGTTTCATACAAAAGGCTTATCAATGAGGTTTTTCTTTGACTTGAAAATAACTTTTCTTACATATTTTTCCTCTTTCTAGAGAATTAAAGGCGAATTGTATGAAGTTGATCAAAGTGTTTTATTCACTCTGGACGATTTAGAACGACATCCTATATTTTATGAAAGAAGCAAAGAAAAATTTGAAATGACTGATTGCAAAAGAGAAATCGAGGCACAGATCTATTTAGTAAATGATTTCAAAGAAGACCTTTTAAAGTTAAAATTCTATGATAGCTATAAAGTTTATTTAGAAGAAGGGGAACAATTAAAGAGTTTCTTCTTGAGAAATCCATTCTCAACGTACGATCCGAGAACTGATATGATAAACCACTGGACAAACATGTACGTGGCTGTTGGAGGTCCTCCTTATTCTATTGTTTTACCTCAAGGTATCTCTTTAGAAGAATGTGGTGGAACCTATCTGGGGAAGTTCACCTCGAAAGACATATGGAAGATTTTAAAGTGAATTGTTTTTTATTATTTTCAGAATGATAGAACAAAGATGTAATTGTTAAAACTCGAATCAATTTTATCATAAAATCCTACTAAAACTATAATAAAATAATCCAACTTCTTTATACCTTTTTATAAAATGTTTATATCCGTATTTTAATTAATTCATAATTCATATTTCTAGAATTGATGAAAGCAGCTTTTTTACATGGAATTCCGTTAAGAAAATTTCTCACCATGATAAAGAAGCTGATATAACCACATTGAGTTATCTTGATGATGTAACCGCCTATACACATATAATTGGTGGCCTTTGGGCCCTAGATGTTACATTATTGGAGAAAATCGATAAGAAATTTGGATTCGGAAAAGTATCGAGAAGGGATAGGTTGAGAGGTTTCCTGGAAACAAATTATGGTGAGAAAAAGCTTATTACCACTCAAATTTACGTTCTCAATGCAAATGTGGTTTTGGACGTAACGAGCAGCAATATAGCTTCGTTAACAAATACATATTCTTCCAAAAACTTACAGAGGTATTCATTTATTCTAATTTATCATTTTCTACTTATATACGCATTCAATGTATATATTTACTTTTATCCTACTATTTATAGCCATGAAGAAGTTATTAAGAAAATAGCTAACAACGAATAATAATATTACACAATGAAAGAACTATAAGATTTTTGTTAAAAACTATATATTGCCTGATTAAATTATAAAAAAAATTGATGTTATTGCCTTCTTCTTTTCGCTCTTGTTGACATACACTACGGCTTGTGACACCTACAGTATAAGTATGAAACTAAAGTAATTTTGATGCAAAGAATAAGAATTATTTGATACTAGAGGAGAAAATATAAAGCAATAGAATTAGATTTATTTTAATATGGATCTGTGGAAAAACTGAAAGTTGATGTAAATGAATCTTTACAATATTTTTGAGGTTTATTAATACTTTTACATATCATTTGCATTCATTGATTTTCTCAGCTACCAATACTAATACTATAAGGTATACTTTCATCATCAATAAATAGATATTGTGCCATCAAACGACAAAGTCTACTCAACAGGACTATAGATGAATGTATTAAGTTGTTACGTTAACTATTTAATCATATTTCCTTATAATTTATTGTTAAAATGAAAGATATGATTTAATGAGAAAATTTAAAGAATATTGTGTAATCTGAAACGACATTAAATATCTGACAGAAACTGTACGTAGGGATTACTTAAAAAATCTATACTATTTCTCGTCCTAAAAATGTGTCAACAGTGAAATTCGTAGTATCTGAATTTAGATGAAACTATTTCGTTAGTGTATTGATGAATATCGTCAAATTTTTCTCTCACTTACTCTTTTTCAGTCCAATCTAATCAAAAGAAAAATATTTTTTTGCCTCGATAGTATAGATTGAATAGAATGAATTAATCCGGCTTGTTTTTCTTCTAGAATTTCTTCCTCTCACTCAATGATTCGATCTATGTTACTATCCCCGCTTTCAATTCATAATTAACACAAACAACAACAGAAAGCACAAAAGACAGAAAAACTATTATTTACTTATAGTAATTATTCTTTTTTAAACTCTTTGTTAATGATACTAATGAATGGGCATTCTACAAAGTAATACAAGTCGTTAACAGCTGATTTTCATTCAGCTAGGCGGAGCAATAGTAATTATTTGGTTCGAATGGTAAAAGTTTCATTAAACATCCAAGATAGTTAACGATAAACAAACTAAATTTACATGCATACTGCCTGTAAATCCAAAATTTAAATATAGACTTTTGAATGTATATTTATCTACTTTGAGTGAAATAATATGAGTCGTTTTACAGTTAAATTAACGACTTTGGATATTAAGTAAGGTTAAAATGAAGAACACTTACGTTTGGCATTTAATTTTATGTTTGTATAATGTCACATAAGCGTAAAGTAATATTAAGTTTATAATTTTGTTACAAGTGGTAGTTTCTTAAAACGAAGGAATTCAATTTACACATATAATAAAATATCTATAATGTACTGAATATAAGTTTTGTTTAACAGCAGCAAAAGTCTTTGATAAAGAACAAACAAATAGAATGAGCAGTTTTTATTTATATTACTAAGTACAATTTTATCCTAATAATTGTTATTTAACATGCGAAAATAAAAAGAGATTACAGATACTCTTTATTTAAAAAGAAAAATACTTATGAAATAGATGAACCAGTGTCATTCATCAATTTAATTAAGTATATTGCTCCGTCATTTGTCTAGAAAAAGGAAGAATGTATTCTTCAAAGTTAATTTAAATATTTTTTAACTTACAATTCGACGAAATTAAAACAGCAGAAATTTCCTTGTAAAAAAGGATAAGTATGTTAATGAATTTTAGATTTGCTTGGTCAACGAAGTGTGCAAGATGTCACGATCGTGATACTTGCGACGAACAGCAATATAGACAAATGATCTGATTAAATTTCATCTATCCTAATGATCTGACAAACTTATGATGAATTATTATATTCAATAGTTAAACCTTGTTGAAGCACAGATATAGATGAAGATGAATATTTCATTAATCAAATCCGAAATATATATATATATATATATATATGTATATTAGTGTATACATACTGTATATAGCTTTTGTTAATGTATTTGTGTTACAACTTTTCTAAATATTCAAGGACTACACTCCTTTTATAGCAGTAGGAAAATTAGATTAATAAGAGAATATTCTCTCTTAAGATGTCATTAAGAAAAAAAGATTTTCTCTTTTGTATGCTGGAAACAGAAGTGACACCTATCGAGAATCTTAGAGCACTGAAATCATTTGCCTATCTGAAAGTTCACTGCTGCACTTATCAAGGGAAAATGTCTCTGAATATTTCTTTTCTGAATATTTCTATGCTGAACGAAAGTCATGGAAATTGTTCAAAAAGTAACTATGAACAGTATCATTTACCTGTAAGTACTTTTAAAACTCTTACAATTGACAAGAACACTTTGAAAGTGTGGTGTTTTTCATTTCTGCTAGGAATTCGATATAATATTTATCCTTTTGATTTTTTCAATTCATAATTTCTTTCATATCTTGCATCTCCCATAGAAAAGTACCGGTTGTCTTCTTTATATATACTTTCTTTAAGATGGGAGAGTATTTGATACTCTTATGTTTAGTGCAACAAAACTAGACATATCTAACAACTAAGCTTTATTGTACCTTATGGAAAAAATTACATTGAAAAGGCTAGTAGTAAAAAGAGATGGCGGTAATCATAAGTTTTTCTTATTTTTTTTTTTTTCAAATTTCTTCATATTTATAAAAACTTTTGAAAGAAAACAAAAATTTACCTTCATATTTCCAAAACCATTATCTAAATTACTTGCGGCATTTATTATATATACTGGCTGGAAGAAAAGCAGAGGCAGCTTTGGATTACGCATCACGTTTTGCAACAAAAATCAAAAGAGTTATATAAGCAATTACATACAAAACATATATTCAAGCAATTTATATGAAAGGCGTAATTTAATTAAGTAGCAATTAAGTTACCTCTTTATTGGCTAAAAAGAAAGAATATTGATATATGATATATAGAGAGTAATAGTGATACATGATATTGTACAAAAACATATCATGGTGTACATAAACAAGATATATAAATTTATATATGTATATTTACCATTAACTTATAAATAATGAACAATATTTTAAAATTTCGTTCAATTTTAAGATATATATATATATATATTTACTGTATATATATACACACACACGCTCATACAAACATTCACACTTACTCACGTATACACAGACATATATATATACTTGTCTTCTTTAATGGGCTAAATTCGTCAGAGAAGGAAACGCTAGACTCTGAATAAAACAAAAAACTCAGCTAGACTCTTCCGTTTGCAGCAAATTGTGTGTTAGGAGCTACGCCTTCAATGTTCTTATTTTCACAAACTTACTTTTAATTATTTAAGGTAAATTTTGCTCTAATTAGGTAGAAAAAAACGTAAATAGCCTTAACTTTGTCTCTTTAACAGGTACTAATGCTAAGTTTAAAGGCTTATTCTAAAATATATTTCTTTTATTATATTCTTTATCGTCCTCCTTTCTTTCTATTTAGAATTGATCATGTCAAAATATTTGGTCCAAATATTTTGGACAACTTCAATAGATATAGGATTAAAATTGATTTGTTAACTAAAGCTTTAGGGTAAAGTTACTTGATCGTTGCGAAGACTTGTATCCTTAATTACTTTCACAACTATGACGCCAATTGTTGTTAGAAAAGGGTAAAAAAGGATAAATACACGTAAAATTTTAATATACTTCAATGCTTAAAAAACTTTTTGCAACTCATCGCTATTATATTTGGATAAACAATACAACTGTATATGTATTTACGAGTGGATTGTATATTACACTTTATTTATAAAAAGAATAAATTAATAATTATCTCTTTTAGATAATGAGTTATTTTTGGAGAGTTGAAAATATTTGGATAATTAAAAATGTTATTTTATTCGTAGGTTAATTTATAGTTGGGTGTTATCATTGGAAAAAGAAAATTATTATTATATTCAACCTATTAATACTTTTCCTAGTAATAATTAACTATTGAAAGGGATACATTTAATGTAGAATTAGAGAGAGGGAGATAGGAAGAGAGAGAGAGAGAGAGAAAGAAAAGAGAATAATAAAAATCGTGCTTTAAAGAAATTGAACTAACATTCTGTTTCTTATAAAATGTATACCAGTTAGTTTTATGTAAATATATGATTTAAATATTTATTTATTTAACAATATACTTAACATAAGTACAATATATACAATTTATATATAAATAATTAATTTAAGCTAATTAAAATTAATTAATATTACATAAATGATTTTCTCGTGTCTTTTAATATACATGTGCTACTTTCTTTTTCAGCTCAGTCAAAAAATATTTCTAATTGGCCTAACTTCATTCGTAATAATTGGAAATACTTTTCTCTTAATTGCTATTTATCTCTCGCCTAATAGAAGTTCTAGAATGAGTTATTTCATTACGATGCTAGCTATAGCGGGTATATATAAAGAAAAGATTGATTAATATAATATTCTTTATTTTGGATAAATAGGAAATATTGATATATAATTTATTTTTGGTAGATTTAACAGTTGGTTGCATATCCGTAACGACTGACACAGTTTGGAAATTTACGACTGCATGGTATGGAGGATTAGTAGCTTGTAAAGTCATAAGATATTTTCAAGTGAGTTTATTTCTTTTTTAAAGTAACAATAGCTATGTACCGGAAATTAAATAGATACATTCTGTCACCAAAGCTAAAATTAGCTTCACTAGCATATTTCGTGTTTAAAAATAGCTGCAAAGGAGAAAAAACTATTGAATAAAGTTATATTGTTCTTTCGTATAATATGTAAAATATGTAACTAATTAGCTCTATTTGTAAATAACTCTGTAGACACACAGTTGTGATTCTTTGATACTTTTATAAACAGTATATATATAAATTTATATATATTACATATAGATATACATAGTGTCTTCTTGTAGAAAATAAATGCTTTAAATCTTGTACTTAAAAAGAAGGGATTGAAGAATTGAGGTCAAGTAATGATGATATTAACCATAAAAGTCAGGTGCTAATTATTCTAAATCTATTGATTGGTGCGACCTTAGTATGCAGGAAGAAAGTAACAGCAAATAGCCAAGGGAAATCAACTTTTCGATAGTAGACAATTAACCTTCGTAATAGCTTATATACATAATAGCATCCAACATCTAAAGACAACATTAGTAATTTTAAGGGTTATTACTACAGATTTAAAATAAAATCCAATCACTCTTTACTCAACTTAATGTAATAGTCGAATATTTTCTACTCAGATAAGGAAAAGTCACATAATTCTATATTTCTAAAAATATCACATTCGTGGAAAAGCAAACAGATTATTATTTTTTTTAAGTACATGTAAAATAAAGAATGATACATTTAGAAATGAAATTTATCCCAGATTAATACTATATGATATATAGTATATATGAAATATCATATTATGAAGTGTATACATATATTGTACATACAATATATATACAGTCATGTATACTTATGTTGCAAGAATAAACGAAATTACTTGGAAAGAGTAAAAATTTAAAGGAAATTAGCTTGTTTTTAATCAATGAGCCTTTCAAGCAAAAAGAAGCTTAGAATAAAGAATTTCTCTGTTTTTAGAATACAGAGTAATTAATGAATTTATATGATGTATATTTATACATTTGTATAGTTTTATATATACTAATAGATATAAATTTATGTATTGCTATATAAAGATCTTTGTTTTTACTCGAATGAACCAGGTTTAATTAGGTTGTGTGTGTGTGTGTGTGTGTGTGTGTGTGATGAGAGAGAGAAAAAGAGACATTTCTTCTTGTTTGCCTAGTTGAACAACTTTCTCTTCAAATAAATGGAATTGACGGTAGACACCTTTTCACTAGAGAGATAATAGAATTTATTTAGACAAATTTACTAAAATGCAATGTTCAGATAATGCAATTTACCTGCTTTTCATATACTCTTTTGATTGAAAAGGACATTTGTTTTTCCAGAGAGGTCTCTAACTCAACAGGAAATTTTTAATTAAAATATTTCAACGAATAATCTAATTTTCAATTGCGCAGTTTCAACTTAAAGTAAAACATCTTTTAAAAACCTTACTCAATTATGTAATCATAGATCCTATATTTTTGATGCTATCGTCGCTTTGAATGTTTTTACAAGATAGGCAATGGGAACTTAAAGCTTACTCTACCGACCAAAAAGCAGACGAATTAAATTACTGATAAGAATAAAAGGTTAAAGGAAACAATTTACGTACCTTTCTTTCTTAAAATTTAATCTCTACCCCTCCCTACTCTTTTTTTATAAAAAACGTCCAACATAAACAAGCATGCTTTTAATAAAATACACCATAAATAGAAAACGATAAAAGGGATCAAATCGGGGTAATAATTTTGGAAAGTAAAGTCTTATTAACTTAAGAAAAACACTGATTTATTCAGTGGGAGGATATTTGAAAGATAATTTCCAAGTTAACGTAGTTGTTTGCAGACAAAACATAGAGCATTGCCTGATCAACAAATCTCTCTTCTTAGGTGAACGATTTATAGGAAAGATAGCTAAAATTTTAAGAAATATTATAACTATTATCTTTGGAAAGCTCTAATCGAATTATTACTTACAGGCCTACTGTAAAATAGGATTAAGGATATAGTCGTATCATTTTATTAGTGTACTTTTAATTGTATAATTTGTTCTATACAGGGGTTTTTCCCCTGTGTTTGATAGCTGGTAATCAGTATTCCAATTTTAATAACATTAAGAAGTGATGTAAAATAATAGAAAAAATAACGTACCACCTTAAATATTTTATAGATTCATATCCTTAATACTATAATAGAAATGTAATATACTATTAAGGTAAAGTTTTAATATGCTGTATATTTATATATATATATACATATGTATACACTTATATATTATCTATCACCTACTAAGTATAAATAATTTTTTCTTTCTTTCCAAATCAGTAATTTAAGACGTTTTTAATTAAAATTGTCACCTGAATTACCCCTTTAGAATTATAAGATCACTGATAATCCGTTTTTTTCTTACTCTCATCATTCTCAAACAGATATAATATTAGAATGTCCATCTCCATGTAAATTAAATGAATGAAAATTGATTCTAATAAATCATAAAGTCACAAAAAAGAAGTAATGAAAAACTCGCTAAAAATAATTTTTCTTTCTTTGCTGAGAGCATGAAAAAATGTTAATAATGATGGCATCATAAAATTTTGCATCATTATTACATACATGACTAGATAAAAATCTACAAAAGATAGTTTTTGTATTGTTAATCTAAGACTATATAGAACGTGCTTACATTTAAGAAGAAATACATGCAATCTGGGAATGGACTGTGATGTAATTATTTTCATTGTATACATATAAATTTATGTGTACGTTTATAGTGTCTATACATGCACACACTGAGATATATATATATATATAGGGCTTGTATATACTTAGGAGATTAATATGGTAAATATTATAATGTAAACTATTTTAATTAGATCTATTTATATATTTCTTAATTAATGAAAAAATTTTCACATGAATAGACCATGTATCCATATTTATATATATGTCTATTTTTGCTTTATATAATATATTCTAGCAGGAAAAAATATTATAAATATATTTACCTGGTTTATTAGGCTTCGATTTCAAATTGATCAATTACTCCTGCCTATATAAGAATATAATGAATAATGGGGAATCGTTAATTCCAGCCATCTAACTTGCTTCTCTCGCTCTTTTTTCTCTTTATTGCCTTCTTTCTTTTTCAGTTTGTTATACACTGTTTTTGTAGTTGTTGACATGTTTGTTTTTCTTTTCAAAAGTTCATTAGCTTATTGAAATTTAGTCTTTTTTTCTTAAATTTCTCTTGTATCTCTTCTTAATGCTTTCTATTTCAAAGTGAAAACAGACTTTATATGAAATAGATAAAATTATTTGATCACGAAAGTAGAAGAGTATATGATAAGCTTTTCTAATAATGTAAATAACTTAATGAAAATTGTATTTCCTTTAAAACATGTATGATAGATAGAATACAAGTCCAAAAAAGGTTACATCTAACTATCTTATAATGATTTAACGTGGCTAAGGCAGAATAAGAGTTGCCGTATTCATCTAAAATAGGCTCACTTTTCTCAAACTATCGAAGATAATGGAAATTTTTAGCCTTTCGAGCAAAGAATTGCTTGATTTTCTTCAAGATGTTTTATATGAAAAATAGCATGTTTAACAAGTTACTTTTACTTATCATTTTATACAGGTTATGGTTACATTTGCAGCCACTTATGTTATTGTTGCTCTTAGTATTGACCGACTCTACGCTATAGCTTGGCCTTTAAAATTTAAAGAAAGTAGTAAGTTTTCATTATTTATAAGATGAAAGCAATTATTAACAAATATAATCACATCCTCTCTTAAGGCAAACGCAGTAGAATTTTAATTACAATTGCTTGGATATTACCGATGATTTTTGCTTCTCCATATTTAATTTTTACTAAAATTGGTATTGTACATCCTTGTGATAAAAGACCACAATGTAAAGTTGAAATTCCTCCGTTATCAGGCAAAATTGAATGGAGAGTAAGTTTCAAAATTTCCATATTAAGATAATGATTTGGAAAGTATAATATTAAAATTCTTTATATATTCTTACTGCAGGTTTTCCTAACAATCCAGGCCGTTTTAGTATTTATCATTCCCACACTTATTATCTCGGCTTGTTATATTTCTATTATATACGTTATCTGGAGAAATAGTTCAACATCTACCTCTTTTTCGAGGCTTCAGTTGAGTTGTGAAAGTAATTTATATAAAAATCAATTAAAAAATTTATTAATAAGCATTTGCGATAAACAGAAGCGTCCTCTAGAAAAGTGATATCGAGAGCTAAAGTTAAAACTATAAAAGTAACTCTTGTTATTGTTATTGGTAAATATTACGTAATAGTACTCTCTATTAATATTAATCAACTTAAACTTTGTTCTCATTTCAGCTTTTATACTTTGTTATAGTCCATATTTTCTCTTTCAATTATGCCGAGTTTACAATGCTCTACCTAGCATTAGTAGAAACAATAAATTAAGCGTTTTCATTACTTCTTTAGCTAACTTGAATAGTGCTACAAATCCAATAATCTATTTTATTTTCTCCATAAGAACAACTACGAGATCAAGGTATAGTAAATTTACTTATCAACAAAGTAAAATGACCTTACAGTACTGAACTTTACAGATTTCATTTTTGTTGTAAAAGATTTTGGTGCTGCCGAAAATTTAGTAGGCGAACCAATAGATCAAATGACTATGGAATGATGACACTGGCTTCAAGTGTCATGGCAATGAGGTGAAACTATCAAAAGGACACAAAATACTCAAAACGATCGACAGAACAATAAAGAAAAACGAAGTAGCTTTTTTTTGTAAAGAATAAGAAACATTTTATTTCTCCCTTTATGGAAAGAGGAAGGAATAAAGTGACTAAAAGAGGCCACCAACAATTCTAATTTACATTTTTCGCCTTCAAATTTTATGGAACACAAAAAAAAATACTTAGCAAATAATTATATATTGTACCATTAATTGTAACAACTTCTATACAGTAATATCTATAGACTATGTTATTCATATATACATACTTATATACAGTGTATATATAATATATTTATATATTAATATAAAACATTTAAGGTAAAATAATATTTTATCTTTTATTTAAGATATAAATATGATTTTTGTTGTAAATATATCTAACATCTATTAAAAATACACATTAATAGTGACTATTTGATTCTTTATACTATAAACAACAAGAAGATATATATATATATATATATATACTGTATATATATAGGTTTCTTTATCGCAGAATAAAGATGGAAATAGCGTTTGACCATATATTAAAAGATTTTTGAGGCATGTATAAGAAAATCTTGCTTGAAGGGAGACAACGTATTGATTTTTATCCCTAAGATGAAATTTTTTGATTTTTTCTTAGCGTGCTTTTATACTTAAGACAATGTTAATACTTTTAATTTTATTATAATCAGCGTATAGATAATGTAAATAGAATTAGTTTTCAGATAGCTTTTATTGTCCAAAAATCAGGTAAAAGCTTCAGTAAAAAAAGAAAGGAATTAGGGAAAATACACCTTTTTATTTTTCCTTTTCAGATGTAAACAAGTGTATAAATAAAATTTTTACATTTTTCCTTCCTTTCTTTATAATAAGGCGTTTAACCTATAACTGCTTAATGGATTTTTTTCTCATTGGATCCTATTTAAATTTCCCTTCTTCCAACTTCTTATCCTCTTTCTTATAATTACTGATTACATAATAAAGTACATTTAAACTGATATCTTACATTCTATTTAAGTGATTTAACATGGAATACAACGATATTCTATTAATTACAAACCTTTTATTTCAATTCATCTATTTCCTTTTGGGTTATCTTTCGTCTATGTTTCCTTTTGAGAAAGATCTAAGTGCACTTGTGGAATGGATTTTCTTTCTAATTTTCTTCATATTGCCAACTAATTCTTTCGTAAACATTAAACTTTCATGCTATGTTAATTTTACAAAAGAGTTCTATTGCTTTTTAATACTTTTAATTCTTTTCTCTATTTAGATTTTAATATGTTTTATTGGCAAACTATTCAATAGTTTCAACGTGATAAGTACTTAATAAACCTCTGCACAAATTCCTATTTTACTTCTACCTATCAACTCTTTAATCATTTTTTCCAAAGCTTTTATGATTTCGATTTATAGTCAATGAAACCATTGATAGTCTTCTTTTTGAATGAACGAATAGATCGCGTCCTTTAACGGCTTCAAACAAATTTGAACTTAGAATCTTTTTTCCTCTCATCTTGTTCGGTTCACAGTAAATAGCTTTCAGACATTTATTAACAATAAGATTCTCTATATTTTCTCCTGTTCCTTTGTAATTCAACAAATAACTCTTATTCTTTTCTTTCATTTTTTGGATCGAATAAGCAAAGTGTTTATTGTAAAAATACTCTCTTTGAAAGATATTAGAAAGAAGTAATGTATTGAGAGAAAAAGGAGACTACAGTGATGAGAAATAAAAAGAAAAGAAAATGATTAATTACTTCAGAAATCACAATTTACACCCTGCACCTTATACAAAAAGATTAGTATAAATCCAGGTTGCTGCTGCCATCTATATAATATCTAGATCTTTCATTCTACCCATGCTTTTGTGCAATGGGATTTTAGACAATTTTTATCATATTTTATGCTGCAAAAGTATAACTGCTACAAGCAGATAATGTTATTAAATGATTAATTTATATATTAATAATGTATCAACATATGCAGTGTATATACTAATATTAATATAAAGTAAACTTCATAAAAATTGGAACACCTCGAATTTTGAATAGGCCAACGTATCAAAAATGTTTTTCACTAAGAAAAAAGATATTTTTTTAATTTTTTCTGCATAAAATGTTAGATGAAGCTTAAATTTATATATAATTTTCTTTCAAATACGATTTAGGTAAGATTTTATATCATTTTTTTTTGTTTATATTATGTACTGTTTTGTTGATTTTTTTTTCTTATTTGGCCGCACTTCATAATAATTGGAACACCAACAAAAATGTTCCTATTATTCCTACTTTTGTATCTGACTACCCTCTTTTTCAATGCATTGCCTGATTCTATGCCCCATTCCATCATATAGACGTGGTAACAACCCTGGCTGCTCTTTTATAAGCTCATAAGAGCATTTTTTGATTTTTTTCCACAATTCGTCCTCTGATTCGAATTGTGGACCATCGTATACCAGGTTTTTGGTAAGGTGCCACATGTTCTCGATTGGGCTGAGGTCGGGGCTCTTTGCTGGCCAATCAAGAGGATGGATATCATTCATTTGAAAGGCTCTTTTAGTCGTCCTCGCTGTGTGGCACCCAGAATTATCTTGCTGGAAGATGTATTTCCTCCCCATTTTTGCCTCAATCTCTTCGATAACAGGGAGGACATCTTCTACAATAAAACAGCTGTAATTTTCAGCATTAAGCCTTTTCCTTATCCACCAAATTTCGAATATTCCATCATAGGTTATTAGTCCCCAGACCATTACTCCACATCTGCCCAGGTTTTTGTCACCCTGAAATCTTTTTCACCATCTTTGGTCCAGGTATGAAAATCATCTGGCCCACTCAGTGAGAATCTAGCCTCATCAGTGAAAATTACTTTAGACCAGTCTAGATTATCACTGATCATCTGGAGGCAGAAACTTTTTCTCCTCTAACAATTATTTGTTGTAAGATCAAGTGTTTGCCTAACTTGCTTATTCCTAAATTTTTGTTTTTTTAGCTCTCTCTGTATGGTTAATAGGCTAACATCTACATCTAACTCTTTCAAAATTTTTCTTGCTGTCACCCTCTCCTTATTTATTTTCATTTTTTGTATAGCCCTCTTCATCCTGCCTGTATCTCTCTCTGTAAGTTTCTTTGGACGACCTCTATTCTCCTCTTCTGGTGGTTGATACCTTAAAATATTGCTAACAGAAGAGGGTGCCATTCCTAAAGCTCTTGCTGTGGCTTGTAGTTTTTGTAATTCATTGTATTTCTTGAATACAAGCTCCCTTATGTCTTTACTCCACGACATATTTAAATTAGTACAATAAAAATAAAGTAATATAAATGAAATTAACAAATATTTAATAAAGATAACTTAGAAAATCAAAGATGTTGAAAAAAATGTTTTTTGCGACATCTATTTGAGTGCCAAACCAGATGTCAAGTGACTGTTCCAATAATTATGAAGTGCGGCCAAATAAAGAAAAAATTGATGAAAATGACCAAAAATATTTTGCTTATAATATTCATAAATATTATCATTTTGTCAATTTTTTTCAATATTATGTAAATATAACCCTTTTTTTATAGAAATTTAGACCAAAAAAAATAATTTACAGGGAAAAAACAATTTTAACCGTTAATTAAAAGTTGGCCTATCAAAATTTACGGTGTCCATTCTTTTATGAAGTCCACTTTATACTGTATTTCAGACAGGAAAGAGAAATTTCATTGGTATTTTTAACTTTCAGTTTTTCAGTATTTCATAAATAGAAGATCAATAACAAAAAAAGCACTAAGAATTAATTACAACCTTTCAAAGCCAACAAAAATTTAAACATAATTGATAAATAAAATATGTCAGAGGATAGATATTTTCTTGTCAAAGATCTACTTTTTTCAAATTCATTTGTTATCTACTACAATAGATCTAGAATAGATTCTTTTGCAATTGCGTGTTGAACAAGAATTTATAATATACAAAACATTTGAGCAAACTATTATTAGCAAGAGAGTAAAAGAGTGAGAGAGTAAAACAGAGAGAGAGAGAGAGAGAGAGAGAGAGGTCATGAAAACTATTACAGAATATAGGTACATGTAATACTTAGCTCATAAATAAAACTATTTTTATTTTTTAAATGAAACTTTTGTATTCATATTCTAATAGGCTTAGATATAATAAAACTATGTTATTACTCGTACATATAACTTTCACCAAAGAAAAAAGTCTTCGTCAATATGACACTAATGAAAGGTACATAAGTTATGATAAGTTGCTTATTCTCCTTATTTTTCAAATTTATTAATATTAGAAAAGATCAATGAGATAGATTGATTGAAAGTATCAAACAAGTAGTTTTATAGGATTCCTTTTGAAATGATTCAACCATATACTAATTTATTTATATTTATATAGGCTATATAATTTTCCATACTAATTTGGAGTTGGATTAAAGAGATGAGTGAAAAATTTTTCAAAAAATTTATTTGAAAAATTTTCTCAGGGAACTGTTATTCATTGTGAAAACATCATTCATGAATTATTTGTTATTAAGAATAGAATGAGCAAGGTATTCTAGTCAAACAGTTGAATCTTTAGAGTCAGAGTATACTGGGTGGAGATATAATATGTCATTCATTTTCAAAAAATCGTATTCAATATAGAAAATATTTATATCACAGTTTATAAGAATATTTTCATTCTCTTTTTCTGAGAAAATCGCTTGGACCTAATACAGTAAATTGTATGAAAATAAATCGCTCTATTCGATCTAATCATAAAAAAAGGCCAAAATTTTGGATTCTCTCTAAGAAGAGAATGAATTGAATATTCACCGAGTGAAAAAGCTTTTAAAAGTAGAATATTCACCGTATGAAAAGGCTTTAAAAAGTAGAATATTCAGTTTAATTCGTAGGTTTTAAAGTAGACAAGGACAAAAAATACAGTGAACATTTTTCAATATGTGTAAAGGTGAAAACGTGTTTATTCTAGTGTAATATGACAATTTACAGGTGCTTTAGAATCGTTAATGTTAAAACACTACCGCAAAATATATAATAGTCAATCATTTCTTTTAACTTTTAAGCATTTTGTGTTTTATGGATCCGCCTTCCTTTTTGTTACCTACATCCTATAAGGATTTTTTTAACTTATTTATTTATCTCAAATTTTTTATTTTGACAATCTATAGCCCAAACAGTTTGGTAATATTTTTCATCTTTAAAAATAATCCTTATAAACTTCCCCTCCTTATATTTTCCATTATTTTTAAGTGAGGGAAAGTGGCGGACCATTTTATGTCTTTTTTGTATAGAGAATGAAAGGTTGGAATCAGTGTCTCCTCTGGAATAGCTCTATAGTCCTCATTCTATGCTTGACAAAAGATAAGTTTTCTCTACTCTCAAAAGAAACCTCTCTGCTTAGAGAAAACTTTGTTCTATTTTTTCAGATCGTACCAGTAATAGGCCCAGCTGTCTAAATTGAATTTATCTTCATCACTGAACATAATCTTGTGCCAAAAATTGAGATCACGATAAATGTAGCAGAAAGTCAATCTTTGATCAATAGCTCTACAAGTTGATGTTGGCTTTTTCAACATTTTCCTTTCCCTTCAATACATTTTGGATAATGCTTATGCAGCTTGGAAGAATTAGTCCTCTTTTTCTATTTTCAATGGATATTGACTTGTTTTGTGAAAAATCAACAATTGTTTTCTTCTGAATCTTGATATAGATTCTTCCCCCTCCTCGCCCCCTCCCCTACTACATTCACACTCTCTAGTCTTTTCTGAATCTTTGAAGTATTCCCTAATAGTAACTTTGCTTCTTCAAATACTTTTTGCTAATTTTTCAAGAATGGCTTTCCTCTCCTAAAAATTTCAATTTTCCTTTACTCCACCTCTCTTTCAATATATAATGCAACTATGCATAAAACATAATTCACTGATTATCAAAAGTACAGCAAAATAGACAATAGAGATTATATTCTTTGGATAGCTTTTGTAGCATCTGCAGTGACTATAGATTTATATAACATAACTGTATATAAATATAATGGAATTCGTGAAATTAATTACACTAATACACGCATTCGTTCAAATATGGATTCAAAAATTTTCAATAATTTTATTACATTTTTATTATCAGTAACTCTGCAATGTAAAAAATAATCGAGTGGAAGAAAACAAAGATGAAAATGTAAATACAATTAATAGCAGATGCTGTGTGATATAAAGCATATTGCCAATGAATTATGTATTTTTTTCAACAAAGCTGAATATGTTTCAAAACATCAAGTCATCAAATGTTCAATAATTGGTTATAAAAAAAAAACAACTTGAATACTGAAGACAAATTTTAGTTTTCAAGAAATTAATTGAAAATTTTATATTTTATACAAAGCTATATGATTATTCAACTTTTTGTAACTTAAAAATACACTCTCAAAGTATAAAGCAGTGCTGAATTCAATAAATAATGAATTGCCTATTGCTTAAGCTAAATCGAACGAGTTTAAACTGAACAATGTAAGTATACTATTGTATAATATAATAAAATGCTAACTCAAAGAAGTAGTATTGCTTCAGTTCTGCTTGAATGATTAGCTGTAAGGGTGAAAAGATAACAACTAAATTCTGTTGAATTTAGGAATAAAGGTTTTGACAAGGTATACACTTGTTAAATGGGTATATATATTTATATATATATATATATGGCACTTTTCTATTGGACGTACGAAGAGAATATCCAATATAAAAAGAACCTGTCCTTTCAGTCGCAAAGCATTCGCTATGATAAAGAAGAAGACTAAGTGTTTATCGAAGAAAGAAAAATTATTCAAGAAACTAGGTCTTCGACGTTCTTGCACAGGATTTAATCAGAATAACTCTAAAGGAGGTAAGAATAATTAATTAATTTTTTAATATATAAACGAAAATTAAATGTTATTTAAAAAAAAACACGCCCACGTACTCACGTGCACATTTAAGACTCTTATTCTTTTTACTTTATTTATCTTGTATCTTAAACAGAAAGAAAGAAAACTAGCTCACAAACATCGAATTTTGCCGATTCTTTAGAAGAATTTCTACCAGGTTATAATTGGGTGGCGAATAAAATAGTTCGTATTATTTTAATTAGATACCTTAAAGTATTATATTTTAATTTATTAACTCAATATATTGACGTTATTAATTTATAGAATTCTTAAATAATATTATTTGTTGATATCGTAGTCGTTCATTATTTACTAACCATTATATTTTTTTTATTATTTAAATTGTCTTTGCTAATTCCATATGTACTTTTTATATCAATTTATAAACTATATCCTACGTGCTGTATATAATTGATCTAATATATATATATACAGTATATTGGATACAAAAATGATCCAATATCATCAACACATTTCTCATTTATTTGACCTATAGATTACCAATTTACTAATTATCTTAAGTAGGACAATGTTATATTTAAATATTTAAATAATTTAATTGTTTAACCGAAGACTAATAGAAAGAAGTTTACCTGAGAAATATTTTCTACATTACGTTTGAAACTATATAACATAAAAAGGATTTTTTTCTATACGCTGTTCAAAAATTGAATGAGTTTAATATTTTTAATAATAAAGTATTTGACAAATTCCAATACTATGAATAGAAAATTAGAGTTATTCCGTAAATAAATTCCAGTATATTAGAAATGATATATACTGTATATACTATCTATTATCTTTATGCGAATGAAATGTTTAATTAAATTGATTTCCTAGTAAAAATATAAAATTCCCATAATCTATTATTAATTTTCCTAAAATAGAATTTTTTACGAAATTTATTAACAATTCAATTGTTAAACTATTATAATTAACCTTTTATTTTTTTTCTCTATTTATTATATTTAATAAAAAATAGACTTCATAAAAAAATCAAGTAAAAAATATAACAATTATAGAATACAACTGGTTACCAATAGTCACTGATAAAAAGAATAAATATTGCTTTGCTATTTGTCCAATTTTAAGGTTTTGATCAACAGTTAGTACAACCCAAAAAAATTTAATCTCTAATTGATCTCCTCTTTGAATGCAGTGGTAATTTCTTTCTTGATTGTTAATCAAAGTTGAGAGATATCAATAACTTTTTCAGTAGTATTTTCTATAAGTGCTACTGTAGTAGTATTATTCTTATTATATATATATATATATATATATATATATATACTGTATACACTAATACAAGTATATGTAATAAGAATAACTAATTAGGTGAACTGCTACTAATTTATGCAATAGGACTAGATAAATATAGTCTATTCAATGTGATAATCATTTATGAATGATTATACAAATTGTTAATGATCAATTTTTTTAAATACTATAAAATTAATCATTTCTTCTTCATAATGGTAATATCTTTCACAAAATATTTCACTTTATTTAATAATTGAATAGCCTACAAGACAATGAATATATACATCTATGTTTGTATTTATAGAACAATTGGAAATCGTAAAAATATAGGTGGCAGTATTGCTAATTGCGTTATATTGTATAGGAAGAAAACATTTCTTTCATTATGAGTTTTATTTACACCTGTAGTGCTTGAGCTGAGACAGAGGAAGGGAGAAGCTTAGCTTTAAGAAAATTACTTTCTTATCATTATTTTTTTCAAGCTGTAAGATTTGAACTTTGACTGTATTTTTATTTCTCCTTATTTATTTCCTTAAAAGATAAAATTTAGCATTGTTGTATACATTTATACTCTTCTAATATTTCATTTTGTCTTTAGACGGGAAAGCATTCGATGCCTAGAAATTCTACACCGGATTCAACCCAACATCAGCAATGTTCATCTTCAGAATTGTTTGATCATAAAGACACTGCAAATTTATATTCTAAAGGAAAGGGAAACAATAAATTAGAAATGAAAGAATCAAATACTAAAGAAAAGAATTTAAACAATCTGGAAAATGAACACGAAACAGCAATCAATTTATCTGGAACAGCGCGAATCGAAAGTGAAGTTCATTCCACAGACGACGAAAATCAATTAAAAACTAACATTTTAGGAAAAAGAAAAAGTCCCTTTTCTCTGAATGCAGGTGAGCCCGGTTACCAAAAAGTGGAAAGAATACATTCGCCACAAACTACTGGAGATAATTACGGACCGAAAATTGATAATGTAGAAAACCAAAGTGCCTCTGTGGATATGAGTAATGATGTTATTTGTTTGAGTGATCGTGATAAAGGAGGTATGTATGATTTACTTAATTTAAAAGAAAAAAAATCAAAATAGATTACCTATTCATCTTTATTTTAACACATCAAATCTACGAAAACTTTTCAATTATGGCCTATTCTGTTTTTCTTTTTCAATAATATATATTCTATAGTGGAGTGTACAAGCAGCGTGTTAGTACATAGAACATTAATTTTTATACTTTAATATCCAATAGTATTAAGATTACTCAATAATTTCACATAGTAAGATGGGTATTATATTATTGTATAAAACAAAAAACAGAGTACTTGACCTAGTTTGTTTTCTTTTTTAGAAAGTATAATTATTATTAAATCTTGTATTGTTTTTACTGTATTAATAGTCCTGTACAGCTACGGCACAATTAGTACAGATAGGTGAAAACGTATTCATTATCTACCACGGACTTTGTCTCTTTTAAAGAATATACCAACAAAAACAACATTCTTTTCCGCCGTAATAATAGGATTATCACATTGCATCCTATCTTAAGTTTAGAAACAGTATATATTACTTATAAATGCGCTTCTGTAGGTGTTTTATAATAGATGATATTATTTTTCCCACATATAGTTTAATATAAATAATCTATTAGAAAAGAAATAGCAAAACTATTAATATTCATCTACTTCATATTATCTACTAAAAAGAAACATGTTCAATAGAAATGAATTATTCTATTATTACAATTATTATAGCAGATCTTTCTTTCCTAAGAACTACCTTCCCACCTTCAAAGTCATTACAAAGGCATTCTTTGCGTTGGCCTATATAAATAAATGACACAAAAGGTTTATACAGTATACACCATATATATATATATTTGAATCTGGTTTTTACAAATGAAAGATATATCTGTCTAAATTTCAAAAATAAAAAAAACAGCAACAAAAGGCTAAGTAAAAGAGGAATAAAGGCATACTTTTTGTTGTGTGTATATACTCTATTTAAAGGGGAAATCGTCTTTTCTTTTTCTCACAAAAAAAAAATTATTTATATTAAAAATTAACTATAGCTGCTAATTTAATTTACATAGATTACCATACAAATATAAAACTTATTCTCTTGTCTTAGTTATAGTATAAATATTTTAATCATTAATTAAACGTTATTTAATATTCATAAACTATCAAAGAATATTGTACGTGGGAGGGTATGAAAGAAAATACTAATATGAAAAATATAAAAGGCAAGAATGAACGAAAGAAAACAGGATTAAGTTGCCTTAAAAAGAAAGAAAAAGAAGAAAAGAATGAAAAAAATACTAAATTCTTCCAGCTAAGAAGTATTAAATGGCCTGATTTAGAAAATCCAGCTTAGGTTGTAAATTATTTGCGTATAGATTATCTTCTATTCAAAGGCAAACAATGCCTATTCTCTTTTAGTCAAAAATTTTATAACATTTTGTTAAGGGAACAGGTTAAGACTTATTTTTATTAGACTCAAATAGGCTTATCATATTAAACCGGAAATAATAACGTATGTTTTAAGCGAAACAATTAAATGAAAAATAATGGGAAATCTATTATATAAATTTTATAATTTCCCTGTTGACTTTCTAATACAAAAGAAATAAAAAGAAAAGTTTATTTTTATAAGAGAAATAAGTATTTAAGAAGTAATTTTTTCACCCTAGAAATAAGACTATTTTCTTTTATGTTTTCTTAACAGAATATTAAAGTTGTTTTTATCTATTCTTTGCATATTTAACCTATTTATATCGTTCTCAGGAAATCATACATAAAATTTAGTATAATAGAGTACAGTTTAGATATAGTTTTTTTTTTCTATGACAAAGAAAGACACTCCGTCAATGTCCAACTGTATGTCTCCTTCTGTGTGAGTGTGCGTATGTCTATCTGTCTGACTGACTGTCTGGCTGTCTTAGGCTAGTTAATCAATATTCAATTAATCAATTAAGCACCTAATGATCATTGTAATTTTTTAACAGTAAAAGTATTTAGTCTTGTTAATTTCTATAAAATCTCTTATTTAAACAATGAATTAATTTGATTCTTTCACGTGATGTTAATTAATATATGCACAATTATACATTCATGGACATTATAATTAATTCTGAGAAGTTCTTAACCTTTGTCATCCAATGAAAATTTAAATAGGTATTAATTATTCAAATCGTAGGATATTTAAAAGTTCTATATACTGTATTATATGGAAAATGCAGTAACGTAAAAATTGACAAGTGTCTAAATCCGACAGGTGCCGCTAACTTGGATCGACTTGATAAAGCACGAGGATCTAAAGAATTTCAACATTTCAATTCTAAATATATGAGTTTAAGACAAAGGGAAGAGGGATTAATCTTTGAAATTACTGAAAGAAAGGAGTTTGTTAAAAAAAAGAGAATGGAATTGATTGCGGCAGAGGAGAAATTAAAAGATTCTTTGGCTGTACTTAACAAGGTTGAAGCATCGAGAAGGCATATGGAAATTGAACACGAGGAAAGAATGGCAAGGCTAAAAAGTTCTGCTGCCGAAGATATTGCTAAGAAAAATAATGCAACCCCGACCCACACACAATCTTCTTCAAACAATTTTACATCTTCTCCTGCTCTTCAGAGGCTTCAATCAGGGGTTCCTATTTCGTCTTCGATTCCAACAACTGCTCAGCAACAACTAGCAGAAGCCATGACAGGCTTAGCAAATATTCAGCAAAAGTTACCTAATCAAGAGATTGTAACAAAGGAGCGGCAAGTTCAGGAAGCTGTTAAAGCCGCAGAAGGAAGACGAATGCAAAATTTTGGAGTTCCAGTTATGCAACCAATGATGCCCGACCATTTTATGCCCAACTTAAATTCATTGGGCGCTATGAGACAACAACAGTGGATGCCACCAGCGTTAGCTGCTCAACAAGTTCCAAGAAAAATGTTGAAAAATAGTATCAAAATCCCACCTTTTCACCTAACTAATCAAGTACCTGTTTCAATACCACAAGCTTCCATTCCCCCAAATTTTCGCCCTGGTCAACCTAACATCAATCAGATTTCTGCAGTTAACCCACAAACAAATCACTCATCTCTTCCACCCAATCCCCAAATGAAATCGCCTAAATCCCGTTCCGTCAAAGAAGGCGAAGAAGAAAAGAAGAAACCTGCTTGCGACAGATGCTACAAAGAAGCCAACTATTTGTGTTCTAATTGTAAAAAGATTTGGTACTGCAGTTCAACGTGTCAAGTAAGCATTTTCATTTAAGATTTAAAAAATTATTAACTTGTCCTGTATGAATACTAAAATTTCGCTTCAGTTATCTTATCTCACGTATCAGTATAAAAAAATCGAGTTTATCGCAAATTTGATATTTTATCCAAATATTAAAAACTTTCATTCTAAAGCTATATAAGTGCATTTAGAGCTTATTTTTTTTACCAAATTATCCTAATTTCAGTACTCATCTTGGGAAGCCCACAGTCGGTTTTGTTTGAAAGCCAATTGAAAAGAAAAGAGGGAGAAAATCTACAAGATCAGATATAGTAGCTCCATTGTTTGTTCTTTAAAGAATAAGAATTCGTGTTTATATTCAATTGTTAACTATTTTTTTATGTGTATTATATAATTTGAACAAATAAGTCTTACTAAAATATAAAAGGAAATGTTAATCAAACAATTGAAGACTGTTTATGCTGCAAAGAGATTTTATACATGTATAACCTATATGGAGAAAATTATTGAACAGCCTAGAAAGATTAAGAAAGCTCAACTATTGCCCAATGATACAATGATGGTGACTTGGTGGGATGGTCTACGACGAATTTATAATTTAAATGAACTAGAAAGTAATTATTCACCTTGGAATCGTATGACTTTTCAAACCAATAATGTACCGTACGTCGACTACGAGAAACTTGATCAACTCGAATCGAATATTGAGGAGTATGGGTTTTGTGCATTAAAAAACGTTCCCGAGGAAAAAGAAGGTCTATCCTATCTTCTTGGGAAAGTTCAGAGTTTCGCTGCGAATACGCTTCAAGCGCACATTTCAGAAAATTACAAAGAAACATTTAAGCTTGTTGATGGACTATGGGTAACTGATATTTTAAAGTCACGTTATCCAGATTCATTCCATATTTTATCCACGGTTGGAAAGAATATCAGAAATTTACCGATCATTCAAAAATCCTCTAATGGGTACAATATTTACTACGATAGACATGCGATCCCAACTATGTTATCTACAATCGATGAAAATATGGTTGAGGCAGTCTCAGATGCTCTAAAGAATTGGCAATGCATTCTAGAAGATAGACGAAACTGTTTACATTTCAGCCTACCGATGGGACAAATTTTATTTGTAAAAACAAATAGGATTCTCTTTGTTTAACGAAGTGGACAATGACGAATAGCAGAATCGAGAGGTGATACTTTATCATAATTAGGCAACCTTACACATCAAAAGTGAATCACTTGAAAGAAAATATCTCTAGCAGTATAAATAATTTTTTTAAAAGTTAATCTTGCGTTGATTGTAACTTTACCTGATTTTGAAGAAGAGTGTTAGAATTATAAGAAAACAGTTTCAATAGTAAAATTTATGGAGCCATTTAGCAGTTCTAGTATCTTATTAACTCTGTACGTTGTTTTTATGTTGAAAAACAAACAAACAAACGTATTTTCTCCGTTTTATTCTGCCTTTGTCTTATTTCCTTACAATTAAATATTAGATAGTAAAAATGTCTACATGTTGTATGTAATATGGATAATGTATATAGTACTTGTGAAAACTTATTAATATTATTTACGTATGTTTATACGGAGAAAGACAATAGCTATTTTATATGAATATTGAAATTTCTTCATATCTTTTTATAACAAAATAAAATAATATATTGTTTTAATTTATTGTTAGAGGTTTTTCAAGAAATATAGTAGATTGAAAATATTACAAAAATCTTCAATTTGCTGTTCTCATTCCCTTTTTAAGTCTCATGTAAATTTTAAAGGCTAAAACTTTATTTAAGAATAAATAAATGAGCAAGAGTTAATTTCATTCATTTATTTTCTCTCTGCCCCAACCCCCTCCCTTCCTTCTCTATCTCTCTCTTTCTCTTTCTATATCACCTTTTAGTTTTTGTCTTCTTTATTTCTTTTCCTTTTCTTTTCTTATCTCAAAATCCTGAATTAAACAAACGTTGACAGTTCCATTACCCTATGTACATTGATTACAGCAGAGATTCTTCATTAGGCTCACTCTCGTCAGAAGTGATGTAATATAAATTCTCATCATCTTCCGAACAGTCTATAAAGTCTTGACTTTCATCGTTTCCCTTTACTAAACAGTTTAAGCACTGAAAAGAAAGAAAATCTGTGAGAAATGTATTAAATTTTACGGCTCCTTTAATTGTTTATCACTTTCAATACAGCATTACCAAACATAGCTCAATGCATAATATTAATATTCATAACCTAAAACTTATTTGTTAGTATGATTAAGTGAAAATAATCAGACTATCAAGACTAATTTTGTAATCGTTTATTTCATTTCTTAACAACTCTTAACAACGATATCGATAATCTTCCTATACTTCATCTTCACATGTCATAATCATTTCAATATCTGAGTTTTTAAAGATACAAATATAGGTTATACTTTCTCTTATCGTTTTTGAATAATAGACAAATATCTCTTTCGGTGCTTTACCTTTTATAAAAGTAGCTTATATTAAATTCTGTTTATCCTTTTCTGTACAAAGCAGGAGATCCTCAGATGGGCAAAAGTTATTGAACTAGATCGGGAATGTTCTAATTTTGGTACTGATTAGTCTTATAAATAATACATAAGTACTGTATATGCTAGAGGCCGTTACTGTAATTGCTCAATTTACAGAATGGATGATATATTGAAAGAAATTCACAATTTCTATATATGAAATCATTTAATTTCGCTCTATTTACATTCTTAAATAAATCCTTCATTAAAATTATTGTACAGGTTATAGAAACTATTGACGTTGCATACTGTAAGGAGAATGATACTATCGTATATAATTTAAAATATACAGCTACAGTTGGGATATTTATTCATATATAAAGTTAAATACCAAGTCAGATTTAGGATGCTAAGGATTTAAGACGAAATTATCATTTAGGTAAAAAACCAGGATTAACGTTGGATTTACATTGTAATATAAACATTAATATTCAATGCATATTTCTTCAAGGTTAAATGAACAGGTAAAAAAGAAATTCTTTATTCAGATAAATTGAATTTTTTTAACCTACACGCTATTATTCATCGATTTTGTAGTTAAAGAAAGAGCCTTCACTCTAAAAGCTATTATACTCTCAAGGCCATAGATTAATATATTTTTTGAAATCTTTAGAAGTATATCAATATATTTTTACAAAAAAAAGGAAGAAATTCTATTTCTAGTTTTCTTTTCTTGACTGTCAACAACAGTATGCTATACATTGAGGTCATTATCAATTATATAATAAAGAATAGATTTAATAAGCTATCATTCTCTTAGAATACTGTTGTAATGCATAAAATAGTAATATGATAAATACATAGCTCCATTCTAGAAATAGAATAACACCTTTTGTGACAAATCACCAGTTCATATTTCTTGAATATATTAAAATCACACCAGAGATAATATATGTTCAATTCTTCTATTTAAAACAAACCATATTTTTTTAGTTGTAAGGTACTTGAGATATTGCATTTTTTTTTACTTACTTCCTCATATTTCAATCATTTTAACAGTAAAAATGATAAGTAATAGCACTTTAATCATTTATCTTTTACTAATTTTCGAATTAATATAAAATATTCTATTTATTCATTAATCTTCAAAAAAAACATGTAAATCAATTTACATGTGTTTATCCGATAAGCCTTTTTCTCGTCTTAATTAGTTTTATACTAAGTACAAGAGAAAAATCAATCAAAACAATTAGACTTGCTACAATTTAGTTATTGTTATCAGCTTGAAAAGAACATTTAAACTTTATTGATTAAACTGAGTACTATAATATAATCGTTTGTCTGCCAATGAAAATATAATAATCAACGGTCTACTCTACATTATTTCTCTCATTTGATAACACTAGCCTTCGTCTATTCTTTTAAAAGATTAGATAGCAGTATAAAATTTCTATGGTGAATTTAGAGCAATTTACCCATCACTTTGCCTTAACTCAAGAACGTAATACTAATAATAAATTAGAGAATATTTACAAATAGTAACCCAATATCTATGAAACAACTCATTTTGTGGCGTAATACGTGCAAGGGTAAAATTTTAAAGAGACTGCAATATTCCTAGTTGAAAAAGTCTACTCATTATATTGATTATCATGGGAGTACGTAATTTGAACTGCCTGTCCAAAGTAAAAGAAAGAAAGGTGAATAAGATAGAAAAGAAATAGACGGATAAAAGCGATTAGCTATTCATTTTCCTTCACTCAAAAAGTGACATGTTTTTTAAAATGTATCTATTTATTTATTAAACGAATAAAGCTTTAACAATAGAAATAAAATATAAAATATATTAAAACTATGAAATTAACTAGAAGAAAAAAAATTACTTTTCTTTTGTTTCATTAAGAAAAAAAGTAAATAAACGAAATAGAAAACAAAAACTAAATGAGCAAATTATTTTACTAATGAAACTGATAAATCTTAACAAAAAACTCCATAAGATTATAATACTGTCTAACAACAAGGGAAATTAATTCACGTTTTTCGTATTGATTGATTTTTTTCTCCACCTCTTTTTTTATTACTATTTTTTCCTTTTTCTTTTGTTAATTAATTCACCTTTTCTCTTTTTGTTTCTACATTAAAGTTTTCGAAATTTTGATTCTGTTACTGCCGTCAGCTAATCTATATATATATCAAATACATATACTGTATATATGTATATATAAACCTACTTAAGCAAGTAATCTTGTTTTTATTTTTTTTACTTGTACGAACTTACTCGAAAATAATTGCAGGCCTTGCAAGAGATAAATAGTAAAGAGAAGAAAAGGAGAACGGAAAGTAAAACTATGATAAAGGTTCTCATCCTCGTCGCTTACGTCATAACTGCATCACTGAATCTCTTCCGTTAGTTTTTTCTGAAAGAAGAAAAGACTAAAAAAATAATCTCTCTTTTTACATTAAAACTCTTAACATATATTTGAAAATTATAAATAATTGAAAGAAAAGCTAAAAGAAAAAAGTTTTTCCCGGCAAGACAAATCTACACTATCCTAAGATGCTTGAAGGGCCTGCGTTTGATCGCAAATGACACTTGATTACGGGTCCTTTTTACAGCCCAAACGAATCTTGTAGCTACACTTTAAGGCCTAGTTAGCTTACAGTCAAGGTGAAGTGAAATGTAATCGATTATCGCGCTTATGAAATATGGAATATTTGTATAAAAAATGATCTCTCTTGCAAGTAGATGGTAAATAAAGGGAAAAAAATATCCTTATAAACCTTTTCAAATTGAAATTAAATTATAAAAGCACATAAAAATTGCTTAATAGAGCGAAAAGGGCAAAAATGGAAAATAAACAAACGAAAAAGGAAATTTTCAAGCATCTATGATGTTTTCTTAATCTAATAAAAAAACTAAATTATTACATCATTTATAAAATATAGATATATCTATATATATAGTATTTATATGTTTATATATATACATTACATAAATGCATACTTACACTTTGTTATGGCTGCATATTCTTATTCATTTTTGCCAGGAGCAATAGACGAATCTGCTCTGTAAAGACACAAGTCTGAAATTTCCCTCGATAGTTTTTACAACGCCACCTACGCTTGTGATTGTTTGCTTTTGTTTGTAAATCGCTTAAGTGTTGATAAATAAAGAAATTTTAGGGAAATAATTATAAAATTGAGCTTAGAACCCCATAAAAAACTTTATGCATCATTCTAAAAAATACGCAATCCGCTACTACTCTATTATCTGTCGTATAGCGAGCGCCAAGAGACGCTTATAATTGAATGACCCTCCTTGGAAATAAACTTGCTATATTTATAGACTTTTGATGATCCTTTGATATTTGAAGCAATTTTTATATTAATAATTAAAAAGGATTCTCGTATTAACCAAACCTTGTCTCGTTTTGAATAATTAAACCATATGTTTATCTATTGAATTGATTATTAATTAAAAGCGATACATTTATCTCTTTTTATTGTTTTCCTTTCTTATTTAGAGTAATTAATAGAAGGAAAAGTTGTAAATCTGTTTTTTATTAAATCTAAATTTAAAATAGTAATGATAAAATGGAAAAGACTAGAAAGAGAGTGAGAAGAAAAGAGAAAAAAAGAAATTAGATTGTGACGTATATACGAAAATCACTGCTGATTACTAAGCCTAATTAAAGGGACAGTTTCTACACTTTGGATTATATACAATTCAGATTATAAAAATTCGAAATTGTGCTCTCTTTTCAATGTAAAATAGAAATAGTCTAGTATTATAATTTACTGGAAAAAAAAACATACAGTATGAGAAGAAATGTAAAATTATAATTATTGTAATTATCTCTCTCTTTTATATCTTCTTTATAATTTTTTTGTCCAAATCAAAAGGAAAAGAAAGTTAAAGCATCTATTCAAAGCTCTCTTCCTAAACTCTGGTAATTATTTCTCATAATATTATTCATCTTGAAGATATTATATTTATATTAGAATATTAAGATAATATAGAAGATAAATCTTAAATTGTAAAATATGGAAGATAACTCTTAATTTTTAAGATATTAGTGTATTTAAATATGAAAAAAATTATCATTACTTTAAAGAGATAAGAATTATAATTTTCTTCATTTAGAAAAATCATTCAAGTCTAATATTCATATTAAAATATTATATATATATATATATATATATACAGTATAAGTAATTTGTTTTTCTTTAACAATTAAATAGAGAAACAGAAAATGCTGGATAAATTTCCAAGTATAAAAATAGCACAATGTCCTTTAATTGTTCAAATTTTTGTTTCTTCCTTTTTTCTTCCTTTTTCTTTAAATAAATTAATGTTTATAATGACGTACATAAAATGCATATATTAATATCTCTTTCTTTCAAATGAATATAGAAGATAAGGAGAAAGAGAATTTGACGGGAAATAGATATACTATATATAATACATGTATTATTTTTTCACTGCTTAGTAGAAGCAGAACAAGAAGACGGCTGTGTTGTTGACATAATTCCGGAAGATGAATATGTGTTATTTGTGGCTGTGGAAGGAGCCTTCATACTAGGTTGATGAGACAATAAAGAATTGTTTCGATTATAAATAGCCTTCTTCTTCTCTTTGCCCCTTTTACTGTCAAAGTAGTTAAATTATTATTGCTTTCTCTTTTAACTATAAAGTATCATTAAAACTGTCAAATATAAATTACCATATAAAATACAGCGTAGCAAATACTGATGTCACTACAAAAAGACCAATCCCAATGACCATAAACATCCAAACGTTTACTGGTGAATCTGTTAATAAGAGTAACTTGACAGTTAAATTGTTCATTTATTTATTTCCTGTGTACAAACTTTCTTCTGATTCCGTATCTATGGCATTCTTGCTAAAATTGGAACTTGGCGGACTACAATTAGCAATAGTTCTGTGAAGACTATACTGGATAAAATATCCCGGCATACAGGCACATTCATTCGTATCTTTGCAATAAGAATGTTTTACAGTGCAAGGGGGGTTGCACTCCTTTATACCAGGAGGTCGAGATGCGAACGAACAGCCATCTTTGAAACAAAAGAACATTAAATTATTTATTATTAGCTCAATTAATATATGAAATTTCTTGGTCATGAGTTTAACGATATTATCTATAATAAAATTTCATATATTATATATTTATATGGCAATAACATTACTTCAAAATTTACTTACTGACTACATTATCCCCATGATTAGTCTGGCACCAAACTTTTCTTGTATCATTCCTCAACCACGGTGAAGTTCTCCATTTAAATAGCGTACACGTTTGTGCGATGCATTTTCTGCTCTGAACTCTTGAAGTAGAACAAGGCCTTCCATCTTTCGAAGCGCTTTTTAATACTATTCGACTTCTTGTCTGTACCCCGGCTGTTGACGAAAACAAAAAAGAAAATAATATACTCTCTTTCCTTTTTGAAATAATATCTTGATGATTTTTCCTTACCAAGATCTTCGTGGGAACATTTTCTGTAGCAGAATCCCCATGATGACCACTCCGAGAGTACACAATCCGTAGGGCATGGCTTATAACACTCTCTGTGTTCCTTTTTAATTTTCAATCATGTCTTATAGTTCTTTTATGAAAAAAATAAGCGTTCCTAATAAACGCTTTTACTATTACTTACTTGTCCCAATCGGAGAAGATTAGGTTTTTTAGGGCAAAAGGCATCGTGTAGAAGCTTTCCATCAGTACTCTCACATCTTAAATAACGACTTTGCATACCAGAACCACAAGAATCAACCTTTTATCCAAAATTGAATTATTAAGGATAGAAAAATCAAGATATAAAAATAGCTTATAACTGAAATTAGTCACTAACATCATTTTTACATGAAGTCCAGCTAGACCAAGCCCATCTATGACATTCTGTAAAAGCACATGGCTTTTGCTGAACAAGAGGTGTTGGACAAGCTCTTCCTAAGTGCTTAGCTTCAAATAGAACTCTTCTTTTTCTAAATTTTTGAGCTATTAGACAAAAAAATCTCATTTTAGGTCATTGAAATATAATATTCTAATATATCTATCTATATATGATATAACTATATATATAATTAGTTAAACAACAATTACCATATCCACAGGTTTTGGAACAATCAGACCATTCGGACCATTCAGAAACAACGCAATCTAATGGGCACGGAACGTGGCAAGATTGCATAGCTTCTCCTTTTAAGTTTATAGCACCGTACTTTAAACGAAAGCGAGAAACACGTTAAAGGTTTTATAAATAGGATGATAGCATTTACTAAAAATAACATACTTTAATACATTGAGAATAAGGCACTGATTTCTCTGTTCCTGTTTTGACACATTCTTTAACTCTAATTTTTTTTCCAATTCCACATTGATGCTTTCCCAAAATGCAAGAACTAAATTCTGACCATTTCCATTTGTAAACGCCACAATTGCTAACTTCACAAGGTTCAGTATTTATTCTTTCGCCACAATCACCAAATTTTCCGTGTCTTAATATTGATCTGTGCCTTGTTCTCATTTTTCTGGATGAACAAGGCTGGTAGAATTTTTCCAATTAGTACTAAATATATCTCTATATTTTATTATTCAACTCACCGGTAAGCATATAGTCCATTCTGACCACAAACTAAGTACACATTCTTCTGGGCAAGCTAAAGTGCATTGCTCTCTGTGTATTGGTACTTCTTCCGGGTCACATTTCGAAGCATCTACTTCTGTTCCATTTACACTGTATATGCATTTAATCTTCCTCGTTTTTGTTCCTTTATTGAATCTACCACATGAATTGCCAACATTTTGGCATTTACTCCAGGGTTCTGGTACCCAATTATACACACATTCGGTATAACAAGGCTTTGTTTGATATTCCTTTTTTTGGGAGGTGGGAAATATTAATTAAGTATTAAATTATTAATATAACAAACCCTAGTCTGATTTTTGGGAATTGGACAGGGTCTTCCGCCCCCAAAATCCTCACTGTCTAAATAACGATATCTTCTTTGATGAGATATACCGCATTTATCGTTCCGGCAGCTGGACCAAGCCGACCATTCCGACATTATGCAATCGCTAGGACAGTTAATGAAGCACATTTCATCCTCCAAGCCTTTTTAGATTTAATAAAGATTGTCAATTTATATTATGTAGTCAGTTATGGTCTTATATAACAATCCTTTTACTCAAAATTCATTTAATTATTATCTAATGTCCTCTATATAAAGTATCATATACCTAAAATGTATTTTATTCAACTAGATGGAGCCACCTAATGTTAATTTTAAGTACTTTTTATAACGTGCCACTTAACATACCAGTTTTACTGCACATTATAGACGATGCAGATAATTGGCGAACGTTGTCAATACACTTCAAAGTTCTACTTCTCCTTCCGGAATGACCAACAATACACGATGTTTGTTTAAAGAGCGTAAAATATTCTTTTTTATGTAGTTCGTACGGATCTTCTGAAGATGGTTCGCTGTTTTAAGAAGAGATATAAATACAATTTTTAAAGACAATTTCTGATCACTTACACAAAGTCACCGAAATCACTACTTTCGCCTTTCGGTTTCTTTGACCATTCTTTTATGCAATTCGACCATAAACCGTGACCTTCAGTGCTAAATGGCATACATGAACAAGTCTTTGTTTCTTTTAATGCGTAAATTTTCTTGCATTTATCATTTCCGGCTGTAAAATCAAGAAATTTTCGATTACTTTCATTCATTCTAAAATTAGTAGCTAGTTAATAAACTGTAATAAATACATTCAAGTTGTCTTCTTCTAACTTTATGGCCACCGCATCTATGAGTGCAGCTACTCCACGTAGACCAACTGGAAATCCTACGAAAATAATTCAATATATCATTAAAGACAAATTCGATTAGGTTTGAAGTAGTGATACTAACTTGCAATGGTGATAACAATGTATAAAACAAGATTCCGTTCTACTTGGAGCTGGCCCTAATTCCTTCTTACAAACTGCATCACTTCTTAATCCTCCAGATCTGCTCTTGCATTCTACTTCTATGAATGGCGTGTATAGTACTATTAATATAAGCTTTTTCATTTATTACAAGGTTTTACTTACTCCTGGTCCTTAATCCTAATCCACATTTGACGTGTCCATGCGGAAAAAGACATTTGGAAAAATCGCTAGTTACCCAACGATAATCCTCGCAATTTGGTACATTCCTACAAACTTGTGTCTCATTCATTACCTTTGAGCATCTTTTACCGCCCAAAGTAGGTGGTTGGAGAACTATTTTAAATCTGTACTGCAGAGCCAATCGTCCTATAAATAAAACAAATTGCGATCACGAAATGAGGTACTTGAAAATGTTTACTGTCTCTACTTGATCTGCAAGTCAAACTGCATTTTGTCCACATTGTGAATTTTGACACTAGGCAGTCTTTAGGGCAGGGAATAGTACAATTCTGCTGCAAGACTGGCCTCAATTCTTGGACACATAACCTATAGAAAAAATAAAACGACGATATTTAAAAGTAATTGTAAATATTTAGTACAAAATATATGAAATAGAGAATGACAGTAACAGTCAACGATTAAGTAATACTGTCATCTAACTGGCTCATTTTTTTTTTAAAAATGTTATAATAAGGCCAATCAGTAACTCACTTAAAGTCACTTAAATGCTAAACATTTCGTTAAAATCTAACCTGGCAGCCCCCTTTTCGGTTAACTTCTCATTTAAATCATTTTCACAATAAGCATTTCTAGTTTGATAACCTTCTCCGCACAACCTGGTCTTATCGAGAGGTATACACTTTTTCCACTGATTAACCCTCCATCTATAAGTTCTACATTTACTTTCGCATTCTTTCTTTTCTTGGAGTAAGTGTGACGGACATTTTTTCCCATTCGCTTTTTTATTGATAAAATATAATATTTCATTAATAGCCTATAAAAATCTTCATAAATTATTAGCTAACCACTAGAAAAGGATAGTATTTCTCTTGTTCTTTGTCTGAGTGTAGGTCTATAAGAATTGGAACAACTATCGTCGCATTTAGACCATTCGGACCAATTTGAAAAAACACAGTCATTATTGCAAGGTACTTGGCAAGTAACCGTTGTTGGAGGTGGACTTAATTGGCATCGATCTCTTGAAATCGCAATAAGCTGTGGATAATAAGGAGTAATCGTAAATAAGAATTAAAAAATTGTGAATGGAAGGGAAGTTGAAACTATAAATTTAGAATTTGTAATATTAATCCAAAAAGTGGAGTATAAAATTGCCTCTTACCCCCATCGAGTCTACGCATTGTATAGTTCTATTTCTATAACCAAAGCCACACCTTTCTCCATGCTCATTGCGATCACTAGCTTTACATTCGTCCTCGAACAAAACTTTCCAACTATAGCACCGAGTGTCCTTACAAGGCCTAGTTTCTATTCTGTGCGGACAATTAATGCCCTCCCTTATGACGTTTCTAACCCTTTTCTGATACCCTGTATGAAAGAATTAGATTAAATTGACAATCAATATAGTATACTTTCTCTTAATTTTATTAATAGACGTTTTTATTTCAATATCAAATGTAATTAGATTAAATTAGGAGTCAAGACGGTTATTTTTTTTAAGGTTACCTTTAATTAAATTGCATTTTATTTATACACAGATGGCGATAGTGTGCAAATATTTAATGTAGTAGGTCAATTGAAAAAAAGGAATTCTAATGTGAAATAAGGTTAACTTACTTGAATGTTGTCGGTGGCGAAGTTTTATTCCACAACTGCCCCTGCACGGTCCCCAAGTGGACCAAGATGATAGTATACAATCATCTATGCACTCTACTTTGCATAATTTGACATGAACTGGTTCAATACTTTTGCAAGATTTCTTCAGTACAGGATGCTCGTCAGAAGCTCGAACGCATAAGATAGAACGAGTTTGTAGACCATTGCCGCAGCGATCAGTTGGTAGTATTAACTGACATTTAGACCAAGCACCGGATATCCATTTATACCTGAAACGTTACATTATTTATCACTTCATTCTACAAGATTAAAATATCCGGAACTTACTTTCCACATCCATCTGTTATATCTTCATCCGTAATTAAACGTTTTTGCTCTAATTTTCCACACTTTTTCTTACCGCTTCCCATCTCAAGTATTGACCTTTTCCTAAAAAAGTGATCGCGTGTTTCGGCAATAAACCAACTCGACCAAGACGATAAATGGCAATCGTTATCTAAGTGGCAGTATTTTGATGATCTTATTTCCCTATGATTTGAACAGTGGCTGAAGAATAAAACATACAATATTAATGTATTAATATAACATTATATAAGCGTATACGTGTAAGTATCATATATCATTTCGCATAAGCCATGTAAGAGATAATTCAACGTTTAATGCTAAAGTATCAAATATAATGAATAAAGGATATTTAAATATATTTTCGAAGTAATCCTATAAACTATTAAAAAATCATTTTTATCTCCAATAAAGTCGACATTATCTGTTCAACTAATCTAGTATTCATTTCAGTAAAATAAAGACTTATTTTCAGTATCAAAAAGGAAATAGGAATAATATGAATAATTAGTTAGCTAGTATTGTTAGTTTAAGCGTCTATATCGTCGCAAGTCAACAAATTCCAACTGTTTTGCTAGACAAGCTCTCTTCATATATAACATATATTGATTAGCGATTATAATGACCAGGATATAAAAAAAAAGTATTCGAGGAATCTATTTCATATACCAGTCTGTACTCGCAAAAAATAAACACCCACGCTAATCTCTTTTGAAAAAATCCATCCTCTTTCACTCCCTTCTCTTCTCTTTCGTATATTTTTGTCTCTCTATCCCTTTTTTTATTATTATTATTATGTAATTTCTTTTCTTTTCCTTTAATCAATTATTTTCACTGTTCGTTTCTTTACAAATAATTTAGTAAAAAAAAAAAGCTCCTGTTACATTCATGAATATGTCATCCCTTTTTTTAATGTTTTTTTTTTGTCCTATCTTTGCTATTCTTACTTTATTTAGTACCTTACACAACAATAACTAGAATATTCAAAGTCATAGACTCCTATCTTTAACAAAAAATTTATTCCTCCCACCTATTTCCACCCACTCCTCCCTCTTTTCTTTTTACTGTTAAAAAAAAGAAAAACAGAAAAAAATTTCTTTTTTTTTTAATTCAATTGTAGCAATTTTCTTTCTTTTCAAATGCGATCGCAAGCATGTTTTATACATGTTTATAGGCTTAAACTTTAGAAAAAAACTATCCAATTTGGTGAGGATTTAATTTAAAGGGTATATTAATATTTTATAATGTAAGATGTTTGCACTAAATAAAGATTGAATGAATGGCTTTTTATAAAAATTTTATAATAAATTGATAAAATGAGTGGGAGGAGAGTAAAAACCATAGTATACATTAATAAGAAAAAAAGATCTTTAATAAGTAAAAAAACCCTTTTCCAAATATGAGTATTGCATAAAAACAAATCTTTGTAAGGAACGATCGATTATTGATTAAGAAATATTGGTATTTGAAATCAATATAATTCCTAGAATACTAATGAAAATTACAACTCTTGCTATGTTCGTTCTTCCTACTTTTTTATCTTAAACTCTAAATAATTTAGCTACTTTAAATAAAAAAAAAATGTTGGTTTGACCAGACCAATCGATTTATCTGAACTTTTTACATTTGATAAATTGAAGCTATATGGATTTTTTTACCAGTCCAACAGTACGAGAATTTAATTAACTTTAATTGAATCAAATTAAACATCAAATGGGTTCTTTAGTTAAACCAATTTGATTTGAAAACCATATGAAAACCATTTAAAACCACTAGATCTCTCTCAAATTTAATTGCTTACGAAATAACTAAAAATTCATAATTCTTCAAGATATTTGCCAAAAAATTGAAGTAAGCATATAATTGATTTAATTATCCCTCTTTTGGAGATAAATTCTATCAGTCTCTCAATACATCAAAGGACATCCAATCTCCAAAGGTTTAAATAGAAATATGAAATATGTTAGAAAAAATGTCCGAAAACTGGCACTGCATCTGAAAATTTAAACCCGAACCATCATCGAAGGGCGTAAAGTATAGGTTTCAATATAATTTAAGGCAGGGAATAACCTTCTGCTAAAGCTTATAACCGCCTCTAATTTTTATACTCGAATGTATTCTTATTAGCACTACTAATCTACGTATATAAAAATTTCGATAAAGTTTTTTTAGTACTTTTTTAAATATATTTCGAGAATAAGTCTTTGTTTCATTTTTTTTGTAATATTCCTTTAATTTAGATTCTAGCTTCCTTTAATAATAAACTAAAAATATATATTGAAAAGATGAGCTCTATTTTTAGCTGTGCACTCGATAACGACAAAAAAAGCACGTGACCACTTTTTTTTTCTCTTTAAGGTGTTGTATCTATATTTCAGAACATTAGTCTCACCTACGAAACTTTCCTAGTGCCTAGTAAAAAGACAAGTAATAGACTATCGGATTTCTTATTCTTTCATATTTCTACTTATCTCTATGTCGCTGTATCTATACTCCTTTGTCTTTGTCTATACTCTACTCCTACCCCATTTCTCTGTCACTCATTCTTTTGCCTTTCTCTCTCTACTCTCTTTTATCAGCTTTCTTTTTCCGCTATTGTTCATTCCCTCTCTTTCCTTTGTTTATCACTTATATATACTTCTTTGCTTAACAAAAGAAAAAAATGAGTTGACAGATGCAGAGAAAATTATATTTTTTATACTCTTTTGCGAGTTTGATCAACGCCGATCATACCCTTGACCAATTGACCATTAGCGTGTTTCGAGTATACTCGAGACTATTCGAATTCATTGAAGCTTAGAAATCTTTCGGTCATCGGTCTAAGAGCGTTCCTATTATGCTATTGATGTACAAATTGAATTCGTTGATATATATGGCGCCCGTGGCGTTTCCGTTAGCGTGTAATATTGCTTTTAAGCTCATTGTTCAAACACAATTCATTATTGACTGCTAATTGAATACGACATGCAATCAACTCATCAATCTCAAACTTACCCAATATCGACCTTCGAACCGGTATAATCAATACATTCATAACTTCTCGTCTGCTGACCAAAATTCTTATTGCCGATTTGCTTACATTCACTCCACTCTCCGTATCGATACTTGTAGTTCATCATTGTAACTGATTTTGAATAGTTAAAACATCTTTTCGTTTCCTCCAGTGTTGGACAATCTTTACCTCCAAACTTTGGTTCGACCAAGACTACTCTCCATCTCGTTATATTTTTAAGTAAACTTGTATCATAGACATCACACTTAGACCAATTACCAAACTCTGATACTACGCAATCAGTGGGACATTCATTTCTACAAAGTCTCGTAAGTTTAGGTTTCTTGTAAAATTTCGTACATATTTCTTCAGGTACATGAGATTTTTGGCACTTTAACCTGCATTGAGCAGTTCTGGTTTGACGAAAACTTTTACACTCTGTCGAACGACAATCAGACCACTCGGATGTTTGCCAATAAAGAAGGGGTTCCAACTCTGAGCATATTTTAAAGCAGGACTTTTGAGAAACGGGTTGAAGTTTTTTATTGCAATTTTGGTTATTACACCAGACTTTTCTTGTGCGTATCCCTCCCGAACCACATCTCACACCCTTGCAATCGGACCAGGGACCTGTCGAGTATACGTATGTTAATTAATTGGCCTGTCGGTTGTAATTTAACGCCTACTCTACAAGTCACATTAAATCTAGTCATATCGTATGGGGTAAATTGCTGACTTTTTACGGACTGTCTAAGTTAATTTAGCCGTTGAATTCGACTGCCTTTGACATATTATAAGGAGTAAAGGAAGGGGCTAAGTATCAATTTTTACACTAAAGTCAAAAAGGGGCAAATACATAGTATTTTACTTAGTGGCGAAACTTTTCAGCAATTCTATTTAGGAGAATTTTAAGTCAACACTTGCTTTTTTTTCAAACTTAAATCATTAAAATTAGGAAGAAAACCTAATTTAAACGATATAAATGAAGAATTATTACACTAGTATCTGATTCTTGAAAGTGAAAAAAAAGATCTTTAAATATTCATAATATACTATACACTATATATTAAAACACTTGTTTTAAATGAAAATCGATTTTCGACAAATATGATTGACTGTTGATCGAGTTCACTTGCAGTAATCTATAATTCTTTTTTTTTATTTCAATTTTTTTTTATTATTCTTTATTATACTTTTTTTCCAATTATGACAAGCAGACGCTTTTACATTCGAATAAGCGGATTCCTTTCAATTAAAGAAAAGAACTTTATCGATAGGTGGCGTGTAAATACCCGAAAAGAGTAACATCTAAACACATCCTTAATTAGGAGGACGGTAGAAACAAATTTGCAACTAATTTGCACATCAATTAAGTGGAACACGCGAACTAGAGCAAAGTCTTGGTCAGTAGCATCATCATTTAGACTGATAATCCTTTATATCATTTATTAATATAATTAATTTAAGACAAAAAATTTTCCCTATTAAAATGATATTATATTATATAGTTAGAAAGATAAGTTTGACAAGACGGGAAAGAATTGCACTGCCGCTTTTCCCCTTGCTATCTTACTTTTGATTTCTCACGAGAAGAGCTTATGGAAAAAGGATTTTTGTCCAAATGCTTTTTGCGGTTGACAATAGCCTTTGCTGTGCGGAATTGGCCTCAAATATTCGCCATCAACCACTGAATTAGGAAATTTTCCGGAGAGTGAAAATTTTTTTTGCAGGTGGCTAATACAGTACACATATACCGATTTATCGATCCGTCTTACAAGTTGCGGATCGATTGGAGAAAAATTTCCAGCGGGTGACAAAACAATTGCAAGTGCGAACAGAGAGTGGGGAACCGATTGGATAGAGAAAGAATGACCATGGGGAGGGAATGTTGTAATATTAGACCAAACACCTGAAGCAATTTAATATCTGTGTTTTGCGCGTATTAGGTACTTAAAGTGGACAGAACGGACGGAAGGGGAACGAAAGAGATGAGATTAATGGGTAAGGAAACGACGTGAGAAAAAAAAAGCAGCTTGGTTTTAATAGAGTTGTAAGATTTCTAATGGAGGGCAAACAATGATGGTAGAAACATCTCACTCGTCGGGACTCATCAATATAGCTATACACGGTTGATATCAATGCGTGAATAGGGAGACAATTAAATTGACTCGAATAGAGTGAAATTGTCACCATTCTTAAAAACTACTTAAAAGAAAAATTAAGCAAAGAAATGAAAGGGTTGATAAGACACAATCCAGATGTCAGAATCCGTCAGTGTAAATATACTAAAGATATTAGTTAGAGAAAATAAACGAAAATTAAATTAGACAGAAAATGTTGCAGTAGCATTTTTGCAGTCCTGCTTGAGGCTAGAAATCAACACTGAAAAAGTCTGTAATACGATTTAACGGTTCGTCGGACTATATACAAATAGATTAACCTAGTAAAAAATGTCCTCGCTTTCAATCAGGACACTATGAATTCGTGGGGGAACTGACAAACTGGTCACTTCAATCTATTTATAAAGTGGCGCCACGATTATAATGGTGGCAGAAGGCGACGCTTCGCGCATAAAACAGTCATTTTTTATACTTGATTAATACAAGTGCTACAAATAGAACCAATTTTTACATGGACAAACTGTCTCATCTAAAGCGACAACATATTTATCATTTATCTTTTGGTCTTGTACAAATTAATTCCTAATTAACTTATTAGTAATTCTGATACGTACAAAATAGGTAATCAGAGATATTTTAGATGGTTTTATCCTTTTAACTTGTTTATTTTTCCCTCTTACCCAATTTCCAAGTCGTTTTTTTACTTGATTAATACGAGCAGTGAGATAAACATGACTGTACTGCAAAATAGACCCATAGAGATGTCCCTTACGCTTATTTAGTTATAGACGAGAATATAGAACATTTTAATATAAAAAATATATAGTTATATATCAATATATACTTTATGTATCAGAGATATATAGATGCAACTACATAGAAGAGCTTAAAGACATCTATTGTATAGCGTATACGCAATTTCTTCTGTTGCAGTTTACATCTATATCAGTATATTCAGTTTAAATGTCTTTTGTAAGACTAAAATTAATTAGTTGTTCGTTCAGTTGATTGATACACTATATGAGATATCCAATAGGTCCGAGTTTAATACGACTTAAGCCTATTTAAATCATCAAATTAGTTACGTATCCTCTTATATTTAAATATATATATATATATATATAAGTCTGCCTTTTAGTACTGCTAAAATAGAATACTTATATCATTATTATTGTAATTTTCACTCAACTAAGAAAATATAACTAATATTTTCATAATTGATTATTTGAAGGGCTAGACAGTATCTTTTTTCCTGTATTCTTCTTATCCTTCTATTCCTAGCCGCAATGTAATTTAAGTATTCTTTTCAGTAAAGAATTACCCCGGTTTATCTGTACGTTTTTTATATAAAAATAACCAGTTGTATATACAAGTAATATCCTATCATTCCACAACACGCACCTGGGGTCATAAAAAGCTAAACAGCTAATCATTCCTTAGATTTTATAGACACGTAATTTTGTTTAATAATATCATTCTTTTACACTCTGATTAATAGTTGTCTTAAGTAACGTTCTCTATCCACCATCGTTTGTGTCATAAAAATATAAAATATTCAATTTTATGGATAATTTCGCGCAGGTTATATTGTAACCTTCCTCGATAACTTCAAACTCTTTTTGAATAAACCATACCAATCGTATAGTCTGGAAAACTTATTATTAATTTTGTGGAGAACTAGAAATAGGTTGCAAAATTATTATTATCGTTATGCATTCCTCTTCCTCTTTTTTTTTGTTTACAAGAACATTTCGTCTACAAATCCATCAGTCAATAAAACGTGAATGTTTGATTAGCTATATATTCGACCAGTAAACAACGAACGTGCAGTATATAGCCGATTAATGGAATAGAGATTAACGGTAATTCTACACTGTCTAACATACAGCAAAAGGAAAAAACGCCTATGTAAATAAGCAAGAAGAAGGAAACGTCTACGTTAGTTTCTTTCTGTCAATTATAGTTTACAGTGCATATTTTCGTTATTTATTTATCTTGTTCTACAAAGTTTGTTTGATTTGTTTTTAAAGAAAAAAACACTATATTCAGTTATTCAGTCAAGAGAGGAAAAAGTATTCAAAACCAATTGTGAATTATCCTCTCAAATAGAAAAGATTTATAATTTATTCCAAGTTTTTGATTACAATTAAACAATTTTTCAACAAGCCTTTCATGAATATATAATAAAAAGCATAAAAAACGTAATCTTTAGAGCCTGGAATTTGCAAACATTTACTATATCATGTAAAATGTATGTCTATTTGACGTAACTTGGTTTTATATTATTTTTTATTCATTATAAAAACTATAACAATGGTTAATACACGTTCGTGAATATATTTGATTAATTAGTTTCCCTGAAATATTCTTTTCTTACATGTTTTTTTATTCTATTATCAAGATTTATTCAAAAATTTGTTTGAATAATTAAAAAAACTGTAGTTTTCTTTCTTCTTCTATCTTCTGTTCATTTTACATGCATGTATGTATTATATACTGTATATATAAGGAATAACGCAATTTATATTAATATTATCTTAAAAGATTAATAATTATCTACTAAAAATTTATATTACTTATGTAAATATTATAAAAAAGGAACTAATTGGTATTTTCTACTAGAACCTTTCTACGTAATATACTTTATTCGTTCTTAAGTATAAATAGATTAAGTAGCAAAGTAAATAGATGTAGCAATAACAAGAAGAAAGATAGGAAAAAAGTAAAAATAAAAGATGTAAAAGAAGAAATAAAAGATTAAGAAAGAAATTGATATTTAGATATAAATATATATGTTTTTATACTATCTTGCTAAGTCATGTTGTTTTATTTCTTTGATTGAATAAAATCAATTTAATTACAAACACTTATTTTTTCTTGTTAAAAACTTCCGTGTCAAGGTTAATTTCTTATTCTAAGGGAGGGAAAAGAGAGGAAAGAGAGAAGATAGCGTGATTTGTATCCTGCTCTCATCGTCATCCTTTTCTCTCAGTTTGCATCCTCCTTTTTTAAATAATTACAGTGAAGATAATTATGATAATTGGTATTATAATTAAATAATATAGAGAAACGTGGTTTTTTCTCTTTACTTGCCTTTAAATTATATATATATATATTGGTTAAACAAACAGAGATGTATATACTTAGAAGTTGAAGGTATAGTACTTTTACTTTGCTAAACTACTATAAATTGCAAAGCTACTATAGCGGATTTCAACATGATTTTTTTACTTATAGTAATGCTTTACATCCATTATGAACAATTAAATATTCATATAATTAAATATTCATACAACTTACATGTTTGATTGAGTCATACAGGGAATGTAGAAGGATAATATCCCTTTTTTTGACAGACAAGAATAGTTATCAATTATGCTTTTATATATATAGACGATACATTACTGTCATATGCCTTATTTAACACATATTTTTTATGGTAGTTACTCTTAATAATATCATAATAATTAGTTAACAATGTAAACAAATTGCTTAATAGTCATCTTTCAATATCAAAGTTACATAATACTTTTAGGATTTCGCTATAATTCCTCTTCTTTAAATGAAGCAACCCTACGTTAAATTGACTAACTTTACAGGCCTATTAACAGCAGTAACCGGCAGAGATGTCTAGCCGACCCTTTGAAGAAGGTCGATATTATGATATATGCATTGCATATATAGAGTTATCTATTTATAAAGCAAGTACTAAATATCGCTATATATATACATCTTTCAAAAAAAAGTAACCTCTTTGTATATATATCAAAACGCATGCATCGTTTGATTATAAATGTTGTAATTGGGCTTTATACGTTATGTTCCACAATCAGAAGGACCCTGATTATTTCCTTAACTAGTTATAAGATATATTAGCACGTGCGCAAAACGTAAGATCACAGGATCGAACGTGACTTACAAGGATCGTTAACGTCACGCACTGGTACAAAAATGCAAGAGAAATCAGAATAGAGAATAAAGATGGGTTAACAGTGGGGGGGAGGGGGCGAGGGAAAATAGAGAAAAAAGGCGTTCAAGGAATAGACATCGACAAGGGGAAACCGTCTACGGTCAATGGACGTCCAGATGATCGATTAAGTAGTTTTATTGTAGGGAGTTTTGGGCGTTAGTAGTTTAAAGAAAAAACGAAAAAGGTGACAAGCAAAAAGGCACTTTAACGCCAGTAAATTGACGCACCTTATGTTATTGACAAACTGCAAATTTTCCCTAACGTAAAAACGGACAAAATTTACTTACCAACTTGCCAGGAGTTGGCCAATGGCACGAAAAGGATTATGCAAAATTTAATGGCGTCCATTACGTAATCGACTCATCGATTGCGTCACATAGATCCTCATCCTTCAGGATTTTCATGTAAGTCACGCTCGTTTTCGCCACAATCCCTTCTCTTTAGTTTTTTTTGATGGTATAATTACTGCTCAATATACTAACGAGTTTTCCTGTATATTTTCTTTAATATCCGATTCTGTTTAAAAAAAACTCGAATGAAACAAAATATAGAAGAAGTTTATTATATTTATTAGACAAGTTTATAGGTTGGTCAATGGTTATAAGTGGCATTTGAATCAGAAGAACTTCCATTATGGGCTAGTATGGAAGTAAAAGCTTTTTTTTACTAGGCGTTTTATATCACGGATACCCAAGGGGAGAAAGGACTTATAACCCTCATTAAACTAGATTTCACCCAATAGTAATTAGCTAGTGCAATTGTTGAAAATGTAAAGACAAAGAGGAAATATAGAATTAAAAATTTGACTTTACTGTCTTTTTTTTCTAAATATCAGTTTCGTATCTCTTTTACCTATTTTTCGGACTTTTTAAGACCTTTTCAATTTCGCATGGTAATTCTTTCTTTTCTATTCCATATGAATATATTTTTGCCCCCAGATGATATTCGATTGACGTTGCTCAAGGTTATTATTAATTCTTTGAAGATTCGAAAGAATTAGCTGTATGTTTCCTATATCTTTTGTTTTAAGATCCATAGCAATTAGACATATTAAACATAAAAGAAATACTATTATGGATTATTCAAGTTCCTATTTTTTTTCATTGCACATTCAATTATTTTTTATAACGTATTGGATATGTAAATGTGTCGGGAAAGAGAAAATTGTGACTGTAGTAAACTATAATTATCGAAAAGATATCGTATACATTGAAGACGGTAATTATTGAAGAATTTGACCTTTTGGAGTAGGCCATAAACTATGATTATGCACAATAAGCATGCAACGATTTTGTCCTTTAGAGGCTCCAGCAGAGTATTAGTGAGTATTAGGAGTTTGTCTTGATTGGATTGAACGAAATGTGGTTAAGTTACCTACTGGATTTGCACATATTGAAAAAATATCATTCATTTTCTTCTAAGAAATCATAGTATAGAAAAAGAATAAGAATATGAAATCTTATATAACAATATAATTTACTGAATTGATAAATTGTTTATCTAGTAAGTTTTGAATCAAATATTCTAAATAGGTCATGAGGATAAAACGGAAAACCAAAGTCAACCTTTTGCTGTTCTTCATCAAAATTTATCCTAAGGCTAACTATATACCTTTTTGTTTGATTCACTGCATTTTTCATTCTCATCCCGTTCGACAAGTAAAGGCAATAATTCTCCCGATTGTTTCACTGACTAGCCATTTTCAATTAGTACTTAGCCTGAATTTTTTATAAATTCAATCGGTAAAGTTGAAGAACAGAAACAATAAGATAGATTCAACGCTTCAAAGGTAGAGAGAGGATAAAGGATTGAAGTAAGGGGAAGGGGGCGGCCGTGGCAGCGGGCCATTATTTGGCAGTAAGCGGTTATATAAAAGGAACGGATTTAGGGAAAAGAAAAAAAGAGACAGAAAACAAATAACCTCAAAAAATGTTTGATTTAGTCGAATAAAACAAAAAAAAGCCTCACCAATAGCCGTAAAATGTCATACGAATAGAGTTTACGTTTGTAAACAATGCTATTTTCCCCCTAAATTTTACATTAAAGCGGGACAAACAATCTACAATTATTTCCTTAAGTGCTCACTATTGTGTAGCTTAGCGATTGTTCGGATAATTAGCGGTATGCCTTATATATTTTACCCTTCTTTACTTTTTTCTTCTCCTATCCTTCCTTTTTTATTCTAAGACTAGAATGATAAAACGACTGTTCGACCAATACCAAAACTAAATCAAGCCGACCTTCCTTTTCTATTATAGGCAAGCCGTCGGTAGTCAATTTATAACCGAAAAAGAATTATTGTGCAGTTTTGTGGAATTAGTGCAGTATGAAACGCATCGTTCTCGAGTGCTGATTCCGCAGTTCGCTGGGTGCAAACTAAAAAAGCCCGACTTTTATTATTAACCTCTTTCTATAGCTATAAGCTATTATTATTCTACATAAGGAAAAGGGGAACGATCGACTGCTAAATTGTAAGGTCGGCACTGCATTACGGCTAAAATGCTACCGGCGTATGGACAAATTAGCTAAGGATTTTGTAATAAAGTTGCTGCCTAACTAGGTTCTGTGACCAGTCGTCAATTATCACTCGAACATCCGTAAAGAAATTGGTTACAGTTTAAATCTTAGAATCCAATCGGATTCCTAGAACTTCCAATTATCTTATGGGAGAGAACATTTCGAGTGTTATCCCAGTGTTAACTTTTACCTCTCTTCTAAAAATAAATCCCTTTAATTTCTCAATAGATTCTTAAGAAAAGTAAAAGAGGAGAAAGAGTGAGAGAAGAGAGATAAAATGAAAAAGATAGAAGGGAATGTAGGTTCAAAGTCAATAGTAGTACCATAGAATAATGATGACAAAATGAAAATCATTTCTCTCTCTTTTCCTTGATAGTTTAAAAAAAGAACAATAACTAAATCAAGATTACAAACTCGTCAAAAAATCCGCCTACAATTTGTAACAGGAGAATGCTTTTCGGCTTGCAATGGATTAGTTATTAAAGAATCTAGTAGAAAAACTCCTCGGGCTAATATACGCTAATCGGCTGGAAAAGAAAATTTGAAGGGGCAAATTCTATGTTTTTGTCTCTCACAAACTGTGTAAGTTGATAGGTGTGAGAAAAGAGATGAAACGTATAAGAGATAAATAGGTGTTTTTTTAATAGTTTAACTTCAACTACTAATTAATTTCCTTTTTCACAAATTTCAATCGTTTCAATTGAGAACAGTAAAAAAAGTTTAAATGGTTTAAGACACAAGTAAAAGTTAATTTAGGGGCCTGAAAGTGACTCTTTTGATGCTCGTCTAATATATTTATACAGCTATATATTTGAATAGCTTAGGGGGGAGAAGAATGAAGAGGCGAGGGTGGTATATAAGAGAAGAACTAAGATTCCTAACTTTTTACGTTAAATAGCTGAGATCTTATACAGTTTAAGAATAATCCTATATCTTCTCTTTCATGCCTAAAAGGCTCGTACTCAATAAGATATATTGAAAACTCGTTGTTGTTCCTCCTTTTAAATTAAACTCATTAAGAAGTTTCTTAGCTTAGAATTAGTTATATGTTTTTTATTTTTACTTATTTAATGCTTTTATCTAAAAGAACAAGTTCAAGCTTCATAAGTTTTTCATATCCTTTAAGAAACTGTTTGTATTTCTCTTTTTTTTTTGTAAATAGGCCTACTTTGACATTCTCTCCTTATTACAAACGCCTAAAAAATTCACCAAATAAACAGAAGAAGAAAACAAATACTTTCATTGATTCTCTAATATTTTAATTAAAGAGAAGATACCGAAGTTTAGTTAAAAACTGAAGAGAGAGAGAGTTTAATTAATTAGACACTTCGTCAAGGAACGTCAAAAATTTGTCATAAAAGTAAGACCAACATTTTTCCAAATGGATTTTCGATAATAGCTTACGAAATTATTCTAAAACATTTTCAAATTATCTTTAATCGTCATTATCGCTCACCTGTAAGTCGTTAAAGGTCGCCTTTTGCGTGATACTAGGAAATTAACGCCAACTGCGTCAGCCTATATACTGTACCACAGATAAGATACATATACATTTGTCTATATATTTAATATACACCATATATACGCCTACTTACATTATATCTCTATTTATAGGTGTTTATGCACTCGAAAGAAATAAACGTAAAATATGAATTAGCTTGTTGGAAATATACATATAGATTGATTCTGGTTCTTATAGATACATTATATACAAGCATATATATATATATATATATATATATATATATACATATAAATATTAAATATATATATATATATATGTATATATATATTCTGTCTATTATATCATATATGCATAAAAATTAAAATTCAGCATTCATATATTCATTGAAATTCCTTATTAATAAACTATTTTTCGTTCTTTGAATTGTTAACCATTTAAACAAAAATAAAATAGGCTTATACAATTAGAACTTACTTGACTAGAGGAGCTGAAAGTGTAGTTAATGTCACCTTTCTTCTATTTTCAGATCCGTATGATCTTGGACCGTTACTTAGGCGTCGAAAGCGTTCGAATGAAAGGCGAAGTTGATTGAGATAGTACGGATAGATCACGTGATCGCTACGATTAAGCTGATTGGACGGTGGCTTTTTTTTCTCTCTGTTTTCTTTGCTGTTGCATTGCTTTTTGGCAAACAAGGTAATACTGGCGAGAGGCGTCTAATTGAGTTGTTTTTTGCGGTCTGTTTTGACATGGGAATGGAAGATGAGCGAAGGGAGGTGAAAATAGATAAAACTTTCTAGCACGAAATTTCTACCAGAAGGCCCCATGACATAAAGCGTAGTTTTGATCAATCACTTTCTTCTATCATGAATAAGTAAAGGAATATTAGAAACAAAGTGTAAATTTGAAAGGAAAATAAGGAAAAGAACTGTTTGACTGATTGAGTAATAACTTCTCTTCCCTTCTTGTTTATCACATGATTCGACTCTATAACCGAGTTTAAGTAATTGTAGAAGTATTTCACTTAATGGATCTTGTAAACAAAAAAAACTGTTTGAAAGGAGAAAAGAGCAGAGTGGTAAGTAAACAAAAGTCTTAAATCTCCTCATCATAATTAGCATAATATATGATTTATTACAAAAAACTACTTGTCCGATACGTTTAAATGTATATTTATTGATTTTTTATGAATAAAATAATAGTATTTTCATTGTAAAGTATTCGAAGCAAAGTTATAAATTGGTATGAAAAGGATAAAAGGGAATAAATCTATCTATACTTATTAAATTCTTAATATTAGCAGAGTGAAAAATCTTAAAGATATAGAATATCCATAAATATTCTGTTTCTGTCTACGACTCTATCGATTTACACATTTCAGCATTAAATATTAAAGCTAACTTATATGTGCTTTAGATACGGATGACCACCGAAAATAAATAGATATAAAAAATAAGATGATTATAGTTTGTGATCAATTATGCCATCCAGGCCTACATCTACGCAATGCGTCTTAACATGAAATTTAAAAAAGACGAATAATAACTAGTATTCCTTTTGATTTGTAACTGATTTTATTAAATAAAAATTAATGATTTTAATAGGTTTCTAATAGAAATTTATCTAATGTATAAAGTAAATTGATATACAGGAATGTTACTAGTCCAGCAGCTTCCATTCCTTCCTGCAAATCATTTAGACTGACAGTCCCCTCTATTTATTTGTAAAAGTAAGCGCAAGTATTAGTCATCATTCAACTGAAGTCTATCATATAGTTTGCCAAACATTTTCTCCTCTGATGTCCTCCCTTTGTTAGGGTTTGGAAGGAAGAGTTTGAGGAAATATATAGTATATCCATGTTTAAAGGAGCTATTATTTATGCCCTAGCCACTTACCTTTTTCCATATGCTTTCTATTTAAATAATTGCGAATCTTCTTAGAAGATTAGAAACTAGGAAGTGCGGTCTACGTTCTAAGAAGAAATGCCTATACAAAAGAACAATATAGAAATTATGTTATCCTTATTCACCGTAAAGCTTAATCGTTTTAATGGAAAAATTTTTTTAGTCATCGAAACAGATTCCAATAAATCGCAAGTGAAGACGAATAACAAAAAGAGTAATAGTATTCCATTTCCGTAACGCCCCTTCAGACTACTGAATTGATCGTAATCAATACGTAGGCCTAATTTCATTGTATAACTCGTTTACGTAGTACCGTTACCAAGATGAATAGAAGTATATGATATTCCTTTATATTGTCCAACACGTGGTTTATGTTCTCTATCGCTTATCTTAATCAAAATTATTCCCAAGAATCGCAGGCAAAAGATGGCGCCAGATGCTTTCATTACAAAGGATTATGTAACTTTGTGTAAAAAAATTTATAATAAAAGGTTAAAGAGTACACAAAAGTAGTGTAAATAGGTAATGTTATATATTATGAGCATCACAAATGTGTAAAAGTAGAAAACAATAAAAAAAAAGGTTTCGTCAACAGACGAGTGCATTTGTGTACTTTATAGAGAGCAAACGCAGAAAATAAATGAAGCGTAGCCGGTTGTCAATAAAGAACAAAGAGCGCGAGAATAATTGCAGCCGTTAAAACAACGAAAAATTTACAAATATCGGCTTTCTATCTTTAAAAAACTATCGAATGGGGGATAAATGAGTACCTCTTTTATTTTCGTAAACAAAATAGTATTGATGAATTTTTGCGGTAACAGAATGGAAGAATAAAAAATATCGGTTCAGATGAAAATAAAAAAAAAGACCTTGAGTGAGGAAGATAAATAGATATATTAAGTGAAGAGGGGAAGAGACATAGAAGGAGCGGGAGAGAGAGAGAGAGAGAGAGAGAAAGAGTGAGAGATAGAGAAGGAGACAATGAAACGGAGATAAAGGGGATAAAAAAGGGTTCTAATGAAACTAGAATAAAGAAAGAAAATAACTGACAAAAGAGGAACTGCTAAAATAAATAAATTGTTCGATGGATAAATGAAAGGTAAAAGGAAGAGCTGAAGAACACGGAAAACGGCTTAAAAAGTTTTCGAACAAGTTTTTATTAACTATATTTTGATGCATCTTCTCTCATGTGCATTGTTACAGCGTCTAACAAATCAATTAGGCAAAGTAATCATGCAAAAGGCCTCTTTGTCCGCTAGGCTTCTACCGATATGCATCCGCGCCTAATAGGCAATAATGTAGACGTCTATTATCGGCACTCAGCAGGCCTATAATAAGAAAATATATTTCCCTGATCAAGTATGATTCTTTCTTCCTACTGTCTTGATTAGTCGATGTAATGTCACCTTCTTATACATTATCTCTAGAATAAAAAATTCTTTAAAATGGAACTGGAAAAACGCCAACTTCCCCCTTTTATTCCTGCCCTTTTTTCTTCCCTTCTTCTTTTAACATTTCCCCGGTCTTTATATCGTCGGTTACTCTTCAATTCATTCTATTTATAGAGAAAATATATATACCATGTTGCATAGATGGTTACAGACAAATACGACAGGTTGGAATATACCCAAAGGCCATTTCTTGGAAATTTCTCTATACCATTCAATGTATACAAATGTATACTGTATTATATGAATATTATTATCTAATATTATATTAGACACATAGACATAAACATTACGTACAATACCAACAATCCAAAGTATATATATGCTATATATTGTATTAAGTATATATTAGTATATATATATATATAGAACATATATTCATATACATATAGATATAATTCTTTGTATATTAGTTTGTATTTACACAACGTATGTATTTAATACCATATACCTAGTCATATATTTTACATACTATCCAAATATACCTATACATAGATACTATATACTGTTTATAAGGAAAATTTTTTATCCTTTGATAATTCTAAGGAATATTATAAATAATAAATAAGCATATGATTTGCAAAGGAACCTCTATTTATAGTAAGGTTCCCTCATAAATCTATTTCTTTAGATAAGAATTAATACCGTTTCGTCTGTCATGCGGAAATTTATAGCGACTTCTCTCACGGATGCGAAAAGGGAAAAAAAAACATAAGAAGTCGGCTGCCTGTCAATTCAATCTGCAACAATTCCTTAGGCATGTTTGCAGTAAGGATGCATTGCGTCACAGGTTGGAGGTAATTAGCGTTTGATTGGCTGAGGGCGTCTTTTAGCTTTATAGTCATTTTGCTTGATTACTCGATGGCGTTTTTCAAGCCTATGTGTACTCACTTTAATTGCTTTTGATATTTAACATGAATTTTACTTTCATTGATAATTGTCAGAGATTCTATGGTGGGAGGAAAAATATACCTAAAATTTTCAATGTAATGGTTTATTTTGCTGGGTAGTGTTCCAGGAGAAAAACAAACTTTATTAGAATAAGAAACTGCTCATTTTAACTACTTAAATCGTTTCAAATTGCATAAAAGTCTTCTTTGAAATGGTTTAATTTAAAATGATGAAATAATAACCCATTGGATTAAACAATTTTAGGCACTTTTAAATCAGAAATTAGTACAGTGAACAAAGATATTGATGCAATCAAAGTACACTTAAATAGAAAGTACAATTAAAGCTATAGTACAGGCTTTCTCGAGCATCAGCGTCCTTCCGTTTCCGTAATAGAGGAGTATGCGTCACCTGTAGAAATATAGTACTCTACCCTTTTTACAAGAATGGATCATATCAAGTACCACAACTGTCTTAAATTAGTCTTTCTTTTTTGTACACTAGTCTCTAATTGCTTACTTATCAAAATGTTAATTGAGAATCTGCTCTATTTCGATCTCAACAACCAATATTTAATTGTTAAGGAATATTAAAAGCCTCATTCGTTCATTTCCATTCACTGGGAAACGTTAGTTATCAATTGTCCATCATTAGTCCTTCCTGACCGTCTGTGCACTCATTCCAAGAATAATATGCTTCTCGGTTGGCCACATGACTTTGTAATCTTTCAGCATCATTTCCCATAATTATCTCATCTTCTCTAAACCTATATAATGTAATTTTTTACCTTACGGCGGTTTGTTCTCAATGATCTACATGTAAGCACTCCGTTTTGTCCAAAAAGAGAATAAAAATAACTGAAAACCTTTGAAACTGCAAAGAATGTGATCATATTTCTTGCATATTTAAAATTTTCGTTTGATCACATGATCTTATTATTCAATATAAAAAGATTATCTTAATAATTACGTCCATGTAGCGTTGAATAATTAGTCGTTACTATGTTTAGCCGTAGAAATACGTAATTAAAAAAAAGACAACATAGTAATAAACTATATACGAAAATTAGAAAGATTGCTGATTCATGTCAATGTTGCCCTATAGAAATTGCTATAGTTTTTTGTGGAAAATAGTATCAACTTAAATTGATGATGTATAAAAGAAGAATGAGAAATAAGTCACCATTTAGATTCATTTCATTTTTATTGTTGTTATCGTCAATAGAAAAAATTATACTTCACAGACGAGAATATGAGCTTCTGCTAGTCAGTTAGGTTGTTTTTGTAAAAGACGGTAAAGAAGCAATATAAGTGGATCATTACACTTCTCTTTCTAAAGATGATACCCCTACTCCCCTAATCTAAAAAATTTTCCACTCAATAGTTTACATGTAAAGTTCTTTGAATAGTTTGATTGCATATGTAAGGTTGCCAACATATTACATTTTGATAAAAGAAACAATTTCCAAAGAAATGTCTGTTAACGAGAAAAAATAACAGCACGATTACTAAAAGCAAGAAATATAACGGATGTGTCAGCAGATTAACGCTACGCCAGAACATTAGAGAAGACAAATCCTCAAACTGAAAATAGCTAACATTACTGAATGGTAATAGAAAGAAAGCAGGCGGTCTATTCCGTTTTTCTTTCCTATATACTGTATAATCCAGCAGCCTTTTCACTCGTAGCGGAAATTTAGACAAAGTATAGTAAAAAAAAAAACAAAAAAACAACAACGGAAGATGAAACTTCATTATGAATCAAAGTAAGGATTTAAGGAAGAAATTAAAAAGTAACTTAGCTACGAAATCCCAAAATTAACAGACAAGAAATTGTATACTGTATACTTGATCATCTTATGAAAATTCGCTGCTTTTAAGATGATATATTTTCAATTTCCACTCTTTTGTTAAATAAGTATTCTATGTCTAATGACTTTTATGAAGATATGATTTTATAATTAATTACTAATAATACTTAACTAATAAGTGATAATACATTTAAAAGGTTGACTCCTCTTGGAGCTCTTTCCGTTGAATCTTTTACATCCTGTAACCTATAATACTTCATATATCTTCCTTTAATGATGAAAGTAACATAAAAATGATAATTTCGACTAGATATTATGTTTTTGATAAAAAGCCAATTGTTCCCTTCTTCAAAGGTAAATACCGCTCAAAACGTATTTAGACTACAATAATAAGGTAATTCCACTTATACTATCTTAATTGCCTTATTAAAGTTGTTAATAAGCAATAATGAGCCCACCCAAAAGCCTAAGACTTTCCTGGTTTGTAAATAAATAAAATGCTTATATACAAACATCTATACATTTACAGTACATACCAACATGTGCAATGTATTAAATGAATATATAGCTTTATACATACACTTATATATCATCCTATTAGGGCTTTATTGAAAGATATCATTGCAGTCTTATGTAAATAATATGGAAAGAGATACAAAAGAAAGAAAACTGTCTTGTACATACAAAACGCAATATTTGTCCTTTTATTTTTCTATTTGGAATACTGCAATATATAGCAATTTTTCTAAGCCTATAGATATTCAATATACCAATACGCAAATATCAAGCATGAATTATGTTATATGTCATGAAAGATTAAGTGCTCTAAATACTGTGAAATAAAAACAAATATACTACATGAACCGCAAAGTTGTACAGTATACCAAATATTTGAATTTATTATTGTTATAGCAGTATACAATATATTATATGTAACATAATGAAATTATTGTTTATTTACCAGTTTATTTTATATATCATAAAATACAACTATATTGCTATCTATTATTAAAATATATGTTAGTATGAATAGTAAATTTCTTTTAAGTAATAAAATCTGCATAAAATGTTCATTTTCTCTTTTCGGATAAATAGCCTCCCTTTTTTTTTGTTTTTTTAAAAAAACAAAATAAATAATTATTTAAATAATCATTACCACCTATTTATAAAACTATAAAGACTTTATTTTTAGGTCACTAATATACTTTTCTTTTTTTTTTATATAAAATTCTTCTAATTTAAATACCAAATAATTTCCGTTTTATATTATCATTAAGAAAAAAACGAACCTAATTTGCATACTGTTTAAATACAATTAAAACAATACTTTTTAGTTTTCATTAAGTCTATCAAAAATTGTTTATTATGTCAACAACTTTAAATATTTTCCATCTTTAATCAGTTATAATTCTAATATAATAGAGAAACTTCGCATCACTTAAACAAACAGAAAAAGTCCTATTGTAACATTTATAATGCTTTTTTTTATGTTTCCTTGCCTAAATAATTATGAAAGTATAATGCTAAATGTCGGTTTATTAACAAATAAATAAAATAAATGCATAGATTAGTAAAGATCATTAATTAATATATTAAGTGTATCATAAGTGGAATTCGCGTTTTTTTTTTTTTTTTTTTTGGAGTATTAATGGCATTTATACAATTTATTAAGTATGCTTTTTAACTGTAATCCGTTCCGTTTGTTTTCTGTATAAAAAGGTTATGGACTCGCATTTTTATATTAGAAAACAAGAAATAACATCAAAGTGTCTAAAGTGAATATAAAGACTGAAAGCTGATGCCGTGATTTGTCTAATACACGGCTGTTTGATTGCGTAATTGGAATTGTATAGGCTCCACTGGGTAAATAGGGTACCTAAATGTTAAAATGAATCTAATCTTTTTGGCTATATAATAGCTCGTAATTAATTAATTTCTTCTATTTATTTCTCGATAATGGATCTAAAGGGATAGGATTCTCTTAAAATTCTAATTGTATTCCAAATAACTCAACAAACCTTGGAAAAGTATAGGAAAGGAGGAAATTGTCATCAAAATTGTTATAATTTGTTAAATGTAGCGTTTTAACTAGGTACAATTGAGGTTGCGCAAGACGTAAATTCGTTTTGCGTGATTCGTTTTCTTTTTTCCTCACAAGTTTCTCATTCTCTTCTTCTCTAGATGGTAGGAGGGAGGCTTATGAAGAAATTTTATCGCGGTTATTTAACACAAAACCTTAGATTCTGACTAACACCCTTCTATAATTAAATAATATGAAAAGCGATTGAAGTTTCCTTTTACTATTAAATTTTTACCTTCTTCAAAAGCAGATATGAGTAGATTAAACATGTTAAAAATTCAGGTGGGCTTAATTAAGCAGGGCAGAATTGTTATTAGTGTTGTTAATTTTTAATGGTTGTTTAGGGTGTCGAGAGAAGGGTATCAGCTTTAGAATTCGCCTCTTCAAATATATAATAAGCGGATGTAACAGGTGTGTAAATCTCAGCGGCTAACAAGTATGTTTCCAACTAACAATTCCAATTACAAGCATCCATTTCCCTATTTCTCTTTGTTATTAAAGTTTTTCTAAGCTTTTAGCAGGAAATCTTTTCTTTTTCTCTTTTTACTATTTGATGAAAGAGAGATAAAAACAGTAAAAAATATGCCCTGTTTTATCCTTTTTATACACTTTTGTTATTATTTCTTTTATTGAACAAAATACTTTCGACGGCTAATATGACTCTTTTCAATAATTATACGTCAACTTTCGTCCAACGTCGAAAATCTATTCTTTTCATTATTCTATTCCTCTTATATTTTTTTCATAGAATTACTTGAAAATGCTTCACTATATAAAAATAATCAAGGCCATGCTACACAGCAAGAAATAATTAAATAAAAACTGATCTGAGAGCGTCTCATGGGCATGAAACAAAAATCAAAATCTACACAAGAATTCCACGGCTCAATAAGCAGACAGCATGGTAGTTTGGACCCGCTAAAACAAGTATAAGGTGTCTCTTAACGCTTGGCTGGTTAGCGCACAGACCAGTGGTCACATGAATGATTTTTTATGTACTTCCTCCTCTTTATTAAAATAGCTCTAGTATGATTTCGCTCCACTTATCGATAAAGTCACCATTGAATCGCAATTTTCGTAGATAAGATTTAAGTGAGAAGAGATTGGTACCATTCTGAACTAAGTGTCGGAAAAGGAGCTTAATAAGGAGCGAAAGGCAGAGAAAAACAGCTCTATTTAAGCCTTAATCTGTAAAAAGCTTAAAACTATTAGATGAAATCTAACATTAAAGGAAAAGCGATTGTTAGGTCGCAAAAGAAAAGACAATTATAGAAGCCGCTGCACAATAATTATATGACCCCTTGACCCTTACAGACTGTCCGCATTAAAGGGCTCATCTTCAACGAAGCCTAAGGCCGTGATAATTAAGCATCGTTTTGATCTATTTTATGGCAATATTTGTTTACTGAGTGATAGAGTAGATTAAGTAATAAAATATTGTCCATATTTATCAAGAACTAATTTGCAAAAATTGATACGCTTTATTATAAATGTCACTAGTATATTGTCATAATTGATTATCTACCGCAAATGCTTCGTAAAATATATTCACTACATGTACGCAAAGGGGAACAAGTTTAACCCTCATGGATACAATGTGTATATTCCATTGTAGTAACTCCATCTAGCGCTTGTCTACTATTCATCTACAAAATTAAAATAGATTTATAAATCTAAAATTTGTGATACCTCAATCAATCAATTATTAGAGAGATAGAAAATTAAATATGATTCTCACGATTATTCTGTCCATCGTAGCTATTTATTTATTTACTTTGTTAAGTATAGCCTCTTGCCTTGGAATTTCATCCTCAAGGCAACATGAAGCTAAAAATATCAAGGAATGCTTATTCATTAGAAGTTGAAATCAGAAAATCTGATTATAAAATGATCCTATAAGGTTTTCAATATCTTTAGCAAATCGATAAAAGATTTCTAATTGGACAAATAAAAAATAGGGTTTTAGATGCTTTTCTTTGTATATAAAAAAGAATATTTATATATATTTATTTATATAGGCTGATATATGTAAATTTTGGAAGAAACATTGTTCATTGCATTGGTAAAAAAAAGTATTAATTAATCAGTTTGTTCAATATAAAATCTAGACGAGGAGTAAGGATAGTGCTGATTTCGTAATAACTGTACATCTTCCCTAACAGAACTGACTTGTTTAGTGAAACTATTTAAAGCTCTTGCCTGTTCCTCACTCCTTAGAGCCCATTCCAACCTTTCTTTTTCTAATTCTTCAATTTTTTTCCTGAATTCCTCATTCTCATCAGCTAATTTGCAACACTTGTCATCCCTCTTCCCCATTTCAATTTGTAATTTATCAACCGAACTCTGGAGTTGAGAGTGAGCTGACACCACCTGATTTAATTGAGTAGCTAGTTGTTTTCTCTCTCTGTGAGAGACGTCTAAAGCTTCTTTCCAGCCTAATTCGGCAACCCGACTTTTTTCATTTAAGCTATTTGCTTTTTCTTTCATTTTTTTCAACTCGTACAGAGATTCGTCTCGAGATTTAACAGCTTCTTGAAAATCTCTTTCCTTTCTATTACATGACTCTCTAACAAGTTCCAGCTCGTTACGTAAGCGATTTTCGTCGGCTTTAACCAGATCGTAATCTCTTTCAGTTTTTGTCAACGAGTCTTTCAAATCGTCTACTAATTCCCTTAATTTAACAGCTTCAGCCTTTGCAGATCCTTAACAAGAGCAGAATTGAAAAGAAAATAATTATTCTTTCTGAATTTCAGCAGAAAATACGTACCACTATCTTCAAGTTCTCTCTGTAAATCATCTACTCTAGACTCGAGGCGACCTTTATCATAAGAGAGCCGTTGTTTTTGTTCCGTTAAATTAGCTAAAGTTCGTTCCAATTGCTGCTGAGCCCTTCCATGTTGCATAGAACTAGCTATTCTTTCTCTTAATTGTCCTATTTCTATTCTGTATTCGTCTCTTTCCTTTTCAACTTTCTTCAATTCTTCAACAAGTTCATCCAATTGACTTTCAACATTTTTCCGCTCTTCCACTACATTGTCTAAAGCATCATTAACTTCATCCAGTAGATTATCTTTTTCCTTTAAAGCAGCTGCCTGTTCAGCCCTTAGTAATTCAATTTCTTGATTCCTCTCGTTTAAAACAGCTTGGCACTCTTCAAGTTTTCTCCTGAGTTCACATTTAGATCTTGCTTCTAAAGTTAGTTGTTTTTTTAAGGCCTCTTCATTATTTGAAACTTGGCTGAGGGCTCTAAATATGACATCATAGTGATAAAATATATATTAAATAAAACACGTTCAAACAAAACCTTGCTTTGTCAGCGCTTTCCTCACACTCTGCAAGTAATTTAGCATTATGGGCAGCCGCTTCTTTCAAAGCTTCTCGAAGTTGTTCATCTCTAACCATAGATACAGCACCGGCTTTTTGAGCTTTTTCTAACTTTTCCATTAAACTAGAATAGTCTATTCTCATTTTTTCCAACTCTTTAATAGTCTTGTCGCGCTGTCCGTCGGTAATCTCGAATTTCCTTTGAAATTCATCTAAGATAAAAAGTAAATTTAAAGATGTATATCTGTTAAAAAGTAAACATGTTGAAAGATAAACACCTCTTTCAGCTTTGATGGCCTTTAGTGTGTTTTCCGTGACAGTTCTCCTTTGTCTCTCGGTCGATGCTTCATGTTGTATTTGAATCATTTCCTTTTTTAGACTAGAGCAACTAGCTGTTAAACTGGACAGATTGTCTCTTTCTGAAGAGGAAAAGCATTCCATTTCTTGTAACCTCTTCTGTGAACTTCTGTGAGCCTCCTCTAAACTTTTTCTAACGCTTATTTCTCTACTCAACTCAGCTCTAAGCTCATCAATTCTCCTTTGTAATTTTATTTTTATGGCATCATTGTTTGAAATCAATAACTTGGCACTCTCAACTTCATTTTCTGCTTTGTTCAACTTCCTTTTAAGAACAACAATATCTCTTTGTAAATTGGCAACCTCTTTTTCATAAGCATCAGCCGCTTGTGAGAATTTTTCCACTTTTCTCTTCTTAAAGGCACTTTTTTCTGATCTTTTTTGAATAACAAAATCAATAGCTATTTTCTATCATTATTTAATTAAGAAAACCAGTACTTATTTGATAAACTTGAACAATCAATACTTTTCATTTTATTGAACGATTAATCAGTAGAAGTGATCAATAAAATCAGCTTTAGACTGTTATTATATAAGAAAATTTATTTTTACCTTAATTGATCTAAAGAGGATCTTAGCGTTCTGATTGCACTTTCGCTTTTACAAACTCTCTCAACAATCGAAGGATCTGTTTGCTCAGAATTCACTGTCATTGAAGCCACAGCAGCTGCTATATCTTGAGTATCTTTTTCAGCAACTTTTAAATGTTTCTGAATTTCGCTTAGAGCTTTTTCTTCGGGATCTTCAACCTTCTAAAGCAAGTATAAACATGCATTTTTCCGATAACAAGTCAATTATTAAAAACAAACTATACATTAAATTAAACTGTCTGATCTAAAAACGAACTATTGTTGCACTAACCATTTCAGTACTGAACGATACGTTTTTCACCAATTTGTTTGATGATGAAAACATCGTTTCTTATTATTTAAATAAACTGCTTCTAGGGAAATTTTTTATTTGGTATTACTAAATACCAAGCGGCGAGTGGTTGATTTTTTCAAATCTATAATATAGATATACCATTATCTTATCTTTTAACATTTTTGACAGTTAGTTATTAACTCGTTAATGATAATTTATCAGTAAATACAAATAGTCTTTTCAAACTAAAAATATATGATTGTAAAGCATATAAGACGATTAGAGCGCCTTCTTTATTTTCGATAGTGTTTAAGTAAGGTTATATTAGTAATAATTACCAAATGTGTGTTTTGAATAAGTATACTATAGACAAAAAAAACTAAATGGCTTACAATTTAAGCCATAGCTAAATAGTATATAATCAATAGCTCTAAATGTTTGCAATGATTATCATACGATGAGCGTTGTTCATACAATAGAACTATTTTTAGTCTGTTCATTTTACAAACATATTCAATTCTCTTTCCACAGATTTTAAACAAGGAACTAAATAACAATAATTGAAATGTTTATTACTGATCTTTTTTTTCCAATTTTTCATGGAGTTTTTATCTATTTTGATATGATTATCAGATTGTAAAGGTTGATTATCACAACAAATTTTCCCGCCTGGTCAACACAAATCGAAAGTTATTCCACCGTGGACATTGCAAACGAAAATGGCGAATAAAGAGGATACATTACAAAATCAGGTTTTTTATTTACTTTTATGGATGTTTAAATATTAATATTAAAATATACTAATATGTAAAACTATTATAAATTAGAACATTTTTACTACAAGGTGGATATCAAATAATTTTCTTATAAATTAGAGATTTATACTTATCAACAATGACTCATTATCATACAATTTTATAATTCAAAATTTTACAGCAACAGATTATAAGAGGAGAATTACCTCCTGACTTTCTGAGATTCAACGTTTCTCGACAAGATCAGCAAGTGGCAGCTGACGAACAAGCAGCACAAATGTTACAAGTGATTATTTTGAAATGGTAAATAATTTATCATTATATAATCTGAATTGTCATTTTCAGGCACAGTACGCTGGTTATACAACAACCCCTATAGCTGCTCCTATTGCTCAAAATCGTATAAGCGTAACGATTGTTGAGGTATGTTGTTAAATACTTGACTTAAAAATCTAGAAACTGCTCATCAATATTCTAAATTCAATTTTCAAATCTATTAAAAGGCAGCACTGGTTAAAAATTACGGACTAACAAAGATGGATTTATACTGTCGATTAAGAATTGGGCATTCTGTATTTGAAACACATACTAATAACAGTGCGGGAAAAAATCCAAGATGGAATAAAACTGTCCACTGGTGGGTATATTTGATCAAAACTTCAATAGAAGCACTATAAATATCCTTCTTTGCTTAGTTTTCTAATAAATACAAAGAGAATAATATATTAATGATTCTATCATTTCTTTTTGACAGTCTCGTCCCCCAAGGTGTAGATTCTATGTTTATAGAGATTTTCGAGGAGAGAACATTTTTTTCAACTGACGATAAAGTTGCATGGGCTCATGTTCTTATTCCAGAAAGAGTAACTGTAAGTGGGGATACAATCGATGATTGGTATCCTTTAAGTGGAAAGCAAGGAGAAAAGAAAGAGGGAAATATCAAATTAGTCATCAGCAAGGTGAGAATAGTATCTTCTTTTAAATAGTTGAAAAATAATTATAATTCTCTTGATTTCAAGACACAAAATCCAAATGTAATGCCTTATCCGCCCGCTCCACAATTAATGGTTATTCCACAAGGAGGATACTTCCCACCTCAAATTGGTATACAAAGTTTGCTATTAAATTAAAAAATCATTAAAACACGGCTAAGTTATTTGATGTACTTCAAGCCCATCAACAAGTCATTCGCGGGGTTCCACAGCAACATCCTCAGCAACAGCAACAAGTAGGTCCTTTATACACGGAAGAAGATATCAAACAGGTAGCTATAACAGTACACCTAAATGTGTTTGATAATATCACCTTACAAAAGATGATTTTATTCTAAATTGTATAACTTAAAATTTTGCAGTTAAAAGATATGTTCCCTGGAGTAGATGAAGATGTTGTCAAATCAGTACTTCACGCTAATCAAGGAAATAAAGATCGAGCAATTAACGATCTTTTGCAAATGTCCCAAACTAATTAAAAATGCTTTGTTTTAAAAAAATTATTTTCCCTTTGATTTAATGACATTGTAAAGAGTAGTAATGGACAATGCCTTTTATAAATACAAGTTTATAAACAATAATATTTAATAGCTCAAAAACATCAAAATATATTTTAAAATTATCTCTGATTCTCACTCTACTTCTCGCTCTAGTGGCAATTTTTAATAACGTCTACTTTTATTAATAACAAAAAGAAACTATTTCCCGAACAAAAATTGTGTTTATAGAAACATAAGTATTGTTATAGAGTTTAAAATATATGTAAAAAAAAAACCTATTACGACTTCCTTCTGAAACACTTATTCATTCTCCTTAAGAGCTTTGAAAAAGGATTTTGTCTTCTAATTTTCGGTTTGCACATGCATTGTTGTTTTGGCGACGATATTGTAAAATCTATAATATCATCTTGAACAATACTTATTTCCTGATGAACCTATTTAAAGAATATCTATTAAGTATCGTCACTAAAAGAACATTTCAAAAGTTTCTATTTGACTAGCAGACGAAATGGCTATAAATAAACAATATACTTACAATTGTGTCGGCGCATTTAGCCGCTGAATCGTCCTCTTCCGTAATTGATATCTTAACTCCACTCGATTCATTCGAACGAATTCTTTTGAAGAGTTCATCTTCGCGTAAAACATCTTGATGATAATAACTTTTTTCAATAATATTTTTAGGTGAAGCCAAATTCGAAAGCTTCGACTCTATAACTGCTTCTGTAATTGGAGTATTTTTCTTTGATATAGAACATTCTGTTTCACTCTCCCCCGATTTAGCTTCAATGAATGCGTTTTCTACTATTTTAGTCAAACTACTTTCTAATGCATTCAAAGAAGACTTTTGACTTGATTCATCTTCCCAAACTGTTGTAGCCTTTGACTGCCTACCGTCCTGTTCATCATCCGCTACTACTTGTTGCTCTTCTATTATATCCTCCTGTTCTTCTTTAATTTCTTCTAATTTACTAATGGTAAATGATCCATTTAAGCTCGGCGTTTTTTCTTCGTCAATGAGATATGTAAGGTATTTTTCAGGCGTGCGTGCAAGAGGCGATTCAGGTAATGTTTTCTTGCTAGCTTGTGCATGAGGTGGTGTTCTCACTAGTTCTTTCCCACGTAATTCACATCCAGCTTCAATAGGTGTTCCCTGAAATACGCGATCGTACACTTCATAGTACATTAGTATTATCGATAAGAAACATTAAACAACATTTATCTACAATTTATTCATCATAGTTTTTGCTATAGTTATCGAAGGTGAGCAGTAATCCTCAAAAAGTATTTAATCTTTTCCCTATCATGCTTTTACTTACATCCATTAGTTTTGTTGTGTAATAAAAGGGACTCTTGCTTGGTGTCATTAAAATCTTTCCATCGGTCAAAGAATTTATCGGTGTGTGAAAGCTAGCTGGATTCTCATTCTGGTACAACATTCAAAGCATGCTAATTAGCTCTATATTTTTGTTTTCTACCATTTTTATATTAATTTACCTTCTCTAAAGGTGTAAAACATTTAGATCTATCCAATCCTATTGATTCAGGACTGTTAAATATTTTTCTCCGTGAAATATTGTTTTCCGCTTGGGGCGAAGTTGTCTATTTAAGAATTTCAAGATTACACGTTTCTCAGACGTTGAAGTGATTTATATCAAAGATTATACCTTTGCTGTCTTCTCGACATTCGTCATATTTGATAAGGCCTTTCGATATGCATTCGGCACGGGAGGCTTTCTTCGATTTTCATTGTTTTCACCCTGTAAATAGAACGGATTTAAGAAAATATTTACTTTCTAAATATCAACATATATACATACCTTCAATTTCGTTGGTGTTTTTTGATATCTTTTGTATATACTCTTTCCTTTTTTAATTTCAATAGTTTCTAAAATTCTTGAAACAATAACAATTGATTTTGGACAGCTACCCTTAAGTTCTTCTTCCTTCTTAACTAAATGTCCTAAGTACAATTTTCGCATGTTTCTATGAAAAGTGCAAAAAGAATAATAAATAAAACCACTCAAAAATGAAAGTCTTTGTCAGACCTCAGCAAAATATGAAAGTTTCTTTTTGGATGGTCTTCTAGATTCCAATGCCACGAAGTTTCGTAGACAACAAAGAGATCATGGATAATCCTCAGAACGTCATCTTTACTTAGGTCAGAGAAGCTTTGATCTTTATTATCAATGCATCTTAAATCAAATAATTTCTTTAAAACTACGGATTCGTCCATTGTCGCTCTTTTTGTAAATCTGTAAACATCGCTGTGATTGGTCAACAGTTGACGAATGAGGAAGCGCATTGAGAGTGCAACTCTGGTTCGCGTCTACAACTCGGTAAATGCTCCAAATGTCTCTATCTGACTAGATACCAGTTTTCGATAAATCGAAATTTTAAAAAAAAATGGACCAAATATCTCCGAAAACATCTCCAGCTGTTCAAAAACCTGATTCCACTGGAACATTAAAAACTAAGATATGCTTGCAACCAGGACGGGTTCCTTCCATTATTCGATCCTTTTATATGATGGGAGATTTACCAGGTTTCAATTGATTCTTTGAAATTCGACTACTTAATTTTATGCGAGTTAATGTTTTTAGAATCTAGTAGTATTAATGGAGCATCAGATCTTATAGCTCACTACGGTTTGGAACATTCTTATAAAAAGTTGAGCGGTAAAAAGGTAAAGGAAAAATTAAGTAGTTTTTTACCTGACCTACCTGGAGATGTAAACATGCCGGGAAACCTTGATAATAGGTAAGCTATTACAATAATTTAATTTCTAATAGTCTAATTTGTCCTTCTGTATAGCTCATTAAGAAGTATTATCGAAAAACCTCCAATAACTGGAAAAGAATTTAGACCACTTTCTGGAAGCCAACTTATAGGATTCAAGCTGCATCCAGGAAAAGTAATAGCTTATTGATTACGTCTGTTATTTCTCTTCAAATGACTAATGAATGTACCATTGATTACTTAACAGCTCCCAGAAACATATAAGACTTTAGTATCAGGTTTGAGTAGTGTGAGTAATGAAAGAAAGAAAAGGCCTAAAGAAAGAGGTGGAGACTCAACCGGTGATGAAGATACTGAGAAGCGTGTAAAGAAAGAGAAGAAAGTTAAAGAAGAGAGTTTAAAGAAAAAGAAAAAGAAAAAAGATAAAAAGAAAAAAGATCGAAGTTTATGATAAAGAAGTTCAAAACTAGTGAATTTATTCCTCAGTGTTGGTGCTAGAAATTTTGGCGGTTTCCATAAACTGCTCAATTATTTGTCTAAATTCATTTTTTTTTACATTTAAATAACTATCGTCATAAAATTTATGTGCAGGAAGAACCTTTGTTGTTACATAATTGCTTTAATTGTTGTTTTATTGAAACTTCTGTAAATTATTCTTAAAAGATCATTCTTAAACGTAAACAAATAAATTTGTTTTTTTTTTAAACAAAATATTTTAACCAGATCATCTTCCATTTCATAATAAAAAGAAATGCTGATAAATAGACTAAAATTGTATTTAGCTGTATAAGCAGCTGATCAATTTTCATCAAACGTATATTTCTAAATATCAATAAAATTCTTTAAATGTCTCCATATCATCCATCGTTTTTTAAGCTCAGTTTGAATGTAAGCATTTTTCTTTCTTTCTATAGTAAATATTATTAGTTTCCTCTTTTAATAATTGACGTTCTAACTTCTGTTTATGTTATGTTATTACCTAGATTTTTAAATCCGAGCTTAAGTTAGCTAGCCGCAACTTCTTTTGTTAATACTATGGAAACACTTCTTAATGTTGCTAGAGAAAGATTTCTTTCTCTCGCTTTGTTTGATTTTTGGATTTTGTCGATCTTTGAAGACAAGATCTGAAAGATTTATTGAAAAATTAATTTCTTTCGCAAATTACATTCTATTGAAAATTACTTTGTTGGAAGTTGGAATAATCTCTATTAATTCACCAGTTTTTCGAACTCTTCATATAGATCATTATTCGTTTCGTCAGAGTTTAGTATAAAATAATTAGAGCTATTCTTCGTCTTTGAATTTTTCAAATTTCTCTTAACCTAGTTGAATCTTTTACAAAGAGAAAAAGTAATTTATCAACAGTAATTGGCCAAGTTTTCCAGAACAACTGGAATTAATTTTACCATTTTAGTATTATAATTACATCTTATATTTTCTTACATTTTATACATTTTTCTTAGTGCCGTGTTCTTATTGAAGAAGAAATATTCATTTTAATTAATAACATTGATTTTTTTTTACTTTTATCAGTTTACCAGACGTGATTCCTGAATCATTCGTTTTAAAGGAACTCTTTTAAAGCGATTCTTCAATAATAAATTGGAAGTACTGTCTTTATTATTATTATTATCATTATTATTTAAAATATGATTATATTTCTTACATTTGGTGAAATATGAACAAAAGACCAAAGAGATTCCTGCATGCTTCTGTAATTTTGAGGCTCTTCAACCCTAAAAATATAGTTTAAAACAATTTTCTACTATTTTCTTTTATGATGCTTTTAATTATCTTTCTTTAATTAATTTCTTCATACATTTACTATTTAGCTGTAATCAGTAATTATATCGTTTTCCAGTTTTTTAAAAATCTGCGCATGCGTACAAGTTGATAAAACGGTGAATATGTACTCAGAACAGTTTTCAGATGGTGACCTCTAGTTTATATTTGTTCTCTATAAAATTATTAATCCTCAGGCAAAATATTATAAATCTGAAGATGGAATTTGCAGACAGTGTTTAAAATAAGTTTCCTATACTTTAAAGTAGTTTAACGATTGTAGAGGGCGTTTTCTCCAAACAGAAAAAAAATACACATATATATTGCCATCTGTAGGACCTAGACTAACAGATGAGCAGACGACTTAAAATGGATACATCCCGTAAACGACCTTTTATCGGTGCAATTGATCAAGGAACAAGTAGCTCTAGATTTTTGGTATGGAAATAAACATTTAAAAAATTTACTATCTCCAAATAACCTTAATTTTTTGAAAGATATTTGCCGCTGACACTGGAGAATTAATTACTTATGATCAAGTAGAAATATCTCCAATCTATCCGAAAGAAGGGTAAATTTTCATGACATTACGATATCTATAAAACTCTACAAGAATATTTAATTACTTTATATATTGTTTAGATGGGTAGAGCAAGATCCTATGGAAATACTGCAATCAGTTGAAACTTGTATGAAAAGTGCTTGCGATAATTTTGAAAAACTAGGATATGATAAGGACGATATCAAAGGTTGAATTTTTTTCATAATAAATAAACAAAAAATACGATGATAAACAGATATTTGTTTGCATTTTAAAACAAATCTTTATGTCTATAAATGAAAATAAAAATGCACAGAGCGAAATATTTAATTGAATTTTTACGTTTCTTTTATAGCAATTGGCCTTACAAATCAAAGAGAAACAACTATTGTTTGGAATAAAGTAACTGGTGAACCTCTGTTTAATGCAGTAGGTGAGTAGACACATCCCGGAATTCCTATACACTGTGCTCCATCTATCGGCTTAGAAAACTGTTCTGGGAATAATATTTTTATGATTAACGATAAAAAAACTGATATAAACGACTTTCGTATTTATTACAATACTAGCAATCATTAGATTACTTAATCTACTTCTATACTTAATATCTACTCAAAATAAGAGATAATAATATTGATGGAAATTTTCTTCCCTTATCAGTCTGGCTAGATGCTAGGACGGCTGAAACGGTTGATAAAATTCTTAAAAAGACTCCAGGACAGAATAAGGATTATATAAGGGTACGTTACTATATATATACACTATATATAATAAGTTTCTTATAGAAAAGATAAACAAACAAAAAACTATTTTAAAGTTTACTAGAAGAGGATATCTATAAATAGAAAAACTTAATAATTACTTTAAATATTATAATAATCTTGATATAAAATTTATCTATTTATAGATTTATTTTAATTTGTATTCGCTATAATATTTTACAGTCAAAATGCGGTCTTCCTATATCAACTTATTTCAGTGCACTTAAAATGAGATGGTTACTAGATAATAACGAGACGATTAGAAGAGAAATTAATAATGGAAATGCAGTTTTTGGTACAGTCGATTCTTGGTTACTCTATGTACTTATTTACTTAAAATACCTTTAATTTATTTTATTAATAATTTATACAAATATTTTTTCTATTGATCTAGAAACTTACAAAAGAACATGTACATATAACCGATGTTACAAATGCTAGTAGAACTATGCTCATGAATATTCATAATTTGCAATGGGACGACTCGTTGTGTTCGTAAGTAAACAAATTTTGTTGTTTGATTATTATTCGAAAACTCTTTTTCTACTCTCTCCTTCCTCTCTCAAAACCTCTTAGTATAGGAAAAGTAAAAAGGGAGGAAAAGAGAGGGAAAAAGAAGAGAATACAAGAAAATTGAATAAAAACCAAAATACGAAAAGGAATCAATTATATATACAACATAGCAACACATTCTTCAAAAGATGATTGATAATTATTATTCATATTTATCCGATTATCTATTTTTCTTTATATCTTTAAATGAAATCAAAGCGACGTCTTTTTCAAGCTAAACGTAAAAAGAGTAAAAAAAAATCAAGAACATGCTTACGCATAAAATTTTTCATTTTCTCCCCTTTTTAGCGCTTTATTTTATACAAAAATAACTTGTTTTTTTCATAGTCTAACTATAACAGCGTATATTTTAGACCCAATAAACATCTAGAAGAATTGGATGAGTTAACATCAACATCCTTCACTCTCTTTTTTGATGATGCTGAAAACAAAATGACATGACGCATAGAATTCTCTTCTATCTTACATACTTAGCGTTTTTGAAGATTAAAGATTATTGCGTACTCTAGCTATCCTTTTTCTAAAATCGTTTTTCGTTTTTTTTCTTTACAAATGATTTATTTGCTCTCTCTCTCTTTTCAAGATGAAAGAATTTTTGAGGAGGGCTGGGTAAAGTCGTTTGAGGCTAGCTCAAGTAGAAAATTATTGTATTAAATAATGTATAACATAACATGTCATAAAAGAAGAGGCGATTTTTATACGCTGCCAACCATTTTTTCTCTTAATAAACGATTATTATTCAACAGTTATTTTGAAGTTCCTAAATCGTCTTTACCAGAAATTCGTAGTTCGGCAGAAATTTATGGTCAAATAGATAGTGGACCACTGGCCGGAAAACCGATTGCTGGAGTAAGTTTATCTTTCAATTTCATCCAAGAGTTTCTCTTACCCAAATAAACTTAAAATCTAGATTCTTGGCGATCAGCAAGCCGCATTAGTTGGTCAGGGATGCATGTCCAAAGGTCAAGCAAAAAATACGTTAGTTGTACAAGCCCTCCAGTTTTCCCATTAAACCTTTTGTATTTTTACAGTTACGGAACTGGCTGTTTCCTTTTATACAATACTGGAGAACAGGTAAATACAACACAATTTATAGTAAATTTAGTTCCTTTTCTTCACATGCTACTCACATATTATCATTCATTAAACAGGCCGTTAGTTCTGAACATGGTCTATTAACAACAGTAGCCTACAAATTTGGTGCTGAAGCCCCAGTATATTATGCTCTTGAGGTTAGTTAATATTGATCATTTGTCCCAAATAGTAATAAATTACAATAGAATGTATATATTACGTTTAGACAAGTGTATGTACTGTTAATATATTATATAGAAAATATGTAAATTAAAAAACGTATTATGTTATTATTTAAATACCAGTCTCAAAGAGAGAGCTGTTTTAATAATCTAATGAAATCTAATACTAATTCAATTAGTAATTAAAAAAAAGTGACATCTGTTGGGAAAGTATATTTTCTAATAATGTACTTAAAGTACTCATGATTGTCTATAACAAAAAAATTTTTTGTAGAAATCATAGGTAAATCAAGGGAAAGCACTTACTTTTATAAAGCTCTTTGTTTTCTTCACACTATTTGGTTTTTTCATCTCTATTTTAAACAGGGTTCAATAGCAATTGCCGGAGCTGCTGTTCAATGGTTAAGAGATAATTTGGGTATTATAGAGTCTTCTAGAGATGTTGGTAGGGATTTTTCGTAAGAATATCTTAACAAATCTCATTCTGTTCTTATATTTCACTAATAGAGCGGCTAGCGTCGTCAGTTGAATCGAGTGCTGGGTGCTATTTTGTACCTGCCTTTTCCGGTTTATTTTGCCCGTATTGGCAGGCGGAAGCCCGAGGGTAGGTATTTCGATATATACAGACGTCTAGCCATGTTCTATCTTGCATAGAATATAGCAACAGGACGGATATAAATAACCGTTTACATTTATAACTTATTTGCATCTATCTATAGAATAATATGTGGGTTGACGCAGTATACGACTAAAGCTCATATTGCAAGAGCTTGCCTAGAGTCTGTATGTTTCCAAACTAGAGAGGTTCGTCTAATAAATTAATCAAATTTATAATGTTTACCTATCCTTTCGACTTTTTTATTTATTCTCCGACAGTTATTAGATGCGATGAAAGAAGATTCCGAGTTGACTAATAGGAAATTACGAGTGGACGGCGGTATGACATCTAATAACCTTCTTATGCAATTACAAGCCGATTTAAGCGGAATTGAAGTAGGTTTGTATAAGACTTCTCAATAACAGAAACTTAAAACTATTTTTATATTAGTAGTTTTTTCTTTTTCATCTTTCTACTTTAGTTTTATTTCTTGTTGTTTTCTTTTAATTTAACGGTCATATTTATATTAGAAATATGTAGTTGTTCCCCTCTTAGCGAAAAAAAACTGACAATAATATTTAACCAACCGACTGCTTAATCAAGTAGTCCATCAATTGAATTAACTTTTCTACTTCTCCTCTTGCCCCCTTAAAAACAATGAATACACTTATTCTATTCGATGGAACTTGTGTAATTTGTAGCTAGTCGTAGTCGGAATAGAAATAAGCGAAAGTGGGATGGTATAGGTAGAAAGAAAACGGAAAGAAATTCAATTTACTCTTTTTCTTTTATAGCACGACCATCAATGGCGGAAACGACTGCATTAGGGGCAGCTATTGCCGCTGGTACTTGTTTGAATATCTGGAAGGCCGGAGAGACTAATTCAGCTACCATGGAGACGTTTAAACCTCTAATAACTGATTCAGGTCTGTAGCCTTTCGCCAAAAGAAAAAATGTTATTTCTTTATGCTCCTTGAATAGAAAGGGACACAAGGTTCGCTAAGTGGAAGAAAGCTGTTCAACGAAGTTTAAATTGGGAAGAGAAGAGTAACGGTACTTTAGGTTAGGTAAATAACAGATTTTGCTGAAAGAAGAATTACTATTTAAATCTTTTTTATATTTTTCCTTTTTTAGGTGATTCTAATTTGAGTGCAATTCCTTTCGGATTATTCGGATTACTCTCCTTTGCAATCGTTATCCTGTCAACACTTAAGGATCGATAGCATTGATTTTTATGATTTTATTAATTTCTAGTAATAGAAAAGCCGAGAAAAAATGATTTAAAAAATGAATTTAATAATCCTATTTGAAAAAAATAAAAGAAAAATATTCAAATAAAGAGCAATAATGTTCATTTGGGAAAAAAAACTCAAAAAAACCCTGGAAAGTAGTCAAAAAAAGGTTTTGTCATCCGTTAAATCCCTAGTCGTCTCACGTAGATGAATATATCAACTATAAATCGCTTGAATTAACGTCCTTTTCTGAAGACTCCTTTCTTTACAGGAAAAAGACAAAAGAGAGACTTTGAAAGTATTTTCTTTAATTTGGAAGAAATTATCGTAAAAATTCTCGTCTTTTTTTTTCAATTAAGAAGGTCATTAATATTTTAACGCAATAATATGTAGGATGCTTGGTTAGGTATATAATTAAGATTTTAAGAAAACAAGAACGACAGAATGTTTACAGAAAAGAATCTAATCAATTAATATCCTCCATAATACGGTGTACGGAAACGTTTAAAGAAAGGGACTCGGTCGTAGGAATCAGTATCCGCTCCGTAAATCGATTGTTTTCGGTAGAAAGCATTGGGCCTAAATAAGGAACCGTAATAATCTTGATTTTTATCGTACTCGTAGTAACCTCCTCCGTAGTTAATAAACCTGAAAAACATAAAAATCCCTTATAAGTAAAAAAAAAAAAAATTCCAAACTAGATTTCTTTCATGTTGTCTCTTTTACAAAAATGTTTTGGTCACGCGATTTTTGATCCGTCCACTTCCCCTTGAGTTGATCATTGTTCAGCGACTATTACCTTTAATTTAACCTTTATTTTTATCAATTTCTAGAGGCGGTAATTGTGTTTAATCAATTGGGAGGGGGAGGAGGAATGTATTTCTATTTCGGCTTTAAAATTACTACGAAAGAGTAATTTTCATTGGTCAATATGAATTGGAAAGTTAAAGGGAGAAAGAGAATATGAGTAGTAGTACAAAGAATTCTTTTCCCTCTAAATAAAGAGTCTAACCAAGAAACCGATTTAAAAAGAGTGTGAAAATGACAGCATAGATTGTATTTATCGTAAAGACGTTTATATATAACACTTAGATTTATTTATATAAATGTATTTGTTTATAAAAGCTATTGTAAGTCTATTATAAACCCTTTATTTTATTGTTTCCCAAATAGAATGATACGAATTCTAATTACCAGTTTAGGCTGTCATCTTAACATTTTATTTACATTACTAAGAAAACACTAAAAACAATTCAACAAAAGCATTTTTTTTTGTTTCTTTAAAAAAAAATAATCATTTTTCAACAAATTAAAGAAAACCATAGTGGGTATCATGTATTCAGACATTTAAGATTCGTAGTCTATTTTCTAATTAAAATGCATAATATAATATATCTAAATAATGTAAAAAGGAAAAAGAAAACATCACAACACTCCTATTAAACTATATGAAAGTAATGTAGAATTTAAAAGTTCAGTTTTATTAGATTTATTTCTTTATAAATTATCTATTTAACTATCTTACAAAAAAAACAAACCAGTAAGAAAGTAATTAAAAGAGGGATATTTAATGTAACTTTTCAAGCACTTACCTTGATTGCGTAAATACAACTGTCAAAACGAGTAGGATTATAATAACCGAAGTTTTAGACATCGTCCAAAGTGACTGTGACAGTTTCGCGCCTTTGACTCGAAATGAAATAGACGCCTGTGTAGCCTGGTACCTGACTCTATCGTCCGCCTTCTCTCTCTCTTGTACTCGAACTTTTCTTTAAATACTTTTCTATTTCTTTTTATTAATTAATATAATTAGATGTCAAGTTGTTTATCATTTAATTAAGTACCAGGTTTACTTACGTCTTTAGCCTATTTCCTATTCCCTTTTTTATCGCTAAACAAACATTTTCTGTCGCCTACGTATCACACTCAGCAAAACTTCTAAGATGCAAAGGTATCATCGCCCTCTAGTGCCCATTATACTAACTAGTTAATCAGGTCTTGTGTAAGCGGAGAGTCGGCTATCGAACATTAACCATCATGTGTAATTTATATTAATGAATAGAGAGACTGTTTAGATCCTAACGCATTACTTTTAACAATTTCAATAGAAAAGAAAATATAAATATATTTATATATATTAAAGTAAAAAGAGATGCCATTAGATGAAACTTTCTATCTAATTAAGGACATTTAATTGAACCTTTTAAATAAACTTTGATAAATTGAAAATAGTATATACGTGAGAATAACAGTTAATTTATTAAACAAAAACATACGGTAAAGCGTTAACGTTTATGGATTATGCACAGGTCAATTATTTTCGGTCGATTTCTATGTATACTGTGTCCAGGACAACCGAAACAATAAAAATATATGTGCGTACAGTCGAGGCGTCTACGGCGTTTTTTTTTGTTTATTATCTATATATTTAACCAGGCGTGCTTAATTTTCTAGCGCCACTCACAATCTGGCCGATGAATTGATTAGTATAGCTCTAAAACTAGAAAAAAAACTTCATTAGCACTTTTTTTTTTCGAACGATATCTGCTTTGGATTTTTGTACTAATGGAACATAAAGTACTGACTATTAGCGTTCAGAAAAAAGATGAAACTAATAGTGGAATAGGAGGAGGAGGAGGAGGAGAAGGAGGAAAAGGAGGTTCAAGCATTCAAGAAAGAAGAATGAAAGGTAAATTCCATGGTATTGCTTTAAGAATTCTTGCCAAAGTTATGGCAGGAGAGAAGCTTGACGTAGAGGAAGAGAAGGAAGAAAAACGGAAGATAACTTCCTCGTCACAAGTACGTGTATTGTCTAGCTTCTTAATAAATTAATTATTATATAAAAGGGAGAATCTATCTTTAGAATAGGAAACGCGTCTGAGTACTTAATTTAAAGACTAAAATATAACTAATGTAATGTGTCAACAGATCTTATAAATAAGTACTTCTAAGTAGCATTTTTATAATTAAACGCATCGCTCTGCAAAACATTCAAGTTAATGTAGTATATTAATATAAAATTGCTATTCATTTATATAAGTATATATAGTATATAGCAGTAAACAGATATACAAATATATAAAAACTATAGACAAGATAATTAAATATTTATTTGTTTTATTATGTTTTATATGAAAAAAACCTTTTTAAATTATAGAAAATTGAGAATATTTCACCGAAATCGCCAAAAACTCCAAAAACACCTCTTACACCAAAACGAACTGAGTCCAGAAAACAATTATATAGACGTAAAGGCGTAGATTTTCGTAATGTTGTACGATTAGCAAGTATGAAACACTTCAATAGAGTTTTAGGTACAACAACAGAAAAAAATGAAGTACTTGAAGAGGATAGCCTGCCGAAGTTGCCTCCAAGACCTCGTTTTTCAGCCACTTTATCACCGGAAGCTCAATTAGTTACTTTAATGTGTTATGAGGAGGCGATCAGTGAGAAATTATCAACAACTAATAATCAACCTAAGAATGAGAAAAGATTATTAAATAAAAGATCAAGCATTGACGATCAGAGGAGACTTTTAGTCTCTTCAAGAGTAGAAAGAGCAATGAGTTTACTTGATATAGCTAAAAAAGAGGATACTAAAGTACTCAGACATTTTAAATCATGGACTTTGGCATGGAGTAAAGATTTCGAATAAAACTTTTCTCCCCATTTCCTTTCTCATTTAATATTAAAATACCTAAAAATTCTTTCTTATCGTTTTTTTTTAAATCAAAGATTTTACCTTTCACAGAAATCATTTAATAATTTATTGGTTTTAAATAAATAACAGTAATGATAATAAGAGAGAAAAACTGCAAAGGGTTATAATCATAATTAAATTAAAACTCTTAATTATATTCATCCTAATCGACCGATTAGATAGGTGTTAGAAAATTATTAAAAATCACAGATACCCTTATTGCCCTTATTTGAATAGCAAAAGAAAAAAAAACACAGGATATTAATTTAATAAAGTAAAAACTTTTAGCTGATACAAAAGTGATGATGAGATAAAAAGAAAATGCGCGTGTAAGTTAGAATTCATTTGCTTCTTCCATTTTTAGCTATCTATCAGTATTTCTTCTCTCTTTTCTTTTATTGTTCGTCCTTTTTTTTTCCTCTTGTACTATTTTTTTATTCCATGATGAATTCGAAAAACTGCGCCGTTTTAATCGATTTGAATGACTTCTAAGAAACGGAAGAGAGAAAGCTAAGCAGACTAGCAACGACGATCTTGCAGTACCACCTCAAGAATCTTTTCTATATTTTTTCTGTTGTCTATATTTTACCTTTTTTTCATACAAACTCCAGTAATTTTCATTTACAAAAATTCCTTTTTTCATACAGAACATTAGAAAATTTTCCTTAATGGCACCACAATAGAATTAAGAGCGATATTGTAAGAACAGTGTATTATGGAAAAGGCCAAATCTTTAAATACTTTAAATTAGATTAAAAAAATAAGAAAAAGTAATGAGGTTAATTACCTTATTTTTAATTGTATTTTAAGAAAATTGAGATAATCTTCATATTTTTTAGAAAACGAGATCGATTGAAAGAAATTAAGAAGAAAAATCCTTGAAGAGTTCATTATGTAAATTAGTTGTACAAAATCATTAATTTTCAACTTCTATTCTAATATTATGTAAAAATTACGTTAGATAAACAGTCTATTTGCATATTTAATGAAAATGTGATAGGAAGAAATATTATCAAGCTTTTTTAAAATACTATCGGATGTATTTTATTAATGTGTCTACTATAACTCGACAGATGATAGTAGTTGTTGTGAGTATCTAGTTTGTTGACAATTGACCGTTGAAGGTTACTTTTCCAGAAACAGTCTCGTTTACTCTATCCAATTCAAAATCAAGTTTTATACTAATAAAACAGTAAATCTATTCTAGAACAAAAGGCTAAAAATATCGCAAACAATTAATGACCTTTTCTAGGTTCTTTTTTTTACGTCCACTACTTAGCCTATTACATAATGCAAAGTATAACATGTTACAAAAAAACACACTATCGACATCTATTGGAAGTCCTATACTAGAATTAATATAATTATTATTCTAGACAGGTCAAACTAAAGTCCAGAGAGAATGTTGTGTCATGTTTTGTAAAGAATAATGTATAATAATCTTTAACAAATCTCCCAATGGCTTTTTCTAAATTATCATTAGTTTACCAAGAGAGAATAAAACATCAAAAGATAGATCATTTTAGAAAAATTTTTTCTTCTTTTTTGTAACGGATATTGTAATTTCATGGTTTTAACAATTGTTGCAATTTTATCGATTACTTTACTTATTGTCCTTATCCTATTCTCTTTATTCAAAAGTGTCTGACTATTTATATAATCATATTCGTCTTTTTTTTTCAAATGTAACAACTCTAGTAAACCAAATATATAGAGCTAATAAACAAAAAAACATACATTTTGATATAATAGACACAAAAAATCCCCAGTGAAAAAGTTACTTTTAAATTGAAGGAAGATTGATTTCCTTATGATCGATTCCATTGACTTATAATTTCGTAATAAATAATAAAAGAAAATTCAGTTGTTTTGAATAAAAATGAGATCATTCATAGGATAATGTATTCAAATATTTTTTTACAACGATATACAACATTTACTTTTTATAATTGTATGTTTTCATGCTTTCTATTAATCAATTTTGAAGATTTTCAACACTATAACTGATCTGTTCAAGTAAAACAGATAGCTAAAGGTCATTTGGTTAATGTATTTTTATTTGGCTTTTTACTGTTTATAATCAATTCTGCAGTGGTGCTGATGTAAGTATTGTTAGGTGTACTTACTTACTCACGTTTCAAGGATTAGATATCAAACCGCAATACATGATCATTTTTGTGAATCCAATACAGCAAATAGTCTTTATGATTATACGAAAATTAGTATCATTGATAACGATATGCAGGTAAATTTTAATCCTTTTTTGCTTAATTGAAAAAAATTTAGCGTAGATTGTTGGCCAAGTCGGTCAGATAATTAGTAATTGAACTTGCGGTACTGATTGCGATAATAAATTACTAAACACTCTAATTAAAATCAAATTTTTAATAATTTTAAATAAAGTTTTCTTATGGATTTTTACTTTCAGAAATAAGGTCAACTGAAAAAATATATCTTCAACCTGACAAACTGTTGTACTTTGCCTCCCCTAACAACCTTACATAAGGTTGTTAAAAGTCATATTTATTTGTATTCATAATATATCGAACTATAGTTTAAAAGATAATTATATACTTGAAAGAGAATTAAGTTACTATTTAACTAGTACTAATAATCGGCTATCCGGTACCCTTTTTTTTCACTCACATCCTAAATGAGATCCTCAATAAAGACTATTTCACATTTATTTATCTTAAACCCCTTCCCTATTTACATTTAAACTTTTGGAATATAGAATAATTGGAATTTTTCATTTCCCCTTTAAATTATTATTCAACTTAATTAAGAATAAAGTTGTATAAGGAAGGTTAATAATATCAAAAGGCTAAGAAATCTTCCATATGTACAGTATTTGTTTAAACCTTAAATTTTGCATGTACAGCATATTTAAACAATACTATATATATATATATAAAGTATTTATGCATCAAATGGTATTGACGTGTCATCTATGTAAGTAGTGATTTCTGTTTGAAAACTGTAGAAAAGGAATAGAAAAAAAAACAGACCATAGTTTCCATACTTTATAATTTATTACTCACATCCTAATTAAGTAATCTAAGTGTGAAAATTTTTTACATGATTAAGCTTGTTCAGATAGGAAAACAGAATAATATAGAAATATTGATTATTAATAATTGAAACTATATTAATATATATTAAAAAATATCAAATTGATACAGTATACTGTAATTTTATAAGAGTTCTTTCTTTAACAACTTGATAGAATTTTATAGCAGAGTCAATGGTACTATCAATACACAGTCTATTCGATAATAGGAAGACAATGAGCTATTGTATTTATAAATATATATTCACAAGTACACATATATGAACACAATACATACGTATTAAAAATATCTACGAATATGTATAGCATATAGCAAAAAAAAACACTCCTTACATGATCTTGTACTTGAGATAATTTCATCATTTTAGCTTATTACCTAAACTAAGCCTATAGTATTCTGTACAATTTTTGTTCATTATATAACAACAATGATATAAACCATTTATTTCTTTGGGCTAATCTTTTTTCCTCTTGTTTTGATAAAGTAAAATATTACAGAGAAAATAACTTCAATAATTTGAACCACCGTTAATATGCTTGCACCCACAAAAAGTCCTAGTTGGCCACCTAGTTCACCTTGAAAAATTTAAAGTACATTAATTAATATTCATGTTTAAATGGTTAAATATATTTTAATTGTAATTATTTGACTTACATAACATATCTAACCAATTGTAGTCGCTATATTGTTGTAATGATAACGTTTTAGTCGTTTTAAAAAATATACTAGTTTTTATGGCTCCATCTTTAATTTCTTTTAAAGTGGCGTTAACTTTCGATACTTTCTTTAAGTAATTAATGTAATTGTTAGTTGGAAATTTCGCGACAGAGATCGAAGAGTCGTATCCTTTGGTATAACAAGGAAAAGGACAATTGCAAGGACGTTTACTTTTATGGCACACATCTGTTTAGGAGTAATTTTTATCTTTGTGTTTATACATCAATTAAAAAGATTTAATTAATAATTTATAACTTGTAAAATAAAAGAAAACCTTTGGCGTCGTATGCACATCTTACAGCTTCAATACTATTACAAACACTGACATTACCAGGCATAAATATCAATTTGCAAGAACATTTCTGAGTAATACAACTTTGTACACAATTCATTATACAACTATTCATTGTATATGATTTGTTCTCCTCCAAAGTTGGTAGATCATTCTTGCAACCATTTCTTTCTACTAGGAGAGTCTAGACGTTGAAATATTTTATCCATGTAATGATAATCAATAATAAAATATACGTAGAACAAAGCTTACTGTTGTTGCAGTCAAAGCCACTTGAGTGTCCGAACCTGGAGATATCCAAAACCCATAGTTAGACACATCCGGTTCAGTTCCGGGTCTGTGTATGGTGACTCTAAGTCCGGAAGCACCATAATTAGCTCCAAAATAACTGTCAAAATTGCTTATATAAGCAAATATATGTAACCCATTGACAAGACCTGATGAGGCAATCGAAAAATTTCCATCATAATTAAACTGGACGCAAAAACCGAAATTAGTTAAAACTCTTTTCAGAAATTTACCGCATGCGTATCTGTTACTGTTGAACTGACATTCAACAAAATGGTCACCGGGGAAGTCACTTGCAGCTGAGAGTATATTTTCCGGATCAGAAAAGTTTTTATGTATATTAAAGGAATTTATCTGTTCATCAACTGTTGATTCGATAGATCTGATATCCGGCCAGGATTCAGCTACAAAGCCTCTTAATTCCCCGTAGTTTCTAATAAATCTGAATAAACATTTAATTAAACATATTAAATTGTTGCCTTACTCATTTTATTCCCTCTTCTTAAATCCATAAGTTTATAAACTAACAAGCTTTACTTACTCTAACGAATATTGCGCGTAATAGCAAATTGTGATAGCCGGGAAGGTTTGACTTTCTCCGTTTGATAAAGCAATTAAACTTCTACTTGTTTTAATTGGAGGATAAAATAATTTTTTAACAACCCCAATCCAAAGTGGAATTAGAAGTCCTAGTAGCAATATAATAGCTACTCCAAATGCCATCCTGTAAAAAGATCACTCATTATTGGATATTCACAGAGAAAAATCAAACAGCGATGTTACATCACCAAATAAGTTTTACCTTCTGAGAAAACACACCCTTTTATCGAAAACTTTATGAATGCCATGTAAATCAGTATATATGAGTCTACGTTTAAATAAATCACGTGTTCTTTCTTTACTTGTTCTAACTAAATTCGTTGTTGAAGATAAAGAAGGTCGCTCTTCAACTCGGAATTCTTCGAACATATCCTTTCTTCTATCTAACTGCTAAATAAGTAGCCATATGCTACATGAGCAATATATTTTATGAATCTACATATGTATATATCAATATATATATCATTTGTCAACAGCAATTCTTCAAATCAGTTTTTATATTTAACATACAGCATTATAATATTTAGTGATATAGGTCTATTTGTCATTTCCATTCTTATTAAACGTACTATTAAATTACAGATTAAAATTAATTTGAAGTTGAAAATTGTTAAGATTTAATCGTCAAACATCCGAATCATTAAGTTATGACTAGAACTAGAGCGAGAAAGACCCTGTCATTTAGGGACAAATTCATTATATATAGTAAATATACACATACAATATAATTATAAAGCAAACCCCAACGTGTAATCGAAACTTAAACAGTGTAAAGCATTATCTATTAATTAGTATACAAACAATAAGCCTAGTCCAATACAGAGAAAGGCATGTATAACCTTATATAGCTTACTAAAGCGGGATAATAGCCCGTGTAGTAATCTTTACTTGATTAATAAACCTTTGGAGATATTTTATAGAGGAGTTTCTTCATTTACTGCGTTTATAGATTTTTCTTTGTAGCATTATAATACAATTTTTTCCTATTTGTCTTATATTAAGTTTTGTTTAGAATATTTTGCTGAGAAGTGTCTTTTCTCGTTCGAAATCCATGACAAAAAAAATTGGACAATGAGTTATCTTTCATTTTTTTTTATATTGATGAACACACAATTGACTTTTACTCTATTGGTTGTTCGATACGTCATTAATCTTAACAGTTTAGATTGAGAGAATCATGTAAACTTTGGCTGTTGAAAGTAACTCAAATAAAATCACCTCCACTATCTATTGTTCGTCAAATATTGTGTATTTACATTCCACTTTTTCAGATAAAAGAATTACTAAGAATTAATATCGATCAGTCTTTTGTCTAATAAGTGTAGTTTGAAACAAGATCGGTTAACTATTCAATAGTTTACTTTGTTTCTTCCTCCCCAAAGATAATTCGATAAATCAACATGATAAACTTTTTTTATTTTGCTTGGCTAGTTTACAATAACTACCAATTTAATCAGATATTTTCTCAACTAATACAGGTTTTGGAAATTTTGAGTCTATCTGTATTTTTAACACTCCTTTCAATCCAGCCAATTTTGAAGAACCTTCTTTAATAACCTTTATATAATGTATGAAAAGACAAATTTAAATTCAAGTGTAAAAAAATAAACATTTTCTCTTACTTGTTGAATATATTCTTTGAAATTGGGCTCGAATTTCTTTTTCTGAACCTCCTACGATGAATTAAAAATTATGTTCATATTAGAATTATAAACAAACATATCATAATATAACTAACCGAGGCGGGAATTCCAATAATAGACGTTAAAAGCTGTTGGGTAGCACAATTTTATACAAATTTTCAGTATGCGAATAATGTTAAGAGAAACTTTACCTTGTCACTAAATAGAATTTCTAAATTTTCTTTATTTTCTTCGTCAGTTAGGTTGGCAGGAACTGACCAACCATATTTGGTTAATTTTAGTTTACCCAGCATTCTTGAAATATATCCCTAATAAGGTATAAAAGATTACCATATTAAAAAACATTTTCTGAACAAAGTGGTGCCATCTAACAATAAGTAAGGAATGAGTAGATTTTCAACTCATGTTTCATAGTAACAGAGACTTTGTTTTTGTTTAAAGTTAAAACTTACCCTAACATAGACGATATCAGGCATAGCATTGGATAATTTCATTTTACCTAATGTGCTAAGTGATATTAATTCCAAATTCTGCTCTGATGACAAGTGCGGGCCCTAAAAACAAACAATTCCTCTTATATATTTATAAATAGAAGACAGCTATAAACTTTAGCAAATGTTACCTTTGAATTGTTATTTGAAAATTTTTTGGTTGGACTAGTTGCCAACTTTGTACCACGATCATTACCAAACCTCAATTCAGAAGCCTTCAAAAATGATAAATATTATAGATAAAAGTTTAAATTCAAATTTTAGATATGACAACCTACTTTTCTGAAACCTCTTTGATCACTGAAACAACTACGACTGGATTTGATGTCATTCTCCGATTGAACCTAAAATAATGCAATATAATTAAAAGTTGAATATTTTTTCTACAATTACCATTGCAGTAAGCTCTTCTATGTCATCGTAGTCCGATATTCTAGCGACTTTCTCTTGAGGACTGGTTGTCTTGACATCTTTAGAATTGTTTGCTTGTTTAGGTTGGGATAATTTTTGTCTCTTTGGACTTGGACAAGTTTCAAAACTTTCGTCAAACTCACGTAAACTTTTTTCGAAATCATCGTCGTCCTCCATGTCAAAGAAAGTTTTTGTATTTGCAGATTTTTCAGTACGTATTTTATTTTCTGAATCGGTAAGAGGCTGAGGATCCGTTTCGATCGCTTTAAGTTAAAAATTGTATAAAGAATTACAATATTTCACTATTAAACTATACAAATATTAATTATAACTCTTACATTGAAAAATTTCATCATCAGACCAATCTTCCGTACTAAATCTCTTCAGATTGGAACTTGGAGTAATAGTATTTTTAAAATTTCTTGTTTGATTATTTGACATAGATGGTTTAAATTCAGTGCTTTCAGTTTTACGAAAGCCTTTCGGATTTTTATTTAAAAATTTTCCTGAGAGTTCTTTTTTCTTTGATTGAGCTTTTCGATCTTGCCGTAGAGTGATATTTCCATTTCTAGAAAATATATATCGTTCTATATATATATATATATATAAATAACCAAGAATAAAAAAATTAGTATATATATATATATTTATTTATATATATACTGTATATATTTTGTGTATATACAATTTTTCCGTTATTATTTCTACTAGATTTTTTTCCATAACAACTTCCGATTCTCCTCCTAAAACTGTAACATTTTCGGCAGTTAGAAATAATACTCCATTTCGGCAAAGAATATCTCCTTTCAGTAACATCTAAGTTTCAAAAACTTCTTTAGCTACGATATACAATATTTATTCTACTACCTTGAAGCCAGGACTTAGAGATTGGTCGAAAGCGGGGATAGAATTATATTCCATAGCCATAATAGATTGTTGTCCATCGGTTAGTAATAATTTTAGCATTCTTTTATTTGACTGTTCTTTCTGTAAAGAGTATATTTCATTTTGAAAAGATACTTTGATTGTTTTTAAGATCAATACCTCGTTTTCAAATGCACCAACTTTTGCGTTTTCAAAATTCATGTTCTTTAACTTAAGGGTTTGGTTGTAAAACGGTTTACTACAATCAATCATTGAATTTGCCTATTAGAATTAATCAAAGTATCCATTATGTTACATAATATGATAGATGTCGCTGAGTATTCTAAACTATTACAAATAATAACATACTTGAACAGGAAAAGTCCCCTTCAAAAATGACTTTGAACTTTGTTTTATATTTTCTAGATTGCCCGGAAAACAACAGCTACCTATTTCATTCAAATCACACGATAACCATTGTTCCATTACATTAGTATTGATATCGTTCTGACTTAGACTATCATTCTACAAAAAACAAGAATTATTTTAGTTGTAAATAGCTTTACAAGTTACTAAAATAGCTACAGAAAACTCTTCATTTATCATCCAATTGACGCAAGCCTCAAGCCAATCTTCAGGTGGTCGAATACAGTAGGTTTTATTCAGAAATTTTCCCGCTTCTATAGTTTTTTGCTGCATCACTGTTTTATCGCCCAAGCATAATATAATACATCAATGTTGTTTAGATTTGTATCCGGATAAGTATAGTTATCTTCTTACAGAGTTAAAAGAATAAATACAAAAAACAGCTTTACAATTTCAATATAGATACTCGATAACTTTCTAAAGTTAAAAGTCTAGCATAACTTAATTCTTATTTGAATAGAATTCGCTAAACTGGTAAGTGTTATGTTTTACGTTCTCAACGATTTTAATTATAGTTTTCAGTTAAAACTTTCAAACGATGTAGAAACGACTTAAGTGTCGAAAAATAAAGAGACAAACAATAGAAAATCTTATTATCTCTGTTAAAAATAAATCTTTTCATACTTTCTATTAGACTTGAAAAAAATAGTAATAGCCATTTCAATATTAATTAAAATTTATTATATCAATATTAAAAGTCGAATATTTATAGTTATGGTATTTTTTTTTATATAAATAAACTTTCATTAATAAAAGACTCAACATGAAACTGTTTTTCTAAATCTTTGTTAAACTAAATGATAAATTGGCTCTTTTTTAAAAATAAAAGAAAACAATACCAATACTAATAATAGAAAGCACTATCTACGTAATAATAGAATAATTATATTCTATTATATTACAAAACATTCAAACTATTTTATGCTAAAAAGCTTTACATAAGAAATCATCGTTAGAAAATGGCGTATAGAAAAAAGAACACTAAATGAATCATATAAATATAGAACAAAATTTTCTATAATAAATAAAGAAATTTGATTACAATAAAAACAACAATGCGATTATATCTACTTTAGCAATCTTGAACAGCTCTCCTTTCAATTTCCTCTTCCTTTACCCTTTACTCCCACTCCATTTCTTTCTTTTTTTAGTCCTTCTTAAATCTAAATATTTTCAATGCAAACATAAAATATCTTTAAGGTAAACTTGAATTTTATCTATTTAGATTATTTTCTCCCTTCAGGTTTTCATGAATATTTCAATAGTTTATTGCCTATTAACATTTATGAATTCGTGGAAAGAGTAAGTTTATTCATTGAGTACGTTATTTATATATAGGGCAAAACACGACATATTTAAGAATAATAATATACAATCCACTACTATTGAACTGATAGCACCTATTAAAATATTATATGGATGTGTTGGAACGCCTTGTATGCAAGAAAGAAAGTAAAATTTGTAAAATTTGTTATTCCATCTAATGTATATATGTTTATGGTTAGAAATAGAGTTCGAGACAGAGAGAGAGAGAGAGAAAGCGAAATATATAAGAAAGCCTTTCTAATAAAATATTATGATGAAATATTTTGAAAGGTATGCGAATTGTTCAAATATTTTTTAAGGAGGATAATTGTCCCTATATTGATTAGTCACGTAATACAAAAGTAATCATTAAGGTTAATATTTTTAAAAGGTTATGTTTATTCAATTTTGTATAAATAAAAAATATAAATATGCTATAAAACAAGTGAAGTATGGAATATTTCTATCGTTTGTCTATAGATATATATATATTTGTAAATGCGCGCGTGTGTGTGTCTGTGTGTGTTTATAATATGCTTGAAGGAATGCCAGTAAAAAAAAATCAATAATCAAACACTACAAAATAAGAATGACTTTGGTAAATAAACATTTATTAAAGTGTAACGAAAATTGAAGAAATTATCATCTAGTTACAAATGATTATACATACACTTTGACCTTTTTATTACGTTATTTTATTATATCTGGAAATAAAAGGGTTAACCAAATTTGGCCAAAATTTAGATAGGCCATTAGCTTAGAGATTTCAATGCTGTGCATACCACACTAAGATTGAATACTTTCGATATTTTCTATGGTAGTACCTGTTACGGGCTTGTTTTCTCTTCTCAGCTAATAAAAAATTTTATATTGGATATCTTTTATATTTCGTCGTTTTAACTTCTTATCGACGAGCGGATGATTATAAAAAACATTGGATATTTCTTATTGAAAATTCGTTAAAGACTAAAATGAATCAACTTGAAATATCAGTTGGTTTATTATTACTAATAATAGCCACACCTACCTTTTCTAATGAATGTTTTTGTGATGGAACATCGTGTGTCTGTAGAAACTTGAAATTAACTACAATACCTTTAAATTTGAACGAAAATATTGAAGTTTTGTTTATTATCGGCAATCCTATAAGTACTCTTCCAGATGCTGCATTTTCTAGATATAGTAAATTAAAAATCTTAATTTTAAAGGATAATCAACTATCCGATATAAAAGATGGAGCTTTTAACGGACTAGATGATCTAATTGAACTGTCGTTAGAGGGAAATTTCCCTTTAGAGTCTTTTAGAAGTGAGTGGTTTTATCCTGTAAGAAATTTAAAGAAGCTCACACTATCTTCCAATCCTTTAGTACAAAAATTACCAAGTAATTTCTTAAAAGATCTAAAATTAGATAGTTTAAATGTTCGTCGATGTAATTTATTAAAAGTTGACAAAGGTATTTTCGCTGAGAATACAACAATAAAAACATTGGATTTAAGGCATAATAGAATTGAACGCTTTGAAGACGGCTCTCTCGACCATCTAAAGATGAATTTATCTAATTTGAATCTTGGCTTTAATTCACTTAATAAACAAGAGTCTTGGGAAGCTTTTGGAGGAATTCACTTCAATGAATTTAAAATAGACATGAATAATTTACGTAATCTGGATCCATTTAAATACGTTTCTGCCAAAACGGTTGATTTAGCCAATAATGATCTATCAAATGTAACCTTTGAAGACTTTCCGAATTTTATATCAATAACCCATCTTTTATTGAAAAATACAAGTATTAATTTAAACTATGGATCATTTCGAAATATGCCAAATTTAGTTCATCTAAATTTAGCATCAAATTTGATCGATTATTTGCATTATAGACAATTCGAAAATAATGGTAAACTGGATTATTTGGACATTTCAAATAATAAATTAACTGCTTGGAGTTCAGTACACGCAAATTATGCACCAAATATTACCGATCTTAACCTTCAAGGGAATTTAATTGAAATTTTAGATGGATACGATTTTAATCCTTATTTGCAATTGCAAAGGTTAAACCTGAAAAGTAACCTAATAAAAACAATACTGCCAAATACTAAGAGTATATTTGAGAGACTACGAAGCTATAATCTAAATGATAAGATTCTGTTAACGAATAATCCAATTCATTGTAACTGTGAAATTAAGTGGCTTGCCGAGTATTCTAATGAAAATGTAGCCTTGAGTGAATTTGATAGTCCAATATGCGCATCTCCCGATTCTCTTAAAAATAAAAAACTTTATGGGGACTTTAAGGACAATAATATTGATCAGCTAAGATGCAGTACAGCAAGTATTGACTTTATAGCCAATTCAACTTATACCGTTCAGGAAGGGAATGAAATATATATTATGATAGAGATAAATGGAAATCCGGAAATAACCACTGTTGAAATAATATCTATAGATGGAGATGATAACTTTAACCTTTTATACGAATTTTACTCAAAACAAGTCTATATACCTCTAAAATTCGTTGGCTCGAAAGAATCTAAAGGAATATATAGAATTATTTCATCAAATTCAGTTCTAAGCAAAAACTTTACTTTTGAACTCATTGTAGAGTTTCTACCAACAACGACTGAAAGGGATACAACAGTATTTCCTCAAACGGACTCTACCGTTACGAGTAAAGTTCAAGAGTTTACAACTCTAAATTCTAAAACAACAACTCAAGTGGAGGAACAAACTAAAAACTTTACCGATTCTGATATGGAAGGTAGCTCGGTAACTTTATATACTAGTTTCCAATCAACAACCTCCAATTCAGAAAATGCTACAAGTTTTGACCAGACAACAAAACAATTTAATTTCAGTAGCACAGAGAGAAATGATAACAGTACAATAACTAGTGGAACTGGAGCTAATAACACAGAATCGAATAAAACAACACTAAGTAAAACAAGTAGTCAAACAACAACTACAATCAATTTCTTGTCTTCACAATCTGAGAATAATAAAACGACAATATCATCCGAATTAAATACCCAAGAGACAATGGGAACTTCTCAAATAGTAGATGGGGTAACTATTACTTCAGACTATGATGGAACAAGATCATCGACTTCAAGTGAGATTTCATCGAAAACGTATGAAACTTCAACACAGATAAATTTTGTGACCCAATCAGTATTAAGCACACTAAGGAATACACATACCAGCAAAAGCACTTTATCATACACTACATTGTCAACAAGAAGGAAATCAACAAGGACTAGAACAGAAAAATCATTACCTCCATCCTCCAAGGTTACACCAACTTCACGTATGTCTAAAGACAAGGGTACATTAAGTTCAGCTAGATATAAGCTTTTAATGATTATAGTTGCAGCTATATGCTTATTCATGGTAATAATTCTATTATTCTATACGCTATCGTTGAGTTACGCAAATAGAACAACGACATACGGAGGGTCTCGAGATAACTTTTGTGTTTCGGATACTCATTCAGGTCTGAGCCAAAAAACTTCGTTGACTACTTTACCAGGAAGTGATCAAGAAGAAGGTGGAACAACTTTTACTATCGTTGGAAAGGTAGAGAGAAATGGTACAGAAAGAGATATTGTCTCTATCTTGGATGAAACTACACCTTCTAACAGTACACATAGAGCTGAAGGACATAGGAATCCTGTATTTTCTGAAGATATTTTATGACATTCAAACTATGTTAATAAGTTCTTTTGTTCGTTATTTTTCTTTTGTTTAGTTTTTTTTTACACTATTGAAGAAGATAGTCTCGTTGTGTCGGAATTCGTCGAAGTGTTTCATCTATGAATAAATAAGAAAGAGCGTCTAGTCATATTAAAATGTTGCTTATTATTATTATTTTTGAAAAAATTAACCTAATGAATGTTGTAGAGTATTAAAAAATTAAATCGATTCCGATTATATAATGATGTCCGTAGGCTTAGGCCTTTAGTTTGTTTATTTAAGAGAAAATATTTCACTAGATCAACAACAATTAAGATACTTATCAGCTTCTAACTACTATCAGTAAGAAAAATGGTATCTTTAATGGTAGAGCTAAAGAATTTTTCTCATTCCTCGTTGAACTAGAAAGTTAAAGAGAAACTAATAAGCAGTATAAATGAGATGTGTAAGTAATTTATTAATTTAATATCAAATAATAAGCGAATTATCATTGCCAATCAAATTAATAAAGTCGCACCTTTTGTCTTTTAAAAAAAATTCTATAGCTAAAAATCCTCCCACCAACGTTAAACAATTGAATATTGCTCCTAAACTAATCACGATACTCCTACTGCTAAAGAGACCATAGTCTTCGTAATAATCTAGATTTATTATAGTAAATGGTTATTTTTTAAGTAAATCTATGGATTCTATAGGATTTTTTATTATAATAGACCTTTTCTGTTCTTTAATTATAAGCTAGAACTTATTAATTTTCTTGTCATGTGTTATTCTTTATTAAATTTCTATATAAGGGTCAAAATTAGGTAATAAGAATTTCTTTTTTATGTCTAAAAACGAAGTTTTTATAATGAAAAGAGTAATAAAAAGTTAATGTGACCCTTTTTTTCTCTCTGTCTTTACCTTTCGTCTAAAGGAAAAACTATTAAATGTTGTAGTTAAAGCGTTGTTAGCCTAATCCACAAGACTTATCTAATCCTTTGGTGGCTTTGCCAGTCCTATTGTAAAAGAATAATTTAGGCATAGACTCTCTCTTAAGTACAACTCATAATTTAAACTTGTATTTAATCCTACCTAACAGACTTTTGGAAATGTTGCCTTTGGTTAGCAGTAAGCAAACAGCTAGTACGTAATCGGCGTTTAACGGAAACGTATCAGATGTACACCGCTTTACAGGATTACAATATTGAAAGGTTAGAATAAGGCCTGTATTACGAACAGTACAACCTTTAAACTACCTGGCTTTTAGATTCCTTCTCAAATGGCATAAAGTGTAATATTTGAAGATCTTATTAGGTCAGGACTGGAAATGTGATTAGGAATCCTTTTAAATTACTTTAATTTAGTTTTTTTTTCAGAATAGATTTATTCCTTTCATGATAATTTATTGGAATGCAGTTGCCTCGATATGCAAAGTTTCCAGTTCAGCATCGATAATATATGTGCAGGGTCAGGTTCTAAAATCTTTCTTTTTTTATATTTTGCATAACAAGTCAACTCATTTCTTTCTGTTCAGAGGCATTTATGTATTTTGTTAACGGAAATAAAACGAACGATCATAGGCATTTAGATGGAAACAAAGAGAGAGACAGAGAGAGAGAGTAAACGAATATTTTAGTTATGCGATTACGATATACTCTAGATTTGCTTAATTAAAAATCGCTACCAAATAGTATATCACTTATCAGATGGAATTTTTGTACTACGGTTTCATATCGTTATTGCTCACTAGAGGGAATCAAAAAATTTCACTGAAAGTATGCTAAACAGAGAGCCTCTTATCGCGTTTGTCATGCCTACTGTATTGTTGCTGACCTGTATCCTGCTTTGTAGGCCTTAAAAACATAGGAAAACATTTTTGTATGAAACTCATTACTCAGAAGAGGCATTACAGAACGAGCGGCGGTGGAATTTACATCTCGCAAAGAGACAATGAGTTTACAGCCATCGTTTCTCTGCGACGTGTTACTTGTGCCGACGTTGTATTCAACAATAGAAAATAAGGTAGATTCCAGGTAATAGAACTTTTGATGACTATTTGAGTTAAAAGAGTTTATAGTATTTTCTGTTTCTCACCCTCCCGCTCTGTTTCTCTCTGTGTGTCTGTCTGTCTCTCATTCTCTTTGTCTTTCTATCTAGCGATTAGTAGAGGGTAACAACTCTTTGATACGATAAAATATATGAAAATATTAAATATTTAAGGAAATTTTGATAAAGATAGTATAAACAAAAACAAAGTGTAAAGGCATATATCTACAGCATCTTTTTAATTAAAAAGAAATTTTACTCTATGTTACAAAGTACGCTGTAACATATTTTCATAATACAAAGTAAGATGGTTAAAAAAAAAGGGCAAAAAAAAAAACTTTTTCTCAGATCGCTTGCTCGCTATTTATTCTCTTACTTGTCTTAAAATCTTTAGTAGGATATTTACTGCTGACTATTCATAAGAATAAGATTCTTTAACAGATTTACTAATTATCCATGTGGCAATTGTTACACATAAATTAAATATATAAAGATTTATGATGTATATGAATACTAACGATTTATTACAAGAGCCATTTATCTTAAATATTAATGGGTTGTTTCAAGAATTATCGTATATTTTCAGATATTTAGTATATATATATTAGTATATATATATATCTATAAGATATTGGTTATTCTCTACTTACTCAGTTTTATGGTAATTTGTCTTTATTAAAATATTTTACTATCAAATCACAAGATGATAGCATATATTAATCCTTTTTCTTTTTTTTTTAAAAAAAAAGGCAAAAATCTGTGACAAATTTTTTGTATATAGGAGAAATTTGAACTAGAAACATTTATTCAACTTTAAAAAATACTAAATAGCTATATAGTCAATATCTTATTTAAAAAGGTCTATTATACTGTATATTGTTTATATAACTCTTATAAATTAAATTTATAATAATTAACAAGGCAATAGTTAATCATATATTTTGCAGTTGTATCCTTTTTCTGTTTAATATTTGAACATTTTCAACAATAGAAATAAATGATTCGAAATGTTACTTGTAATGTCGAAAAGCAGATGGCGTAGCTGGTAATAATTTTGCAATTGCCATGTTGAAAATTGATCCAGCAACCATTTTCGCTCTTTAGCCTAATAGAATACATATTGTATTTGTACATATGTCAGTACATATCAGTGGATAACTACAAATAAGAAGGATAAATATTCAATAGCAGAGTGGTCTGTTTCCATTTCAGAATGAAATAGACGATTTTAGAGCTTGGGAATTTTCCAAAATAATACCAATGATTCTAGCAAAGCTGTTATATTAAAAAATAAATTATCATTAGGAAAAAACTGTAAAGCACATTTTCATTAACGAAATAAAACATAATTTATGTTAAAGCCATCAATTTATTGTTGACGCAAAACTGTAGCTGGAATTTTTCGTATCTATTTTAAAACTCAAGGCTAAAGTATTATCTTATCAACTACATAAAGAGTGAACTCAAATACAGTTGAAATCTCATTCGGTAAAAATGTATAGAAAACCATTAACTTTGATCAAATTCGATTCAAAAAATTGTTTTTAATTGTAATTTAGATGTTTCATTAGGAAATTATTGCTCTTATGTAATGCTTTATTGAAACATACGTATGTCTGTTGTTAAACGCATACTTAAAGTAGTATAATGGCAAATAAATTGGCACTAATGCCAAAATTTTACACTTTTGAAAGTTACGACTACGTTTTAAGGTCGACGATACATCCCGAAAGAATAAGTTTGTTGACAGTCTGCCCTTCAAAATTGGTAGAAAGCGTATTCGTTCTAAAGACCAATACTGCTGGGGGTAAAGGGAAAATCCAATTGCCTACCTATTAGGCTAAGTCCATTGAAAGGCAAATAAGGTGATTCTACCTTCCCTTTGTGCCAAAAAAGTCCCTAAAAAAGACAATTTAATAAATGTTTTGTTATTTAAATTTTATCTGGGAAAATACCAAGAGAGGGACACTGGCTTTAATTAATTTTCATCCCAATAGCGATTTACCATTTTACTTTTTGAATAATCTCGTATTTCAGTAATAAAAATATATAAATATACGATTATTTATTGTTTTATTCTTAGACGTCTATTTTAAGAGACATTAGTTTTACTATCATACGTAATATGCAAATGAATATTGATTTTTTTGCTTTATTTTTGTACTAATATTCACCAGCTCTCATTGTCAGACAGGAGGTTTTCTATAGAATTTCTCAAGGGATCAATGTCAAATATATAAATTTGCGATTCAAAATAGAACTTTCCATAAAATCTGCCATTTTGAATATTCATTAGTTTACTATAAATAGTTTGGTATTCCAAAACTAAGAATTAGTCATTGCAATGACGTCACACGATACTCTTATAAAATATCAACGATCTCTAACAATTTGCCAGTTGCGTATTGGCTCTCACTGACTAACCAACCAGAGACGAGAATTTTACTTAAATTGTGAATATTAACCGAGAATATTCAAATTAAAAATACAATAAAATTTCTTATCACTGTAAATGTATCCAGAAATTTCAAACTTTCCATTTGAAGATAGTGAAAATGTTGCAGCATTGTTGAACGATATTATCCAGGAAGACGGTTTTGCGGAAGGGAATCTTCCTTCGAATTTGGAAGATGATTTCTTAATAGGGGAATTTCTTCCATTAATGAAACAAACCGAAGAATATATTGATCAATTTAGAGCTGAAGGTTCAACTGTAAATATAGTTTCTCCCACTGGAGATCAACAACAGTAAGCATTTAAACGATAAAGTGATAATTAGATAAAAATTTCTCTTTGTGTTTTTAGGGGTTTTCCACTTTTTCCAGGAAAAAAGTATAAACCTCCTGCATTAAATCACCCGTCACTCCTGTCTAGCGACGAGAATATTAGACTGGCTATTATAAGTCAACCGAGTGAAAAACACAGAGCTCGCTACCCGTCCGAAGGAAGCCGTGGAGCAATTAAAGGTCGAGAACATTTTGAGTATCCAGAAATTCAATTGCAAGGTTATTTTGGTTCATCGACTGTAACATTGCAAATTTTCTTAGCCAACGAAACGGGAAATGTAAAACCTCATGGATTATATCAAGCTGTCATAGTAAAAGGACGCCGCCGAAGAGATTGTATCACTAAAGTTATTCAAGATACAAACGTCTTGGAGACAAAATTAAAGTCTTCCAATAATTATCGTGCCAAGTATGTTTCTTTATTCTAGTTTTTCCGATAACTTCATTTTGTCTAGATGATGCTTCAGGGTCGACTTTATTGGAATCTTAAAAATACGAATCCGGGACGCAATCAGCAACAGCAGGAACTTAACAAGTAAAAAATCAAACAAAGTTAGACTTGCGTTTAGAGTATTAATTAACGAAAATGATCCATACAATGGAAAGACATTGCAAACTGTTTCTGAAACAATTATTTGCAGTAAGTTAATTCTTTCAAACATGTTAATAAAAAATAGAAGCAGATATGTAATAGAAATTCGACTTCACTATGCTCTCCCTGCCTGTTGGACTGACACAGAACAACATCATCAAGAGATGCTTACGAAAAGTCGAGTCTTCTATATATATTTTTTGTCTATTTTTCAATATATAAAAAACATTCCTATGCAAAACATCGTTGTAATTCTATTTTCTTCGTGATAAATTTTCAGCTCAGAAAAAGGGTAATTCAAACACTATAACTACTACAACACCTGATGATTACTTATTTGCGAATGTTCCGACAACGATTGTAGATTTTTGACTGATTTCTCGTTTTTTACACTCGATTAGAGAGAAAAAACGTGTAATTACCAAAAAAATAACAAAATAATCAAAACTATACTCCCTTCCCACTTCCCCAAGCACACTATTACAGCCAGCAAGCGAGCAAACAAACAAAAGTTGTGATTACTCTTTACTCAGAATGAGGCAATAACTCGTAACTCATCATAAATAGTTACTAAAGACAGTTCTCCCACCGTCATAACTCAGTTGGATGATCCGGGAAAAACTCTTATTCTTCTTTAGTTGTTATTTTCTCTAGATTCGCGAACAGTTTAATCTATTTCTTTTTTATTATTTGACATAACAATTTAAGTTTTTCAGTTTTGTTTTTATTCTTCAGAAATATACAAGGAAAAACTCAAAACTATGTCTTTATTTCTTATCTATTTGACGAATCAAATAGATTATTGTAGTTTGTATTACCTAGATATAATTACAGAATTGAAGGATTTTATAAATTTTATATTATAATACAGTATTATTAAAAATATTCAAATTTTATTTAAAATATTTAAAAACTACCAACAAGTTGATAATTTTGTCATTGTACACCGTAGACTACCAAGCCTTATTTTTACTTGAAGTTTCCTTTTCAACAAGAATCGTGTTTACGCATTAAACTATATTGATCTCTTCATTTTCATCTTCAAATGAGATTAAATGAGATAAACTATTCGACAGAGAAGAAGTTTCTTTAATAACCTCAACAAATTTAACTTCAGGTTTTGCGCTGTATTTTTTTTTATATTATAGAGTTGAATAGAAAAGAAAAAATACTTTTTGAATGGAATTTTTACAAGCAGAGGTAAAATAGAAAAAAAAAGGTGTGTCCCCTGCTAGAAGTGCAGCTCGAATTAATGTGTAATTAATATTAAAGATAATTTTAATGATATTAAAACTAGTATATTTCTTTTCCAACTCTAATAAATCTAATAATTTTAAATCGCAATTCTCTAACTTAACTTGTAATTGCGCATCAACTTTTTCAGGTTTTTCTATATTTTCCACTTGAAAGAGAGTTTGGGCAGAATGTTCTTTAAAACTTGTTCTATGTGGTCTAAAACATTCAGTTTCTTCGTAGCTTATATCCGGAGTTGGTACTCGATAGATCGCTTCATTTCTTAAAAGTTTTACTAGGACAAATGAAGCAATTATCATGAGAAAGATACCATAAAAACAGATAATTAGGACGTTTATAGAACCAGAAGAGCTCTCTTCTATTTCGATTATTGATGATGATTGATTGGATAAATTAGTAGTCCAATTCTCCTCTCCACTGGACATTCAGCATTTTTTCTTTTTAGTTAAAAAGTTCAAAACTTCTCGAAATGAATTCAAATTCTCCCCTTTTTATATTTACCTTGTTCTATATTATTTTAATTTTTCAAATATATCGATGATGTTTTTGTGGAATGTATTTATGTATTTTTCGTTTTGACGACTAATATTTCCCCAAAATGGCAACTGTACGATAACGCCATCTATAGTGAAAAAAATAAAATTTTGTCTACATCTTTAGCTACTCTAGTTGTTGTTATTTTAATGAATGAAACAACAAGTATATAGGGTATACAGTATACTATATATGTATACTGTATATATAAATTATAAGGGCAATTACACCCCTCTCTCTGTCTCCTTTTATAATTTAATATAATACATCATACTTTATAAACATTTGATAGTTTGTCATAATTAGGTATAAAAGGATACTTATACGTAATACAAACGGAGATAAGTTTCTTTTTCTAATTAAGGTTGTGTCAAACCTACTTATGAATCTCAGTTTACGACTTTTATATTCTCTCAGAGAAAAACAAATAAAGAAGTAAAAGAAGAAGAGAGAGTGTGTGTGAAAATAATAATTTCACCAGTGAAACCATTGATATATACGTCATATACATTTTTCTACCAGATTATTTATCTATCTGCCTCCAGAAGCCAACTAAAAAGGGAGCCAAGTAAGGCGAGTCAAGAAGATAGATAGTAATTTGTAATACTTGATAAGTTTTCTAAATCTAATCCCTCTATAAATTGAAATAGTAAAACAACTAATAAAGAAGGGAAAAACAGAAAGAAAACAACATCACTTTCATATACTAGGAAAAAGTTCAAAGAAATATTTACAGTATATTAGGATTAATTATTGAACAACTGTAATATGAGAATATTTCTTTCTCTCTCTCGCTCTACTTTCCCAATGTTGAAGCCTTTTAGTTTTGCTTCAGTGTTTAGCAAGTAAATTTTATTCTTTATGAATTAATCCTAAATATTAATACTGCCTTTCTACTTTTCTAGTACTAGACTATTTTTTTACATTTCACTAAACTTTCTTAAACGATATAGGACTTTAGCATATATCTATTATAGGATTATGTTCAACAGCTTCGTAATTACTTATAATTCAACCGGTGGAAGATACGTAGCAAAGGTATAATTATATCTCAGTTATATTTCAAACGAAATTAAAGAGCACACAGCATTTTGTATTTTACAACACATACACTTGTCGGTAAAAAACTAAGTCAGAATTTAATCTATCTTTAATTATATATTTTATAAAGACTTCTGTTATGTTAACTCGCTCTAAAGTCAACGAAGCAAAGTGTTTAATCTTTTCTGACAAGTAATTATTAACATATTTGATATATTTAAAAGATAAGAAATAGTTTATTGTTTTTTATCTTGGCCTCTCTGGTTTTCATACCCTTTAATGGTTAGAAAGAATTTTATTAACTTTCTACTATGCGTCTTATTTATTATTTTTGTAAATAAATAATTGTATTCTTTCCTTCTTTCTTCATTCTATCAACTAAAATCGGAAGAAAGATTTTAATTATAAACAAGTTTTCTTTCTCTTATTTTCATTTATTTATTTCGTAAGAAAAAGAGAACTTTTAATCTTTACCGTGAAATTGAAGGCTGTCCAAAACAAATAGCTAGTAATAAAGAAACTTTTACAAAAAGAAATATTCAATTGTCAATGCCGTGAGCAAAGTTTTCAGCGGCTTATACTTCTCTTACAAAACCGATGGCTAAGCGTCTTATTCACCGGACTACTTAGTCAATAATAAGCTCGCTTTCTAGCTACTGCAAACACTTCATTTACAATTCTTTTCGGCCTTGTTCAGTCTGATTTCTCGATTCGCTCTTGCGATATTTCTTGTTTTACAGTCAAAGATAACTTTAATGGATAAGCCCAAGAAATGATTTTCGTATTAATACTCCTAAGTCTTCCATCCGGATTATACTCCCAATGGTACGCACATGACTATTGGAATTCGAGATTTGGCGCTCAGGGGATAAACCATCCAAGTAAGTTAAAAATCACCATTTTTGTTTTATTTTCAAATAAAGTAGAATAGTCAATTAAAAAATGAAATTTTAAAATTTCAAAGTAAAAGAAAAGAACTTTTTTCTTTAAAAAAAAAGGAGAAAACATGCCAACTAAAGTATTTTATGACATTATCTAATTTTTCGTTTTATAAAAGACTCTCATTTTACTGGAATGTGGTCGCATACCGGTAATCGTTACGAAAACTACGGTCCACATCCAAGTGTCTATAACTCGAGAACCTGTAGTGGAGGATGTACTTGTAACGAACTAGAGTTTTCCGTTAAAAACTGCTATTCAACAAGTGTTACTATAAGAAGTTATGTTTTTCATAACTTTACAGACTTATCGTTTAGGGATTCAGTACAACAAATGTAAGTAGGTCTCGTTGTTTTTAAATATAGATTGTAAATATTGTATAATTTAATAGCTCTGTCTACCTCTGTGCTGATTTTGTTGGATTTGGAAATGCAACTTTCCTTCATTTAAATAATCTACGAACGATGTTTGTATATTTATATAAGCTTTATTATTATTATAATAATTAATTATTCTGCTTTTAATTAAAGATCAATAAGTCGAACAGGTTTAATTCACTTTCCTAATATACAGGGGACCAAAGTTGTTGATTTGTATGATTTTTTTCTTTTTCTTCATTCATTTATCTATATCATTAAAGATATTTTTCTTTTATTAATCAATTAGATTATTAATGAAAAATAAAATAAGATTCTTCATTGGCAATCATACAAACTTTATCTGGCCTGATGAAACTACAAACATGTTTGTACACATAATAATAAAATAAATAATATTTTCAATATATTCTTCCCTTACCTGCCTTCTCCGCTCAGAAATTTGGCCGACAACGAAATTGATTGGGTCCCGCCAAGAATGTTTAGTAATTCAAAAATTAAATACCTGTAAGTGGTATTTATGTACACTTTTTTTATATGCTATAGATGTTGTTCTATCGTTTAAATATAGGGGTTTGTCAAAAAACAAAATATGGTATTTTCCTTCGGAAGCTGTTGAAGATATGCCAGAATTATTATATTTGTAATATACTCATAAAACTACTAAAACACACTTTATTGTATTTTTCTCTTCTTATACGAAAAAACAGAGGTTTAAGCGAAAATGAAATTAAAACCATATCAAGCAACCATCTTAGAGCTCTTTCTGGTTCGGTGTTTCAGCATCTGTAAGTCAAAACTTCTAGCATATTCTTTTCTATTTTTAGTTAGAAGTAACAGTTTATTTTTTTTTAATTAATTATACAAAAGGAATGGATAGGTTTTATTGACAATAATTGTAAGCAAGCGGTAGTTTATTAGTGTTAGAAAAATTCCATTCAGCTTTGTATACTCTACGTGATCTACCCGAAAAAAGAACATAAACTGTATATCTATATTGTATAAAGAAAAGAAAATCGAACAAAAAACATAAATTAGTCCTTTGTTTCATTTATTATATATATAACGGATAATTTATTAAAATTAACATTCCTTTATAAACGTTTTCCTCCCATCAGAAACGTCAGCAATAATCTGATCTACGATATTCAACCTGGAGCCTTGTCGCAGATAACAACTTTAAAGATATTGTATTAATAATTTTAAATATTCTATAATTTAAGCTTTCTTCATTCCTCTCTTTTCTCTCTTCTATTTTTAGGGAGTTACACAACAACAAATTGGACAGAATTCAATACGGAGTATTTAAGAATATTACCAATATTGTATACATGTTTGTAGAGTATACTATTTAATATTATTATCTAAAATACATAACTCTCCCTCCCGACAAACAGTGGTTTACATCGAAACAGTCTAACAATACTGGAACAGGGAGTTTTTACTGATTTACCTCTATTGAGGGAATTGAGACTACACACTCAAAGGCCTCACTTAACTAATATCTATTATAACGCATTCGATAATCTTCCAAGATTATACGAACTGTAAGTCATCCATACGATGTTAGTTTCTTTCGTATTATTAATGCTTATGTATTCTTTACAGATGGGTTAGCGACAACAGGTTAAGAAGTTTTCCCCATCAAGTTCTCTCTCACCAACCATATATCTACTTACATTCAGTGTAAGTATCCAAATCTTAGATGATTGAATTGTACGCCACCTAGACTACATTATATAATTCAAATAAATTATACAAAACGTTAGATGGCGTCTTTAGACTAAAACTCTGTAAAATTATCATTGAGGTTTTCAACTTGGAGCCTGAAAGTAAAATTGATATCTTTTCTTTCCTATCTTTCTTTAAGCTGGGCGGATCGTAATTTAATTAATGATCCTCTACATTACGGAAGCGATGGTTTTCCAATTAAGGGTAGCACATACGAAGGCCGACGAAAATTTTGGAAAAAATGGATGGAAGTTAACAGATATAATACGATACGCCGACTTTCGCTCAGTTATAATGGAATGACTAAACTTGGACCTGATGATTTCTGCGAGTTGATAAATTTAAATTATTTATGGCTAGATGGGAATCTTCTAGACGACACAACAGTTCCGGAAAATGCTTTTGCGTGTCTAAGAAATCTTGTATATCTGTAAGTTTATACCGATAATTTCGTTGTGTTTCTACTCGTTTCATTTGTAGGAGAAAATCTCCGTATAAACACACGCTAACATGTTGACTTAGAAGCGAAAAAATTCTATTAATTAGTTATTAGTTATTACGTAGAAGATATATCTATATACTGCATATATATATATATTATACTATTTAAAAGAATAGGATCGTATTTTACTAAGAAATAAGTAATTCCTACTTACCGGTGAAGAAAAGGAATTGTACAAGGTTTAACATTTAAAAGTACGTTATAAAAGGCGTCTAATAGGAGTAGATTAAAGGAAAACTTTTGCCGTTCTTTAGTCCGGTTTAGGGATATTCATTACCAAGTTTCTTGTTGAAGAATATCATTTAAGATGTAAGCCTACTATAAAATTTACTAACAAGTCTTTGACTAATGAAAACTATACCTGACTATTGAATAACGTTGATATTGTTTCTTTTCTTTTAGTAATCTTGGAGTTAATCGGTTTCAAAATGTTCCGTTATCAGTAAAGAGCGGGGACAACTTGCCAAGGATTCTCACGCTACATATATATTCAAATAGGATAACTTATATTGAAAAGGGCGATTTTTCAGAACTCTCTACTCTTCAAAATTTGTAAGTTGACCTATATAATTAATATTTCTTTCTAAATCGATAATAAGAATAACTTTTACCTCCCTTCCTTTGAAAGATACCTGCAATCCAACCAGATAACGACTGCAGAAGATGGCTCCTTTCCAACACAGGCGCTTTATCGACTGTACGTATTACTGTATATTGTGTATAAATATTAATAATTAATACTTAAATAATGAATTCTATATCAACAGTTACCTGAACTCTAATAGATTTAAATTTACGCATACATCACCATTTCATAATTTGAGCAGAGTCATTATTATTAACTTATCTGACAATAGAATTGACGTTATACCTGACAATGCATTCAGTGGTTGTACGGCTCTAACATATATGTAAGTATAAGGAAATATATAAAACCAACAAATTATACAATATACTGTATACATACATTTATAGGTATATAACTAATAACCAAGTAAAGAGATTATTGAAAAATCAGTTTCAAGACTGCCCTTTGTCAGTTATTTTCGAGGGATCCAATAATGATATCAGTTATATAGAAGATGGAACATTCAGTCATATTGTATCAATAACCTATTTTTACTTTGGTAATAATAAGTTAACTGAACTTATGAGGGGAGGAGATTTTTATGATGTAACTCATTATAGCCCTGTATTTGATAATAATCGTATAACAAGAATAAAAAGTGGTACATTTAAAGATTACAGGGTAACCAATCATCTGTAAGTAAACATAAACCAACTTGTAATTAATTAAAATATGCCAATTAAGATGATAAACTATGCATATTTGTTTATTTTTAAAAAATAACAGAAATATTCAATCAAATCGTATATCCGTTATTGAACCGTACGCTTTCGTAAACGTCTATGTGACGTATCATATCTATCTGAGAAATAATTTACTAAATACTCTTGAACCGTACGCCTTCATAAATTTGAGATGTCAAATACTGTAAGTAAATTATTATATATTAATAATACTGTCCTGATATCATATGTAATTAATTGATTAAATAGATACCTGAATAACATGAAAATAACCCATGTTGCAAAGAATGTATTCCGAGGAATGAGCATAAATTTCCTTTATTTGCAAAGTAATAACATAGAATACATTGAAGAAGGAGCTTTTGACGGTCGAGTCAACTATGATCTGTATGCATCTAAAGACTATAATTACATTAAATATTCTAATTAAACCGACGTTTCTATTTTAAGTCACCTTAATAGTAACGGATTGAAGCATGTTAAAGGTCAAATGTTTACTACTGGTAGTTCTGTTGGCCGAACTCTATATATGGGGTACAATAAGCTAAAAGCACTACCAGCAAACGCTTTTGCAGGTATAACAGTTGGGAATGTGTGAGTAGACTTTTTTTAACTTTAAAGGGATTTTCTTCTCTTTTTTCCCATTTTCAGAGATCTAAGATATAATGAATTATACGCCTATCCCGAAGCTTTAAATCCCCTTTTTTTAAGATATATGTAAATATTTTTATTATTAATTATTACATTTACATAATTATCAGAATATTAATTAAGGTTATATTGACTTTTAAGAGATTTGAGTGGAAATCAGATCAGCGAAATTTTACCAAGCCAATTTGTTGGACAATCTCAAATTTTAACTCTAAGTTTAAATAATAACCAATTAACTTCTCTACCGAAGGAAACGTTAGCACCACTTGTTAACTTGCAAACTTTGTAAGTAGCTTTTTTAATTTCTTTAGTGTTTTTTTTTTATATGAAAACTTTATTCCTTTTGGCTTTAAATAGTTCAGCTCAAAGCAACCAACTAAAATTCATCGATACTGACATGTTTGAAGGATTGTTTAAGCTTACGTCTATTGACTTAAGTAGAAATGATTTGTCGTCCATTGGGAAATTTCCAAATTTAACCTCATTAACAACGTTAAACTTGGGATATAATAGAATAAATTCCGTTGCATATAATTTTGTTGAATATCTCAATCACTTCGGATCATTTAATAGTTTGTAAGTAATAGTTTGTAATTAGCTGTCTTCGCTTTCTTTTGAAGACTACTGATAGTTTTATAGATGTAATTATTTCTATTGATTAATTTTTTCTCCCTTTTATAGATTCCTAACATCTAATCCGCTGGCTTGCGATTGTTTTATGTATAGCGCTATGCTGGATCAAGAAGAGGCCATAAAGGGAGCTACATGTTCAAGTCCTACAGCCCTAACTGGAACTGTGTTCTCATACACTAGCCGAAATAGTCCTACGTATTTCCAAAAGAAAAATGATAATTTATTCTCATGCTGTAAGTCCTAGTTAATCTCTCTACTCTTCCTCGTTTCTCTTTCGCCAATGGCACGGATTGAAATTCATTAAAATTATCGTTTATCTGTAGCGGCGGGTAATGTCACCGCATCAGCCCCTGGAAACGAACAAATACTGGTTGAATGGGATCATCCACCTACAGCATACTATAATGGGCCTGCCGGCGATCCAGTAACCGATGGATGGTAAGCATTATACTGCACATTTTGCGGAAACGCAATTATCTCAAAATGACAACTCGAAGAGAGGAAGACAAAGAATTAATGAAATAATTATATTAAATAGGCAATATCATGTGAAATGCGAATCTGACGTTTCGGGAACAATTACGACGACAACGAGTAATACGCAAGTATTACTACAGAAAAGCGACGGTGTTGTGGGTGATATCCAATACAGATGTAGTGTCGCTCTCGAATTACCTGGGCCTGTAATTAGTGGCTACAGCTACCCTGGAATAATAACTACTTTAGCTCCAGTTGTTGCGGCTAATACAACAATCAAAGCCGACGACATCATCCTACCAGTTAGTTACTATGATTTCGAGTAAGTCAAGATTGTTTCCACGTTTAAAAGAAATAATTTCATTACAATACAAATATTTGAATAGCTACTTGCACAAAGACTTTAACAATATTGGAACAGATACATTCTCTAATCCAAAGTATGTTCCCAGTCCTTATGGAGCTTGGCTTGCAATTTCAAATACTCCAAGTGCCGATAGTTTTTCTGACTGGTTTAGAAAAATCAATACAAATTACGAATATAAAAGATCTATTCTTTTAGAAGGTCTAACAACTACTCTACCAACGAATAGATATTTTTCCAGTGCATTCTTCCCAGTCGATGGTCTTGGTTTCGGAGACCAAAATCAAAGGGATTGCGATACTAATAGGCATAATTTCGGGTAAGACAGAATTACAACGCAAATTCACTACTTAACTTTGAAGTTACGAATTCGTACTATACTATTGTATCTTATTACTACTGTAGATTTACATCGGCTATTCGTACTGGATTTGTGTATAAAGGTATTGAGAACATAACAATTGGCGGAGGAGAAGAAATTTGGCTTTACTTAAATCGGAAATTAATTATCCAAATTAAGACTCCAGCATTAGATACAACAATAAGATGTATGCGAGTTAATTTGTCTCCAGCGGCTGCTGTAAGTATTTTAAAATTTCCTTTCATCCGTTCGTAGAATGATTATTAAAACCTTCTATATAATACATGAAATAAAATAGAATGGTGGTGGCTTTATTATACCAGAAGAAGGTTTAGTTACTGGAGGTGTATGCAACATAATTGGACCTGTTGAATCCCAAAAGGTTCATCTAGATCTTGATGTAAGTGACAAAATTTTCTCCCGATTCCCTCACTAGATAAATAAATAAAACTCTTTTCCTTTTTAAGATTACGGAACGCTATCATTTCACAATCTTTCATACGGAACGAAGAATGTGCAAATCGAACTTATTCATCGAAACGCAGAGCGTACAATTTATTTTAGACCCAATTGAAGAACCTCCCAAGGATTATCTTGTAAAAGTTGCAGAAGATGCTCATGAGCATGCTATAGTAGAAACTATTTTCCTGGCAGATACTTTCTCAGCAGGTCCACCTTTCAAAGTTAATATAATAAGGGGTAATTAATATAAAAATACATCTTTCCGCAATGTTATTTTCTATAACGACTTTCTTTTTGCCATTCTTTTAAAAAAAGGGAACGAAGCAAGGCATTTTACAATAAAAGATAATAATGCAGCTAATCAATTAGCCGCAGTTCCCCCTCCAGTAGTACCACCAGTTTACACAAATATCGATGGAATAAATTTTGTTGGTAACTATCGTTTAATGTTACAAACTGATAATATAAAATTCAATAACTAAAATCCTTATTCTTTTCAACAGAATGCTCTGGTCCTGCTGTTAAGATTCCTGAGGGAAATTATACAACAGTAGACAAGTTTACAATTGCTACAGAAACCTTAATCGCAACGGTTAATAATACTCTAGATTATGAAGTTGAAAAAGAGTATACTCTAATCTTAGAAGTAATCGATTATTTGAAAGCTACACCATTAACTGGCCAAGTTACATTAAAGGTGAATAAAGCGTGAATTATAGCCGATGCTTACTATGTCGTTAACAAAGGAGAACAGAAAAGATAATTTCCTGCGTAGAACCATGATCAGGATTCGGCTGTTGCTGAAGTACAGACTGCACACGTATCAGCATCAGCTGGATAATGATTATAGGGCTACGTGTTACATCTTTCTTTTGCAACACAAAAATTTGTTATTCTATTCACCATCATTAGACGTCTTTAAATATTTGTTCTTTTTGTTTAATTTATTTAGGTCAAGGTGCAGGACGTAAATGATAATTGTCCAATTTTATCAAATAGGTATAGCAACTTATTCCTCAAGCTCTTGCAGAAAACTTAAAATTATACTCTTATTTTTCTCCAGGGAATACTTTTACGTTGCAAATCCAGCTCTTCAGCCAACCCCTATTGTAGCCCTTAACGCTTCTGATGAAGACAGTACAATAAATAAGGAATTGTTTTATCGTCGAAGTAATGTAGTTATTGAGTAAGTTTGCCTGATTAGAATTTATAAAACACATGATAGACTCGCTTTATGTATTGATATATCTATACAGTATGCATAAATTGTTTCCTTTGCAGTCCACCATTGGATTTGAATCAAACGCTGGACTTACGAAAGGTCATATATGTACGAACGACAAATATGACATTCCGAGTAGTAGTAACAGACGGTGGACAGCCAACTAGAGGTACTTTTGCCAATGTTACAGTGGAACTAAGTAATTCCTGTCTAGTGGATGTCTTCTATAATCCGATTGAATATAATTACGATGTTGATAATAGGACAGGAGATGTAAGATTAAGAATTCCTCGCTATTGGCATAGAGCATTTGGTAAGAAGAAATAAAATCCTCTAATAATAGGGATAATATAAAAATGTTAATCTTTCAGAGTGTCTGAAAATACTTGGAATGCAAAAGGGTTTTATACCTGACTCTCTACTATCGGCATCATCGTCTAAACGACGTAGCCAACCGGGAAGGTCAAGATTGAATATGACAACTCTTAGTGGTAAGTAGTCATGTTTGACATATAATTATTATTATTATAATTATTACTATTATTTAGATTTTTACGATAGTCTCACTGGAGGATGGTCGCCCGAAATAGAGGATGAAAATCAGTGGATTCAAGTCAGTCTAAGCGTTCCGCATATCATCCGAAAAATTCAATTACAAGGCCAAGATAGCGCTGATTATTGGATTACTACGTTTAGAGTCACTTATAGCGATGATAATGTCATTTGGAAAGATTTTGCTATTGATGGTTTTGTGCCTCCTGTTAACTGCACAAACTCCTCGTGTTTTTACCAATTAAACGGTACCTCAGATAGAGATACTATTACAGAAATCTCTTTCGAACCGCCCATTTACGCTCAATATCTAAGAATTCACCCATTAACATGGAATAATGTACCTTCCATGCGATTCGAATTAATAGGGTGCCAACAAGAAGAGAAACATTTTCACGACGTTTCTTGCAAACGATGCGAAGCAACGTGGTATTGTCTAGGTGATGGAATTAGGCGGCCGTGTGGTAGATGCTCAGAAAATGAAACTTGTAATGTTAAACCAACGGAACATTCGTTTGGCATGGCTGAAGAATGTACCTTTTGTCCTTTTGGATGGGTTCGTACTATCTTTAGTTTGGTTTTTTTTACATAAAATATTAACAATCAAACAAATTTTCAGAAATGCTCAAAAGGTTATGCAACGCCTTGTAATCCAGGATATTATTCAATATGCAATGATACTTTCTGTCCAGAAAGCTGTAAGATTTGCGAAGAAGGGTATTCTTGTAGAGGAGGAAAAAAATACGAATGCCATCTTGGAACGTTTTCAAAAGAAGGACAAGGTAAACCCTTTAATCTGGCAATTAAATATAATATACGTTTATTTCCAATAACGACTCTTTATTTGCAGAATACTGTACTATGTGTCGTCCGGGCACGTATCAAAATCAGACAGGCCAAACTGAATGTCTAAATTGCCCAAAAGGCTTTACAACATCCAAAATGAAGGATAGATGTAATCCTTGCCCTTTTGGCTCTTATTCGGATGGAACTGGGCAAAATTGTCAAGCGTGTACAGGGCCTTCGGATTGTCCTTGTATGAAAACCCCATCGCCTTGTTTTAATACGTCAGATCATTCCGCCTTGTGCGTTAACACTGGTTCGAATAGCTTTGCTTGCCTTGCTTGTCCACCCGGATACGAGGGTGACGGAATTACGTGTACAGATATAGATGAGGTACCAAGATTATTAAATTTATAAAAATTTGAACCTAAACAAAATAATATAATATTCAGTGTGCTACAATATCGCCTTGCTGGAACAAGACTGATTGTAGGAACACAGTACCAGGTTATCAGTGTGAAGAGTGTCGTGCTGGCTATACCGGTAGTTTCGAGGATGGTATGGGAAATAAAATATTTCAAAGAACTTTTGCCGATTGCAATAAGAAACACGACGAAATAGTAATACAGTCGTGTAACGACATAGACGAAGTAAGTTGAAGACTAGATGCATTAAATTTTATTTATCAATGCGTGTCTTTAGTGCGAAACCAACAACGGAGGATGTGATCCGAATGCCTATTGTTATAATACTATTGTAAGTACATTTCATCGAATGTTGCCTATTCAAATTTTTCATTAAAAAATAGGGTTCCTTCAATTGTGGCACTTGTAAGGAAGGCTGGGTTGGAGATGCTTTTTACGGTTGCAAACCGGGAAATTTTTGTATGAGTGGAGAACACGAATGCCACAAACACGCTACGTGTCTTTATACCGGTCCTGGCGCCTACAAGTGCGAGGTATCTATATTAAAAATTCTGATATAATTAATTGAGCGCAATAAAAATAATTACTCTTACGCTAGTGTAACAACGGTTGGGCGGGCAACGGCTTTCTCTGTGGTTTAGATCCTGATCAAGATGGAATTGTCACAGTTCCGATCTCTTGTAATGAAAGAGCTTGTCGAAGGGTATACTTAGGTACAATTGTTAATTTTCTACTATATGTTCGCTAAATTTACTATAGGATAACTGCCCAACTGTACCAAATTCTGGTCAAGAAGATAATGATAAAGATTGGCTGGGTGATGTCTGTGACGACGATGATGACAACGACTCAGTTTTTGACTTTATGGTAAACTAATAGATCATATTAAATTAAAATTTAAGAGAAATACTATATGGTATATAATTTTAACAGGACAATTGTCCTTTTGTGAGTAACATAGGACAAATTGACGTAGACAATGATGGAGTTGGTGACGCTTGCGATAATTGTATAAATGATTTTAATCCAACTCAAACGGATAGTGATAATGACGGTATTGGCGACGCTTGTGAAACAGACTCTGACGGTGACGGATTAATAGACACCGCAGATAATTGCCCACAGCACGCAAATCCAGGGCAGGAAGATGGAGACGGCGACAACGTAGGAGATGTATGCGATAATTGTCCAACGGTAGCAAATTCTGCTCAAACTGACACAGATCAGGATGGCATAGGAGATAGCTGTCACGATACAGATAAGTAAGTAAAACCCAAAATGAATAAAACAATATTTTTATCATTAATTATAATCAGAGACGGTGATGGAGTATTAGACTTTAAAGATAATTGCGTCATTGTACCTAATGGTGACCAATCTGATACGGATGGAGATGGAATAGGTAATTTAATATAATCATTATTATTATTGATTGTTAAACCGATGATAGGATTTAAATTTTAAATATTTTTTTTAAAAACCAACCAGGGGATGAATGTGACGATGACGTAGATGGAGATGGTATAGAAAATATTAAAGATAATTGTATTTACGTACCGAATATAGATCAATTAGATGCCAACGGCAATCATTTGGGAGATGCTTGTGAAAATGACTTAGATAACGATGGTGTCATTGATACGTTTGACGTTTGCCCTAAGAACAAACATGTGCAGAAAACCAATTTTAAGGATGGCACTGCTGTCATTGACTTATATCCTACCGATTCAGAGCCAAATGCTGGTTGGCTAATTCTCAACGACGGAAAGGAAGTTAGGCAAATTGTCAACACTAACGCAACATCAATGTTTATAGGTATTAACAATACTAATGATTGTTTTCAATTCAACTTATTTATTCACTAATTTATTCATTTGTTCATTCATTTATTTCGGAATTTGTCTTTCAGCCAGAGATAATCTAGGTCAAATGAATTATGAAGGCACTATGTTTGTTAACGCTGATTCTTGTCACGGCTACATTGGTTTCGTTTTCGGTTATCAAAATAATAAACGATTTTATGTAGCAATATGGCGACACATGCATTTAAATTATGGCAATACTCCATATAGCGTTGGCTTAAGAGGACTTCAAATAAAGGTTTTGAATATTTTAACTAATTTATTTAACGAGTTATTACGTAATACTTATTCTTAGCTTGTCGATTCAACAATCACACCTAATCAGAACTTCGCTGAAGCACTATGGCATGTCCAAGATACGGCTAATATCCTAAATGTAATATGGCATGATCCAGAGCTAAGAGGATGGAAGTGTAAAACTTCTTATAAATGGTATTTGACCCACAGACCGGATATAGGCTTAATAAGGTTCACAGAATCAATATCACTCTAATTAAAATTTTTAATTTCCTGATGTTATATAGAGTCATTATCAAAGAGAACGAAGACCTTATACTCGACACCGGAGATCTATACGACACTAGGATTTCTGGTGGAAGAGTAGGTATACTGGTTCACAATCAACCCGGTGCAATTTTTTCGTATTTGAGATACCAGTGTACAGATAGGTGAGAAAAACAAATAATAAAATCTACAAGTCATTTCTTAATGGATACTCCTTATAGGGAAAATATGGCTTTGTCCCTGGACGGTGTTAATGATTATGCTGAATTATATGACATTATAGATCTTAAGCTCAACTTGAGGCAAGAAAATTTTATCTGCATACTAGTATCTTATTAACATTAAATTTAACTATTCTCCAGCGTTTCTATAGAGGCTTGGATAAAGCCAATATCGAAGGTTAATTCAACAAATCCTATAATTTGTACAGTGAATCACAAACTCTGTATTTGGGTAGAAAATGACCGATTGAATGCCCAGTATGGAGATGCAAAAATAACTGGAGCCACCATCATACCGGAGAATCACTGGACTCATATAGCCTTCCAATATAATGCTGAAGGTAAAATCTTTTGCTGTAATTAACGAAAGCATCCTTTTAATTCTTTTATTTATTCCTTAAATAGAGTTAATTCTACAAATTTATGTTAACGGAACAAGTGGGGGTACGGACGCGGTTCAGACAGCTGTACCAATATATGACTGGGTAATTGAAGATAATAAAGTTCAATTATTATGATTAAGATACTAATATCTATTTATTTAGGGCAACGTGACTGAAACAAATAATACCGTTCTTATTGGGTCGGATTCTCAAGATTTTTATAAAGGTCAACTAGATGAAGTAAGTTCCCATCTAATTATACACGAAATATTTGATGATGACGAATTTTTTAATCAATTTAATAGATCCGTTTTTACAATATTTTTATACCCACGGCGGAAATTGATCTTCATTGGCAAGACGCCAGTGCAGAAGACTTTGATCACCGACAATATATGCAAAGTCATTTTAATATGGACCGTAATACTAATAGTTTGTATTTTCAGAATTATTATTAGTTAGTTGAGCTTTATTGTTAACTTTTTAATATAGTAACGTTTATCGATGATAAAAGCGATAAAAAACTTAACGCCAAAGTCTACGGGGAACCGAAGATAGTTTCTGTAAGATTTTTAAAATTATTCTCACTTTATAATAGGGTTCTACTCGACATATTTTCTTATTTTATTGCAGAGTACCCTCGATACAACAAGATTCCGAATGACTTATCCTTCTAATAAACGTAAAAGAAGGAGTGTTTCGTTTGACGAAAAAATCACAAAAGATGAAGTACCTGAAGACTTGATAGAGGACGAACACTTGAACAATATAGAGGACGATGAAATGAAAGGAACAAATATTTTAATGGAATCTGAAGATGGATTCTCTCCTGACAACCATATAGAAATTATTCAATGATGATTTCAAAAAACATACAATAGTAAAACGAAATTATTAATAAACAATGAAGTAATCAACCATTTATTGATATATATATATTGTGTATCTCTGCATTTATACTTCCTGTAATCAAGTAACCAACCTTTCAAACTAAGCATTAACTGTTTGCAATATATTTTATGTATAATGTTTGAGAAAAATATTTTATTTGCAATATATTTTTATTCTATCGCTAAACTTAGATTCTTTACTAAGGACTCTTAAACTCTAAACACTTTCCGACGTCCACTTCTAGCTTCGTTAATTATAAATTTTATTATATTATATATCCTTGACCTTTCAATATTTTATTCGTCTTTTTAAACTGATTGGTAAGATTTTCTCCTATTGATAAAGTGTCCTTTTTTTAGAGTAGTTCATTAAGTTCTCCCCAACGTGGTTAAATCTACAATTAAAGTGGTATAGTGTTCCGTTTCCAAAAAATTGGTTGAACTGTACAAGGAACACCTATCAGAAAGAAACTAATTCGACGAAATATTCATTATTGTCGCATCACTTCTGCTATCGCTCATTTCAATATTAATTTGAATTTAGCGTGTTCATTATGCCTTCAAGTGACAATGCTGTACAAGGAACAAATGATAGTAGTAGTTTAAGTAAAGCCTCAGCCGCCAATCTAGGTTACTTTCAAGATAGTTATATCAAATACTTTACTTCAAAAAAAGTTCGTCGATCTCCACTCATTAATAGGTAACGACATGGGTATTTGATAAAATGTAATCTATAAGTTTCTTTGATTTCTCTCCAGAGGATATTACATAAGGCAAGAGGCTGTTACAAATACTGTAATTCAGTTTTTAAATACTAAAACCTTCGCCGGCATCGAGAAGCAGGTGGAGTTATTTCCTGTTTTAATGCAGCTTTCATCTTTGCAAACTAATTTTACATGATTTTTATAGGTTATATCTCTTGGTGCTGGTTTTGATACCTTATACTTTCGTCTGTTGGAAAAAGACTTGAAACAGGAATTAACTTTCTTGGACGTAAGTTATCCATATAATGCACTCCTAACGCACGTGACATTTGATATTTCAAGGTCGATTTCCCAACCGTAATAAGTAGGAAAGTCAACTGTATCAGTGCCATACGAAATCATAAAATTATTAGTGAAGATGATGGTAAGTAAATATCGCTAATGTTGTTCCCAAGCACATCACTGTTATGTCTTTTAAAAAAGATAAACATCGGTTGGATCCAAACTACTTTTTGGCTGGCCTCGATATGTGCCAACCTAATTTCTTGAAAAATTTCCTTTCAATATTAAACTGGGCAGGCATGAGTAGGTATGTTCCTACCCTTGTGCTCTGCGAAGTTGTCTTACCCTATTTGGACAGCGATAAGTAACTATTAACTCTCTTCCCTCAAAGAAATGCTCCTCTCATTCTATTTCATTTTCCAACAGATATGAGTTAATTATAAATAACATCACAAAAATATTCCCCAACCTAGCGTTTGTTGCATATGAGCAAGTATTGACAGAAAACTGCTTCACCAATGTAATGTAAGAGTTTTAAACCATTCTTCTATAAGATGAATCTGGTTGAACAACTTAAAAAAGGAATTTTTTTAGGCTTCAACATTTCGAAACAATTGGAACTCCTTTAAGAAGTATAGTAAAGTGGCCAACGGTAGCTGAACGCCTCAACATATTCTCTGAATATGATGTAATTAAACATTCTATCTTATTTTAAGAGTAGAAACACGTTAAACAAATATTTATTTTATTTTACAGAGTGCATGCGACAAGTTTTTCACCTGCAACATGAACGAATACATTAAACATTATCTAAACGAAGAGGAATTAGTGAGTTTGCTATTTGATCTATTGGTTTAGAATTTTTCATTACTAATTAATGTATTAAATATTTATTTGCCTAACAAACTATTATAAAATTCACGATGTAATTTAAAGATATATAAATATAAATATATATTAATATGTACAATATATATATATATATATAATTTATACTTATTTTTAGGATAGAATTGATGAATTAGAACCTTTCGATGAACACGAAGAATTCGTGCTCAAGTGCTGGCATTACATACTCTTTATTGCAACTAAAGGATTGTGTTCGATGGTAGAATATCCTCAAAGTTTCGTTCCAAGTCCCAAGAGTTTTATTAGTGGTAATCTCGATTTGAAGCTACTTGCGATGAAGCCATATATGTGCTACGGACATTCGGCAACAAAATTTGGTCGAAATGTTTTACTAATAGGAGGATTTGGTCGTTCACCTGACGGTAGCGATAGCCGAGTTAAAGACATTAAATGTTTCCATCCAGATATCGTCAACTTCAAGCCTATATCTAGTGAAATTCCCCTTGAGCTAATGCATCACACATCTCATTCAATAAGTGACACTGAAACCCTTTGTATCGGTGGTAGGAAATCTCCCCGACAAATTAATTCAGATCTCTACCTCATTAAAGAGAGTATGAAAGAAAATGAGATTGACATTGCGGAGATAAAATGCAACTGTCACAAGGAACTTTTGCAGAGATGGCGTCATGCAGGAGATATTATAACCTTAAACGGTAAAAATTTAAAAAACAAACTCTTGTCCATAGCATAATGTTAATTAATACGATTTGATATATTATAGGAAGGAGAGGAATATTTATCCATGGCGGGAAAAGAAACGGTAAAATCATAAGTGATCCCATTATTGTTTGGTTAGACAATTATTCTATTGAAAAAGTGTGTTAATTTATATTTTTATTATTACCAGACATTTAAATATTATCAATTGCTTTAGATTGAATTTAAAACTGAGTTACCTTATCTTCATTCTCATACCATAACTGCAATATCCAACGATACAGCCGTACTTATTGGCGGCTTGGCGAAATCAGGAACATCTTCTTCTGCAGTATATCGATTAAATTTTAAGGAAAGCACGTACGAAAAAATTCTCGATCGTTCTATTTGTTCAAGGTATTTTATGTTTGTAGAAATGAAATTTGCGATTAATCTATACATTTTTACTCCTTTTTATAACTAGATTTTCACATACCGTTCATTACCTCAATGACAAGCTAATAATAATTGGAGGTGTAAGTTATGACTCACAATTACCCGATGTGAGTGTAGTTTGTCTTAATAGATTAAGCGTTTTAAGTAATTATACGTTACAAGCAGAAGAGGATACTCGGGTAATATTTTCAAATATACGATATTACGTTGAAGAATATTATTAACAGTCTTTATTTTTCTTTACTATAGCTTGCCTTCCATTGTCATGCTTCTGTTCTTGTCAACGATAATATATATATATTTGGAGGAGGGGGCAACTACTTCTCGTTCGGATCTCATTTTAATGAATTCCCGATATTGTTAGAAACAAACGCAATGAGTGCCAATTGGGAGCTGGACGAATAAATAATTGTTTTTGCAAATTGCATTCAAACTCATTAATTTTTTTTAAAAACTGACTTCTAATTAAAGAATGTTGCTAAATTGTTTAGAAATGTGTCTTTTTAAAGTATAAAATATACATCGACTACTGAAATAACTAGCGCCATCTCTTTTAAATTCCGAATATTCTAGAACAAGTTTAGAGTTCTCTTGGTCAAGGTCAATTTTGTAATCTAGAAGAATCGTTCACAATTAAAATATATCCTACGTAATTCATTTTTATCTTTAACGAAATTCGTCTTATTTTATATTTAAAAAGTTAGAAAAAAATTAATTATTTCTTACAGAATGGAAAACTTACAATTTGAGTCTTCTCAGAGCGTCTTACTCTTATGGGATTCTCTGCAAGCGTCTGCTTTGCCAGAGATTGTACAATTTATCGAAAATAGAGTTGGAAAATCGGGTCGTGTTCAATGTGAAAATGTGTCTATGTTGACAAAATGTAAGATTTTATATAAAATACATGTTGATGAATTATTTTATCGATGATTTAGCGAATCACAAGGCATCGAATTTCGATTTGGCCATAAGCGGTTTCCCTTTACCTTCATTTACTGTGCATAGTAATGATCTCTTGGAGGAAATTGCTCGAATACTTAAACCAGGTGGAAAGTTACACGTCGTTGAAGCTATAACTGATTCAAGAACAGAAAGTCAAATAGCGTCCTCACTAAAACTTTCAGGCTTCATATCAATAGAAAAGGTAAAGCACAAATACAAAAGATAATTATAGATTGCTAATTCAACTTAAGTCTGACGCAATTTATTTACAGAAATCATTAAAAATTGAAGAAAATCTTTTAAAAGCCTACCAGGAACATTTAAAAGCAAACAACCTGTCATTAAATCTATTCACTTCTTCGAAGCCCAATTTCGAAATTGGTGCGAAAATAGCCTTGAAATTACCTGGCATGACAGGTAGGGTATTATTTGAACTTAATATTTTTCAATAAAAATGAAATATCCTCCCAAAAATACGTATTTTTAGCTCCAGCTCCTCAACAAACTGTGTGGGCCTTAAACGCAGACGATGCGAATGATGATATGGACATTATTGACACTGATGATTTACTTGATGATGCAGACTTAAAAAAACCCGACGCTGAATCCCTTAGAGGTAAAATCTCAAAGAGTTAAACTTCAAAAGATTTTTCAATGAAATAATTATTTAAACTTATTCTAGCATCATGTGGAGATGCACAGAAAAAGAAGAAAGCTTGCAAAAATTGTACATGTGGGCTTGCTGAAGAGTTGGAAAATGAAGAAAAATCAAAAGCACCAGCTCCGAAATCAAGTTGCGGAAGTTGTTACTTAGGCGATGCTTTTAGGTGTGCAAGTTGCCCTTATCTAGGTAGGCCTGCTTTCAAGCCAGGTGAAAAAGTCTCTCTGACCGATACTCAAATGAAAGCAGACATATAACACCTTACCTAAGATAAAATAAAAATAAATAATGTAAAAATTTTCCGTCAAACGTCGTCATTTTTCTTTATCAAAAGTTAACAAAGTAACAAATTAATTCTTTGATATCTAGTAATCTTAAACTAATTGTGGAATAGTTATAGTTAAAAGATTGTTTTTCTTCGAAAATTTCGTAGACACTCTTTCCCAATTTATATTTTTCTTGAATTTATATTCCAATTCGTAATTATCTGCCTTTAAAACTAGATCTGTCTGCAAGATGGGAAAAACAATTTTTAAAGGGCAGTTAATAGAAATATTTAATTTCTAATAGTTTACCTCACTCATATCCAAATCGCAGCTCGAGGCTTTCACACCGGGAAGAGATATTTTCATTAAGTAAGTTGGTACTCCCTCTTTTATTTCATCAGATATTTTATAAGTAGGAGTCAAATATTTTGGTGCTACTTCTTCTATCAGACATGTTTTTGTTGCTTTCTCATTAACACCTGGTATAATGATATCAGGATTCTCATTATCTGAACTTTTACGGGTGATGATATCTTCAGTTGTAACTTCATTTACTGTCTTATGCTCAGGTAACAAAGAAGCTATTGGCGCAAACTCTTTCAAATATTCCATGCTATCATCTGCTTTTTGATTATAAGCTTTTAGCAAAGAGTTGACTATTGTCTTTAAGTCTCCATGATATAGCTTATTGTCACCTTCTATTTCATAATTTATTCTCAACTTTACATTACGATTTTCCTCAATAAAAGAAATTGTTAATCCTATTAAGCACTCGCGCTTTTCTGGTGAACCATTTCGACCCATTTCTTCGAGAACTTTTGAATTTAATGCTACAGTTATAGATTTACTATCATTGGAAATATCGTAAATTGGTCCCCCAGCTATTGGTACAGGGTGTGTTTCACTCTTTGGTTCAGGAAGACGATTCCATGTAACGAAATTTATATATAGGTTTTTTTTTTCATCCAAGTCCTATGATTAAAATAAAACATCTTAGGTTTTTGTCATTGTACGAATTTTTTTGTGCTGCTCAGTGACTACCTTAAACTGTACTTTTAAACACATGTGGGGTTCTATGGGCTTTCTTGAATTCACGATTTCTTTTCCAGCCTTTAACTGCTCATCTATGAACTTTCTGTACAAAAGGATCGGTTCTCTTAAGGACTAGAAGAAATTTTTGTATGATCAGACTCGCCTGTATTTCGCAGGATCCGTTTCTCTCATGTCATTTAGCATTGACCATATATGTGATGCTTTCTGAAGATATTTTTCTTTATCAATATTATCTTCATCCATTCTGGTTAAATCGACTTTTTATAAAACGCCGATTTTAATCTTCTATTCAATATGAATTTATCGATGTTTACAATGGCAACGAATATCTGGACTACGCTAAACAATTGAAACGTTTTCGACAATGATTAAGTTCAGTTGCGTTATCTTGAATTTTCGCATGTTTATTCAATTTGTTTCTCACTGATGTTAATATCAAATTTTATATAGCACTTTTGTAAATTTTTTGGTTTCAATGGAAAAATTGTTAAGAGAGAAACTTAATTATTTTTTGCTGATGGATCGTCAATTTGAAGAGTTGTGTGTATAATGCTACCATCTCGTAAGTTTTGTAAATTTAAAACTACTTATAATGAATGCAATAAAACTACGACAACCAGAGAAGCAAAAGTCAGTTCCAACAATTTCAACATTTTTATTTGTTGAAAAACGTTATATACATTAGTCTACTTCTTACTGAAGTACTGATTAATGGTATCCAAGGCTTCTGTTTCTTTACCATAATCTCTGACAACAACGCAACTACATCCAACAACTTTACGGGCTTTGCCTTCACGATCAATTTTACATAATCCAGCCCATTCGCCCAACTTTTTGTTATCATCAACCTGTCAGTAGAAAAAAGTTAGTCATATACACATAGAAATACATATTAAGCTTCAAATGTTTCAATATAATCAGACAGATGCATTCATCATTATAATATGAAGAGGGCGCATGTAAGTTTCATCATGCTCAAATATACGAAGCATACAACAGCAAATTATTTACTATTCACTTACTCTCAGTAAATTGATGCCATGTTCAGCACAGAGAGCTTCTACAAGCTTAACATATCCGGGTTCATCACAATTATTTGCAAGAACGCACAGATGTGCTTGACGCTTATCTAATGCTTTGGCACATTCGTGCAATCCTCTGGCAAGGCCATCGGATACCAGGGAGGTTTTAAGTACTTCTTGTAGAGCTGTGTAAACGTTCATAGAATCTCCAGTCGCTGGCGACATGGGAACATCATCTCTGAAGAAGTTATAAAGTTAAATGTAAACTTAGTTGATGGTATTATAGAGACTACATACCCTTCCGCGTCAGACATGGTTTTAATAGCGGATGTCCTCCTATTAGAAAAAATAATGCTCAAGATACATCGAATAAATATTTATATACAAGAGCCTAACAAATGATTGAGCTAATTTAGCATTTTAACGTCGAAATTTTTAGATTTTTGTCTACTTACAATGAGCCCAAATAACTACACGTGAGGTAACAGGAAAAAGGAAGTTACATCTGTTTCCAAAGATTTTCGTAGACGTAAAATATTAATAAAAAACTTTTAATAATTAATTTTAATTATTTTCATAAGTATGATATTTTATCAAAAAATATATAAAAATTTACGATTAATGAAAGATCACTTCCGGCAAATCTTCTGGCGCGAAAGAACAAATTGTGAAATATCATAATATAAACATTTTCTGATAAGTGGTTCTTAATCAAAAACATTCGGTATTAAGAAGTAAGTAATAAAAAATGAGACTACATTTTTTACCTGAAAAATGGAAAAATTTTTGTTTTGAAAACTCGACAGTTAAATTATTGTGAATTCTTCAACTTAAGACGAAAAATTCTCTGACCAATTGTAATAGAAACTGGTAACAAAGGAGCGCCAAAGCGTTTAAAATAAGATTAAAATAAACACTGACGACATAGCAGTTGTCTGAATACTTTTTAAAACTACTTTAGGTTTTTGAATTATTAAATTCCCTTATCCGAAGTCAAAAAAAGTAAACTTTGGTAATTTTTAGCTAAAATCTTTTACTTTCAAAAGCTCCGGACTAAATATAAACGTTATGGAAATCCAACACAGCAATCATGAAGGGTGAGTTCTCTACGCAAACTTTTAAAATGTTAATAGAAATTCTTCGGCGTCAGCGTTTGAAGAATTTTTTTAAAACTGATACAAAAACTGTTTACCCATTTGAAAAAAAACGGTTTTTTTTTCAAAATCATGTTTCAACTTTTTCAGGGCGATAAAGAGTACATCTGCAGTTACATTGACAAGGGAAAATGATTTAAATCTATCATCACCATTATTGTTGGGGAAACTAGAGGATATTTCGAGAAAAAGCGCCTCAACAAGAATGGGTACTTTTGGTCGCCGTCTACATTCGCTCTTCATTGATTATATTAACAAAAAAGATCAGAAAGAGCCACTGCCGAAGATTGACGAATTAATTGAAGCTGGTTTAACTGTTCAAAGCGAGCCAAACACATCCAGATTTAAAGAAAGTATTCGATCAAAGTTTAAAGCATGGGCAAGGAAGTTGAAAGTAGAAAATGAGATATTAATACATGCTCAATCGGGAAAAATTGTACTCTGTCGAGAAGATCTCATCAGTGAAATTATGAGAATTCACTCAAGAAACTATTTACCAGGAGATAAACATGTATCAGCTAGTTCCGTATTTCATACGGTTAGTTCGTTCAAATAATTTGATTCCGTATTATAACAATATATATCTTTACAGATGGACCAGTCTATTTCCATGGGCTCGTACCAGTTCGGATTAAGTGAGGATGAAGTTCGTGCTATTGTCAGACAATGTCAGGATGTAAAGTGTGCCGCCAAAAGAATCCGCCGAAACAACATTTTACAAAAGTGCAAAATATTACAGTTCGACTTACGAAATTCCCTACTATCTTATTTTAGTGTATTTTATAATTTGCAGAGATAGAGAGGAACCGATGGACTACCAACAAGAACCTCTAGACTTGTCAAAAAAGATGTGTGAAGAAATTCCAACTCGAAATACATTGGATTTCGTCATGAAATTTGATATTGAAAACATGCAAATCAGTAATATTATATATAATATGCATTCGAATATTTCATTAGTTACTATATAATTTTCAACAATAATACTATCAACTAATATCTATTTTAGAATTTAACGTTACTCCAAAGCAAATGAAATATATAAAATTATTTACAGATGATAGCAAGACACCAGAAATCAAGGAGGAATCAAATTCACTCTCAGACCTCCTAGACAACAGTAAAATTCCAGTTAATGTAGCTCTACTTCGCGAAGAGACCTTCACAAAGATAATTGAAATAATAAGAAGCTTTAGAGGAATTTTGTTTAAAGAATGCTCTTCCACAACACCAAAAAAGCGTCCATTGGAGCAAGAGATATCAAAACTTCAAGCCTTGATTCGCCAAGAAAAACTACTTTGTGAGGCTTGCGGTGATCATACCATAGAAATCAATGAAGCATGAACAAATTGAACTTTTAGACAACTTTTTACAGAAGTTTTAAATTAAATAATGCATAAATTACAAAAATGCTTTAAAAAGAGCTAAGTACAATCTTGCACTTGCTACTGTCTCTCTTCCCTCATCGCTCGGTATTTATTTAGCTCGTGAGGAAATGTCTTGTTTAGTTCAACCATAAGATGTCCTCGAAGTTTCTGTGATATTTGAAATATGTGTTCAAGTAATTTAATCAAAATATATTTTTCTTATATATAATATATATTACATTCAAAGCCTCAATTTTTCCACGAACTTCTTCATTTTTTGCTTTGGATTTTTCCATGCATTCTTTAGTATATAGTTGAGGATTTCGACCTTGATCAATGTACTCAAAAACATCCACTGGAACCTGCACATCTTGTACTGATCCTCTCATTCGATCTAAGTCTTTCATGACTGTTATCATATTATTTCTGTTGAGGGGTTGCAATCAAACAAGTTAAGATTGAGATACATAATTAGAAATAAGATAAAATAAAACAAACAGTTTCTTGTTTAATACTTCTTGACTCTGTGGCTGAAAATCAGCCACCATAATTCCTAATTGACGAGAATGTTCAATAAAAAGTTCTAGCTGCTGTTCTAATTGCTCAAATTTATCCGCCATCTTTAAATAACTACCGGTTTCTATTTTTCACAAAAAATATATTACTCCCATAATTCCGTTGCCTGCAACTTCCTTTTCAGAACTTCCGTCATTATGAAGTGAGTGTTTATTGCAAAGATCCTTAAAAATCTCGTATAATCATCTCGGATAATAAATTAAACCTCATGCTTTGAAAGGATCATAATATTAACTAAACACATAATTAATTTCAGGACCGAGTTGTGCGCGTTTAGTGGTTTTAAGATCTACCCCGGCCACGGCAAACGTGTCGTGAAAATAGATGGGAAGGTGCTTGTTTCATACTCCTTTGGAGTCCCTATTAATTCGAATATTTCGTAGGTCTTTCATTTCATCAACGGAAAATGCGAAAGATCGCAACAATTGAAGCGTAACCCACGCAAAATCAACTGGACTGTCTTGTACAGACGTAAAATGAAGAAGAATGCCAGCGAAGAGACATCTAAAAAGAGAACTCGCAGAACTCAAAAGTTCCAGAGAGCTATTACAGGAGCTACTCTTAACGACATCATGGCTAAGCGTAATCAGAAGCCAGAAGTAAGAAAAGCTCAAAGAGAACAAGCCATCAGAGCTGCAAAGGAAAAACAAAGAGCTAAGGAGCAAGTAAAGAAAGCCACACAAAAGGTACATTTTTAAATCAATCACAAAATGATATAACAAATAGACAAATCATAAATTATACTTAACATTATCTTTATAATAATTTTTAACATTGTCTGATGTAATATAGCAATTTATTTGTCTACTAATTACAGGCAACCAAGCAGCCGAAACAGAAGTTCGCTAAAAACCAACCCAAGAGCGCTCCTCGTGTCGGTGGCAAGCGATAAACTTTTAAATATTTTCCGTATTTAAAGTTCTTGAAATAAACGTTCGATTATGACTAAGACATTGAGAAGTCTAGGTGTTAAAAGAGCTAATTTGATGGTTTTTGACATTGCCTTCACACATAGGGATTAAATTATTAAACAAAGTCATTCATTATTACATTTTTGATATATTTATACCTCAACGCGCTGCCGGTAGTTTTTACACAAAACGAAACATGCCCAATAGATAGTACACTATCCACATTTAAAATAGCAGAGGTTCTATTTATTATGTTGTTAATAAAGAAAACAGGATATTTATTGAGCCGACGGTGCCAATCTACGTTTACTAAAGTTTGGCTAAAGAAAGATATAGATTATTGCATTGACCTTGTAAAGTAAGATTGAAAATTTTGTAATTCATGAGCGATAATGAATAAGTGAACAGGCAGCACGATTATGAGACTTATATCACAACCTTACTTCTGCCTCAAGAAGCACGAATTCCAGTATTTGGATTAAGAGCTTTAAACGTTGAAATAGCAAAAGTATGTACAATAATATTTACTAAATATGCTTTATTAAAAAACTGGTGAATATTCGTAAGGTGCCGGATTCTGTTACAGATAAAAACACTGGTAAAACTAGATTAATATTTTGGGGAAATTGTATCAAGAGCACAAGTCAGGTTCGTTAATATTTATTCAATGAATTAACCTAACTTAAAGTATGTATTTTCATTTCTTATCATAAGGGTAAACCACCTAAAACTCCTGTAGCATCTTTACTATCCAAAGTTTTAGCAAGCTACAAGTTACCCGAAGATCGTCTTCTCGACCTTGTAACCGCAAGAGTTAGTTTTCTTTTTCATTCTTTATTGATATATTCAACTAGAAGATAATATTTGTTCTAGGAAATACACTTTTCAAGCCAGCTACCTGAAACTATAGCTGATATTGAAAACTATGCAAAGAATACTACTTCTAATCTACTGGAACTAACCTTAGAGATACTAGGTAATCATCTTTATGTTTTATGAGCCTCTCTTTCAAGTGGTTAAAAATCAACAGGCAGCCCTAATGACGAAGCAAAAAAAATGGCTGAATGTGTCGGAAAAGCTCAAGGCTTAACAACAATGTTGAGGGCGGTCCCATTTCACGCAACCTGTGGAAGGATTCTACTTCCAAAAGACCTGTTTGAGAAGGTTGGCTATTAGCATATAACAACACTAGTTATATTATATATAGATAATTTCAGTACAATCTTAGTTACAAAGAAATTCTTAAAGGTAAATTAACCGATAATGGAAGAAACCTTGTTTCAGAAGTTATTAATCTTGTCAATCAGCATTTGGAAGAAGTAAGAAATTACTTAAAATTTCTTTTAATACCAACTTATACATATATATTTTTTCTTCGATTAGGCTCGTTCAATAGGAAAAAACTGCGATGCAAAGTTTAGAAATGCTATGCTTCCAGCGGTAAATAACATAACACCATGCTCATTGATATTATAACTAAATTTTATTTTTTATCCATTTAAATAGGTAATCATCGAATCATATATTAAACAACTAAAAAAGCAAAATAGAGACCTTTTCCATCCATCATTACAAACAAGAACTGCTTTGTTACCTTTAAAATTACTTTTCTATAAAAATATCCGAAAATTTTGAAGTAAATTAAATTCTTGTAAAATAAAACCGCTCTATAATGAAATGATTCATACAATTTAACTGAAGATGTAACACGAGAAATAGAATAGAGAAAGGGAGAAAGAAAGAATGATGAATATATAAGATATAATATACGAGAGAGCGAGAAGATAGGCCAGTTTTTCTTTTTTTCCTTGTACAATAACGTTGAGAGAGAATGTTTAAAGTTCGTTTTTCTTTATATTGATTACGAGTTCTCAATTTAAATAAGATAAAGGCCAATGAGATTTAGTGAGTACTCTTTGCTGGTAATTTATTTAATTGATATGTAAGGATAAATTCTTTATTACACATTAGCCAAATGAATAACAATAATTGGACTTTGAATGATCAAGGTTTAAATGCTCAGAAATCTTCTCAGCATCTTTGCCAGGAGCTACTGAGTGGATTGAGAGAAAATTTATTGGATGAAAGACAAAGTATGAATTATCGTCTAAAGTATAAAAGTTCTCAAGAACAAAGAAAAAGATATCAGGAGGAAAATTTAAATAATCCTTCAAATGTACTATTAGACAGTAGCAAATTAGGTAGATTTTAATTTACTCATATCAATAGGAACAGAAGAGAAGAGCCAATCCATTAGTCTTAATTAAAAGAGATGTTATAGATGAGTATTTGTATCATAGAGAAGAATTCTTAAAGGGTCTTAAAGTACGATAAATCTTTTATTACAAGTAACTTTCCTTTATCGTACCCTCAACTTTTTTCTTTAAATAGAAAGGGGAAGTCGTTTATATGTTTCCGGAAACAATTGACTCTGATAGCGTTGAATGCTCCCATCCGGGTAGAAAAGTATCAGGTAGAGTATTAATTTCTGATATAGACTTTGTTTCTAATGTTACCTTAGAGAAAACGAATTAAATTGATGAAAGTTCAATACGTGTTATTATATTATTTTTTTACAGTTTCTCTCAATTTCGTCTGTTCTTTACTTTCTATACATTTCTCATAGTATTGTGAAACTAAATAGTCATATTTTTTCCTATAAAAGTCTTCAGATTATGTCTTCTTTGCATTTATTTCATCGAATAACTGATAGAGTTGAACGACTTGATCGTCACTTAGATATTCTAGGCTTTTTTCTGTGAAACCTTTTCCAATATCTGGTTTAACTTTTTTTTGTTTCAATTTCATTTGATCAGCAAGATCTCGAGCATAAATCTAGATATTAAAAAACTAATTGTTTTACTCTGATCTTAATTTACATTATACTTTTAACTTACCGCCCATGCTTTCAGAAAAACATCTACTTGGGGTTTTTCTGCCTTTTTATGAAGTTTAAATTCTTCTTTTACATATTTATCCCCTAAATATTTCAAATCTTCTGGTAAACTCTTATGAAGTCGTAAAATGCTTTTGTATAAAAAGCGAACTTGTCTTACGTGAGATGTCATTTCGATCGTCCTCTATTTTCGCTCAATATTTGAAACAAACTACTCTAAATATAAAATATACTTTTATTAGTTAATTAATAATCATAACATAGAAGGTTTAATGTGATCCAATATCAGTTCAACTTACCATTAAAGATTAAATATTATTTTTTTCGTTAGTTTTACAAAGTTTAGAATGAATGAGTCCTTGAAACCGTAAAGTTCTCTTAGGTCACAGCTAAACTGGTATATTATCAATTAGAAGAATTTTTAAACTATAAAAATATGATTTAAATAGAAATAATATTAAATTAATAAGATTTAATGTAAAATAATAAATGACAGATTGCCTTTAATCGATTTATGTAAGATTCAATTTCATATTTCAGTAGCTAAACAAAATTTGAAATAAATATCTCTTTTCAACAAATTTAATTATACTGATAGATTCACTTTTTTAAATTGCATCTGTTCAGAAGAGAACAGTTTTATATTAAAAGTCTTAAAATTCACATTTGTAACTACTTTATAATGTTTATCTTCGGAATATACATATTTACACATATAAAATAACATTTAATATAACTAAAAGAATTAATATTTATAAAAATATAAACTGTAACACGTCTGAAAGACAACTCTTATTTATCTAATTTAATTTTAATCCAAGTAGTCAATCTCTAATTAAGTGAAATGCCTTATAAATATAAAATGTTCTTTTAGTTAGACTCATTCGTCCTTGACCCTTATGTAGGCCGGGTCAGAAGAAACTTGTTTTTGAGGCAGTTTTGTGTATTAGACACTATGGCAAGACGCTTTGAAATTTTCTACGATGTTGTATCACCATATTCCTTCATTGGATTTGAGGTTAATATTCATTGTAGGAAGAATTTAATGTACAACCTGAAAAAAATCAAGAAATTGCATAAAATACATAAATTTTTGTTTATTTATGCTTAAATGTCCATTTTTAATGTAGATGGCATGTCGTCTTAGAGACACTTGGAAGATTAACTTACTATTAAAACCGTTTTTTTTGGGCGGTGTTATGAAATCTTCTGGAAACACTCCCCCAGCCATTCAATGCCAAACCAAGGGAATTTACATGATGAAAGATTTAGAAAATTTATCACGACATTACAATGTACCAGTCAAAATTGATCACGAGGTACTCTAATACATTGTATTGCAAATATAAAATAATATTTTAAGCTAATGCACTTAGAACTTTGCAAAAGTTGCCTTTGAAAAAACAACTCTGAAACCCATGAGATATCTTACGGCAATTGATATGGCTTATCCTCAATTTACCGAGGAACTCTCAAGACAGTTTTGGATATCATTCTTTTGTAAAGTAGATATTTGAGTATTTGATATGTTAAGTCATTTTCTTAAACAAGGAATTAACTAATTTCTCAGATTCAAGACATAACAGAGCCAGACGTAATTAGAGAAACATCAACGAGAGCGGGACTAAACAAAGAACAAGTAGAAAAGGCTTTTGAAGATGCTACTTCTTCTGAGACTAAAGAAAGACTAACCAGTCTCACAAAAGAAGCAGTAGAGCTCGGTATCCTAATTTCATCCATAAAACATAAAATTTTCATCATGAATGATAATTGCTTTCAATTTTCTTTCAGGTGCTTTTGGAGCTCCCTGGTTTGTCATTCATGGAAAAGATGGCAAACAGCATACAGTGTTTGGATCCGATAGATGGGGTGTCATAGCTGATATTCTAGGTAAATTTTAAATGAATAGGATATCACATTCTAATATTTTCTTTCTTATAAAACAGATGAAGAGTATCCCGGTCCTATGAGAAAATTGTCGAAAACATAAAATAAACTACGATTGACAATATGCCCAGAATTCTAACTTGTATTTGAAAGATCGTCAGCAAAATACAGAATAATTTAATTATTCAGAATAATTCAATTATTGTTTTCCAGTTGTTATCACTCTAACATAGTTGCAGTCAAATGTTTCAAGGTTAATTAGATAATAAGGTAAATATCGGTCAGCAACTTATAAATATAATTAAATGTTAGAAACGTCAGCAAAAAACTGAAAATGTTCTGGAACGAAAAAATATATTCTTTAAATTTTAAATTCTTATAAACAAAGAAAATCTATATTCGAATTAGTGTTTTGAATCGACAACCAACTAAATTTATATTCAAAATCTGCTACTTTTAGTGAAGAAAAGTACATTAGATTAACCTTTAACATAATTTTTTATTAAATATGGTTTTTTCAGTAACAAATCAAAATTTTATATAAAATGGATAAAGAAATACATTCTCTCTTGCGAATTTACTAAGAAATTTGGCGGTTATCGACAATTTTACCAAATAAAAGTTTTACCAGTTTTCTGAGTTGCTAAGGAGAAACTACAAGTGACTGTCCGAGAATAGGAAACTAGAATACTGCAATCATGGCAGGCGGAACTAAAACCGATATGGAAAGAGTGGGAATCTTTAAGGAGATGGAGTACATATCAATTGGAGATAAATATGTACCTGCCGGAGCGAGTAAGAACTTATATGACGATGTTAAACAATACTTATGAAAAACGTAATATTCTTTTTCCAGTGGCTTTTAATATTGCTGCCGGTAAAGGGAAGCAAATTCTTCCCGGTGGATCAAAGGAAAGATCTGCGAAAACAGATGGATATTTTACCGATAAATTTTCAAGGATATTAGAAGGAGAATCCTATAGGTATTATAAATATAGTTGCATAAAGAAAAACTAACCAGATTATTGATCTGTTATTCTAAATAACAAATAAAGTAATATCTAAACTAAATTATTACGTCTTTAATCCAAAGCGATCCAATAAAAACAAGACGACAATTCCGTATTCAAGAATCGAAGAAAAACATAGGGAAACCATTTCTTCCTAGTAACGGAGAAAAGAAACCGTCAGTATCACGATTATACGTGCAATAAACTTTTTTTACTATTTGCAATTGGCTTATGCTGTTCAAACTTCTTTATGTGCATTATAGGTCTGGTTTGGGTAATCATTATGGTACATTGGGAGGACCAATTGAGTACTTTAAACCAAATGCAAAACCCTACGAATCTAATAAGGGAGAGAAGAGGAATATTGTAACAAATCCAGGAAAATTAGGAACAGGTTTTGGATACAGTAACGTGACTATTAATAAATTCCCAGAATATAAAGCTGATAGCTATGGACGAGCAGGAGATTTGTTTAAAGTAAGTATCAATTTATCTGGATAAATGTAATTTATACAGTAGAGTGTTACTTATCAATTAATACATTGTGTATTTTTTTTTTGCTGTATAGAAAGAAGTTGAAGTCCATAAAAAATCAGTTAAGGGATCAGCATTCAAATTGAATATGCATCCGAAAGCCTACTTCGACGACAATCCATTCAAATCTGATAAGGGACAAAGTGGTACACGAAAAGAAAGCACTCTGAAACGAGATCTGAAACCATTTAAACCCAGTTCTCCAGCAAAGAAACCTGGCAATATGCATGCAGGAACGTTTACAAATTACCCAACACATTCTGAAGATAAATACAAGATCGTCAAATTTGGAAGACCAGTTGATGTCAGAAATAAACACGGAAAAGTATTTGTACCATCGCAGGGCCCAAAGAGCACACCTGTAAACTCGGTTGTCAATCAAAATGTTATAAGGTAAGTCTAAACTTGCACGCTAAACAATTCTAAATTATTTAAATAATTATTCACATTCATTCCTTTTGTTCAGGTCTATCAACGCTCAAAACTACAAAACTTTGTCATCAGTGATGAGTTATTAAATCATATACTGCAAGTGCTTGCGATTGTTTATTCGATTAATCAGTTAAAAAATATTAATAATAACCAAATAAAGCAATTAAAAAAGCTATAGAATGTCCATAATTTCTTGATCATTTCTAATGTTGAACTTTTCCACTTATATAGCTAATATGATAGGAATTTTATTTATTGAAAATAGAAATCCTTGATATTTTAAGAAGAAATTCTTAAAAAATGTTGGGTTTGGGGTAGGGAAGGGATTAATGGGAAACGTATCGAGTGAATATATTTTCCTATGTCCATATTTCTAAACCAAATGGGATATCTATGTGAAAGCAAAAGCCAATTTTAAACAAAAATTGTTAGAAAAGTAACTGAATAATATAATTGAAAAAGTGAAGAAATATAATTAAAAGAAGCACAAAACTACAGATTTTTAATTTTAAAGTAAAAATTAAAGGCAAAAAAGAAAAAGAAAACGGTGTATGTAAAGAAATTAGTGAAAAATTAATTAAATTATCAATCTTATAGAAACTATCACAAATAAAAACCGTCTTATCACCTGATATATTTGTTTCAATATTCATTTCAATTTGTTGTTAAAAGTTGAAGAGAATTTGTTTTTCTTAAAATTTTTATTTATAATATTTTTGTCAAATTCTCTTAAAGAGAGAATTTTTATTTTTTCAATTTATCTTTCTTTGTTTTCTATTTTTAAGAGAGAAATTTATATATGCTATATATCTATATACTGTATATACATTTATATATATGGCACGTATTTAGAAAGGAAGAGAAAAGTCATAAATAAGAAAGAACTACTAATTTGAAAAATGTGATACATTGTAAGTATGCTATATACAGAATATATATCTAGCTGTAAATGTATGCATATATATATATATATGTATACTGTACACACATGTATACTATATACATAGGAGTATATAATAAGGGTCTACTAATCCATATATATATATAGTACATATATAATTTTAGGAAAATACTGTATATTATGTTAATTACTAATACATCTATACAACATTTATACTTAATTAAACTAAACAGTCGATTTTCCGTTATCCATTGATAAATTAATAGCAGATTTAGATTTCGTTTTTTTCTTGTTTGCTACAAACTTCGATATCTTTCTTAAACTTTTTCGAACGCCCGAAGATGGTTGCGTATGCAAATTACTGATTTGACTTATATCGGATGAAGAGGAAGCGAAAAAATTCGTATTTTGCCCGTAGTCTAATCTCTGATCGCTCCCTTTTTCCGAGATGTATGTACTTACCCTTCGTATTGTCCCATAATACATACTAGATTTTCTCTTTACTCTGTTGTAAAGTCTCTGAAATGAAGGACGATCAGCTGGATCTTGGTGCCAACAGGATTCTATAATTGCAAATAGGTCGGCTGAACAACAAACAGGCCTAGATAACTTAACTTCTTTTTGACATATGGCCAAAATCGATTCTTCAACTGTTAGCTGACCAAATGGATATTCTCCAGACAAAACTTCCCACATACATACACCCGCTGACCACACGTCAGATTTTGACGAATATACTGAATGACGAAGAACTTCCGGTGCTGACCTATTTTGTATCAATGAAAAGCAAATTAACTTCATTCAGTTAATTGATAAGAATTAATTTTGTCGTTTACATACCATTTTATAGGAATACTCTCATTTTTTGCAGCTTGATAGTGGTCATCCTTAACGTATCTTGCTCGTCCGAAATCTCCAAGTTTAACTGTTTTTTTATCCGAAACGAAAAAATTCCTTGCGGCTAAATCTCTATGTAAAATGTAACGTTGTTGCTCTAAATACATGCAAGCAGCCATAATTTGCATTATAACATCTATTTTCGAGTCCATATCGTCGGGAGGGAAGAGCTTTTCCTTCTTCAAGCAATCTCTTAAATTGCCGTGTTTGAGATACTCACATACAAGATAAAATGTAGAATTTGGTACATAAGAAATACCAACTAATCTTACAATATGCTCGAATTTTATAGGCATCATTACTTTTGCTTCTTCCATAACATCATCTATATCAGCCGGATGATCTTCGTGTCTGTCAACAACTTTAACTGCAACAGGAATACCTTTATATAAACCTTCATATACTGTTCCAAAAGCTCCTTTTCCAACAAATTTACTAAATTGGATGCTCAATACACGTCTGTCAATCTTCCATTTTTCCAAAATTTCTTCTCTATTCCTCGCACATTTTAATGATCGTCTTAATCTGCATACTAGACCATCCTTATCCAAGCTAAAGAATTCTATTAATTCATTTACATCCATAAAAGATCTGTAATGCCCCTCTATCATTACATCATTATGCAATCCATTTTTAATAATGTGATAGTGATAAGCTTGTTTAGAGGACATTCCAATAGAAAGATTATATAGATGAGCAGATGATCGCCGCTTTGGCACTTCGTATACCAGGAAAATACCATCAATAGGTTCAGATCGCAAAAGCACCGTAGCATGTTTAGCAGATAATGGAATGGGATAAAACCAGTCTGCTTTTGTTGGATCACCTTGCTTCTTCAAATATATATCAGGTATATAATACGCCCAACCTAATTTGTCATAGGCTAAACGAGTCTTGGTTTTCTGGTTAGCAAACTCTGTTTCAGCTAAAACGAACTCATTTCTCTTAAGGTAAAATTTTTCCTCTAATTCTACTTCGCTATGTTTGTAATCAATCGGTGGTATATAAACGGTTGAATCTCCGATTTGAGCATATGATTCATCACCTTCATCCGACGAACTGACTAGATCTACTGTTTGATTGAACACTTGTGAATCGCTTTGACTTCTTGACTCTAGCGGTAGTACAAGGTCTAAATTGGTCTCCTCAAGTCCACTTTCCTTTGATTCCGATGTTTCTTTAGGTAAATTTGGTGAAGAAGATGAAGGTACTTGGGGACAAAGCCCGTCTTCGGATTTTGTATTTACTTTGATCGGCGGTAAATTAGTAGGTTTAGGTGGAATGGGCGGAGGGGGTAATTTATGAGATTTGGGATAGCTGTCATTACTAGACGATTGAGTAGTATGTAAAGACGAAAGTCCGTCATCATTATCAGTAGGTGGTAGTATTGCTTCTGTAAGTAGAGGTGGAGGAGAATTTGGTTTTATGTTTACTTCTTCTACTTTACTGACAACATGTACAGGAATGCTTTCATTTCGAGGCTTTGCAGTATCATCATCAATCTCGGATATAAGAACTTTTTTAAAGACTAGATCACGTTGTAAAACGACAACTTCTAAATCGTTTTCATTATCATCAGATTCTTCATCAGTAAGAAGAGAGCGCTCTGAAACACTCCAATGATGGTTGAGATTTTTAGGAATTGAATAACATTGAACGTATTCGTGTTTTATTTCATCTTGTGAATAGAGTACATTTCTAATTGCATCTCCTGGCAGTCTAGATGCTTTACTTTCAATTCTAATATTTGAGTGATGTTCAATCTTTTTTCTTGAATCGTCTATAACCATTTTCAATTCGGGGAATTTTGCTCTTATTTCTTCGAAAACACTATGAACAATATAATTTTCGCTTAATTCCAATCTGTCTAAAAACGCCGCGACACTATCTTCGTTAGAAATTCCTTCTATCTTCCAACCAGAAATTCCATTTGGAAGGCACGATAGCAAACTCTGACTATCAACATTCTTAATAATTTGAAGACGACACCTCTTTAGAACCTGTCTTTCCACAGTAGCAGGTGAATTGTCTTCCATCTTTTTCTCCTTACTCTTTGATCGAAGCCACGGTATGTAAGCTGCATAATTGACATAAGTATTAGGAGACGAGTCTTTTTGTTTCAATTTGAACATACTAAACAAAAGCAATCAGTCGACTGTGCACATAGACTAATGAAATAAATGCAATAATAGTATCTGATTGCCAATAGGTCTAAATTGTTGAAGCATAGAAGAATTAAAATTTATCAGACAACAGCGAGTAGAGAGAATTAGTTTATTAAAACAGGAAATAATTATTCTAAAAGTGATCGGCAAGCAAATAATTTATTCACATTCTGATTAAAGCAGTCCTGATTGAAAGATTTGGAAAAAGCTAACACCAAGAGAGACTGATGTTATATATTTATTTCTGGTAATATTAGAATACTATACATTCAGTTATACAAGCGCCTTCAAGGATTTGCAATATCGCTCTTAAAAATCTTATACCACTCTAAACTGATACAAATTTACCGCTGTTAAACAAACACTGATAAACAATAGAATATATATATATTATATACAGTATATCTACTTTTAAAATAAACCATTACAAGGATATTCAAGAAATATTATAACACCAAGAAAAGTTATTAAAAGCGAAAAATTTTATCCAAAAATATTGCTCAGAGCTAAAATCATATTTTTAGATAGATCGTTTTACAAATCTTAATTATAAGAACATACATCGACTTTCCTTATATTTTCTTTCTTCGTGTGTAAATTCGAGTTCAAATAAACTTTTTTTTCTCTTTGCCGATGATTTTTATTTATATTGATTTTTTTTCCAACTTAAACAGGAAGCTAACAAGACATTAATGTCAGTACAAACATTGTAACATTCGTCTTGGAAACTTATCAACCAATTAAAAACAAATAAAATGTGTACAGAAAACAACGGAAAAATATAATGATATTATTTTTAGATGCCATAATTTAATTTATTTAGCTTATACTGTTAGAAAAACAAAATAATTTTTAGTAAAGCAAGTTAAACACTCACCTGTAAATAGTTTAGTGGACGATAATAGGAGTTAGTGGCTAAATGATCACACTTGGTGAAAAAAACACTTCAGAGAAGAATTTTTGGTATAGACAATCATTAATAATTATATTAAATTTGATAAAGACTTTGTATTCACATGTGATCAATATTACAAATATTAAATCCTAAATGAGCTTTAAATTTGTTATCTGATGATTAAAAAAAAACAGGTTAAAATATTCTTGATTAAGACGTATTTGAGTAAATACGCTTAAGAATAATAGAAAAAATTTAAATATTTCTTTTCAATGGAAAGCGTAAATCTAAAATAAATTACAATTTATACTTTATAGAATAATTCGAGGAAATTTATTCTACTTCCGCCATGAGCGAAATTTGATTCCATAGTGATTAACACCTAAAATTTCCTTATGATATACATATTAGTAACCTATTTAGATGAGTTTTGTGCATAATTAAAAATGACATCTGAGATGTTCGAGAATTTTGCAGAAGTAAGATCATTGATTGCAAGAAAACCATTAATATTTTCACATTGACTATTTCGTAAGTTTGAAATAATGATTTTGTTTCACTAGATTGTGGCCTCTGAACAGCTTTCAGAAAATTCATACAAACTCACCATTCCTAAAGAACAAAAAGACAAATATGTAGATCATAGAAATAATAAGCTGTGGAATCAGGTAAGTGTTTTTGATGATTTATCTATTTATATACACTTGCCACAACACCTAAGTTACTTATTACATTGAATATTTTTTATCTTGGATGAGATTATTATCTTTATCGAAAGAACTATAGATTTATAATATAGTCTTTGGAATTAAAGCAAATGATCTTCAACAGGTTCAAACAGAATCACATATGTGTGATGTTACACTAACAGTCAACGCCACACTAAGAAGTTTCAAAATAAAAGCTCATAAATGCGTCCTGTCTGCAGCTTGTGATTATTTTCACGTTATGTTTGCCAATCAAATGGTTGAAAACCTATCGAATAAAGTAGACTTGAGTGAAAGTATTCCCGATGTTTCAGCTTTTCGCAGCCTTTTACAATTCTTTTACACTGGGAGTATAGAAATTACTTTGCATAATGTTGTTGCACTGTTAGAAATGGCAAGAATGTTTTTTGTGAGCGAGCTTACTACCCATTGCATCGATTTCTTAACAAATATAGTAACAAAAAGTAATTGTTTGATAATGACTGCCTTGGCTAGTACTTATGATCTAGAAGCTCTCCTTAAGCCAGCAATGAATACGCTGGAGTTTGTATTTTACTCCCCCTGTTTGAGGAACCAAATCTCAAAGTTAACTTTCGAAGGTATGATCTGGATGTTAAATCAAAGTTGGATAAGTCAATGTCCGCAGTTCGCCTACGAAAGTATATGCGAGTGGTTAGCGGAGGTAAAGTTAAATGATATACAACTTATCGAATTGATCTCCCGAGTGAAAGAATTATTTGGTAAAATGTGCGGTACGGATAATATTATTGACATTCTGAAATCTTGGTCTGATAGAGAATCCTTTAAAACTTTGCAAAGATATGACAACGAAGAAATGATTGTAGTCGACGATAGAAGTAACGTTTTGGAAAATTATGTTTCTTTTAAGTTTTTTTCACCATCAAAGAATCAATGGTATTTTTATGAATTACGTGGAACTGCAAAACTGTCTCATAGTAAAATATTTCCCGTAAGTACAGCTGAGATACTGGGCACTTTAAAATCTGGAAAAATGCTATTTCGTCAGAATGAGGCATTATACTATGCATATGATATAAGAAATCCAGAAAGGAGTTATACAGTTCGAGCTCCCTATAAGGGAAAGACTTGGAAAAATTCTAAATTTGGTTTTTCTAACGGTGAATTTATATGTATACAAAAGAGTAACGTAGAAACTAGGGTTTGGCAATTCTCCGAAACTCCATCACGAAATAAAAAAAAATGGGTTCTTTGGCGAGGTGGCAAAATTCTAGAATCTATGAACAAGCCAACTTTTATCAGTGGGCCGAATCATATGATAATATTTTCTGAATTATGGAACGATCCATCATATACAGTTAACAGATATATGTATCTCAGGAAGCATGAAGATCCATCATGGATAAAAAAGCTACCCTATCCCTCCTGCCGTTGTAAAGAAAGGATAGCTGAACATTCCCCTTGGAATACTGCCTTCGTCAATTCTGACATGTCTTGTCGTGATTTATGTTTAACCAGGAAAAATAGCTACAACTCATATAAAGTTCTTACACAAAAATTTTTTAGAATCTACATTGTCGGTAAATTAGTCAACTCTCCCCAGTGTGAAATCTACGAATTGGATTTAGAAACTCTAACATGGTCATTTCATAACGAACCAAAATATATCATCGAGGCAGCAAAAACTTTCCAAATATTTGCCTCTAATGGTGTCACTTTCGCCTGTCATGCATTTCATTCCGAAAAATTGCCAATACTACGAGCTATAACTGATAATGGGGTAAAAAGTCTGCCAGTTATTGATCTGAAATATGGTGAATTAATAAGATGTATGACTCTTCCAAAATATTTAATAGACTTAGCAGAAATACTACCAAGTTGTGTTTCATCAGATGAAAATTGTCCAATACTATTCAAACAAAAAACGTATCTTTGTAAAACAAGACTATTTTCTCGCTCTGAGGACGATGAAGACTATGATGAACTGGAAGACGATGATGTCAGTTTGCTTAATTATGATGCTTATGAGCTCTTTATGTTTTAGTTATCGTTTCGTTATACCTTCAATTTTTCATTTTATAAAGTTCAGTTCGACAGTATTTGTTTTATAGTCGTGTAAATAAAATGGGACCTAATATCATAAAAATCATATTGTATAGACTACAATGTGTAGTAAGCAAATAATAAATCTTTTTGGTCACAGCACTTTTATTGATAAATCTTTCAAAAGTACTCACCGGGAAACGTAAGAGTATTGGGATAGAGGTTGAAGTTTTCTTATTAAAAAAACTGATAGTAACAAAAATGATACGTTTTTACAAGAATGTTGCGAAAATTGCGATGACACAAATGAGTTTTTAAATTTAGTCGACTTCTTCCATCTTAGATGCATCATCGTCCTCGTCTTCGAGTTTTGGCATCTCTTCCGGAGCTGCTGCATCAGCTACTACTTCATCTTCTTCATCAATACCTAAACCAAGTTTCACCATGCGGTGGATTCTGTTCGAATGAGTCTGAGGATCTTCCAAAGAGAATCCAGACGATAGCAGAGAAGTTTCAAACAAAAGCAACACAAGATCCTTAACTGACTTGTCATTCTTGTCAGCTTCTACTCTGGCTTTTAGAGTTTTCATGATACTATGTTCTGGATTGATTTCCAAATGTTTCTTTGCTGCCATATATCCCATAGTACTGGTATCGCGTAGAGCTTGAGCCTTCATGATACGCTCCATATTAGCGGACCAACCGTATTGTGATGTAACGATACAGCATGGAGATGACACAAGTCTGTTGGATACAACGACTTTTTCGACTTTTTTGTCTAAAGCATCTTTCATTACTTTGCACAGTTCTTCGAATTGAGCTTTTTGCTCTTCAAATTTCTTTTTTTCATCCTCATCTTCTGGAAGCTCTAAGCCTTCTTTAGTAACGCATACCAATTTCTTTCCATCATATTCCTTCAGTTGTTGAGTGGCATATTCATCGATAGGATCAATCATGTAGAGAACCTCAAAACCTCGTTTCTTTACTCTCTCAACAAAAGCTGAATTTTCGACAGAGTCTCTAGATTCTCCAGTTATGTAATAGATATCTTTTTGATTTTCTTTCATTCTAGAGACATATTCCTTTAGAGATGACATTTCGTCACCAGATGACGATGTATGATAACGTAGGAATTCAGCTAATTTTTTTCTATTGGTACTATCTTCATGGATGCCCAATTTCAAATTCTTGGCAAATTGCTCGTAGAATTTTTTATAATTATCTTTGTCTTCTGCGATATCATCGAACAATTCGAGACATTTTTTGACTAAATTCTTTCTGATGACTTTAAGGATTTTGGATTGTTGGAGCATTTCTCTGGAGATATTAAGTGGTAAATCTTCAGAGTCCACTACTCCCTTAACAAAGCCCAAAAACTCGGGGATCAACTCCTCACAGTTGTCCATTATGAAAACTCTTCTAACATACAATTTAATATTGTTGCGTTTCTTCTTGCTTTCGAACATGTCAAAAGGAGCACGTTTAGGAACAAAGAGCAAAGCTCTAAATTCCAGTTGCCCTTCGACAGAAAAATGTTTAACAGCAAGATGATCTTCCCAATCATTGGACAGTGATTTATAGAATTCACCGTATTCAGCTTGAGAAATATCGTCTGGGTTACGGGTCCATAATGGTTTAGTTTTGTTGAGCTCCTCGTCTTCAGTGTACTTTTCCTTGATCTTTTTCTTCTTCTTGCCCTTATCTTTTTCTTCCTCATCATCTTCCACGTCCTCGATTTTCGGCTTTTCTTCTTCGTTATTATCTTCTTTCTTTTCGTCTTCTTCCTCATCGTCACTAATCTCCTTCTCTCTTTCTTTTTCCACCAAAAGACGGATTGGATAACCGATAAATTGTGAGTGTTTCTTCACAACGTCTTTGATTCTTTTTTCATCTAAGTATTCAGTTTGATCTTCCTTAATGTGCAAAATGATTTTTGTTCCTCTTCCAGGCATTTCAGAATTGTCTGATCGTACAGTGAAAGATCCTCCGGCTGAAGATTCCCACAAGTATTGTTCATCATCATTGTTCTTGGTAATAACTTCAACCTATAAAGGAAAATACTTAAGAAACGGCCTCATTGAAAGGTAAACTACTTACTCTGTCGGCTATAAGGTAAGCGGAGTAAAAGCCTACACCAAATTGACCAATCATGGAGATGTCAGCTCCAGCCTGAAACAATAATATTCGTTAACAAAGAAGATTTATAACTTGAAACCTATTTGATATATGATAAATTTTCAGGTTTAATCAGCGTTCTGCATTATATTAAGACGGGGAAAGAATTTTCATCATTGTTCAAACTGTGTAAAAAATGTAGAAACAATACATACCTGAAGGGCTTCCATGAATGCTTTGGTTCCTGACTTTGCAATGGTACCCAAATTGTTGACCAAATCTGCTTTAGTCATACCAATACCAGTGTCCATAATTGTCAAAGTGTTGTTGGCTTTGTCGGGTGTAATTTTGATGTACAAGTCTTTTCCGCTGTCCAGCCTTGAAGGATCAGTAAGACTTTCATATCTTATCTTGTCCAAAGCATCGGACGAATTGGAAATTAATTCTCTCAAAAAAATTTCCTTGTTGGAATAGAAAGTGTTGATAATTAAGCTCATTAATTGAGCAATTTCGGCTTGAAAAGCGAAGGTTTCGGCTTCTTCTTCCATTTTTGCTGTTAAAGTAAAAAGAAACTTTAGAATATTCAAGCACGTGGAACTTAAAAAGTCGAATAAAAATTTCATTCGTTTAGTAACTTTATACGAATTGAATTTGTTAGGTTATTACCTTGAGTTAATTTTATTATTTGACGTTTAAATGTCAAAAAAGGCTCTCTTTCAACAAGTGACGGAGTTGTATCTTGAACAACACGAGATTCGAGAATGCACGCTCTCGGAAAATGCCGGCTATTTCTCATGATATTAATACGCTGAGAGAATTTCTAGAATTTTCTATCTTAAATGGCAGCTTTATAACAGTAATTAAATATGTTCAAATGTTTAAATATTTTTTTTATGCTTCTTTTTGAAATAAAATCTTGATTTTATCAAGATTTTGACTTAATAATATAAATTATTTGAAGAACTATTTGCGGATGACATTCCGTTATGTGTTATGTGTCACCAGTTTTCGCGACTATTCCATTTGGCGCCAATTTCAAATACCTAAAGTTTTTTTACAATTTAAGACATTTTGCTGTGTGCTATTCACCTAAAAGCACTACATACCTGTAATCCAGGACTTAATTAAACAATGATTATTTTTAAAAAAGGAAAAAACTACTTTTTAAAGATATTTACGGAATTAATTAGTGGTGTTTAATAACTACGTAAGTAGGGTTGAAATGACTTTATAATTAACAAATACATACTTTATTTAGATAGACTATTACATAAATACATTAGACAAAAAATTGGAGTTTATTCATTGTTCAAGAGTTATAGGGACCTTCATCTATAATACGCTAGCATTCGCCTACTTCTGTTTTGCCTCTTTCTTACAAGTAGTAATTGGTTTTAAATTGTACATTGAAGCTATCTGTCGGTATTTCATTGAAAATATCTTTTCACTATAGCTTGTTTTTGAAAAAAAGATGAGATATTTGAAGTGGGCTGACCACGTGGTAAGTAAAATATTGTATGTAGCGAAGTTTTTGTTTGCAATAAAAAGATTTGGATATTTGCTTTATGCGTTTTATTTTAAATCTTGACATTATTGTTGGGGTCTATGGAAAAAAAACTACTTTTTTATCACGGTCTAAGGTTTTTGGATCACGTGACCATGAATATTCAATATCGTCTGCTTTTTTAAAAGAGGCTTTCACGATGTTTTCTATACCAAGGGTCTTGCTAAAATATGACCTAGAATGTCGCAGTCCTAGAGAAATAGTTGAAAGAATCTTGTTATTGATAATATTATCTGAAATTATTGAAGAAATAATGTGATAATACTTTTATCGAAAATATGTCATTACAAATTTGATCTTCTTGCTACAAAATTCTATTTCGTTGAAATAAATGCTAAACTTTTGCCGAATAATCTCACTTCTTCCTTTATTGAGTTAAACCCATTAGAAGAAACGAAATGGGCGAAGTTGTGAATGTAAGTTATATTTATCGATTTAGATGGTTTTGTTAATTAAATCAATGGATACTAAACATAATAAAACTTCTTATAGAACAGTTTTACAACTTTAAAACTTGTTTTATGATTTATTTAAAGTAGATCAGGGGTTTAAACTTTTTTGTTTGGGTGATAATCTGATAATTCATCCTCTTCTTGATTAATCATTTTTCTTCAACATGAATTTATATATCGAATGGTATAGATTTGAAACATCAATTAGGATGCGTGAAAACTTTTATTACAACTCTATACAGTGTAACTTGATACATAGCATGCCTGCATACAAATTCTATTTTTAGAATCCCTTCTGATATCTCTAAGAAAAGTTGCTTTGTTTCAGAAAGATGCTGTTCAAAGATGTGTTCAATTGAAAGAAGAGGGAAATGATCTATTCAAGAAAGAGCAGTTCGTATCTTTTTAAAAGTATATTGTAAGATCAATTGTTTTATTAAATCATATTTTAGATATAAGGAAGCTGTTAAACTGTATACAAAAGTGATTGAAGATGAAAATGGAGTAGAACAGAAGTTAGCTTGTTTTAAGAACAGAGCTGCTTGCTATTTAAAATTAGATAAATATGAGAAGGCTGTAAAAGATTGCAATGAAGGTATAACACGATCATCTATTTACTTGTATTAAAATCTTTCTTTCTCTTTATTTTAGCTTTAAAACTCCAAGGTAATGACGCGAAAGCTCTATTTCGACGATGTCAATCATATCTAGCTTTAGAGAAATATGAAGACTCTTACAAGTAAAATAACAAAGTTATTTAATTAATCTCTTTTAAACTATTTGCAATTATTTAGAGATGCTATGCTACTATTAAAAGTTGAACCAAAGAATTCAGCAATTCAGCCTATTCTCAGAAAGTTAAATCCAATCATTCAAAATAAGGTAAAAAAAAAACAATTGATATCAATCAACAGTATAAAACATTACAGGAACTATTTATCATTTTAGGTTGACGAACAATTATCAACTGATAATAAAATAAAACAAATGCTAACTTTGGCTTTTTCAACACCCAAATCGGATGATTTGGAAAAGCAAAAACAAGCATTATCGAATTTAATTGTACTGAGCAGAGAAGATTCTACTGGAAGTGTACTATTGAGTTCAGGAATAGTTGAAAAATTGAAAAATCTTATTAATCAATCGACAGACGATGAAGTTAAATTAAGTTGTATACGTGTTTTAGCTTGTTTAGTAAAAGATTACCAGAAAAGGGTAAAAAACACAAATTAATTAATCTTGGATTTAGTTTTAGTGTTGGTTTTTTTATTTCTAGGCCGATGAAATCTTTAAATGCTTTACAGCTAAATTGTTAATTAATCTTATATCTCATAAAAATGAAGATATATCGACGGCAGCAGCATTTCTTACGCAAAAAATTATAACTTCTCTTATTGAATTAGAAAAATGGAGGCAAGAAAAGGAAGAACACGACAAGAAAAAACAAGAGAACCCTACAATTAAACCATTTGGCCATGTCTTTGAGAAATTTGGTAATTATTCCAAACGTAAACTGCATTATATTTTATTAATAATATCGTTATATTAATAGATATAAATTACTTTGAAAAAGTTGAGGAAATTTTATTGGGTTTAATGAACATGATAAATAATCACAAAATTCCAGCTGTATCACGGGACAATGTCTTAGAGTTGTTTTCAAAAATTATAACTAGGAAGGATAACTGCTTAGGGTGGACCAGAAAGTTTATGGAATTGGATGGTTTACAAAAATTGCTTGAAATTAGTGGTAGTATTCCAGACGAACCTATCGTACCATGTACAACCAACACAAGAATGCATACAACTCTTCTAATGAGCAAAATTTATGATGATCTGTGGGGAGAAAGCGAATTTGATATGTACAAGAAAATTGCTGATGATTATTTCACGTTAGTTATTGATTAACATTACTATTTTATTCAAAGGACTAGTTGAGAGGAAGATTATTAGTAGGATTATATAAAATTTTCATCTTAAACATAAAAGGGAACATAGTATTATGTAACCTGAATATATTTTGAGTAAAGATCTCAAATTTCAATCTTATTAACAGAGATATGTTTGGTGATGAAATCATGGAATCAAAATTGCAAGCGTTACTTACTCTTGCTGCTCTTTTACAAGTAAGCATAATAGTATACAGTGTATTTTAGTTGCAATAATGCGAATTGTACTTTTAAGGGTCCATACGAAGTGGGAAATCATATATTAGGTAGAAAAGGAGTAATTGAATTGATTTTAGCTCTTGCGGATTCATCTGAGACAAAGTGCATCGTAAGTTTTATACTTTGAAGAGACAGAGTACCTATTTCATTATGAGTAACTCGATATATATTTTCTTATAGAAAGTTGCTGTTGAAGCTCTTGTTCATTCCGCTTCAAAGAAGGAGAGATGTAGTGGAGTTATTGAACAAGCTGCTCCAATTTTACGTAAATTATACGAACACAGAAATGAGAATATTCGCGTAAGAGCTCTTGTGGTAAGGAAATTTAGCTTTGGCATTAATTATTCAATAATTTTCCAAAACAATTGTCTAAATGTAATTAAAATTAATCATTTATTCCACCAATAGGGCCTGTGTAAATTGTCTTCCTTTGGAGGATCTGATGCTAGCATTAAAGCTTTCAGTGATGGATCTCAATACGAATTCGCCGATGAATGTCGAGGGTAAAAATATTGGAAAGAAATAATTTGTAAATTATACGTTTCACTTTGTAAACTTCCTCAGATTTCTAAAAAATCCCAGCAAAGATGTTGACTTAAGGCGATGGGCTGCAGAGGGATTAGCATTCTTATCTCTTAACGCTGATATTAAAGAGGATCTCATTGAAGATTCAGAGTGTATTCATTCTCTGATTTCCCTTGCCAGAGTGCAAGATAAATCTTCTATTTATCCAATATCTCAAGTTTTCACAAATTTGACAAATGCTTTTGATAAAAAAGAAATAGATAAGGAATTGATAGAATTGGCTAAATTTTCAAAGCAACATGTTCCAGAAGAACATGAAAAAGATGGTGCTAAATTTGTCTCAAATAGAATAAAGAAACTAGTTGAATTTGGAATAACAAATGCTCTAGTTTCTCTAAGTTCCACCGAAAGTCAAGCGACAAGAGAAGCAATAGCGCGAGTGTTCTTAGCGTGCACGGAGGATATCAAACATAGAGGATTAATAGTTCAACATGGCGGAGCAAAGGTCAATCCGATTTTCTTTTTCGTAACCATTGAAATTCTTAATATTTAAAAAAAGCAGGCTTTACTTAATCTCCACAAAGATAATACGAAGCAAGGGAAAGTGAAAGCCGCTCATTCCCTAGCAAAAATTGCTATAACTACTAACCCGGAAATTGCTTTTCCTGGTCAGAGAATGGTTGAAGTAGTTCGACCATTAATATCTCTTCTCGGAATAGATAATACAGCATTAGAAAATTTTGAGGCCTTAATGGCACTAACTAATCTAGCGAGCATGAACGATGACAGTATTGTGTAAGTGACTGTATGACAGATTATTGAAACAGTTTATTTAAATTCATTTTTTTTGTATAGGAAGCGAATTGTATCTGAAAAAGGATTAACATATATTGAACATTATGTCTACGAAGAACACGATATGTTAAGAAGAGCTGCCGTAGAATGCTTTTGCAATTTAGTTCAGTATGAAGACGTATGTATTCAACTGTAAATAAATAAATAAGTTTATTTATTTAGACATTTTAATAGGTTGCGAAGATTTTTCTAGGAGAAAATGATAGAGTAAAGTTATTCCTTCTCTACTGTACCGAGGAGGATGAAGCGTTGGTTAGAGCAGCATCTGGTGCTCTAGCAGTGTTAACTTCTGAAGAGGAAATATGTAGGAGAGTTGTCTCGGTAAATATCAATATGTCTATTTTTCACTTGGAAAATTTGCTTTTGTTAATTATATCTTGCTTTTCTATTGTAGTGTACAGAGCAGTGGATCGAAATTCTTGGGCTTCTTGCATCTCATCCTAAACCTGATATTCAACATAGAGGTCTATTTATTATTCAAAATCTAACGTCGTCTTCCAAAGAAACTTGCTCACGTGTAATTGAAAGCGTTTTATTCGAAGCCTTACAAGCAGTCTCTAGGATAGAGGAACCAGATAGAAAGAATTCAAAATTATGTGCAATGGAAGGATTAAAAAACGCCAGAAAATATGGATTAATTCAAGCTAATCCAGACTTGGACGAAGATTAACTTTCTAATTGTCAACATTGTGTGCGATTTTATTTTTTAAAGTTTATAATAGCATTTTTATAATTGAAAAGTTTAACAGAATTTGACAAAAACTACATATAAGGTGTGCAAGGTGAGCCTCAAAGGATATGCATATTTATAGATAACTATTGTCTGAAAACATCTATCTAAAAATTGTCGGTTTTCCACTTGAAAATATCATTAATCCAAGTACCAAATGCAATCATCTTGCTTGTCTGCAACACCTGTTAACTTTCCATTTCTGATGGCTAGATATTTCTTTCCGTAATTAGCAAATATTATTACGGCTCTTTCTCCGTTTGTACTAGTTTCATCAGCGATTAATTGCCATTCCTCTGCTCCGTAATGTTGTCCTTTCGTGTAAATGTAATTACCATTAGGATCATAGCCCAAATATCCATTACTACTGTAATTTTTATAGAAGTAAATAGGAGAGTTCTTCTCTTTTCTTTCTTCTATCCAAAAGCTCGTTGCCTCAGGACTATTACGCAAGGTCAGAGTGCTTCTGCTGCCCGAAGCTGCATGAACTTTTACTTCTCCACTTTCGGCCAAATACTTTCCTTGTAATTTATGCTTGAAAGCTCTTCCGGGTTTTACGGCTGGTGGAGCGCTTACAGCTTTTTGGGGTCTAGTCATTTTGGTAACATTTTCGCCTACTCTATGTACAATCTCTTTGGCAAGCGATTGTATTCTCTTCTCCATATTATTATTCTCTCTAAAATCTATCCATAGCAGGCCGGCAGTTATAATGCCTAACCATCCAGTGGCTTTAAAACTTTTCTCAGCCATGACAGGAACAATTTCAATATCTTGTGAATCAGTATAATTTAGCTCTTTTTTACAGTTTTTTGATTCCGAGTACTGATGGGTCATGAAGCAGCAAACAGCTGCAGCATTATCCACACCATATGCCATACTTTCGTTTATGTTTCCCGTCATTCCACCTTTTATATCCATCCATACTGATATACCTAATTTCTCTAATCCATTATAAATTATTTCAACCATAGGTTGAATTCCGTGCTGATAAGATAACATAACATGCTTAGACTCCATTTCCAATTTTTGTTTGTTTTGTGATCAAGGAGACGCTATTGATTGAATATTTCCTGTTCGTATCGAAGGTGAAGGATCCCTCTTAAGTTGATGGCTCACTACCGGTATAAGAAATTTATAATCTTCTAAGACATGCTAGTTTGAAGGCAATATTATCAGAATATTTCAGCCATGCTTGACCAACGGAAGACAAAAAAATAGGTTATTTTCCAGGAAAATAATGCTATATATATTCTTATACAAAATAGCAAAACAAATAATAAAAGAGTTATATTTTGAAATATGCCATAACTTAAATATACGCTTCATACTGGGTATACTGAAAACAAAGTATACAGTGCATATATATATATACTGTTTATATACTGTATACTTGAAAATACGTCATAAACAAACTCATACAGAATATACATGAACTGTATTGTGTATTCTCAATACAATGTAAAGTATATACTGTTTAATTAGGTTTTTATATTTGTTTACGTTCTTACTATCATAATTATCTAGTTTTACATGTAGCAAAGAACATGGCAACGTCAAAAAATTTGCAAATAAACCAGTAATTTTTTATAATTGAGAAATAGCCGACACCAACTCCATCAAATTTGTATAAAACATAAATTCAAAATTTTCATTATCAGATTTAGTAGTATAGTTTTTGTTGTGTACTACATTCAATTATGAAACAGAAAGGTAATTGTCTTAAATCAGAATGAAAACATTGGGTGGCAGTTAACTGCATAGACAATACTGATAATCCATTTATCATCGAAATTCGTAAATTGGAATGGATCTTTCATCAACATAGTCTAATCGGAGTTCTTGAAACCTATAAAAATATTAAATTTTATTTTATAATATAATAATAATAATAAGGAAAAAAATCCTTACTGCTCTGAATTTGTATGAAAATAATAGCCTTCTATGTCTCCACTAGATTTTTCAAAGCATATATAATAAAATCCAGCAAACGATGCACCATTTATCTCGGTTATTTTGTGATCAGGCACCAAAAAATGTTCTTTCCATCTCATAAAAATGTAATCACTTGATTTTAGGGCTTCGTAATCGAATTCATCCGAATTAAATGTCGTGCGGTAGGGTTGAAATGATTCAAATTTACTCTATAAGAAAGTAAAGCACTTGTATATAGAAGAACACAATAAGTCTTAGAATCAGTATTTATAAAGATTTTAATAATGATAGGGGAAAAACGTAATTCTCTAGAATTCATTATACGTTATTTATAACTAGTATCAAAGAACGTTTAAAAGCTCCGAAACGTGTAACATAAATCTATTATCGAACACACCCATATTAGGCATAAATACTCACCCAATGCTTTTTATCGGTATCCTCTTTCGCGTGCCAACGCCGAGTTAAAAAAGGAAATTTCTCACTAATAATCTCACCATCAAAAAAAGTAGTTAAATTTGGAAATTCATCTGTTAAGCCTTTGATTTTCAAATAGCCACATACGTAATTTTGCTCTAAATCTACATACTGCAATTATATAAATAGGATTAAAATAACAATTTACAATTGTACGACAGTGATCTAGATATAGTTGAATTAATGGATACAAGAGTTGAATACGAAAGAAGATCAAACCTGGATTGTAACTTCAACTTCGTACGTCGATCCTTTAGACGTCTGTGCACCGGAAAATTTTGCACCCGAATATAATCTCGTCGTTTGAACCCCCGGTTGCTTAGAGTTTGCCGGTAGTGGGGGAGTAATATTTAACAAACCAGGCATAGTTTAGAAGTAAATTGACAATTCGAGTGCTATTCGCCAGAACAAGACATAAAGCGTTCTGTTTCCGAATAGGCATTGCGCATGCGTAGTATAACAAAGTTGCATTCTGGGTAAAAGTTGAGAAATTTAAGTACTAACCAAACGCCTTAGCAGTTTAATTTTTCAATTAAAGTATTAACGAATTTTACAATGAAAATAGAAGCTATAGATAAGGACACTTTCTAATTCATAATTTCAAGTATTCATTCATTTATTTCGCTAAGATAGTGTAAATTTATTCAGATTCATATAAATATAAATTTAAGTCATTCTATTTATCCTTTTCGAATTGGAAGTTTCACTATTAGTAGTTAAATAGACAAACAAAGCTGCTGCAGCCAATTTTGCTTCACTTGTATATGTTTCAACATTATGAAACCATTCGACATTCCCCCACTTTTGTGTCTAATTACAAAGTAAAATTAAAATAATTAGTATCTTTTAAAAGAAATGAAAAATTAAATTTATTATAGAAAAACTGTTATAAATGATACCATCTTGCGTTAAAAAATATAAAATTATCTACCTGATAATCCTGTTCTAATCTAGATAAACTGACTGCTGTTTCCACGCTTATTTTTTTATCCACTAAAGAAAGTGCTAAAATAAAAGACTTCAACGTCTCAATCACTTGTTGAAATCCTGCGGAAAAGATAATAAAAATAAACGTCTTATAATTATAACATCCTATGCTATTTCTTTAATTATTAACCGAATAAAGCCAATTCATTATAAGAATTAAGGTGTTGAGTGAATATTTGTTTCGTTTCCTTTGAGATGTTCAACATACCAATACCATATGTCAAACCAATGTCAACATTATATCTAGAAAAATCAGTAGCCTTTTTTATATTGTATCGGAAAAAAGGATTTTTTGCACAAGTTTACCTTTCATTTGCCCATTCTATTATAGGATTCCATTTTTCGTTTTGAAGTTTAACTAAATCTTCCGGTTCTTTCATTCTGTAGCTAAGGAATTGGTTCAGTTGATATTTAATATTTAAAGAAATAAGCGAAAGCTAACCATATCGTATCAGTATCCAAAAACTCTAACATCCCATTGATCGTTGTCACTTTATCCCGATGAGTTGGATTATCAATTGATATATTGCAGAGAGATGTCTATTTTTTAGAAAGAAAAATATTGCCCTGTGAATATCCTTTTCTATAAATATCAAAATATACTTAATATATGCATATTGTATTTTTTGATAACATCTTCTTGTGATTCCCATTCATTAAGGACCGCCAAGGCTAAAGCTTCCGTTGGTACAATGAATAAATTTCCTCCAGGTGTTTTTAATTTCCTTTGATCTAAGTTTATTTCATATCCATTAGATCCCTGGGTAACTGTAACATTCTTGTAGAAGCGTTTGATATCTGTAGTAAATAAGTGGTAACTTCTTATAATATCGCTCAAAATGTAATTTTAAAAGCTAATTAAATTTAATTTGTAAATTCTTTTTAACTATTAAACCTTTTGTTGAGTAATTTCTCAGAAATGTTCTTTTAGCACATTGACCAGAAGTTGACAAGCGGGAAATTAGCTTTGTAAACATCACGCGGTATTTTACTGAGTGATATTACAAAAAGACACCATATTATTCCGCCAATTTAACGGAACATTTTTCTACCCTAAAATTGCGTATCAACACCAGCAAGTACGTCGAAAAAGCGGCTAAGTCGGTAAGCGTATAATTATTATATTGTGTAGTAATGATGGGAGATCTGCAACGTAAATACTAATGCGAGCAATCCGTTCTCGGGAAACTTATTTGATGGAATCGGCTTTCGTTACGTCTCCATGTTGATCTTCCTGTAATTTTGTTTTTCGATTTGAACGTATTTATTGATAATTTTTTCTGTAAATATCTTGTTCGACTCGTACTGATGAAACCCCTTTATATAACATTAATTTACTCATGTTTTTGCAGTTTTCGACCAGATGAAGGATTTTGTAGAAATCGACAGTTTCGATGTAAAGGTGAAATTTTATGATCGCGATATACAAAGTCGCGGGAAAAAAGAAGATGGAAAGATTCGATTATGTGCTGTTTCCTGCGATAGTTTTGCCTTCTTTATCGAAAAGAAGGAATCAGGACATATGGAAATCGTTTTGGTGAGTATTTAGTTTGTAACATAAATTAATTTATGAGAAAATCCTATAAAAATTTAGGTATTGAGAAATTTTTGTCACGCCTCAAACCTACCAGAAGGCAATATAATATTAAAATAGCTAAAAATGGTTTTAAAATCTTAACTCGATTCCCAGTTAATATAACATATTAAAACATAATGAAATATATCTAGGATTATATATATTTATATATACTGTATTTGGTGAAATTGAAAAAGAATTATTCCTTTACCAGTTTTATCAATTTACTTTGAAATATTTCCTATTTTTAAAAGCATTTTTCTCTTATTTTTTTTTCATTGCATTTTTATTGTTAAAATTCTGTTCAGTATTTTATCTCTTTACCAACGGATTATATACTTTTACCCAATATTATTTACTTTTAAATATTTGTTTAATGTTCGCTTTCTTCAGTTGGATGGAAAAGATAAATGGAAACTTAAATACATAAAGACAACAAGATCTTTAGAATTATTGAAACAACCAAAAAAAATTCATGTACAATTGCCAGTAACATTCAAAGTTGGTGCATTTGATAGGATGTGTCAAACGGCGGAGAAATTGTTGGAAAAAATGTCTTGGAAACACATTGAGTACTTAAAACAAAGTTCTTCTGAAATTGAAGGATTGCCAAAGTCTTTTAAACTTAGCGATTGCAATAAAGAAAATATTGGGTAAAATTGATTACTTTATATTATGTAATAGATTCTTTACCGCCTTTATTAATTCTAGATTAAACAAGAGAGTCTTGAATGATTCGAAATCTGGATCTGATGTAGAGTCAAGCATTTTAGACGAACCAAAGAGATTGAAAAGAGAAACTACTCCTGAAAAAATTCTGTCTAATTCCTCATCAGATAGGTAAATTATTCAAAAAAGTTGTTATTGAAAAATTCGTAAGAGAGATCATTTATTAGTTCAAACAAGATCCGAAAGGATTTCGAAAAAAATTCTGAGGATGAACAACAAACCACCATCAGTACACCTCCTATTAAAACTCTGTGAGAATTTAATTTGAATTTGTTATCATTTTTTTTCATTTGTTTAATTATTTTTAACTGATAGACAACAACAGAAAACTCCTAATCAAAGTGAAATATCACCTCGAAATTTTTATTCCAATATAACTGTTAGCTCTGTAAAATGTACACCCCCAAGAAGTATTTCTACGTCATGTCGAATATCGAGGAAACCAGCTATTCTTACAAATGGTCTGCGGAACTCTTGTCCTCAAACTTCGAAACCTTCAACGTCTTCCGTACTCTCAGCGCCAATCAGCCATGCAACTGTTAAAGAGATAAATAACTGTGGAAGTGTTAATTTCGATAACAGTGAGGAAATAACGGGTAATAAATATTCATATAACGCCTCTTCAAAATGGAATATATTCTAAACGATAATTGTTTACAGGGTTGCGTAATATTGGAAATTCGTGTTACATGAATGTAATTCTTCAAAGCCTTTTTAATGTTGAATGTTTTCGGAATGAATTTTTAGCCAACTATGATCAATTTCTTAAAGACAAAGATGTTAAACAAGGCTGCTTGCTTCTCTCAGTATGCCATCTCTTTAGCGTCATGAAGCTAAGGAGAGTAGAGAGGCGTCATTTAGAATCTGTGAAAGAGGCTTTTGTTAAGAAAGCGGAAACATTTGCTGGAACTCAACAGCATGATGCTCAGGAATTTTTAACATTTTTCTTAGATATTTTAAGAGAAGAATTATTGGCTATCAACAAGGAAAAATCTTTTGAACAATATAAAAATTCAGTCCTAATCAACTTTGAAACAGTTACAACCGAAAACATAAGATGCAATAAATGTGGAAATCTAGTAACTAAACAGGAATCAAATATGCAGATGAGTCTCCTCATGCCTGATAGACCTAGCCTCGTTTCAGCTCTAAAACAATTTATGAGCGAGGAAGAAGTTGAGTATACTTGCGAGAAATGCGAAAATAAAAGTGGTGTTCTTTCTCATAAATTTTATAGACTACCACGAGTCTTGATTCTACATTTGAAACGATACAATAAATTGGAGAAGAAAGGATCCGCTGTTATGATACCAAGGTACCTAAATCTATCAAATTATTGCGATGAAACAACAATTTCACCCTCTTTGTCTTCGGATATTTCTCCGAGTGATAACTTTCTGAGAGATGTCATTGAGGAATTCGAAAGGAACTTGGAAAATAACAGAGAAACTGAATTAAACAATTTTCCTGATTCTCCTGGTGGTGATATGAATGGAACTAGATTAAGATTCAAAAATCGTTTCCAGAGTACTAAAAAGAAACCTGCCGATACCTTACTATCGGATTCTTCAAGTTATTTTGCTAAAGATGTGAAAAGGTTCAAGCCCAGTAATGGAGAAGAGTTCTCAAATGGTTTGATGGATAATGTTAATGCAAACAAGTATGATGATGGTGAAGCTGATTTATTTGATAGTCAAGACGTTGGTAAAAAAGGTCCTTATAAAAAATTAGATTTTAGCTGCGATGAGGACAGAAGGGACGATTTATTAGATGAAAGCGTTAGGCACGAAAGAGCATCTCCCAATAGCTTTTTACATGATGGCCCTGTGTACAGCGGAACTTCTATGAATTCAACCGTGGAACCGACTTCATCATCGTCAGTGAAGTGTGGATCTGAGGAAAATCAAGAAATTCCCAATTTCCCGGTTAATGATAGACTTGGTACATCTCCGAATGGTCTTTTGGGAGGTAATTCTGAAAATAACTCGCTGGAAAGGAGAAAGGAAATATTTTCATTACAACAAGATGACAGTTCTACTAACTCTTGTGGATTGCTAGGTGGTAGTCCTGCGGTTAAACAATCTGAGGCAGATGTACAAAGTCAGGCCACAATCGAAGAATGTGAACTAGACGAAAACGATGAAGAGTTACAAAAAGCTATTCAACAGAGTAAACTCCAGTTTGAAGAGGAAAGGAGAAGTAAAATGCAGGAAGAGGAGGAACAACTACAGGAAGCTCTAGAAAAGAGCCTCTATGAAGCTGAGGCTGAACGACAGAGAAAATTAGAGCAACTAGAGAGCATAACAGATGATGAAGATTATGATGACGAAACACAACCTGGATTTTCTTATCGGCTCGTCTCCATAATTTCCCATTCTGGTAGTGCGCATGGTGGGCACTATACTTGCAGTGTATTACGATCATCGGACGGTAAATGGTATCGATGTAACGATAACGAAGTTACGAGTCTCTACAATCAGGACGAAAAGTCACTGCTAAACGAGTGTCAAACTTACGGCTATATTTTCTTTTATGTAAATAAGTGAGTATTTCTTCCCGACAATTCTATTATAATATCCTCATCTCCGCCTAATATTCTTCTTTTCTATTCAGACATGTTCTAAATGAAATTAACTATAAATCACCGGCTAAGTTTCATAAAAGGAAAACTTGAGAAATCATCAAGTTTATTATTTTGGTGCTGCTCATTGATGAAATGTAAAAGAATAAAAAACTTGGTGAATGAGGGAATTGAATGGCTTGCTTCGTACACCATCATTTGCATTTTAGTTCCAATATTTAAAATTTATGTAAATATAGAATCATATTTACTTTTCGTGATTATGAGAGGACTGTTTTTTTTTCATCTAACTTATTGCATAAACTGAGAGAATTCTTGAATCAATTTTATCTATAAAGAAAAGGAAAAAGTTTAATTTGTTTCTTTACATTTTTACATTTCATATATGTATAAAAGATAAAATACCATCTGACTTCAATAAAGCGAAGCGTTATTGATTGTATAATTTTATTCATATTTTCTGTTTTATATCTAAAAATTCACACGATTTCATCATTTAATTTTCGAAATTTTATTTTCCATTAAACTGATGTAGATGATAATATAATTGATATTGTCTTATTTTAATTGAATACTGCATGACATGTTTGAAGGAAGAATTTCTACGAACAAATAAAAGGTACAAATGTGACAATTTTAAAAAGTACAATTTCTAAGGTATGGGATGGGGCTCCTGGTCCACTCAGGGACTAGCTATTTGAAAGTTGAAGAAAAATGTTTAGAAAAAAAGTGCGGAACTATTTTTAATAGTTGCGGTCCTGTATTAAGTGCAACCGGCCTCACTGCATACCCGTAAAACTCTTTCGTTTCCGTTTCCATTTATAAATTACTTGGATTAACATTTCATTCTTAAAAGTAATTAGGAAAAAGATCAGTCTGTTAGTATAATTTAAATTCCAGTAAGCTTGGATTATTTGATTCCAACATAGACAATGGAAAAAACGAAATCTGCCTCTAAGGACGTCGAAATGAAAGATGTCGAAAAGACGGAAAAAGTGGAAGAAACAAAGGATCCAGACTTGTTAACGTTAGAAGGTAGTGTATTTCTTATATTATAAGCAGCCAGAATCAAAATTTTAAATATTTTATTTGCTGAATCACCCAGCGAATTATAGGATCGCGACGAAATTCAACATGACATATCAACTATACTTTGTTTATGTCATGAAAATTAAGTAATTTACAAACAGAAAATATCTAAATCATTGAAAATAATATTTCAGATTTGCCGTTTATCTTAAGTAAATTTGATCAGACCTCAATTTACATGCATGATAGCTTACATTAAAAAGTTTTTTCCTTTTGTACATTAGATATAAGAGATCAAATAAGAAACATCGACAAAGCAGCACATACTAAAGAAAGAAGATTTGCGGCTAGGAGTTTAAGAGCTTTACCCTCATTAAGAAGACGGGTAAACCCTGGAGTTCTTAAACAAGCTATTACAAATTTTTGCCAATCATCTTCTAAGGAAACAATTATAAGTTATATCCCTGAGAGTGATAAAGGCACTGAAAGATTTGACAAGGTGTCCACCCCTCAAAATTTAGCATTTGAATGCGAAATTTACTTGCACATGCTGTTATGCATGTATTTACTTGATGAATTCAACAAGAAGAAAGTAGAAAAAACCATATTATTACGGTGTGGTAAAGACTTGTTGGACAAGATAACAAGTCATTCGGTTCTCGATTCATTGTCCGCCAGAGCCTTCTTTTACTCTGCAAGAAGTATGGAAGCTTGTAAAGAGCCAGAGGAACCATTACGGCCCACTCTTCATGCTGCTTTGAGGACTTCAACACTTAAGGGACATGCTGAAACAGAAGCTACACTGCTAGTTCTACTTCTAAGATCCTACGTGGAAGCGAAATTGTATACCCAAGCAGATAAATTGGTATCGAAAACTACTATGCCTGAAAATGCATCATCCAACCAACACGCTAGGTGTGAATTAACTACTAGTTTAACTTGATGTAGAATGAATGACTATCTATTTTATTTTTCAGATATCTTTATTACGTTGCGAAACTGCGCGCAATCCAACTTGATTATAGTTCAGCTTACAAACATCTTGTTGCTGCTTCTCGAAAAGCTCCGTCAATTGGTGCTCTAGGATTTCGTCAACATGTAGCTAGATTGACTGTAGTTGTCCAACTACTTTTGGGTGACATACCAGAGCGTGCAGCCTTTAGGGCATCGGGTATGAGACATACATTGGAGCCCTACTTGGAGTTAACAAGAGCTGTAAGGGCTGGAAGGTTAGATGCTTTTGGAGACTGCCTAAAGAAACACGAGAAACTTTTTGAGGAGCACGCTACTTACACTTTAATTGGTAATTTTTGCCTTTCTTTAATTCCTAGTCGACTGTTAACATTGAAATTAATTTCAGTGAGGATCAGACACAATGTAATTAAAGCAGGAGTCAGAAGAATTGCAAGTGCTTACTCAAGAATTAGTTTGGTTGATGTAGCTACAAAATTGGGCTTAGACTCTCCTGAGGACGCTGAATACATTGTGTCTAAAGCGATCCGCGACAAGGTACTGGATCCAACATCGACTAGTGTTGACCACGAATTTGGAACTTTGGATGCGCGACATCCGGCTGATGTATATATAACAATGGAGCCAACTTACGCTTTTGATACGCGACTGTCGTACTGTCTGAAATTACAGAGGCAATGCGTAAAGGCTCTAAGGTTTGTAAAAATCTGAGTTATACGAGTTAGTTTTGTTTTTCAATATTCTTAAAATATTTTTTTGCCAATAACAACTAGTCTCTTTCTACTGTTATTCCACCTTTTTGTGCTTTAAAGATTGTAAAGCTTGACAATTGTAAAAAAAAGATAGTTCTCTTATTTAAAAATTGATCTTTTTTAGGTATCCGCCAAAATCATATCAGCGCAATTTGGAAACTCCTGAACAAAGACGGGAAAGAGAGCAACACGAAATTGACGCTGCGGCCGATATGCCTGATGATGACTTTGATGGATTTTAAATTAATTCTTGTTAGATACTATTCAAATGCTTGTGTAAAACATATAATAAAAAATATGTTGTTTTTTTCATTAAACAATTTAAATGGCTTATTCTTTTTCTATATTGTTCTATTTTTTACAATATTCACTTTCATAATATTAGAGAATTTACTATTTTTAAAAGAAATTAAATTTCCACATCATGAAACTTTAAAAATCAAAATTCATTAATTTTTTAAAAAAATATCAGACAATAAGAAAAACCATTTTATGACAACTCAAACTAATGAGATACAAGAACAGAATGACGTCACTATATTTCATAAGTACGACGGATTATCTAGAAAAGATAAAAAATTGAAAAAATTACAAGAAGAATTAGGTATTCGCAGTCCTGATTATAAACCTCGCCAATTGCCTACCTTAACCAGAAGAACATTTAAAAACAAAGGAAATTCCGGGATTGACAATACTATAGACGATGGAAAAACTAGTGGTTATTCTATTCAACACTCTAAGATAGATAAGATGACAGATATAGATCATTTAAAGAAAACTAATAATTGCAGTGAGCTCAAAAATCATTGTGAAGAGAAAATGCTCCCTATATCGCCCGTAGAAAACGATTTGATAAAAGGTATGACATTTCTTGCTCTTACGGTTTTATCAATTATTTAACCATAACAGAGGAATGTCAGCCAAAGTATGAAAAGACCGACGTTCAAGTGAATAATCCACTTCTTTTAGAAGATAATATCTTGAAGAGTTATCATGAGACAAACTCCAAACCATACTCTCAATTTACAAAGAAAAGGCGAACTTTAGATTTCGATAGAAGTAACCAAAAGCATATTCCCAACTTTAGAATTATTAAAAATACAATAGAAGATAGACTTAAATCTAAAAGAATCTCAGATTTTCGGGGACCATCAACGTTTTCGGATTATAATAGATTTCCTACGGAAGAAAGTCTATTAATAGATAACTACGCAAAAAAGTATGCCGTCACCAACTTATCCAGAGATAACTTTAATATTTCAAATACAAAGAAGAAAGTACAAACACATAATTAATATGCATTTGAATCTAATTAACATAATTAAAATATTAAATATTTTTTACAACAAATTATAGAATCATCAATTCAATTCCAAGGAGCATTTAGAATATTTGACATATTCTGAAAATAGACCGACATACAAAAATCTAAATAGGCCTGACGTCACTCCAATATCTCTTATTACAAATCAATTAAAAGGATTATTGAGTTCTTCCGATTCGCTTCAGAATCTATTAAATGATACTCCTATTTCTAAGAGTTGTCTGTATCAGAAATTTGACAAATTTAGGCCTAGTATGTCGAGATTCTCTTTAAATAGAAAAAGCAACTCTATTTCTAATGAACATTTAATGAGTCATGGGAGAAAGCATGAGCTCAACGATAAATCTCAGAATCGATTAATTAACAAGATTAATGAGATTGACGAAGGAAAGTTCCTCGACAAGAAAATTGGTGATTTTCCACTTAATAAAGATCCATTTTCCTTCGAAGCTGATAATCATAAAAACTTTCAAATGAATAATTTCCTCGGAAAGGAAATTTATCTATCAGAAACAGGAGAATCTCTATTAGATGAAAGTTTAAATCGTATTATATCGGATGATAAAAGTAGGGAAGGAAATGAACATTTAAGCAAGATGAACAATTGCAAAGATAATGAAGATACCATAAAATTGAAGTCAATCATTTCTCAACCAACTGTTGAAAATCTTCATGAGAAGAGAAGTAATTTCATATGGAAATTAATAAGACAAACAGATTGGTATAATAAATCATCCATTGGCTCATTTAACACTAGGAAACAGTATTCGGAAATTCCAATTCCAAAGATATTATCAAAGGACGAAGCAGTCATGAAGAGATTAGTAAGCGCCTATGAGAAATGCAACGATAATTATAAGATTGATCATATTGACTCTATCCTAAAAGAATTTCGCTTCTTAGATAATGAAGATTTAATTCTGGTTGATGATGAGGAGAAAGGTGTAAGAGTAATATCAAAAGGACAAAAGAGTATTTACGTAGCTTCATATTTAAAGAATTACTTATGTAAAGTACCGAATGATAGGGAAATCAGGACAAATAAGATAATTCATTTAAATTTTTCAAATGAGAGAGGAGAAGCTGCAGTAGTATTGAAATTATTTAGGAAAGACGATAAAGATAACAGCTTAAGTAGGATTATCCAAGAATCAATAATATTAAACTACTTAAATACTAATAATTCATCAATTTGTCCAATTTTAGTTGGACTAGTAATACTATCTTTAAATCCATTCTATTATGAAATAGGAATTGTTAGTCATCTTATTGGAGATCCTCTTAATTTTGAAGTTATTTCCCTAGATCGAATTATTCTATTGGATTATGAAAAAAGATCGAAAAAGTCAAATGATAATCTTACTGATCAACAATGGATTGAAATCTTAATAACTCTAGCTGAAATATTTAAAAATTTACACAACTCCTATACCATAATTAATAAAATAGAACTAAAAAATATAGTATTAAGGCCTATTGATCAATATTCCAGTAGTTGGACTATTCCGAAACTCACCTGTTTCCAACATGCGACTATACATTCTAAGGTTCAAGAATTTACTGGTATCAATACACTTTTTGATGATAATATGGAGGAATTCTTTAGAGTTGATGTTCAACTACTATGCAATATTATTGAACAAATCAATTTTACATTAAATTTAGGGTTAGATAATCTAGGGGGAAGGCAACTATCATCATCTGAAATACATCAGTATTTATTTAATCATTTAAATACTAAAAATCATTACTTTAATGGAAGATTGTTAAAAAATGTTGAAGATTATCAATCCACGAGAAATATCATTGATAGTCAAGATGACAAATGTAGAAAATCCACTAATGAGGAGTTGGACAAGGAAGAGATAAAGCAGGATTTAAAAAATAAGAAGAGGGTCTCCTTGGATATTAATCTATTAAGAGAGGAGAAAAACGATGAAATTAGGGGAAAATCTTCATTATTTTCCAATACAGGAAAGATGAAGACAAATAAGCATTCTCATCTAAACGGAAAGGTTGAAAAAATAGGAGAGAAAAATTCCAGTGACGATGACAATGATGATGATGATGATGATCATTTAAGCGATAGGGTTTGTATAGAAAATTTTTTACTTATCCAATCATTTAAGCAAATGAAAACACAGCCAAAAGAAACTATTGTAAGAATAAGAAAAAGAGATGGCAATCATCATCTTTGGTTGGCGAAACTAATCAAATCTTTGAAAAGCTATTGTTCTATCCAAATTAAAAATCCTAGAATGAAAACTATTAATAAATTTGTAAAGAATCAGCCGAAAAGGATTATTAAGAAATCTAAGGAGAACAATCGTTCGAGTAGATGTTCATCGGTGAATATGGATTTGACTGACGGCGGTGATAATTCAAATATCAATGTTAAATTGATGGATAGTATTAAAACAATATAGATAAAGATAAGTTCAATTAACTAAATATTATCATCGAATTCATCATTATCGGAAGTTCTTTCATCTAGATATCTTTCCTGTATCATACCGTACAAATCGTCTTGCCATTCAGCTTTTACTGCGCAAGACAACATAGTCTGAATATTTGATTCCTCTTCAGCTCCGAAAATATAGCCGTTCGCTTTATCAACTCCTCTAACTACTCTGAGGCAGCTCTCTTTCATCGTTACATCAAGAGGTATAAAGGATACTAGACTGTAGTCTTCTACTATACCCGCGAGAACTTTATTTAATTTATTATATTTCTTAAAACTTTCGGCTTCTTCCGCTTGTTCCAATAAGTAAGAGAGATCTAGGACATCGGCGTAGAAATCTAGTCTAAATGACAAGTTAGCCTTCTTCGCTAAGTCTGCTTTACTTAATACATTGATGTGGGGTAATTCAAAATGTAGCATTGATGATAGAGACATGCATAAGGCTGAAATGAACTTTCCTGGTTCTGAACAATGATGAGAGTCTATAAGATTAACTGCGGCCAATCGAATATTCTTTGACAGAAGAGTAATTACATTTTTTATGGCTGGTAAATGAGTATAGAGTTCCACTTGACCAGGACAATCAAATATCAGATATTTATCTTTTAATTCTTCAATTTTATTTAAAAGCCACTTTGAGTTTTTATCAAGATACTCCATACAATATAGAAGACCACCATTTGGTCCAAGTTTTAATCGTTCCATCACCTCTTCAAGTTTTATCAGTTCATTTATGTTGACAGAACATGTGTAAGGCAACAACTCATTTGCCGGGTCCAAATTTACAATGGCTACCTTCCTACCAAGAGCCTCAAGAAGATCAAATATAGCCTTACAATACGTTGTTTTCCCACTGCCAGGTGGACCGATGATCACTTGCCCAAAAATCATGATAAAACAATGTAAACAATCAATTTCTTTGACGCATATATTTATATATGTAAACCGAAGTTCGTCTGCTAAACACAATTGAAAAATTATACTATAGATGTCGCTACAACTCATTCAGAAATCTTTACCAAAATGTTTTATCTCTTCTGGTAAACGGATATAAGTCATCCTACGACTGTAGGCCTATAACATTAATATCTGAAAAAGTCAAACAACACGGAAGGTATAATTATCGATAAGTTATTAATATATTTGTTAAAGAATAACAAAAAAGTTAAAAAAGAGAGAAAATAAATTGATAATTTCAATAGTTTATTCATTTTCTTTTGAATTCTATTAGCCTATTATAAAATGCTAGAGTCGAAAATGAGAAAAAAAACTAATTAACCTCAATAGAAATAACGTACTGTTTATAGAATAATTTGTATCAAGTTATTATTATATTAGACTATTACACGAAAATGTAGTACTAGTTTATTTAATTTTAAATGGAAAACTATGTTTTTATTATAATTCTTTACTTAAAAATGAAATTGAACAAATATGGTGAATGTATATAAAAACTGGTTTGATAAAAACATAGGCTTTTTTTTCTTTGTTTCTTTTTAAAAAAAAAGTAGTACTATGATTAAACAAATGAAGTTAATTAATACAAAATAGAGCATTAAGAACGAGTGTCAGAAACTTAGTTCGTTGCCTAATACTTGAAGACAGCCTTTAAATATGCATTATCTGATTCTGTCAGAGCTTTTTTGAAGTCATCAGCAGATGATTTTAAGTCATCATGAGTATTACAATTAGCTTTTAACGTTCTTAAAAGTTGCTCAATCTTATCTTCACCACCCTGAAATATTAAAAAATTCAAATAGATTTAATTATACTAAACTGTACAGTTGATATGCAATATATTACTTTTCTGTCAATTCTTCTCTTTTTGATAATTTCTTCACTATCGTCAGCTGATCCTGAGTAATCTTCAAGATCTTCGGCACGTTTTTTGGCGTACTTAAAACAGAAGCGATCGTAAATTTAATGTTTGTGTCAAAATATATAAATACAAATAAATATACAATATATAATATATACATAGATGGAGAATGCATACACTATATATTGTATTAGTATATAAACTAAGCATTTTTATAGCAAGTTATAGTTGGTAAATTATAGAAATATTTTATTTTGATTCTTGTTTAGATAATTAATAGTAATAAAGATAGTAATAGCTTTGTCGTTTTATAATACAGTATATATACTGTATATAGGTTAAAATTACGTTTTTACAAGTGTTATTAGTTATTATTGCGAAATATAATTTGAATAATGAATAATTGATAGACCGCATTCAAGTGGTTATGTATAACGGTTAAAATTATTTTTACACTAAAATATTTTCGCAACGTGTTCAACGTGCCCCATCACGTTCAAGTATAAAAAAAAATGATGTACGACGAGGCGCGAGGCTTTTTAAACGGATGCCAGCCCATAGGGCGTTCAGTTCGCTACAAGACTCTAACGTGCTTACACGTTAACCGCCATTCTGCTGCCAATAATTTTAAAGGCAGCAATGGCGGATAGCATGGAAGTACTTTAGGCTTTTCAACTTTTTTTAAAACAACGCTTAAATATTAATAAGAAAATAACTGGAAGCGCAAAACTTCTCTTGATCATTATGGCATCAACATTACATTGCTGTCGTAACGATCAAACGTAGTTTAGCTTCTACAATCACCTCTAGGACTCTTTCCGGAAAATTTGTCATTCGAGCAACGTCTATACCGAAACTTCTATCACAGGCACCTTCAAATGAGAATAAAGTTTGTTTAGTTTTAAATAAAATGTATGTCAGTTATGGGCTTACCTGCTTGGACTTGATATAAAAGGGTTAAAGTTTCATTTTCGCATAGAGCGGCAACGTGAAAATTCTTTACGGATTTAATTTCATCCGCTAGGGCAGTTAATTCATGGAAATGAGTGGCGAATAAGCAATAAGCGTCTATTTTACTAGCAATATATCTGTAAAATATATCAATAACTTTAACGGTTTTAGCTTGCGAAACTCATTTAAATTTAATGAGTTCATTAAAATGTATAAATTTTATGTACTCTGTCCCTTCCTAAAACAGAAAAGAAAGGTGATAAGGCAAGTAAAAAAGCTTCTCTATATTGCTTTGACAGTTTTTACTGTTTTTTTCTTTGATTTTTTTGTAAAAAAGAAAACTTCTTTGGTGTAACATTAGGTTAATATTGTACTCGGTGCATAAATAGATTTTGGTAACCTTAATTAACCTTTCAACTGAGAAATTTTGATAAAAGGCTTGTTAAAAATTGTTTTACTAACTCAGCAATGGACCATGCCAGCCCAAAACCGTCGTAAGTTGAAGTTCCGCGTCCTAATTCGTCTATAATAAGTAGGCTGTTTTTCGTAGCACACTATAAACAGAATTGAAATTAAGCAGGCGAGAACAATTGGGTATGAGGTGTTGTAAAGAAGCTGAATGTATGAGAAAAATTACTCTTAAAATAGATGAAATTTCCAACATTTCGGCCATGAAAGTAGAGACTCCTTTCATTTGACAATCGCCAGCTCCTACCCTTGCTAATATGCCATCTGTAACGGAAATCTTTGCACTTTCCGCAGGTACAAATGATCCAATTTGCGCGAGTAACACAGCCACCCCGACTGACTTTATATAAGTAGATTTTCCACCCATATTTGGTCCTGTAATTACGACTAGCATTTGTTCACCTGAAAATAGAGGTAATCTAATATAGTATGAAATTTGTAATGTGTGAACGCTCTAATTTATGGTTTCAGGGAAGCTTTGGTACAAAAAAGACAAGAGAGATTTATGAGCGGGAAAGTTTCCACAGCATATGTCGCCTTGTTTGCACTAAAGTAACATATGCCTACGATACATTTGTTAGTATTTCAAAAGCATATTAAAAGGAACGTTTTGTTTAAATATTGAAATTTTAGAATCAATTAAACAAATAGTTAATTATATAACTATATAAGTGCTATTTCTTTCAAGAAAGCTATTATAGGTTGTATGACAGAAAGGTGTTTTAAAAGCTTATACTCTAGATGGCGTTATCATACATTAAATAAAAAAGTTTTAACTCTTACCTCGTTTCATTAAAATATCGTTAGCAATATAGGCAACGTCATCTTGACGTTCTACGCAAGCATGTCTCAAATTTTTTATGTCAATAATTCCTTCTTCGCTATCGAAAATTTCTGGACAACAATATGGTATAGGAGCCCCAACAGCAACTTCGGCAAATGTTGACAAAACGTCAAGTTTGGCTAACGTTGCAGCTAGATTAAGCAACGAGTCAACGTATCCAGCGGCAACAGTTAAAACTTTTTCGACTAAAATTTTTTGCATTTCTTTATATTTTCTGGCACTTGAATCGTATTCTTTACTCAAGTCCTGTAAATTTCCCGTACGGAACTTAACTCCATCTTTTCTTGTCTCAATAATGATACAACTTTTATTATTTCGAATAGTTTTTTCATTATTTCTCGTTACGCGAAAAAAGTATCCATATTGTGAATTAGTTTCTAACTTAAGTGCTTTCCTTGCTTCTAGTTTAAGTTTCACAGCAACCTGGAAATGCAACTTCAATTAAGGAAAAATAACAAATAGCATAAATTTCTTTAAACCTCTTCCAGAAGATTTTCGATGTCCTGCCTAATTTCATCTAAATGTCCTTTCTGCTCCTCCAATTCAGAATCAAAATCGGCTTTAATGAAATATTCTCGACTTTCTTCAGCAGCCTTGAGATCAAGAGTTTCCGTAATGAGTTCATCGAATTTATTCAAATCACATCCTAGCTCCTAAAAAGAGATTACTTAAGAAAAAAGTTTGCTATTCGGATTATTGCATACAGTAAGTGGTCCAACAAAATTAGCTTGTATTTCTCTTTTGCCTTCTTCACTCTCATCCATCTCTAACGCCGTGACAATTTCGCTCAACCTGTTAACGCATTGTTGAATTTTATAGCAGTCCTCGAGAGTTGCTTTCCTGTTGAAAATTAATTGAATATACGAAGGATAGACGATTTGAAAATGTTAAAATGCAATCGAAATACAAACTTTCTATTAAATTTTCCACAGACTCTTACAAGATCAATAACACGAGTAGCTAATATTTCACGAATAGTCCTTCTCATCAAGCTATTGTTAACAAATACAGATACAGTATTTTGTCTCTCTATGATAAGTTGAACATCCTTAAGTGGTTGCAAGATCCATTGATTTAATAGTCTTTTGGAAAATATATAGTGAATTTCATGATAGTGGAATAACTAATTTCAGATTACCTTTGACCCATGGCCGTTTTACATTCATTTAGAACTCCCAATAGGGAATCTGATTGAACTCCTTGATTTTCTGGCAAAACGTTTAAAGCTTTTGCTGCGGTAGAGTCAAGTCTCATATATTGATCTAGATCAACTGTTGCTAATGTAAATTGCTGAAAGTTTTCTTCTTGATTTAATATCTAAAAAGAAGTTTTGACATTTAGTACACTACACCGTTAAAAGCAAACAACATTGAAACCTCTAGATAGGAGATAAGAGCCGACAAACAGGATAAAATAAGCTCACGATCAATATCAGCTGTAAGTTGAAGTATCAAAAATGTATTCTGTAAAAGACACGTAAGGTACTTACGTAAGAGAAAATCATTCTGATTTTTCAAGAGTCTGTTCATGTCCTGTTCAATATGTTTCGGGTTAAATTCTGCTCTCTTCCGCTCATTTATTAAAATATTCGATCTTTCAAAGATGGGTTTTATTTCAGCTTCACTTGGACAAATTACACACTCTTTAGGTGAAAGTTGCACTACGGCTGCCTGTATGGAATAAAGAGAATTAATACAACAGTAAAATAGTGTCCGAAGGGAATTACTTCGAGCGTTCCAAACTTGTCGCTATCAGAAAATTGACAGACTTGAAATGTTTTCAGAGTCAAATCTACTATTGCCATCCCTATAATCCGCTTGTTATTTTTAGTAGAGAGTCGAACAGCCATAACACCTGCTCCCGAATCCATTTCTTTTGTTCCAAATAAAACATCTTCGAATTGAGTAAGATTTCCTGGAGAAGCTTTAAAGGTGACTTTCCAGTTTTGACATTTTGCTCCAGTTCCTGCACTATTTTCAAAAACTTCAACCCTGTATTGCCTCACTAATAATAACTCGCGAATAAATGCTTCAAATTTCGCTTTTCCTAAGCAGATTGAAGGCATAGTCTTCTTTCCTGAGCCTAAATATTTTAATCCGGCCGTTGACTTGAAGAAAGTTTTTGCCGTATAAATAGCATCATCTCCATGTACAGAGTAGAAATCCTGGAAATCAGTTGTACATTTAAGTAGATTTCTTTCAGGACATTTCAAAATCATTTAGGTCGCATATCTACTCATTCAAAAGTGTTTCAAGAATGAGTGATTTTGACTTTCAACAGTGAGAATAAATGTTAATACTTAAACATGCAAAGTACTCTTTTTCAATTAATCCAACTAATATGAAGAAAGATAATATATACTAATTATATAAAACTAATTACTAACTGATCTATCAAAGAATCGAATGGTTGTTGGAGGTTTCTGGAAGAAGAGCGATAATTAGAGTTATTGTAAGCATTTCACAAGACCTTACCTCAGGAAGACCTTTGATAAACGTCAGAAAGCTATTTTCTTGTATACCATCTATAATAATAATAAACAATATTAGATTGAACTTTATATCAAAGCTGATATTAAAAACCTAATTTTAATTCTTCAACTGACTGAACCGCCATCTTCGCGGGCTTATGCAAAATATTCAGATTTTTCCGTTTTACAATTGGGATTAGTATGCATTGCGCAACACTTAAACTTTCACAACTGAAAGACAGTTAAAAAAAGATTTTATTTCGTTACTATGAACAAGTAAAATTATGAAAAATTTGTATTTTGTGCCTTTGAACGAAGGAAAAATTTATAATCTCTATAAATACATGAGGGATTTTGCTTTTTCTTCTTTCTACGAATACTTATAATATCCCCTCCGAGAGCGATATCAACTCCGTAATTATCGTCCAACGAACCACAATCCTTAAGATGATGAAGTTTATCTTTCGTATTCTTAGCATTTGATATTTTTCTGAGAAATTCCGAGTCAATAGATGTTTGTGCAGTTCGATTTTGATAACACTGTTTGCTTTTATTGCTAAAAGCTTTTTCTGCCTTATTTAATGATTGTAGTTGAATATTTTTGTTGGATTTATATGTAGGAATTCTATCGTAGCTTTCCACAATAACTGATGGAACCGACTTTAGACTTGAATTTAATTTATTCATATTATTCAATGTGTCTTCTAGGTTATCACCTCCATTGCATAGACTTGGAACGGTACTTGAGTTGTTAGGAGAATTTTTACATTCTTTCAATTGATTAACATTAATGTTTACATTTGAAGTTTTAGACATTTTTTCAGCAGTAACATTATAGTCACTTAGCTTCTTATTTAACTTTTTTAATTGTCCTTGTCTGTTGAAATTTACTAAACTAGGTATACAATGTTCTTGAATGTGATACGATGAATTATCTTCATTAAATAATTCATTTGAAGGGCTACGTGGGGAGTATCTGAGTATTTCAGTATTCATTTCAGCTAATGTTGGATTATGTAGAGCTTGTAAATTCTCATTTAAATATTGGGGTTCTTCAGAAAAGTTTGGGCCTATATGCACAATTGGATCATCTTCGGCATTCTCTTGATTTATTATTTTCGTTATCTTTGTAATTGTTAAATAATAATTTAAGGGAACTGCTACAAACTATGCTTTACCTGTTCGTAATTACTTAATTGATGAAGGCCGTTCAATTGCAGTTCTCCATCTTCAAATTCCATTTCATTCGACGATTTATCTTCTAAGATTTTCAAAGGATTTTAATGACAATTATTGTTTTTGTAGGAATTTCATACAACCTAGAATAAACTTATTCTTTTTCATCTTGAAATCATAATTAATATTAAAATTATTAGGAGATGATAATTCCTCATATTTCGTGGAATTGGCTGATCTATTAGATGTTTGAGAGGAATTTGTCCCTTTCTCGCTTCTATCACTTTTCAATGCGTCTGTTGATTTTTTTGAGTATTCTGACATGAAGCTATCTGTTAGTAGATTGTCAACAATTCTATCATCATTTGGAATTTTTCTACTAATTTTACCAAGATCAATTGAGGCAGTTTTATTAACAATTGGCAACGAATCTAATTTTCTACCAAGATGACCACTAGACGAACTTCTCTGGGGTAGTTTATTAGCTAGAATTGATGATGGTCTTTTCTTTTCAGAATTAAAAGAAATATTTCCAATATTTGGTACCCTTTGTTCATTTTCACTTAAAGATTCAGAAGAACTTCTTGCATCTAATATATCATTTCTAAGATTTAATTGAAATGAGCCAATAATTTCTCCCTTATTTCGATTTCTAAGCTCTCCACAATATATAGTATGTTGAATATTATCAATCAGTTCCCTTTTCACATTCAAAACACATATGTCTGCTCTACTTAAATTCATTTTTTTCCAGTTCAATTCAATTCTTCAGAAATTGCGATGTTTCTCTATGATCCATAGGTGCATAATTTTGAATTTTAAATTTCAATATTCAAAATATACTTATTCAAATTGACAATTTATTATTCAATTAAATCAATGGATTATTTATTTACAAAAAAATGGATGAAACTAGTTATTCGTTATAGATTTATTGATCAGAAAAACTGCAGTTTTCGATAGCGTTAGAATATTATCACAACTAAAATTCGTACAAAAAATAAATAAAAGTCACATAAATGATAATTTCTTAAAGATCTAGTCATAGTTTATGATGTAGCCCTATTTAAAAAATAAATAAATTACATATATTTTCTGTCTCGTAAATTCTATTGTTAAATTACCTTCCAAATGTTATAAGAGAAATAATTCCAAAAATAAGTTCCAGGCCAACAAAACCCAATAAAATAGCACATGTCACTACCTCTGCTCTAAGGATATAAGTTTGCCAAATTAGAAAGAATACTACAAGGACTGCTACTGGAATGCTAAGAATAATTGAGACAAAAACGGACGGTACTCTTTCTGTTAAATTTCCTTTTTGACCTGTGAATTTCATCGTTACATATATCTGTATACATATTATATAATACAAATAAATGAGTATATTGTACCGAAATAAAGTCGAAATGCTTCAATGCCGGCTAAAAGAAAGAGAAGTACTATTTCTGATGCTAAGTTACCTTTAGGAAACGGTAGTGTTTCACCTGCAGAATTGTATTTTAATATGTTAGTTTATAATACAATTCTGAATTATAAAAACCTTTAAAAACAAGCATTAAAGCCTCGCATATCCAAAAGAGACCAAAATACCAACCATTTAAGTATAGGAGAATTTGATACGGCAATGAAGATCGCTTTTATAGTTAAGGAAATTCTTAAACTAAATATTTAAATTTTTTATATAACAAAATACATTATACAATAAATTAATTGCAATTTTTATCATGAAAAAAGATACAATTGGAACTCCTTGACCTGAAATAAAACAACAGTGTGTTTAGCAACAAATGATTCGATTATTTTAGATATAATTTTTATAAAATAAGCATAGGGTCATCATTATATTAATTGCTTTAAGTTGTTAAGACCTTTTCTTAATATAGCAAAAATTAAAATGAGCAGAGCTGCATAAAAATTAAAGAAAACTCTTCAAACTCACCAGTAAATGCCATAGTTAAAAGAATTCCAATAACAGTCCCGCACTGAGCGGAAACCTCTCATAGGCGCGGATTTTGAATATTATCTTTCCAAATAACTAATAAATGAGTTTAGTTCATTAAAAGATACATTATATCAATATTCATCCATTAAACTTCATCCAGTGAACAACACTTGTTACTTTATCTTCCGATGTAGCTATTATAATGCAATTGAACTATTGTAATTCATTATTTTGTTATTTCGTAACTGTCTGAACACGTTCAGTTTGATAAAATTAGGGATAACTTCTATTTAAAAAAATACTAAATAAACAAATATATTTTAGTAATGAAAATTAGTTAAGCATCTCCAAAGACGAAATTATTATCTATTTATAGGAATAAATATAAAAATTAATGTTAATCAACTTTAAAGTATTAAAATGGATAACTATTTTCTACAATATTACTAAATGAAATATACAAGTATAATACTTTCTAATAAAGCAATATATCACAAAAAACGGTAATAACTGCAAACAATGTACTCTACAGTAAATACAAACTATTTTAACTAATTTTGGACCATAATAACGAAGTAATCTTATGATCTGCATTAATATATTAATCGTTTTTTATGATTTTTGATTTAATTTATCAAGGAGATTAAAACTGAATTCTAAAATTTCTAAAAAATTTCAGAATAATGAAAATCTTTGCTACTTTCTTTAAGTATGGAGTTTATACATTTATGAAAAGTAACCGGTTTCTATTGGCGACCGGTGTCTATGTATGATATTCTCTTTCCGGTAACGTGGTTTGTGTTTACTTCCGAAATTTATATTGCTTGTGCAATAATTTGTTCAATATATAAGTTGGTTTCAATCACTTATTTCTATAAGAAATATTGTTACTATACCATATGAGAGAATGCCTAACGCAGCAAGAAATAAGAGAACAAACAGGAGAACCTTTTCAGGCACTCACGACACGTGTCCTATTTGTCATGAGGAGATCACTGCTTATGCTGTTTCTCGGTGTAATCATCCTACCTGCTTCGTTTGTGCTATAAGGATGAGGGTTTTAATGGAGCAAACCTACTGCTCTATTTGCAGAGCTTCAACACCCAAGGTATAAAGATTATTAGAGAATTAAAGATGAATCGGTGCTTTTTTCACTTTTCAAAAAGCTGATTTAAAGAGAAATTTAAATAAAAAGATCATGTTTTGTCTTTCTTATTGTCAGATTCTCTGCACAAAGAAACCTTGTCGATTTGAAGAAGTTGATACAACGAATTTCTTACGAAATAAAGAATATGATGGTATACTCTTCGAAGAGAATTCAATTAAGATAGAAGTTGAAGACCTACTACTGAATCCGTGTCAAGTATGTAAAAAGCTGTTTGATAGCTTTTCTAGCTTGAACATTCATGTAAAAAGGGAGCATGAAGTATTCTTTTGCGATTTGTGTTTGACAAATTTGAAGGTATTCTTAACAATATTTTACTTATTTTTTTAATAACCTTATATGATTTCATTCTCTTAGATATTCACATGCGAAAGAAAGCTATATAATAGATCCGACTTGGCTACACATAGACGCAAGGGTGATGCTGATGATAAATCATATAGAGGTCATCCTTTGTGTAAATTTTGTGATGAGAGATTTTTCGATAATGATGCTCTGGTTCGTCATCTGCGGACAGAACATTACTTTTGCCATTTCTGCGAGGCCGATCAAATATCAAATGAATTTTTCTCTTCGTATCCAGACCTGAAGAAGCATTTTAGAATTAAGCACTTTCTTTGTGAAGAAGGAGAATGTCAAAAATCGCAATTTACAAATGCATTTCGCACAGACATGGATTATAGAGCCCATATTGCCAGAAATCATTCAAACAAAATGAGCAAACAAGAAGCGAAACAGATACGAACATTTGGAATTGACTTTTCCTATAGAGGAGGACGAGGACGACGTTACGGTGGAAGAGGAACCAGTGAGCATGAACCTGTAAACGATAATTTAAATAGCTCATTTGAGGAGCCTAAAGAACCTGAGGTTTGAATAGCAAAGTCATTTCATATTTTCATATTTTGTAAAATACATTTGCATTTGCTGACAGAAATTCAGCGAAAATCCTGAGGATTTTCCAACTTTAGATGGCAGAGTTTTAGGCGGCTCAAATTCAGATAAAGAAAAAGGCTCGGAGTCCAAAGATACAATGGCTCGCAGGCTTGCATTTAATACAGGTCAGTCAGTTCAAGAAGGTGAAATGGGAGACTTTCCTGCTCTTAATAAAGAAACGAGAGTTAGCAATAATTCGGGAAAATGGGTTAGAGGTGTTCAGAAAGAGACGCCAAAATCACGCGCTTCTGATGACTTTCCACAATTACCAAAGAGTCAGAAACCAATTTCTTTATCCTCCCGTCCAGCACATAATCCTGCACCAGCTCAACCTCGAGTAGTTAAAGAAAAACCGAAAACCCCTGCATATTCTATTAATGATGATGATTTCCCTGATATACCTCAAAGTAAACATATACCATTTGGAAACGTGCTATCCCAAGCTCCGGAATCGAAAATTTCGATTACAAACCCTTCGGAGATAAGAAATTCACAAGCAACTTATAATGTTACACAATATAAACGGCCTGATGTCTCCAATACTGATGATTTTCCAGCTTTAGGAAAGCCTAAAGCTAATGTAAAGGCACCCACACCAGGCGTATGGAAAGCACAAAGTAAAAAAGAAAAAAAGAAAAAAATTGAACCAGAACCAGAAGAAGATCCAATTCCGGGCTTATTACTAGGTGAAATTGCCGGTTTAATAATAAGTACTAAGCAGAAAGGAAAATCAAATCATAAAGAGAAGGAAGGAACTGTAAAAGCAAATTTAAAAGAGAAGGAAGAAAGTTCAGCAACTGAGAAATTAGAAAAATTAGATGAAAACACATCGCTGAAATCTACTAACGAAGTGAAAAGTTTAAAGAAGCCACCACCCGGATTTGAGACAGTTCCCAGACGTCTTAACATTGAACAGACTGCAGCTATCCTTTACTTGCCCGTAGAAGATTTCCATCTTCGCAATGAAAAGTTACAGAAAAAAATTACAACTTATCTGCACGATTTTTCAGACTCACTTGAAAAATTCAAGGAATTAGCGCAAAACTTTCGGCAAAGTCTTTTAACTGGCCAAGAATACTTTATAGAATGTCAGAAGTTGATTGGTGTCGAGGAATTTAAGGGGATTGTTGAAGAATTAATAGCTCTCTTGCCAGATATAAGTAAACAAAATGAGTTATTATCCGTTTTCAATACGATGCAGGCCAAGGATAGTAAGCGCAAGAGCTGGAAAAAGAATGAACATTCATTGGTTACTTGTCCAAATTGCAAACAGGTTTTAAGAACTGGTGATAAACGTAATCACGAATTATCACACTCAAGTGATCAATTAGATTTTCCAGAACTAGGTTCCGCCCCAAGTAATCGATTTGGAATGAATTCTTGGAGTGGAAAACTTACTTGACAGCTGAATTAGGTTGTAATATAATTATTATTTGTTTCTAGATATGATTTCGCTTTAGTTCACTTTGATAAATTTCAAAGTTTAGTGTATGTACTGTGTTAATGGGATTTGAATAAAAGAGAAATACAACTTTGGGAGCTGCCTAATAAATGAATTATGTATTAATTTTTCGTTCTACAATTAAATGACTCCAAATAAAATTTATTGAGTTATGAGTTGTTTTATTTTTGAAATTAGGTTTAATAGTTTATTGTAATAAATAGAACATTTAAAAACAGATAATTGTTTAAAATGTAAAAAAAAAGACCATACATATAACTAAAATTTACATATTTTATAAAGAGTGCAGTAGTACAAAGAGACATAAACATTTTATCTTTTAAATATTGCACAACGTTATGAAATAGTGAGAGGCTTCCACTCAAATATATACGAAAAATATGTTATTTATGCATTATAGTATCATACTGTATAGTATTTTAGCTTAATCAAGTTCTTCTATATTTGGACCGTTTCCTTCATTATTATTTGTTTCTGCTCCTTGATAAATTCGAGTTATAATAGGCTTACAAAAGGACTCCAATTCCTTCATTTGATGATCGAATTCTTCTTTTTCAGCTGTTTGATTGTTATCCAACCATTCAATGACATAATTACATTTCTCCGTTACTTGATCCCTTTCCTGGGGGCTAATTTTGTCTTGTATTTTCTTATCCGACATAGTTTGTTTCATATTATATGCATAAGATTCAAGAGTATTTTTCGAGCTTACTCTTTTCCTATGATTTTCATCTTCGTCTTTGAATCTTTCGGCGTCATCTATCATACTCTTTATATCTTTTTCGGAGAGTCTTCCTTTGTTATTACTTATCGTGATATTCTTGGAGTTCATCGTGCCCTTCTCGATGGCAGTTACATTGAGAATGCCGTTGGCATCAATATCAAAGGTTACTTCAACTTGCGGGACGCCTCTAGGAGCTGGTGGTATTCCCGATAGGTCAAAAGTTCCCAAGGCATTACAATCCTTTGTCATTGCCCTTTCTCCCTCAAAAACTTGAATAGATACTCCTGGCTGATTATCGACATATGTGCTGAATGTCTGAGTTTCTTTCGCTGGCAGACGAGTACCTCGTTTCATTAGGGGTGTCATAACACCTCCAGCGGTTTCTATGCCAAGTGACAATGGGGTAACATCAATAAGAAGAACATCTTGGACCACATCACTTTTATCACCAGAGAGGATAGCTGCCTGAACGGCTGCTCCATAGGCTACTGCTTCATCCGGATTGATGGATTGATTTAGCTGTTTACCATTAAAGAAGTCTTGTAATAGTTGTCTAATTTTAGGTATTCTTGTTGATCCACCAACTAATACTATTTCATCGATTTTTCCTTTGTCAAGTTTTGCATCTCTCAAAGCTTTTTCTACTGGCTCTAAGGTTCCTCTGAATAAATCCCCACAAAGTTCTTCGAATCGAGCTCTTCCGATGGTTGAATGAAAATCGATACCCTGATAAAGAGAGTCGATTTCTATCGTCGCTTGAACAGAGGCAGATAAAGCTCTTTTTGCTCTTTCACAGGCAGTCCTTAATCTTCTAAGAGACCTCTTATTGTCGCTTATGTCTAACTTATGTTTCCTTTTAAATTCTGCCATGAAATGTTTAACCAGTCTATCATCGAAATCTTCTCCTCCAAGATGAGTATCACCAGCTGTGGACTTTACTTCAAAAAGGCCACTGTCTATTGCGAGTATTGAGACATCGAACGTTCCTCCACCCAAGTCGAAGATAAGGACGTGTTTTTCATTATTAGCTTTTGTTTCAAGTCCGTAAGCTATTGCTGCGGCAGTGGGTTCATTTATTATTCTTAATACATTTAAGCCAGCGATGGTTCCAGCATCCTTTGTTGACCTTCTCTGTGCATCGTTAAAGTAAGCAGGAACTGTAATTACTGCATCTGTCACAGTCTCTCCTAGATATGACTCTGCTGTCTCTTTCATCTTTGTTAAAACCATTGATGAAACTTCTTCCGGATAAAAGAGCTTACTTTCTCCTTTATATTCAGCTTTAATTCTAGGCTTTCCATCAGATTCAACTACTTGAAATGGCCATAGTTTAATATCACTTTGAACAGATTGATCCTTGTAGTTCCTTCCAATTAATCTTTTAGCATCGAAAATTGTGTTCTGTGGGTTTAATGCCACTTGATTTTTTGCAGAATCTCCAATTAAACGTTCACTATCAGTAAAGGCCACATAGCTGGGAGTAGTTTTATTTCCTTGATCATTAGCAATAATTTCTACTTTTCCGTGCTGAAGTACCCCGACACAGGAGTAAGTCGTGCCCAAATCTATTCCAATTGCTGGCATAGTTTCTGTCGGTAACTTTCAGTTGCAAAAAGGTTTTTCAGTCTTTGTGTAACTTTCTCTTTCGAGTTGATGTCAGACATGCAATTTTGAGGTGGTTTTATATGTTTGAAGAAAGATTCAAGAAATTGCGGGATTTATCTAGAACATTGTAAAAGTACGGAGTCCTGTTCCGTAGCTATTTTTACAAGTCAACTCTTTATAATGGAACAGGAGTATTTTTTCTAGAATGTTCTAGAATATAGTAGAGTGTTCGAGCAATTCTGGAATACTCTTTCATAAATTAGAGGAATTTTTTTATTGGTTTTAAACAGAGGGTTAAAAATAAACTATATGAAATCTCACTTGAAAAATATATCTGATATATAAAACTTCTATTTAGATGTTATTCAAGTATCTAAAGTATATTAGGTATCTCTTTGTATCTTATATTTCTCTTATTCAGTAAGTAAGTAAGGAAATTATATGAATATAAAATACTAATCAACTTAAAAAAAAGTCTATTAAAACATTCAATACTCTTTCTTATTAATTAAAGAATGAGACTTTGATACTTCTTATGTAGAATTGTATTAACTCTAAATCAATTTGGATAAACGTCAGATATTATTCAATTTAACGTTAACAAACTAAGCGAAAATGTAATCTTAGAAAGTTTAAAATCAATAAAAAAGCACTTGTTGCAAATCAATAAATGGATCGTTTTATATTTTATTCTATATAATATCTATATATTTGAAATAATGTATAATTTATACTGTATATATATATACATATATATGAAATTGAATTTTATTTATGTGTTAAATTCTTTATATTACTTATTTTTCTATCATAAAAAGACTATTTGGCAAGTAGATTATTATTTCAATGGTATATATTTATTTTCCTTTCAGTTACATTGAATGTTTTTTTTTCAAGGATACAAATTAAGACAATTCGAGGAAACAAAAAATTTATAAATATATATTGCATATATACATATATACAATAATGTTTGTATATATATATATACATATATTAATACATTTAATTCAGTTAACATTGCGATATAATTATGTAACACTGCAGTAAACAATAATATACAGCGATCAAATAAAAGTGTACATGGATAAGGCCACATAGAAACAATGCATAAAACTCCGCAGAAAACAAAGATTTAATTATTGGTGATAATTAAAAATCACAGATTGTTTTCCTCTTCAATATACAACAAAAAGGTATAACATAGCAAAGAGGGTCTGGAGGGCTAGGAATGTTTTATGTTATGACGATATATATATGCTTGTTTATTTAAACATGGGGAGATGATAAATTCAGGACTATGACATTCATTGTTTTTTGTTTTTTTTTTTTCATAGACAATATAGTATTTAAAGTTTTACTGAGAATTTTACAGCAATAGACCTTTAATGTTAATTGCTTAATTAATTTTGGCTTGATTTTGAACGAGGGACGTTAAAAATTACTTTTTCTTCAGGTATGAACGGTTAAGCACCAAGATTGTGTTGGCTGGTCCCCTGACTAAGTAATTAATAAAAAGACCGGCAAAAAGACAGCTGCAAATAATGTGCAAATGCTGGGAAGTAAAGCCGAGGATCGACCGCATTCCTCTGAATTCTCCTGTTATTTGACGTTAGTAATTATTAATAGAAGAAAAAAAAATATTTGTCATTGAAAATAATCGGGTATACCCTGTCATGATGCGGATGGCACTGCTCCGGTCTCCTCCGGTATATATCGTACTGCAATCGTTGGCACATTATTGTGTCATTTAGTTTAATTTGCACTGGCTTCAAAGAAACTTGTATATCGGAATTGCAGTGTTTTCCCGTGCAAGGCTTTGTAATTACTAACATTAAATTTGTTCTCGGTATCTCTTCAACATGATAAGACCTGTGACAAACATGTGGAAAAGGAAATGGCTAATTAGTAATTATTAGTTGATACAATTCTTTTCTCTACCCTATTAAGCAAGTTAGGCTAAAAGTTACAAATACCAATGCATATATACAGTATAAATATGGTATATATATATGTAAATTTATACATATGTATACGCGTGGTATTTGTCATTTAATTAGCATAAAAAGATAGTTTATATCTCTTATACTTTATTTTTTATACATAATTTATATGCATATATATATATATAAACATATATATATACAATATATATATATATTTATATATGTATATAATTATTGTATTTTTTTAAAAGATATTCAGGAATAGAGGTTGGGAACCTTAACCAACACCATGCAGCGTTCAATCCGCAAATAAAAAGCTTGATATAACTATGATAAATTTTCGGTCACTGATTTGCTTCAGTTTAGATTTTTTTGTTTTTGTTTTTCTTTATACTTATCTTGAGCAGTGGCCATGTCATCATAACATGCCTGACATTCTTCTTCAGATAGGCATCTAATTTGTATTTAGGAATTTTAAAATTTTCTCGAATATTGCACTTTTTTACTTACTCTAAGCAGCCATCAGCAGGTCCGCAAATAGGTTTCAGCTTTCCTCCCCGCCTTTTTGACCCAACTTGTCTAGTTAACGGTAATAGCTGAATACACTCTTCCCTTCCTGCTATTATATCTCCTTTGGTTTCTCTGATATGAGAAAGGGCTTTTTTGCAATGTTGGTCACTCTTTTCAACGTAGTCTACTCCGGCAGTCAACATTTTTGTATGAAAATCTTCAGCAAAATCCGATCCGAAATAATCGCTCATTTTCTCAAGAATTTTACCAGTTTCTGGTGGGTTTTCGGGATCACAGATGGCCTCTTCTAGCTTTCCAGCTGAGCCATTAGGAGGAATTGTTTTTAAGACTATAAACTTTTACTAAATTTTGGCGAATTTTCATGCACTAATTTCGTTAGATAATTTTTCAATTTCAAACTTTCCGAAATAATCATGATTCTCTTTTTGGAATGATTAAAATATGACAATGATAAAAGACGATCTCATGATTACTTCATCTCCTGTTTTGAATTTGATATTATCTAATAGAAAAACAAAACATTCTACCGAAATAAGAAGGTTAGTGAACCCAAAATTAAACAAGTCGTGCTCTTTTAGTAAAAACAAGAAGATCTGCATGATGCTGGCCGTACAATTGTTTCAAAAAGACTCTTACACGTTTTTAAGTTGTCTGAACGTTTTTTGCTCATTTAGCTTTGACAAGCTATAAAGCTGAAGACATTTGCAATCAATATATCTCCAACTTTTTTTCGATGTCAAATCATCAAGAAAATCTAAAACTTGACCATAAGTTTCGTTCTCTCGTTTATGTAAATCCTGTCCGTAAGCTTGCAGCTTTTGTATCTGTCTTTTATTTTCTTTTAGCTTATTGAGATGACTACTTAATAATTTCCGTAGATAGTTATCTTCTTTTGGAGAGAGTTTATTTATCAAGGTTTTTCGATCAGGCTCCTTCATGGTCTCACCTTCAAAATATGGAGGAACATTGAAAAGGGACAAGGATCGATCCACCGCCCATATTTGTAAAGGATAACCTTCACCATGTCACAAGTCACCTTTAGAACTTACGATTCGTTTAATCCATTGTTGTCAAGATTGCTCTGATGCAGTAATAATCTACTAGTGGTGCACATTCGATATTCACTTCTATTCTTAGGAGATGCTATAATTTTCAGATTTAGAAAAATATAAGTATAACAAGACGTGTTCAAAAACAAAATACAGCAGAATCCCCAAGAGAAAATAAAAAATATCCAGAAGCGACCAGTGACATGGTGGAGGACCTCTCAGAACAATTAACCTCAAGAAGATTCCCTCAATAAGCACAAGAAGTAATCTTCCAAAGATTTTGTTTTTAATAAAAATGAAATTAGTAGAAATAAAAAATGTTCTCATGCAAAGAAGTAAACCAAAAATAAAAAGAAAAGAAGAAATAATAAGATAAAAAAGAAAATAGTTCATGCTCCAATTTGAATTAGATTTAAAATATATTAGATTTACAGATAAAAAATGTAATTCATTCGATAATTGACAACAATTCTTTAAAGTTTTATAAATACCTTCGATACTCGACCAAGTATTCCAAATAGATTGAACGCCAAACTCGAATATAAATGTTCCTAGGCCGTGTAAAAGCCACACGACCGAGGTAAACAGTTTTTTAATAGGCTAAGTATAAGAAAGAGAAGATAATTGTTAATGTATAAAACTCGAAGAACAAACAGAAAAATCATATTCTAGAGTATTTATATATTACTTAATTAAGTTACATAATCATTTAAGCAACTTACATCGGATATTAGAAAAGAAGCACTTGAAGAGCCAGGAAGTAACTTTTCACAAAGACCCTGATAATCTAATAATTGAACTCTACAAAATAAAAAAAACATCCAAGGAAATACACTTATACAGGTAATTAATATATAAATTATTACGAACTCTTCGTAGATGTAATCATCTTTTTTATCGTATTCGTTTCTTCGAGTAAGTGCACTATACAAACTACCATCGTGTTCTCCTAGAAACTTGCCAATTAAATGTTTTTCACCATAGGCGAAAACAATATATCCGTGACTGTCTACCAAATAACATTCAGTTTCATTTTTCTATAGAAAATAGTAAATGGAAATGGAGTTAATAAGTTTCGACTTTCTCTTTTTAATTAAATAAAGAATTCTTCTTTTTAATATAGCTGACCTCGCAATAAGAACACTCTTGACAATCAGAATCGTTATATAATAGATCATAGAAATTTTCTAATTTCATTTGGAAACCAACAGCTGCTGTAATGCTTCCTTGGTCACTGGAATCATTTATCATAATAGCTTGAACGCCCGTAAGAACAGAAGAATAGATTTTTTCCTTATTATTCTCTTCTTTCTTTTTATAAGGTACTGATAGCACCCATTTATTTGGGTGTTCGACTGCTCTCTTAAAATAATCCTCTTCAAAAGTTCCTTTGGCATCGCTCAAAGAGCTTTAAAAGGATTTTAGCAAATATTTTATAAAAAAATATAAGAAGTAATTAATTATTGTACCGATCTCTTAGGGTTTCATTTCCTAATACTATTTCTTTTATTAAGCCAGATCTAGTTGCCAGGAAAATGTATTGGAAGCCTAGTCTGTTTCGGTAGAAAAAAGGGGGTAAATATATAATTAAACGTAGAAAACAGAGAAAAGCATACGATTCTGCTTCTTTAGCGTTTGTTGATTCGGCTCGATTTTCTTTTCTCCATTTGTCAGGAAAATCTTTTGTAATATTTGCGTCGTATCTTAACTTTCCTATTAGCTCAACGTCACATCTTGCTTTAAATTTCTCTTTCTCGCTTTTCTTAGCACCTTTTCTAGCGTATTTCATATATTTTATTAAATTAGAAATCGTTTTATTCTCATTCCTGTCGAATCTGCAGTACATCCAATCTGCTAAACGGGTACCTCTTTCCCTAAGATTCATTTCATCCTTGTCTGTTATTGGAAAAGTTTCTGGATCCATGGTAGCATTAAAACTATATTTTCCTAAATTCTTAGGAAATACAATAGCTAAACTAAACGGAGTGTCCTCAATAGGAGCAAAATAGTAGTCTTGCTCCCTAACAGCGATGCGTTTCTGTGATAAAATTATTTTTGTATAAATATGCGAAAGATGCTACTTCTGTAACGAATTTTAATTACCATGTCATCAAAGTGAACTGTTACATTCATACTCTCCATTCCTTCTGTTCGATTTATCATCTTTCTCCTTAATTCCATATTGTAATTTGGTATTGCTAAGCTCTTTTCGTAAGCCATCCTTTCACTCTGCACAACTTCTAATTCTACTTCTGCTATATCAACGCTATTATAATTTGGTTTTATAATGTCCTGTCCATTCTTTTTTGAGGTTGGCCTGAAATCCGGATGGAATAGCACGTAGCCATTATTTGTAATAGCAAAAGCATAACCATTAGGGCCCAGTTTATGGATAGGCGTTAGTCTGGTGAATTCGCTTAAGGGAACATCGGTTCCCATAACACCAAGAAGAATACCCTCTAATGCTGTTCGGTTTCTCTTGTCAAACACTGGTTTTGCGACGCTTGTCATTAAGTTTATACCCTATTTTAAAACGTATATGAACAATAAATATTTATGAGGGAGGGGATGCTCAATTACTGAATGGGGACCAACCTTTTCGGTGAAATGCTAAAGCGGTAAGGGAATAAAAAAAAAAGTATTATTTTTTCTCTGCCACCAATTAATCAACATAATTAACTTCATTTCAGAAAAAAACATCACATTAAATCAAAAGAATAAAGATAAAGGTTGTTAAAGAAATATTAGAGAAGCAAAACGAAAAATACAACAGGCAATCATCCGTTTTCCTCTACTTTTTACACTTTTCTTTCTTGTCTTTCCCAATTTTCACCTACTAATTCTAATGAATCACCTCTAGTTCACTTCCGGCTGATAAATATACTTCAGTCCAAATAACAATATTTGGTTGCTTTATCACCATCGGTCTGCTAGTTACTCGAACGTACATCTAGAAGAGGAAATGCTTTATGTGTTTTTCACCTTTCCTAATTCATACATGATGATGGATTTAAAATAAGTACTGTATATTTTTTTCTATACGACACTACTACCGCAAAATGCTAGTGCAAATTGACAAAGCCATCCTAATTAGTTGGGCGGCTAAACCCTGAAAGTATAATAAAGGGTCACTTGTAACTGAGAAAAATTGTTAGAAATCCACCAATTAAATATTGAACAATCACTTTTCTTTATAGCTTTTAATAAATAGATAGACAGGTCGATTATTCTTTTATCCTACTAAATAGGAATTATCATTATAATCCTTTGATGAATGGGTACTTTTCATATAGTCAAAATAACATGGTATGTTGCTTTATATCCACATGTCTCTTTTACTATTTCTTTAGCTAGTTTTTAATGAAAAGCTTTATGATACGATTGAAATGAATACATCTTCTATCTATCTATCTATCTGTCTATCTCTCTCTCTCTTTGTTTTCGCTAGATTATAACATTTCCCATGTTCATTTACCTAGACTTTTCTGTTGTATCTATTCTTTGCAGAACGGAATTATAGTTCCAATTAGAAGACACAACGTATAACGAAATATAGAAGAAAAACATTAGAAAATATAGAAATTGTTTTAAAGATAAAGAGTGTATAATATAAAATTGAAAAAAATAACAGAAATAAAAGGATTTGCTTTCGTGACGGTAAAAAGAAAAGGTAAAATGTGAAAGAAGAATTGAAAATTGTATTTTTTTTTTCTTCTTGTGCATGTTACAAAGAGAAGAAGAAGAAGAAGAAGAAAAAAAAATATATACATATATACAGTATATATATAAGAGATTGTGCTTTCTTATAAGAACAACAAACGTGTATGATTTGCAAGAAATATAGAAGTAAAGGGGATAAAAGTTGAAAAAAAGACATCGATTTTTGCATGCATAATATATACCGCTTCATCGTTATAGACATTTGTCCAGATTGTATGATTCATACGTTTGATTACCATCGGTCTGCTTAGGACGTGCACGTAATCCTGGGATTTGTCAATTGTCAATTAAAATACTACTATCGTTTACTATTGAACATTTTGTTAAACATGTCTACTCAATTAAAATATTACAGAAATTTTATGAAAATGATATAGAAATATGAAAATGAAGAAGAAGAAAAGGAAAATTGAAAGGGGGATGGAGAAAGAAGAAGAATGAGAAGCAAAGATGGAAGTTGATGATAAAGTAAGAATAAAGAAGATTTTGTAAAAGACAGAGAGGAAAAGATAATATTTCTTTCATGATTATCGGTTTAAAATGATATAGTCATATAAATAATATAAAATACATCCTATATTTTATAATAGGCTAGCAAATGCATAATGTTTGTTTTTCCGTAAGTCTTGATCGTCAATAAGTTATAAATAAGCTGTTGGCTATTTATCTAGGGCAATGAGAAAAAATGATGTTAAAGGCACCAACCTGAACGTGTTCTTGAACGTCCGCCAAAGTTGAAATATGGGAAAAGTATCCCTTATTAGCGCATGCCATCCACTTTGCGTGTTTCGAATCACCAACTTCTCTTCCTATTAAGTACGTAAATATCCGGACCTGCCAATATCGATTAATAAATCATTTGATTCTTTCATTAATACTACTCAAGAAAATAAATGGAAAATAACGCTTTTGGTGTATTTATACGGCTTTGTCTTCATTTATTTCTAATTTTTTATATCATTACACATTTACCATTAAAATATTTATAAGTCTATAAAACTTGTAAGTTTGCGTCGTTCGACGATCAATAGTACTATTTTTTATATTAGGGTAAATTGAAGAGACATTGACGGCTATTTGATAAATTACTAAGGGCTTTTTACATAGAGCCCCGAGCTGTGAAGGGAAAAAGGAAGGAAATTTTCGGCATTGAAATGGGAAAAAAAATGAAAAAAAAAAAACTTTAAAAGAAAAAAGAGAAATCGATTGAAAACTCGAAAAAATTGACTTAGTAATTTTAGTGTCACCCAAATGGATATTTTCTCCATCATCCAAAGTCCATTAAGAATGCCAATATGCTAGTTTAATCCCTATGGACTCTTCAATAAATTTAATGTTTCACCCCTTTCTCCTTGTGGACGAGTGGGCAGGGAAATTAGATATTTAAAAGAAACAATTCTCTACACCATCCTCATCAATCGACTGTAAACATCCGAGTTTTTTTCTTTTCGTGTTCGCTCTACCAATGCATTAATTTTCACTTGAAAGTAATAAAAACTCTCTTTTTTTTAAATATATATATATATAGAGCGTTTTTTTTATAATAAATTCATTTACGACGGATAGATATACTCTCTACTATATCATGACATGTTAATCAGCTTTAAAATTTCACAACTTTTCTCCCCTATTAATTATTCTTAATAAAAGTATATTATCCCATGAATATTTTTATCTTTTAATCCAATTCCTTTCCCCTTCGTTTTTCCCTTTTCATCCTAGATGATTACTTTAATAAGATGGTTTTTAACTTATTAAACTTCAGAGTATTTAAGCTCAACATCCTATAGTTATTCTTACATACTGTATAATTACGTTTATGAAAGAAAATTAATCAACTTACGTTAGCTTTTGGGGCCCAATTATACTTATCAAAAACATCTTCGTATGACTCTGGAGCACCGTCTGTTATTATCATAATCGCCTTATTGCAGTTTGTGGTTCTTTCCGTTTGATTTGCCTATTAGGAAAATTATATCGTTAATTCCCAGTGCTGTAAATATTTTTATCAGCATCTTTCCCCTGCGTAAAATCCTGAATTAACGATTCTTAATTCTAATCACTTTTTTTTCATTAAAAAAATCAGCTTTCAACTTAAAATCTATTTAGATTAGGTTTGCCCAGGCGTCTAAATCGCCTTAAAAAGGATTATAGGGGTAGGTTTTTGTTCGATTTATAGAACGCGATGTGTGTTAATATTGAGATATTAAGAAAGGGAGAAGGAAAAACAGAGGGAGATTAGAGAGAGAGAGAGAGAGAAAGAGAAAGGAGAAAGAAAACTTGGAAAAAGTGAGATCAATGATCAATTTCAATAAGGAATTGTCCATTCGAGAGTTACAATATCTTCTTTAGTCTAATCAACTTATTGAATTTAGATAAGTAAAAAAGAAAAAGATTGAAAGGGAGGCTGTCGTCTTTTCAAAAGAAAATACAATATAAAAAAAACTATATAGTACATGTACAGTATATACCTATATTGAAAGAAATATATATATATATAGAGAGAGAGAAAGAAGAAGAAAGAGAAAAAAAGAGGGATTGGTCTATATTATTTGTTGCTCAAATTTGAATTTTCGATCGTTAAAGATCGATTTGGGATGAAAAAATATATACCCTTATAACATTACGCATCAATAAGTTCTATACAGCTGCTTAAAATCAAATAAAAACTCTAAAAATCGATCCAATAACACTTACATTAGACAATAAAGAAAACGCTTCAATCAGAGCATCTTCAAATCTAGCGATATTCTGAGTTGTTATATCTTTTACTGAGTCTTTTAATTTCTTTTTATTATCTGCATTTGCTTGGATAAGTGTTCCGTTGAAGCACTCGTCCACATACTCTGGTCTTTCAGCAAACTTAAGAACATTGAAGAAGTCATTATCGCTCAGTGTGTCTAAGATTTTTTCTACTGTTGCCTTGGCTATTGCCATTCTTAATCCCGTCATGCTGCCGCTTGAGTCTACTAGGATTACAACATCCTTAGGCGATGTGGCGGCTTGTATATACCTAGAAAAGGAAACACGATTTTAGACATTATAAACTATGATGGTAAAAAAAACACGATCTAAACAGCCGGGTGATTACTGAAATCGTAAAGTATCGTTCAGCGTAAATGACAGAGATTTACATATCGGAAAAGAAGACAATCTCCTACATTGATTGAGTAAATTACAGAAACATAGAATTATATCCTATGAAAACTGTCATTTTAAAAGTTTCTTATCCTTTTTTATGAAACTACTTTGTTTTAAATTCTCTTTTTTTTCCCCGGAGCAACTTTGAACTCATCTGTACCAGGAGACGTAAGAAATTGACAAAACCTAAGTTCGCCTGTCGATAAAATCCCTCAAGGGTTTTTTTCGCTGTTCGTTTTGTCTTAATCGCCCTAAAACTGCAGCAATAATCTGTTACTGGAAAAAAATGACAGTAAAGACAGCAATTTCCTAGTCTAACCAAAAAAAATTTCTTTATTATATAGAGTGCAGAGTAAATAATTGCTTCCTTTGAAGTACGTTGAACGAAACGTTTTCGTAATCTTTTATAATCACCCATAAAGCAACGTTTACTACATATATCAGTCTATAGAAAAACATCAACAATAGCATGCACATATACATACATACATTCTCAAACACTCCTAATAGTTTGTCATGCGAAAATCAAGAACTAGCAAAAAATAGGATTGCAATTAACAAAAAATAAATTAAACGACAACGATGTCTATAGTCTTTGGGATAAGATGCTATAAAAACAAAGTAGGTGTATGCATGGAAATAGGGTATTGTGTTGGAAGAAACACACTACAGACGATAATGATGCATTATAGAAGAGAGAAGTACAATTTTTAAATCAATTATTTTAGTTTTGGGGAGGGGAAAAAGGGAGAAAGAAATGAAATTAGAGAGATATTACTTTTAAATTCTATTTTCTTTATATATTTATAAAGATATAAAGAATACTATCCTCCCAGATTATAAAGGAAGATCTTACATATATATCAGCTATTGTACTATCGCCTTCTTTTATATCCTATCTAAACATTTCAGCTTTTTGGATTACTATTCTATTTTTTTCCTTTAAGAATTTTAAGTCTTTTTCTCTTCATTCTTTTTTTTCATTTATTAGTGAAAAAACCGAGTTTTTTCTCTTTAATGTATAAAATTATACATCAAAGGATTATAATAGAAAGGTTTAATATTAAAAGAACACGAATGAGTTTTTATCTCTCAAATTTCCCTTGACAGAATAACGAACAGACAACAAAGTGAAATATCATATTCTCCCCTTACCATCCTCTATGTCTACAATCGAAGACGTCTACCCGTTTATTTTCGTAAAGGGTCCATCTAGTCCCTGTGTTTTTGTTTACAGAAACATGACAAGGTGCGAAAACAACAAACCGAAGACCAACCAAAAAGAATTTTTAATACATTTACATATATATATATATATATATATATATATATATATATATATATATATATATGTAAATGAGTCGATAAAAGCCCACAGATTATGAATTATATATGTATATATGGCATATGTGTCTTAGTCCCTGCGTAATTTTTATATACAGTATAAACTGTATCTCGGCTATACTATGAATAGCATTTACTTTCGTCAAATGGATATGTCATGTTCCGGTCTATCTCTTGGAAAGTTTTTTGAAAACGGAAAGAATATATATATATATATATATATATATACTGTATATTGTATATACCTGGTTCTGAGATGCTATCAAAATTCATTTCCTAATTGTGTTATAATCATCTTAAAAAGGATTTTTTTTCTGTATAGAATATATATAAATTTATATATATATATATATATATATATATATATATATATATATATATATATGTCAGTATGTATATATACCTTTTATATACATATATAACGGATATTGTTTTAACAATATAGTATACACCGGTTTGTGATAAATATATAAAAATATTGCGTATATTTCCGTATATACTATATGTATTCGAAAACTATGGAAGGTTAAGTGCCCGTCACCTTTCTATCGATCAATTAGACAACATTCGCGCTAACATTCGATTTTTATTGTTTGTGTTTTTTCGTGGCTTTGTTTACTAAAACTCACCATCCGCGAGTTCTGCAATCGAATAGGTCTACTCCGTTGTCTGGTAATTGCCATCGCATTCCTACGATGCGTATATATATATATATATATACTGTATATATATACTTATGCATAAATTTAGGTTAAGAGTGGGACATATGATATGATTTTGTTCTGCTTTTTTTGTTATTATTAACGCGTAATTAAAGTATCGACTAACCTTATTCAGATCGAAAAAGCTAAGGAAATAGTAAGACTTCAAAAGTGAGATTTATTCGAACGAATGGGTAAAAAAAAATACTTAAAACTTTTGATCTTTAAAATGTTGATATTATATACTGTCTATAAATTTATATTATTTCTTTATCGTTTTCTTTATTCTCATTTTTTTCTAATCTTTTCCTCTCTTTCACTCTCTGTCTCTCTATCTATATTCAAAATAGATTTTTTTCTATCTCTTGTGAGAGCTTACTCTTTCTATCTCTCTCTCTCTCTCTCACTCGCTCGTTCGTTCGTTCGTTCGTTCGTTCGTTCGTTTATTCTACTCCTCTGATTTTATGTTGTTTGCACAAGAAAAAGGAGAAATTATATGAATTTTTATGGGGCTGACTTGGATACGGAATTACTGCTTTCCGGTGGAAAATTACCCTGTAGACGTCAATGACGCTCCCTCAGCCCATTCGTTCGAAATCTGTATGTTCGTGATTGTAATTCAAAAAACTGAATAGTCTGCTTTTGATACAAGTTTGGAAAAATTGACTAAAAATTCTCTTATGGAATGGTCTATTCATTCCATTTTGTTCAAGTATTCGATTAGTGCTTATATAAATAAGAGTATGTATAATATATAAGTGGTAAAATTCATTTATATAAATTTCTATATATAGTATATAGATGTATACTGTATCAAAGATGTCTATATATCTTATATTATCTTATTTGTTTGAGTAGAGATGGTGATAAGAGAGAAAAATAGATAAATACCTGGATAATTCCTAAAAAAACCGGTGGCTGATCCAAAATATTGCCACGTTAGAGTTGGATCTTTGTCGTAATTTTTACGGAATTGCTCATCCAATGCTTCGCTCCAGGCTACTCCATTTAGAACTTCATCAGCTGTTTTTAAAAAAAGATCAATTGACCCACTTAAAAGTTTACGATATCATTGAAATTCTGAAGGATAAATGTTTAATAGTGTGTAAAATGACGACAGCTTTTTAGCTCATTAAGATTTAATAGTTGGGTGGTGTGAAAATGCTTTTTGCAATTAAGAGCTTCTGACATAGGAACGTAGATGTGGGCATGACATTTGCCAGACATCCCTTTTAATACTCTAAATTAACTTAATTATCCTGATTTTAACAAAGTTTACTTACATTCATCATACACGTTTGTTGGTACATGGACAGAACTTCTATTCAAGTTGACTTGTACATTATTAAAATGTTCATTCTCTTCCATTACAAATTCAGATTCATTTAATTTCTTAGCCTTCGGATAGTTTCGATCAATATTCTCGCCATCAGTGTGATTTGCAAATGCCTCTTCAGCGACCTTAACCAAATCTTCTATTGCTTGCACTTTATTTTTCAGCATATCTTCCACGTTCTTCTTCATTTGCCCTATCAATTTTTCTCCATCAATCTCTCCGAAAATGTTCTTTCCGAGAGTGGCATCCACAAGAAAAGACTTAAGATGAAAATTGAGTGGAGAGAGAGAGAGAGAGAGGGAGAAAAAAGTTAAAAAAAAGCATTAGAAAAAATATGAATGAATAATTAAAATTATACACACTGTACTGAATATATATACTTAAAATGTATGTATATACATATATATTTACAATAAATAAGTGCTAATATACACAGCGTTGCCCATATTTGCCTGCAATCTATACATTATAAAGTATATAAAATGTATTAATTTAGCTGTATAATTCCATACATACAGACTATATATATATATATATACAGTATATATATTTATATACAAACATATATAAGATATATTTAACTCTTTACATAATCCTACACTTCTTCAAGAAGAGAAAATAGGTTTAATTTAAAAAAAGAAAGTCTTTTTATATAATTGCTCTTCCTAGAATTTACTTAATATTATAATTAATCAATGTTGGTATGTAAATGTGAAATAACGTTCTAAAAGAGAAATCTGCTTCGGTTAATATTATATCAGTCAATTCGTGAGAATAAATCACATTCCCAAGAGTGACAAGAATGATTAATCGTACCAAATATTATATTAGACTGGGCTATTGTACTTAAATCCTTATTTTATGGTGATGACAACAACCTTTAACCTACTATTTTCCTTTAGGTTTATTTCGCAGTTTTTTTTTTACCATCTTCTCTTCTTCCTCCCATACCGCCCTTTTCACGCCCCTTTCTCTAATATTATTTGCGTTGTTAATATTTTATATAAGGAAAAATTTATCTTAGCTGGAATTGAATATTTTTGACACTTTTACCGTAGAGTTGATATGTAAAAAGAAATTTAACACATTCGCTACTTTTCCAAGTGAAATGCTAGACAATTTTTCTATTGCCATCACGATATAGAAAATGACAACTCAAGTTTTCATTTCGCTTGCTCTAGTTTATCTACTCTTTACCGTAAGCTTATATTTAATAAATAATAAATGTCACCACCCACAAACTATACTTCCGTTCTATCTTAGGGCTTTTACACAAGCCATTTTCCTCATTAAAACGACTTTTGTGATACTTTCTGGAGAGTATTATCTGAAACAAGCTAATTGACGAATACAAAAGGAATCCTACCTACGTCGAAAACTTCCTATTTATTACATCTTAGATATAAATCTATTGAAATTGTATAATATATGTTGTAAGTCTGTGGAATTGATATTTTTCATGTTTGCAAATTGTTTGTGACATTTCTGCATTAACACCTTTATTAATATTTATGAGACTGCAACTAGGTCTAGAGGCGTAAACTTTAAGACATATTTTAGTTAAATGAGCAGCAGTACGTAGATGACGTCCATTGCGTCTATACTAATTGAATAGAACGCCCGTTACAATGAGTAAATCAAATTAGCTCTCTTCCTAAAATATCAACTACAGTGTTTCCTTTCCGATCCTTTGATAATACGTTGACTAAAAACTAAATTAGGAATTCTTAATGAAAAAATTCTATTTGAAAGGCAGGAAAGCGAATTAAAATACTGATTAGCTAATAACATAGTTACTATTTAAGAGTTTCAATCTCTTAGTCGGCAATATAAATATGGGATTTATAGAGAAACTTTTGCAAAAGTTACGCTTCAGGGAATCTTAAGCGGGAAAAAGTTTTCACTTCCGCCGATTGGTTTGAAATCGAGTAGACGCTTTTTTTGTGCGACGAGGCTCGTTAACAGGATGCACTAAAGGTAAATTTATCTCATAAAATTTTCAACTCCTATATTACCGCAAAACATATTAACAATCTCTAATAATCCGTTGCTAACAGCGACTCAAAATCGATTCTCCGATTTTTTCCTCTCTGGACGAGACCGTCTATTATTTAGACGCCGCTCTATCGATCCCGAAAAATAGGCCTTTACAATACAAACATACAACATACAAACACAAACAAAACTTACCGTTTTAACATCGTGTATGGCGGTCAGTGTGTCAAATTTAGTTTCCAACTTTTTCCCCCATGCCTCAGCTATATTGCGAGCCCTAAAGATATGAAATGGAAAACACATTTAAAAGAGGATAAAGTCACTTATCCCTTGATAAAGAAAGGAGAAAAATTGCTGTAGACAGCCATAGAAGTAGTACGAGAATATCAATGAAATATTATAGGTAATAGTAAATTCTCTTGCAGTGCAAGCCTCTCTTTTTCTTTTTAATTTTACACTATATAAAATTAGGTGCGCCAGTCTCTCGTAAAAGCTTCCGAAGAGTCTAAAGGGATTGAAAGGCGTTACCTGTTTCCATCAATTTTCGGGTAACCTGAAAAAGTAGGTAGGAAGAGATGGGTGATAAGTAGCAGTGAAAATAATTCCATATTATGAAATCATAACTTTCAATTCTTTTAGATGTCCGCAGACCGATTTCCGCCGTATTGTGAGCTGTGTCTGGAGCTCGAAAGAAAATCAATCAGACTGCAGACTGAAAAAAAACGCCACCTGTTGGTTACATTGATTTCTAAACTCTGTCATATATTCTAGTTTTTCTAGTTTTATGCATTGTTTGTAGGCTTTCTTTCGTATCAGTAGTTTTAAGGTCTCGTTCCAAGGTAAACTGATTAATTACCTTCTCGTTTTTTTCTACTTTATTATGAAGAGAGGTCTCTATTTGAATTGTTTGAAGCCAGAATCAAACCCTCGGGATTGGTAAGTAATGCTCGGTAATAGATAAAGCGAGCATCTAATCATCCACCACTGCAACGTAAAGTTCATTAAGCGAGAAAAAATTATCTAATTATAAGCCTCATATTTAGGAATTCTTCGCATCCCCTCACTAAACATTTAAACAATAACTAAGTAAATTAATTTCCAAAATTCATTAATATATTAATTAAATGTCTAAAAAATTTCTATCTAATTACTATAAAATTCTTTATATTACAATAATAAGCAATATTTAACATATTCAATTAAATATAAACAATACTAAGTGAAATATCTAGATCAATAACCAAACATTAACACTATTAATTAATAGAACCATACAAAAAATTAATTAAAACCTCATACACGAAATTCTACAGAGGTAATTTTAGAATTTCATAATTAATGATATATCGTTTTTCATGTTGTCAATTTTTTACTCTAATAAAATTTCCTCTTTTTACTCTATCACTGCCATTTTATTGTTATTTTGTATATATATATATATATATATGTATATATAAATACTGTATATATGGGAAAATATTATCCTATAGCCCGCCTAAACGATAATTCCATTTTAGGAAGAGAGTGGTATGCAATGACCTATAAAGGTACCGGAAGAGTACGACGTGATATTGACGATGGAACTAAAATGTGGCATACAGTTTATATATATGCAAAAAAAAGAAAAAAAAAAGCAAGTCATATCAATTCATAAAATATTAACAAGATATATAAAATTAATTAATTCTATTGGTAATCCTTAAATCATATATTGTATACATTTAAGCTGTACTCTTCAAATTGAATATCAACTAAATTGATGATATTGTCGAATCAGCAGAAACAATGAAATTTAAAAGAATAAGAATAATTAAATATTTATTAGTGTATGACTAGGACTCGTTACCTATTCCTTAATTCTATGAATAACTACAAACAATTTCCTTTCGTTGGGTAAATAAGATAGATAAGAAAGAGACAGAGGGCATAAATATGAAAACGTTAATATATTTAATGTATATATATATATTTATATTTAATGGTTCATTGCCTTTTCTCATTGATATTCAGAGCCAATGGTAAGGCTAAAATAATCTTTTTCCACTCTTGTATTGTGGTACCACCAGTTTGTATCTATCACAAAAATATCTCCTGCTTCCAGGTTTATATCGAAATTTTTACACTCCATCTCGCATTCAAAAGTTGGATAGATCTGCCATGTTTTTTTACCAATAATTTGAGCTTGCCACGAAGGAACGCCAACTTGATCTATATGAACCGGAGCGGCAGATCCGCCGCTTCTACCAAAACCCATAAATAACCAAACTTGTTGAGTATTTAACGATTTTGGTAAAAATTCTGGGCTTATAAAATATTCTTGCAGAAGATTCTTATTTACATAATCGTCGCAACTCGAAAAGCCTATGTACCATGCAGGCTTACCAGTTTCCGCACGCTCCTTTGGCATATTGAAGACGTTTTTGATACTAAGAAAGCCCGATCCGTAATCTAGAAACTGGCATGTTTTGAAGTAATCTAGAACAGTTTCATTGTCAAAAAACTGCTTAAAGAATTCATAGGAGAATTCCGTCGAAGCCTTCCATTTTCTAGTTGCATTCTTGACAAGAAAAGGCACAATTGAATAAGCTAATTTCTCTGCCTCATCCTCGGGAACATGTCCGTCGAATGTTGGTATATTTTGAATATCAGAGCAAATTGAACAGTTAACAATAGGCCTAATAAGTTCGCTTGGTATCGAATTAATTTCTACGAGGCAAATTTCAGAACGGAGATATTCTCTAACAGATTTTGTAACTTCATATTGGTATTCAACTAAAAATGAACATAGTACAATCATAAATGAAAGAACAATCAAGCATAATCTTTTTAACTTCCTTTTCCGGTTTTCTTGTTTTTTAATCTCATATTCGCAGAGACTATTTATTTCCTCTTTGTCATTTAAACTCAGACTCTTGCAAATATCATTAACTGTCTCAGAAAATAATTTGCGAGCTTCTGACTTCTTCATTACTTAAAAGCTTCTTCAGCTGTTGACACGATACAGAATTAGACGGAAAGAATAACAAATTCTCATGACAACTAAGGCCAGATTATTACTTCCGCAAGAGGGCGTAGACCGACTTTAATACTTACATGGATAGAATTTTGAATAAAATGAAAGCAGGAAAAGAACACTAGAGAACGTTTATGGTATTCATCAAAAAAATTTATTTACATTAAGAAGCTTTATTAAAATTCTTTGCAATGATGTATAGTTCAGTAGAATCACTTCTACTAGCTGGAGGTTTAATGTACTTTACCTGCTCAAAGCATGTTTTTAAACCTCTTAAAAGTAAATCTTGTTTTTCTCCTTGTAAAATTTTTACAAGAAAGTGTCCACCGTCATTTAAAACGTTTATACTAAATTTTACCACTGATTCGCACAAAACCATAATGTTTTCGTGATCAAGACTCCTTACTCCAGACGAATTGGGTGCCATATCACTTAGTACAACGTCTGCTTTACCACAATTAAGAGTTTTTAATACTTTCTGCTGAACTACAGCCTCAGTAAAATCAGAGCAGCTGAAAAAAGTAGCTCCTTTTATTTTTTCTATTGACTTTAAATCAATGCCAATAACTTGACCTATTTTGGCATTAGGAATAGAACCATCTGCGTTCACTTTTTTAACAGCCACCTGACTCCAAGAGCCTGGAGACGCTCCGCAATCTACTACAGAGAATCCTGGCTCTAAAATTCTATGTTTATCATCAATTTCGATTAATTTATAAGCACTTCTACATCTATAATAATCAGTTTTCGATTGCTTAACGTAACGATCATTTAATTGTCTCTTCAACCAACGTTGCTCATTAGTGGACTTTCCTTTTATATTCTTTGGCACAATTTTAAAAAGAACTCTCGTAAACTTCATATCACATGTGGTCGAAAAAAATGAACGCACCGAAATCAAAGGGATACCATGGTTTCGTTTAGGAAATTGTTTCGTTCTCCCGATAATTGCGCAAGTTAAGGTCAATGTCAATTTCTGTGACCCGAAATTATTTCCATGAGTTGTTAAGTTAATATAGGTTTAAAATGGTTACTAGTAGTTTTTTGAGGCTCACTGCATCAGTAATTTTCTGGAATCGCAATCGATGCAATTGCTTTATAAAAAGAGCTTGCAGTAGTAAGTCTTACCTCTATTTCTTTCTAGGAATATTGCAAAACAAGTATACTTTATGGTTTTTTATGTAGCTAATCATCCAGTGGAATATGTTGAAAAGTCTAAAAGTCACGTTGTGGAAACCGAAGCAGAGAAAAAGTTTAAGTATGTAATGAGTAAAGTTCCACAGCCAGTTGTAGTTGTAACAACTGCTAAAGAATCAAATGATGATCAATTGATAAAAAGAGGAGTGACTTGTAGTTCTTTTACAAGTGTATCTTTAAAGCCGCCAATCATATCATTCTGCATGAATAGGCCAAGGTAAGTTAATTAGTATTTTCTCTATGAAATGTATTTAATTAGTCCAATCCCAAAAGCCGAATGCACGATTTACTATTACAAACTGAGCTATTTGCCGTACACGTTTTGGCTAAGGACCAAGTTGATTATGGAATACATTTTTCAAAAGCATCTCTGAATGGAAAAAACCAATTTGAAGAAATTCCCCATATAATCAATAAACAAGCAAGCTTTTTCCCTTATTTCTTTCATTCTGAAACAACGCTTATATAGGATAATATTCTATAGTCGATTTTTTCTTGTACATACATAGAATTTGCCAATAATTGAGAATACAAGCGCAGTTCTGCTCTGTAACTATCATTCGGTGACAACAATAGGTAATAAATGAAGTCTAATCGTTTAATACTATTTTTTAAATCTTATTTTAAATTAAGGTGATCATCACGTATGGTACGGCTTAGTACGCAATGCAGTTGTAAATAATCAATCTGAAGAAGCTCTTTTATATTATTCGAGGTTTTTCAAAGAAAATTCTTTTTTATATATTATTATATACATATAAAGTAGAAAGAACTGCATTTAGTAACAAATCTTACATATTTTCTTAGATCTTTCCACTCGATTGGAGATGAAGCTTTTATGCAAGCTTTTGAGAATAAAACTTTACCATTTAAAGATTGGACTCATGAAGGTCATTTACGATTAGCCTGGAATTATATTCGGTTATATGGAAAAGAGAAAGCTACGCCTTTAATTAGAGAAGGAATACAAAGATATAACGAAGAGAATAAAGATAAAGTCAGTTTTGATACTCTCTCCTTATGATAAAAAATATTTAATAATTCATCATTTATCTAAAGATTAAGCACGGATATAATGAAACAATAACCCAGTTCTACATTTTTCATGTGTCAGAAGCTATTAATCGCTATGGTCACCCAGATATAACTTTTGAGGAGTTTTTACGCTTAAATTCACATTTAATCGATCCCCAACTCCCCTTCAAGTATTATTCTCTTGGAGTAATACAATCCAGTCATGCTAAGGAAACGTAAGTTATTGTTTAACAAAAAATATGTATCGAATGAAAGCTTTGTTCTTTTTCCCATTAAACATATTCGTATCTTTATAAAATTCATTAAAATTTCTTTCATTTTGTTTTTCTGTTTATTTTTATAAATTTTACGAAATAATTATGTAAAAAGTCCTTTATTCTTTTCTTTTTTTTCTCATTACAGTTTCGTCGCACCAGATAAACAGACTCTAGTTTAACCTAATAAAATTTTTTTAACAATATCTGTTATTGCCTCACCTGCTGAGGACTTCTCTGTTTCTTCATCTGAACGCCGGCCACCCTCGATAGCTTTTGTAAATTTTGAATCAAGAGGTACGCAACCAAGGAAATTAATGTCAAAATGCTCCGCCAAAGCTTTACCACCTCCGAATGAAAATATATTTGTGCATTCTCCGCAGTGTTCGCATTTGAATCCACTCATATTTTCAATTATACCCAAAACTCTTACTTTAGTCTTTTTGCAGAATGTTAATTGTCGACGAACGTCTGCAACGGCTACTTGTTGTGGTGTCGTGACAATTACTGCACTAGTCGCCGGGTGACTAGACAAGCGTTCCACAATACTCATATGTTCATCTGAAGTTCCTGGTGGGGTGTCAATCACGAGATAGTCGAGATCTGACCAAACAACGTCTTGCACAAATTGACCAATCATAGCCGTTTTCTTTGGACCTCGCCAAACAATAGCATCATTTTTATTCTTTAATAGAAATGCTATTGACATAACTGCGAGGGAGGCATCCCCATATGGGTAAACGGGAACCCAACCGGCGTTAGATTGATGAATTTCTTGCTCTTCGATATTTAGCATGCGGGGAACGCTTGGACCACAAAGATCGATATCTAAGAGTCCTACCTAAAAAATTTTAGAAAGATTATTAAAATTATCGACAAATACGCGAGAACTTTCCTTCTTTCCCGAACTACGTAGTTTTAGAGCTACTTCCGTTGAAATTGTACTTTTTCCAACTCCTCCTTTTCCTGATAGAACGAGAATAACATTTTTAACGCTTTCTAAGTTATTTCTGACAGCTTCTTGCATTTTAGAGTGACTTTTCTAAAAAGTGAACACAATGAGCGATATTAAAAAAGTCGACCTGCGTTCATCACGTGATATATCGAAGACTGAGTGTTTTGCAATTTCTCCCAATTGAATTTGTTTTCGTTACAATTAACTATTAATCGATATTTTTTGCTTTAAACTATTGTTACTTTTAGATTTTGGATACAATCGCTAATTCATTAGGTTGACTGGTTGCAAAAATATAATAGCTTTTAGGAAAGATGTTTCAACTTGAATGTTACCATAGTGAAATTCACATCAGAGTTGTGAAATCGAAGTAAAACATTCTAGAACAATTTTATACACAACAATATCAATTATTTCGAAATTGAGACAAATATATATATAAAGGCGCCTGTCTGTATTGTGCGCAAATTACTATACTTTACCAGAAATCAAATAAATATTGTTTTATTACGAAAAGAAACTATGGAGTCGGTAACTGAAGAACTACGTAAAGAGTGGGCACAGAAACAATTAGAGCTACAATCCAAATTAATTTTAGAAGATACTCAAGCATGGCAGACAAAGAGAATTACGGCTGAAAATGATTTAGGGTTTCCCGGAGAAGAGTCTTTGCAATACGTCGGTGGAGTAGATATCAGTTTTATAAAGGATGACAACGTAAACGCATGTGCGGCTTTCGTTGTCTGTAGATTTCCTGATATGAAAGTAATTTTTTTCTTTGAAAGCATTCTCTTTTACTTTAACTGGATTTTCTATTGTTAGGTTGTTCATCGAGATTTGAGTATGGTAAAGCTAACGAAACCTTATATTGCTGGCTTTTTGGCTTTTAGAGAAGCTGACTTTTTGATAGAGAAAATAGAGAAACTAAGAAGAGATAACCTAAAAATATTCCCTCAAGTAGTTTTAGTAGATGGGAATGGTTTATTACATCCCAGAGAGATGGGTTTAGCATGTCATATGGGGGTAATTTTAGATATGCCTTTTATTGGTGTAGCAAAGAATCTTCTACATGTACCCGGATTACAGAGAGATGTCGAGTTTAAAGATAAGGTAATACAGTAGCATCATTATTAAGAATCTACCTTATAATTATAATGACTCAACAACAGATCAAACAGATGGAAAGAGGTGGGGATTCTTTCGAGTTAGTTGGGCAATTCAACAGAGTTTATGGCTTGGTTGGTTTTGATGTAACTTTTGTTGTGTAATTAATAATAAAATGGGTATATTTCAGGCGTTGAGAAGTTGCGATGACGCACCAAATCCAATTTATGTTTCACAAGGACATAGGATTAGCCTCGAGACTGCAAAATGGGTTGTCATGAAATGTATAAAGTATCGAATACCTGAGCCGACGAGAAAAGCAGATCATTTCTCTCGAGACTTTTTAAGAGAGCAGGGGAAGCGGTAAAGGCGCAAAGGCAATATTTTCCATATTGGCTTCAACTTGTATAGTGCAAACTGCTTCACTTGATCATCTTAATTGCATTCCATTAAAAAGTCATGTTGGAGTTACGCCATCTGTTGCTTTAACTATGCTTTGAGCACACTTTTAGTGGACTTGCGAAAATTATCGTAGATAGGCTAAAATTTTCGTGGCAATTTGATACGAAAACTGTTTATCTACTTTTGTTTTAAATAAAATATCTATAGCTTGTGGGTAGTTTCTATAACAATAAAAATTGCTTATAATTTTTTATTTATATTTACATTTATACAAGCAAAATGTAGATAAAATAGTATTTAGGGAAAAAAAAAACAATGAACCATGCCCAGAATTTGACAAAAGAAAAAAATATAAAAACTTTAGCGCAAAATTAGGACGTTCTTCCTTTTGAAATCAGTTCATCACAAATTCTAGCTAGCTCGTCTAAATCCTTTTTCTACAAAAATCGAAAAAAAATAATTAGCTATTCTGTAAGCCTTTAGGCCTAATGAAAAATAGTACAAACCTTTTGAGCTAGTTCATTTTGCAAACTAGATTCTTTCATTTCCATCATTCGAATTTTCTTCATTAGGAGTTCGATCTATTATTAGTAGATGAAATAAAAATGTACATAAAAATATTTGCGTTATAAATGACGCCACTATTATAGCAGCAATCGTAGAAATTCTCTATTTAAACATATTACCTCCTTGTTTTTATCACTTTCTAATGCTTCAAAGTCTTGTTGGACTTGGTTAACTTTATCATCAGCTTCTTCAGTTAATTTATCGTATTTATTCATTCTCTCTTGCAATAGAATTTGCAATTCTCGTAGTTGTTCTGTTAACGATATATTTTTCATACTAACATCCTGATACTTCAATTTTAACTCGGAATATAACGATGTTGTTTCACTGAGTGCACGTTCAAACCGTTGAACATCTTCTGCAGCTTGTAAAACCTCAGCATCCTTAGCTTCTAAGGCATTTGTCAAGTTTGTTAAAACATTGTATTGATACTCTGTAACTTGGCTGAAAAAAAAAATAGTAAAATAATAGTATGTTTAATAGATATCACGATAAAAAAAAAATTAGACTTAGTACTTACTCCCATTCTTGCTCTTTTTTTCTATATTCCTCTAATTTCTAAAAAAAAGAATAATTAACGTTGATAATATCAATTAAATATTGTAACTAAAATAATTGGTCGTTCTAATTAACTTACGCTTTCATAGTCTTTCGTCTGAGCTAACATTTCGCCTTTCATTTCAAGCATAACTTCCTGCCGTACTCTATCAATGTCAACTTGACTTAAACCATTTGGAGTAGCAACGATAGCACCGCTGTCATCACTTTTCGATTGCGTAATAGTCTATATAATTGCAAAAAAATGCAAACACAATTATTACAAAATACCTTCAATAATTATCTTCAAATTTTCTATATAAAATATCCAAAAAAAAATTATGAATATAAATTAAACTAACAACAATCACTGTATATATTAAAACAACAGATATAGCTTTGAAAGACCACCTTCGGTAGAGAAATAGGAGAAAGGAACAAAAAAAGGCAAAGAGATGCAATTTATGAAAATAAATTTGTCTAGAAAACTAAAATTGTTTAAAAGATTCAACAACGATCGAACCACTAACATTTTCGGTAACATTGGTGTCCTCTAATGAATCCCTGGACGAGAGCATATCCTGTTCGTTGTACTGACTAACACTTGATAACCATGATGTACACAAAGAACCAGTTTGCTGGGACTGCTGTTTTTCATTCATACGGATAATATTACTCCATTGATGACTAGAATTTTTATAGTTCTCACACAGAATATTCGGTTTTTATTTTTTATGATATAATAATTCACCTTAAATATGAAAATTTAAGGTCTATTGGTTGAATTATAAGTTGGAATTACTTAATATAACTAACTACCTACTAAACGTGATATGTTTAAAACATTTATCTATATTATCAAATATGATAAAAAATAAACGAAAACGAAAATAAGGAACTTACTGTATTCGAATCTCCAAATTGTGATAAGAGATTTTTCGATACTGGAGCTTTTTTAGTTCTGACGAAAGTAGCGTCTCCAACTCCAGCAGGACTGGACATCGACATTAAATCTTGTTCGATATCTTCAACCTCCCTTCCTTTGTCCTGTTTAGCTGCTTCTTCTCTTAAAGCTTCGGCTGCTTTTCGGGCACGTTCTTTCAAGAGGGGACTTGCAACGTCTTGTAAAAGAGGGTCAAAACGTATAAATAAAGATTCCTTAGCTAAAGCCGATAGATTATCTGTTTGATGTCCACCAGCTTTTTCAAGTAGTTCAAAAGCGTCTTCCTGCCAAGCTATAAGTATAAAATTGAATTAATAAATCACATTATCTTTTAGAATTAAATAAAAATAAAGTCGAATAATAATCACGGGAGACTATTTAAGGCTGATCAATAACAAGAGAATAACGATTACAACGGAATTAATAATAATTTAATTTTTAACATTATTCTATAAATATAAGAAAGAGCGTTAACCTTGGATGAGGTTATTTAATAAGAAAAATAAAATATTCCAGTGGAACACGTTGTATATCCGTTGTGGCCATGATATCGATTTATAGACCTTTCTAATTTAGACACATACCACTAGATGGCTTACCTGAGCAGAGCTATCACAACGCGCTAGATATTTGTAAATTTATACTGTAATTCATAGAAATCTAGTTGATTTCCTTTATTCGTTCACCCTTCTCTATCTCTTTCTCTCTCTCTAATAATATTATTTTATTATAACAAATTAGGTGATACACAATCTTTATAGCCTGTTTATTTCAAGTTTATAAGCGTCTTAATTTAAAAGTTAATATGTAACTTTATTTACTTTTTTTTTCCCGTTCGTTAATTGTCTTTTTGATGTGAAATTAAAGATTTATATATATTATTTAAATGTTTATTGTACATTGATTATATATTTCTTTCTTTAAATAATTTAAAATTTAAAAAATAACAACAGAAGTAAAAGAAAAATACGAAAATGTTTAAAGATACTTTAGTTAATGGTATTATGGGTCTGATTCTATTAGAAATAGGGATTTATCGTCAAAAGTCGAAGGTTTAAAGATTTAAGTAGTAAAGCAAATAATTATATATTATTTAAAACCATCTAAATAAGAACTTAATAGGCCTGAATCAACAAGTATCTACAAACAATCGAAATGGGCAAATAAAACTTAATGGAGCATTGAAAAAAATTTGTCTATAATCGTCAAAGTGCCAAGAAAAAGCAATTTGAATGAATTCAATGCATTATATCTTTGTACGATTTCGCACTTGTATAATAAATATAAGATAATTTTTCATACTTTTAAGAATGTTGCTTTATAAATTATTATACCTTTCATAGGTCCTCTCTTAGGTATAAGCGTTTCTTTAGTGAATTTCTTCGGTCTTAATCTTAACTTATCCGGTAACAACGCTGGCGAACGACATTTTACTGGAAACGATGGACTATCGCAGAATCCTTCGTCCGATGATTGTATATCAGTTTTCATATGGGTTGTATACCTCAAAATATAAGAAAACTCTTTTCTGGTGCTCTATCCGGCACGTGTATAAATAACAATAGACGATTTCGCTTGCTGGCAAGAGAATGGAATGCTAGCCTAGTGGAGGGGCTATTCAATAACTTGGCCTATGTTTACAGACGACAAAATTCATCAATAAATTCATTCGAATGTCAGAGCGATTAGAAGTACGAGTTAATCAATGGACACTACAATAGACGTATTAATTCGACGGCTTACAAGTCTAGGCCTATTCAATTAAATTTAAGTCATTTTTGACAGTCCCTCTTAAAGTTTTGATTTGTTTATCAACATAGATTATTAGTATATGAATACCCAATATGAATATAAATATTATATATTCTACAAGGTTTTATCCCTTAAGGCTGTCTTTTGATTGTCAAAAAGTTTATAACGCTGGTTTTATCGCAATCCTCTTCAGTTGTTAGCCAATTTTACCTTTACAATAATTGTTAAATATAGATTAAAAATCATTTCGATTTTTCTTTTGAGTACATTCTTTATCAATATATTTCGCAAGATTAGACTTCTATCAACAAGTCTGAGATGAAATTCGTACTGTATCGATTACCTGACATATGTGCCAAAGAAAAAAAAATAAGCTTACCTTCGCCTGGTGTGAAATCTTCATTTACATCAGCGGCCAAAAAATCAGAAGGTGGGGGTGGCATCATTGCTCTATCCTCGTCTGATGTATTCATTTGAATGGTGGATGTTTCTTTCAATGTTTGATTACCATCAAAAGATTCTTCTTGACTATTATTCTCATCAGTTTTTGTATTAGCTACATTTGAAATTATATTATTTTCATCATCTTTTACTGGTTCTTCATTTTCAACATTTTCATTAGAGGGCAGTGATTGTTTGACTTCGGTTTCTTCACTGGAGTTCTTATTTTCTGATTTTGAAGCAAATATAACAATATCATCCATCTAAAGAAATAAACAACAAATAAATAATTTAATTAGCCTTTAATTACAAAAATAGACGTCTATTACACACCTGTTGAAATCCACCGGGAGGTTTTGCTGGTCTCTTAAATTTAGATATTGATGCTTTTGGTTTAGCAGGCCTATTAGATAAAAAAAAGTAATTAATTTACCAATTATATTTAAGTTATTATTACTTTTTTTCTTTAACTGTTTCTTTCTCTTCAGTTTTATTTGCATTGTTCTTGTTATTTTCGGTGCAACTGCAAGTTAAATAAAGTGTTAATAATAAGATAATAGCAATTTCTATAACTATTTTAATAATTACTTTTCAACTTTACCATTTAACTGTTCGTTATTGTTTATTTTTTCATTTTCACAATTCTCGTTATCGTTAACTTGACCAATATTACGGTTTTCTTCTGTATTGTTACTGTTCAATAGATAATGTTATTACATACATAGATGATATTACGGATTTCTGAATTCTTTATTCTTTTTACACTGTTATAAGATTTACTTACTCTTTTTGAGGAGGAGGAGAAGGGTGAGAGACGGGCTCAATTTCGCAATTTTCTACATTTTTTTCTACTACAGTGTTGTTTGTATCATTAATAATGTTCTTTTTGGGTTTAGTTGGCTGTCCACCAAATGGATCTAAGGCCTCAAGATTATCCCAATCTATGGTGTAAGTCCCTCGTTGAACTGGAACTTCTTGCTCTTCGCTCATATCAGCTGGATCTTCATCAAATTTAGGTTGTTCTAAAGGTTCGACTTCTGTATGCGGATCTTCGCTCTTTACGTCGAGTTTAGTTACAGTATTTTGAGCACTGTTATCAAAATAATCTTTTGTGTTACTAGGTGTTTGAATAATTTCTTCCGTTTCCTTGTCTTCCCACTCAACTTTACCGAGTAAATCGTTCAGGCGTTTAGACAATTCGTCATCAGTTTCGTATGTACTATTTAAAGCAGTAGTATAACTCGAATTAGCACTTTTTTCTTCTGTGATTTCTTCCTTTTCCTCTTTTGGACCCTTTGAGCTACAATTCGGCAAATGACACGTCTAAATTAGCGAATAATTTAAAGTCTTAATTACTGTCTAATTTGACAAACAGAAGCCTCCACAGCTATATTCTCTATACTACTACAGTATAAAAAAAGAGCACAGTATATTTCACGAATCGGCCTGCTGCAGCACGTTAGGCCCACGGTACTAAACCCTAGTGCTGTAGGCTTTTTCCATAGTAAACAAATTTGCTCACGCCCTTTCGAAATAATTAGCCTAAAACGTTTACTGAAGTTTAACTAACCCTAATTAAAGTTATCCGTGGTCTATTAAAAAAAACTCTTACTCTATCTAGCATAGAATGGAACATTCTAAAAATTGTAAAATGTTACGTAATAGATACGCTATGGCTGAACTTACGTTTTATCCAGAGGAAGTTGATCAACTATTTCGGTTACTATACTTTTTACGTTATCTAAAGCTGTGTGTTCTTCTTCCTTTTCTTGATTATACAGAGTATCTGTCTCTTCTTCTGGTGATAACGAATCTTCCTTAGGTGATGTCTAAAGAATGAATAATAGAAATATAAAATCTATAGAATTTTATCAATAAATAGTAGTTATTAGAACATTGATTTTCATAATAAATCAATTAGTCTAGAAAAATAACAGGCTTAAGAAAGCTAAGTAAAAAGTTAAGAAAGAAAAATAAATTGAATTCTTTAAAGCAATTTAACGCCATCTATATGTGAATTTGTTGTTCTTTTACATCCTGCTAAAATAAAATACTTCTCAATAGTTTACTTCATTATGTAATTCCTCTGCTTTATTATTGAAGACTGACTTAAGCAGCTTCTTAAACATCTTTCATTCTCTATTAAAGAATTCTTTCTGAATTCAATCAAAACAGGTGTTAAGTTACAGTCAAAGCACTACGCAGAGTTAGCAAAGCGTATAAAAGAAACGGTACTGCAGGAATCTAAGCGTATGATAAACATTACTAGGCTTTCTAAGAGAAATTTTTGCGCACAGACTAACTATATAAACAAGTGCTGTATATTATGGCGAGAGCGAAAATAGACGTTTGTTGCGCAATAAACTAGTTAGACCGTTTTGCTATATTTAAAAAGACCCCAGGGGATTTTCAAGATTATTTACTGATTTCAATAAACAATTTTATCAATTAGGCAATGATAAAAATTTGAAATAGTAATAAAATAGCTAGAAGATTCTCCTAAGATTGTTTGTATCGTTGTTATAACATTCATCTTCTGAAGAGGATAGCTCTTCAAGGCACAAAACCCAATCCTCATCGTTTGTAAGTGAAGATGTATCTATAGCGGCATCTTTCTTCATGTAACTATTTATAGAAATGCTTCTATACCTTGGTCGAACAAGAGAGCAAACATTTCTTTTATTGGTATTCATACAAGTTCCCTTATTGTTATCATAGTCATCATTAATTGAAGAGAAGTTTTCATCTTCTACGGAACATTCCATGATGAGCGATAAAACACTATCTGTATCGGAATCCTTATCGTTCATATGATCAATTACAATATCTGGTAAGAGTGTTTGCCTCTTGAATTCCCCATCTGAACTATCTTCCTGAGATTTAAGAGAGTTTCTTCGAAGACATTCATCTGGCTCTACTCGTTCATGTTCCACCCATTTTCGAAAGCCCTGATCTCGATGTGACGAAATGGAAACGCACCCACCTCGAGATTCCAACAATTGCCTCTGCTGATTGACATCCACAGACGACCGACGTACAATTTGCACACATCTCATCCATGTATCTTTGGCATTAGATTCTTTCGGTTCATTTGCCCTATTCATTAGATCGCAGCTCATACCTAGCATATCTTTTCTAGTACGATTGGAAAGAGAAGTTATATCTTCTGGCTCATCGCTACCAGAAATAGAATCCATTGAGTCTGTAGAGTCTTCCTTTAAATCTAAATCTATTGTCTCATCAATATCAACGTCTTTTAGTAGCAATTTCAATGAAACAGTTTCCTCTGCTGTAACATTTTCAGTTATTTCTATAACTGAACTGGTATCCGAAACCGAGAGTCTATGATGCTTCAGCTTCTCAAAAATATCAAAATCGAAGTTATCTTTTGTTTCTACTGCAAGAGCGAAATCAGTAGAGATCAATGTATAAGAAAGACCTAAAATTGGCGAATTAAATTCGCGATATAAAAGAACAAAATCAAGAAATTCGTTGTTTAAGTCACTTTCAATAGCGACGAAACGTTCGTATTCTATTTCGGTAATAGAATGGCTGGAAAGAACGTTTTCCGCAGATACAGCAATAGTCGGTACCGCCGCTGCACAGCAATGATAACAAATCGCAACGCGGTCCACGCAAACAAAACCGACGCTTTCCAAAACGTTCGAAAGAGCTTGTGCTATAGGCAATTCATCTATTTTTTGCAGATCAACAGTCTTGCACAGGCCTACAGAGACCCGTTGCAGAGCAGTCAGAAAAAATTTCGGGTTGCTTTTCGTTGATACCGACATTTTCACACCTGTTTGCAGGATTTCGGTTATCGAATAGGCTGATGAATTTGGGCAAAAGCTTTCTGTTGCTTCTGCATAGGGCCTAATATCATATTGGCACACTTGAAAACAGATTTGAACGCCCTCTGATGGTATTTTAACCATTCCGCCAACAGCAATGAGGCTTGTTCTCGATGAACTTTCGTCATTTACTTCTGCTAAGCTTCTATTTAAAGAGCTAACACCCATTTTTAGCATTCTTCTAGCTGTTGGAATTTTAGTGCATTCATTCAAAACTGGTGTCGACATTGCAGATTGCAAAATATCTGGTTGATTATTACATTTATTTTGCAGAGTGTAATCAGATGAGCTATTAAGCATTTGTTTGGGTCTAAACGGCAGAGTATATTTTTGAACAAGGGTTTTCTTATCAAAAGACGAATTATCCTTATCTTTTGAGGATAGTCCAGGTAGAGTACGAAAATTTATTTCTTCCTTGTTCGATTCTTTTTTTTTTGGTTTACTAAAGAATTTAGGCGTTTGTGGAACTCTCTTCTTTCCCATTGATGTAGTTTTAGATGATATATCCTTATCTTCCACTTCTTGAGAGCAAATACCAGGTACACTAGTAACTGAGGGATTCTTACTTAAACTTAACCTTTTACGTCCAGCTTTGGCTTTCTGATCATTGGGAGAATCTGAGCTCTGATTCTGTCCCATAATTCCTTAAGAATCCAGCATTTTCTCCCCAGAAATACAACAGGCTATTTTTTCGATAACGAGCGACTAGCAGCGCTAAAAACAACACAAGCCGTTCGTAGCGCAAATTTACGGGGTTTCTCAGAGTTACCTGCGCGCTTAGACACAACTTTTAGACTGGATGTAATATATAGGCTAAACGAAGTGTTTTTTTTTCCTGCGCGAGTTTCATCGGGGAATTTTCCAAAACGTAAAAAGCAGTTACTAGTCAAACTAAGTAGCGACAGAACGAATCTAAGTCTTTCTACAACAAACCTTTATGGATTGTGTAACGGAAATGTTTAACGTTTTGTTCTCTATGGCCACAAGTGGTTCCCTCTTGCGATGAAAAGATGGGGAAGTTGGTGGTGTTTTAAAATCTTCCATGTTAAAATCGTCACTCCTGTACTTTATTTCCCTAATTAATATTGTTTCACTTTATAGGAAAAAGTCATTAACAAGTTTTCTACATGTCATTCTCAGGCTAAAAGATTTTATATTACCAGGAAAAGCATGCTACACACTTGTATTTTTTAAGTAAATCTTGGTGTGTTATTCCCTGTTTCAATTATTTATTTTACATATTATTCTAACTTAATCGTGCTAATGTACAAACACCATCGATTACGAAATAATGATGGAAATTTAGAGAATTTTACACTTCAAAAATTAACTTGTTACATAATATATTTTATTCAGTATTCAATTAACGGTTATTTTCTATACTATTCAAACCTTATAATAGTTGTAATAGGCCTAGCCTATTCAAAAATCCTAACGGTTTGAAGAGACACTCCGATTTTATCTTTTAATGAAATACTAATTACTTCGGAAAAAAAACATATTGGTTAGATAATTATCTTTCCCGATGGCTGGGTTAGGAAAATAAACTTTATGAGAATGAGCGACAATACAAATTTCACCTAAGTGAAATGAGAAAAACGTTTCGATCAGTAATTTTTTACAAATAAAACAATACTTTAATATAAAAACTCATTAGGAAATTAACATATTAAAATCATGATAAAATTCATACCTAATGAAGCAGTAAAATGCAATAAAAATATGAACGGTGATTCAAGCGCCTTGTAAAATTTAAAATTTTTCGGTAAGTGAAACCAGTTTAGACTGCCGTGAAGACTTCCGTTTCCGGTTGAATCCAATTCCGGGGAATTTAAAACTATTTATACACGAATCAGAAATTCAACATTTATGAATACTATAGGAAATAATAAAAGAAAATTCGAAACATTAAAATTTCGTATGGCATAATTTTTGTGTTTTATCACTCTAATTTCATCTCTTTTCTTCTCACAATCAATCTCTAAAGTATCATTTTCCGGAACCTAAAAGAAGTTCAGAATGAGAATGATGGAGATAAATTTAAGCTATACCCTCTAAACCTGTATAGCTTCGAAGTAATGAGTACAACATCTCATATAATATTTTGTTCCACAGCAATACGTTGACCCGCATTCTTCTGCCTTTTTAAAGTGACCAGTTTCATTACAGTGGGATGGGCATCGGTTAGATGGAACGTAGCCTCCTTTAAATTGAATTTTTCCTTCAAGCAACTATGATCATGCGATATTTATGAAACATTACCGTCTAGTAAAGTTACCAAGAATATGAAAATAACACTGGAAGAAAAGTAGATTTTCATGAAGATAATCTCGATCGTAATACCTTTAATGATTGAGCAAAAACTCGAATATAAAACCGCTTTATATGAAAAAGTAAAACCGATTATCTAATGGTTGATTAGACGTAATCTGTTTGCACAGAAACGGTATTGAAAAGACAAGAATACAAAACGGCTATAAAATACAAAGAATTTGTAACAATTAAGGAATTCAAAACACTTATCATGACCTAATTTTTATATAACTTTTTTAGTATTTAAAAGTTTTAAAATTATTAGATTCTAATTACTGAATTTTCGTTATATTGAATAACATATAAAACTTTTAATGATGTCATTCTTGAATGAAAATTACACCTATTTTTTACAAAATTTTCGTAAATAAAAGAACATTTCTTCATGGGTCTGAAAATTTCAAAATATTTTATTTATTACAATAATGCCAATCTTTAGAGGGGCTGCTTGCCAAACTATGGTAAACTCAAAGAAAAAGACTTCTTTTAAAAGAGTTCATAAAGGTCTACTTCAAACTGCTATAAATATCTGCAGACGGAAATTCTATGATAATGGACAGGATGAATTATTGGAAGCTGATATTAAAAAAATTAATGATACTGATTTATATTCGAAAGACACTATAAACTCTTATACAGCCTACTTAAGAAAATTACAGGTATTATCTCCATCAAAAGGTAATGATTTAAGGCTTGCTCGCAGATTTAATTTTGACGAATATGCTGCTACAAGTGGAGGTAATACTAAAGAATTGTTCCTATTGGACGAAGCGCCCGAAATATCTTATGACGAAATTATCGACTGTGATGACTATTTTGTTGAAAATGTTCTTGTTAGAGAAATGGCTGGACGATTTGTTGAATCTATATGGTTTCGTTTATTAGTTATGTTGTTGATAGTTGTCAACTCGTTAATTATAGGCCTACAAGCGTCCGGATTAGAGGTATATCATATAACCGTTTATTTCTTTAAATTAGGTTAGATTATCAAAAACAAAACAAAAAAAAATATAACAGAAATATTCTTCGAAAACTTTTGAAATATTCGATAGGATTGTTATTTCGGTATTTATATTTGAAATACTGATAAAATGGTATCATAATTTTGCTGTTTTCTGGAAAATTGGATGGAATGTTTTAGATTTTATAATAACATTTTGTCTATTGATATCAGTAGGACAATTTATCAACTCACCAAGACTTTTAAGAGTTCTTCGTATAATTAGGGCATTTAGATCGTTACGTAGTATTGACGCTTTGGCTGGATTATCTGCCGTTGTATATACAATTCTAGTTTCTATACCGCAGATGTTCCAAATAGTAATTATCCTACTAATTATAATAGTTATGTACGGAGTTATGGGTACGATAATGTTTAGGGATATGTCACCTGACTATTTCGATAATTTAGGGACTTCACTATTTTCACTATTTATTTGTATCAATCAAGATGGTTGGTTAGCAATTGTAGATCAAATAAAGAACTCTCGTATTGATATTCATATGAACTGGACTAAATATATTGCCTATATTTATTTGGGTTCAGTGATTGTTGTTGGCGCATTTATGATTAGTAACCTAATAATTGCAGTATTGATAACAAATATTGAAGAAGTAATGAGTAGTACAGAGACGGTTAAGCATGAGGCGGAAATATTGAAACTATCAGAGGAAGTCAAAGATCAGTTGAAAGATGTACAGAAGGAAAACGATATGAAACTAATAAACGTAGAGGATTTTATAGCTGATGTGAAATATTCCGAACAGAATGCAAACGAAACAGGAGTATTTCTAAATAATCTATCGTCGGATAATCTTGCGAATTATATGTTCTTGTTAGATTGCTTAGAGAATTCATTGAGTGAATATAAAGTAATTAAAGAAGATATTGGAAAACTTTATCATGTAATGAATTCTTTAAATACAAATTCGATGAAACAAAGGCAATCGGACTACTTTACTCCAGACTTTAATCAGCTTTTAAAGAATATATATACAATGGATTCCCTCCAATTAGCAGACTATCTGACTTGAGATAAGCCGATAGTCTCTCACAAAAAAAGTCAGTTTTTTATTTGTATCTTATGAAAGTGCGCAATTTAAATAAAAGCCTAGTTAACGGTGTCCCTTTTTTTACACATCAACAATCTTGCATTTTTTCTCTTTGGCAACAAACAGCACTTTCGATTTCTAATTTTCTATTTAGTTAAGGAACCCCATCTAGCAGCAGTTAAAAAGAAAGCGTTTCCACCTAGTGGTCTGTTATTACCTCTTGCTTTAATTAGTTTTCTATTAGTTAACCTAATCGAAAAAAAATCTGTATTTACTTTTACCAAATACATAAGCATTTTACAAGATCCATCGAGTGTTTTGTATACTCTGCCTATAAATATATAGACTTTATTTATTTATATAATCTTCACTGTGAAAGAAATAGAAATTACTCATACTGTAGTGTGATGCCAAGTTTATGGCTATTTAATGATAATATAAAAATAAACTATTAAAGAAAAGAAGAGGGTTTTTGAGAACTAAAATATTGCAAATATTCACTCTTCTCCTAATTGTTTAGCTGAAAAGAAAAGGCAAAATATGAGTTAAAATTTGGTTCAAATGATGTCAGCCTAAAAATATATCGCTTTCTAACTTATAATACTTTTTTTCAAGTGTCTAGAAGTATAGACTAAACCCATTCTGGTTGCCATCCCATTCTCTCTCTAACCGACACTCGTAATCTTTCGAAACTTGTCTGAAATCTTTTCTTGACTACAGTAATCCAGTCCGATACTCTTTTTAGAGCATTCCCAAACCTTGAACGAATTTCATCGTCGGAAGAATCGTGAAAATTTACGGCTATTTGAAAGAGATTATTTAAAGCTGTAGATATAGATTCGTAATCGTGAGCTGAACATTCAACGTAGCTAATAACACCATCTTTTCCAACTAATTTTCCTATAATATGCCTTTGATGAGTTTCAAATTCCTCCGTGTCTAAGCCATAATACTGACAGTAACGCTCAACAGCAGATTCGTCCTTTCTTAAATCAGTTTTTAATCCTAGGATCATACATGCAGCTCGAGAATTGTAACAACGCAAATCTGGCAACCATTTTTGGACAATTTGAGTAATAGAAGTTGGATTTGTTAAGTCGATACACAAAGCTACAGCAATAGCTTTTTCGTAAATAAATGGCCTTAACGCAGAATAACGATCGCCTCCACCCTTTTTTTTAAAATAGAATAAAGAAACTTCAATTAACAGATGAAATCCCTTAAAACTACTAGAAATTAAAGTACTCTACCATGTCAATAATACGTAGTCGTCTTTCAATATCGTAAATCGTTGTCTCAACAGTCATTTCGTCGTAGACGGTTGGAATGTAGATTTGGTCAAAAGTATCGTAGAAGAACCTTTGTAACAGACTAGACTTCCCAGTCTGGCAATCACCCAATAACAAGCAAGTTGGTATCTTGTCTATTTTCTCTTTCGACATGCTTAGTTGGTGAACTAAATTCTCTATTTTCGTGTTCTGCCTTTGCTTCATTTCACTTAATTCTATTTGAGCTTGTTCATACATCTGCCATAAGGGAAAAGATAAGTGATGACCTAAAGCTTGATTAAATCAATTCTACTACTGTAAATTAATCAAAAGATACTATGATATTCAAGCTTAAAGGTCAGAGAGAAAAACATCATAACATGGATAGAACATCAATTGAAATAAAATACCTGAGAATACTTGCATGTTGTTTGGTAGATTGTAAATAATTTTTAATTTGATAAACGTTAATTAATCAAACTAACCCTCAATTCATCATGTTCTTCATATAGAGTACGAACTTTTTCCCTTAATTCGCGCAATTCCTGCTGCATATCATTTTCGATCTGTGAAACAATATTAAGAAACAAGGCAAACTTTCAATACTTAGTTTTATTACAATTTTCTCAAATGAATACGCCAAGACAAACATGCGTAAAAGCTTTGTAAAAGTTTATCAAAATCTTATGCTATCACCCCCGTGTAGTTATAATTTACAAACTAAACATTCTTTCTTTTCATACTATTCTTCATTATTGTTAGTGATGGGTTTCGAAGAGTGAGAAATGGGGGAGGGGTTAACAAAAAGGGTGGAATAAATGAGAATGTTTAAGGCTAACACTTTTAATGTGCTTCATCTAACGAAAACAGACATTTCCCACTCTAAGGCATCAAACGATAAACAAAAGGAGATAAGGAGGGAATGCTCTTTCATATCATTACCTGGCAGAACTTTCTTAATTCGCTGGAAACTTCTTTAATTGATCTTTTCTTCTCCTCATCTTTAATCATGTCCATAAACGACTTTTCATCCATACTTTCGACTGAATTCCAATCTCTTTCAATTAGGGCAGCCAGGTCAGGATGATTCCTATCTAAAATATCGCTTAAAACAGAGGGTGGGAAGCCTTTCTGTCTTACGGCCAATATTAAGGATCGACATCTCTCGGCTCTTGTAGTATTCTTCTTAATAATCATGTCAAATTCATAAGCAGTTAATATGTCATCTTTAAAGAGAGCTTGTTTTAATTCAACAATATCAACGAATTGTAATAATTCTGAAGTAAACTTTTGATATATATAAGCCGATTTAGGGCTGAATTCCATTTTTCTTATTGTTAGGACTGTATATGTAGTAGGCGGATGGTGCAGTTATTTTGTTTTGTATACCACGCACTGGATCTTTGTATATGCAAACTCGTTTAGATTTTAACGATCAGTCAGTAACGCCATCTTCTGCTTTCTCAACCCGGAAGAAGTTAGCAGGTTTTTTCGTTTATTTTACTTGGAAATTCTAGCTGTAAAACAGCTACTCTGCCACCTATTTTCTATATATTCGTATGTATACAGAAGGTATTCTAATATACCCATCTGTCTATTCACAACTGCGGTAAACAGAACTTCTATACATTAAAGTATTAAATTTCAGCGTTTAATTGAAAAACATCATTACTAAATCTTTATTCAATGTAATTTGTAATTAGAAATATTAATTGCTTTACAAAATTCTGTTAAATATCAGTTTGTTGTAACTCGGTCCATCACGTGACCTTTAATAGCTTCCTTAGCCGATAAGCCTATACCATAAACTTGAATAAGATTACCATGAATTCTTAAAAAGAAAGAAGAAAAAAATTACTACTTCCTCTCAGAGATTATTTATGTAACTCTTTCTACATACTTTACATCAACTATTGGATGAGTGATACGAAAGGCGTCACCATCAACATTTATATAATCTAAAAATTCAGTGAGACCATCCTCTTCTGGTGTTAAATGCATTCTAAATGCTTCAATATCGTGACTTTCAATGAAAGGAAAATCGTACTGGAAAGAAAGAATTGAAAGGTAAAGATTAAACGACATAATAAATAGTATAGGTAAACTAACGGTAGTCGATTTAAAGCCGGACATTCTGTATATGTGCTTTAGTTGTTGAATTCTACTGCACTTTCTCGTCAGGTGGAGAAAGGCTATTGGCTCTCCATGCGCCGTCTCCAATTCCTTATGACCAAATATATCTCTAGCTGCCATCTCTATATTAATAAATTCTCCAGAAACTTTCAACCAGTCTACGTTCAAAGTAAAAGTGAAATAGTTTGTTGAATATCTTCAATAAAGCAATTAGCATATTTACCTTTACTGTTAACCGGTAAAACTTCAAGAGCAGCGGGAAAAATACGATGATTCATTATGGTCTTGAAAACTTTTGAAAATGTAAAATTAAACAATTTTTGTTTTTTTAAAAAAAAAAAAACTGCCAAGTAATAATTAATTACGAGAAAACGGATATCTTGCCTCGCCCATCCACAAGTTGTTTTCACATTCCAAAACTGAGTCGGAATAAAAGCCATGACCGCATATTAAATTACCGCAAGTTATTAACTTTCCATCATTATGAACTGTATACGATTTCATTGAAAATGAATGTCCTGTTAAAGAAAATAAAACAATTAAAAGATTAAAACAATATTTTATATTTATAAAATTATTTTTAACCTTTAATTATATGAAGTGCAGCTGTAACGGGGTCATCTGTACCAATAGCCATTCTGACAGAGCCTTGTTTAGTTCCTATAGAATAGAAAGAAAATAAGGTTAAGTACACTTTTAAACAACTTATCGCTTTGTTTTTACTTATTATTTCGTCTTACTAAAGATAAACTTGAATTATTTAGGGCAGTTTGAAAGGAGATAAAAAAAGATATAGCACGTGTTTTAAAGGTTCTATCATTAATGATATAATGAAAGAATGTAAGGAAAAATATTTTGTGCATTATTTATATTACTAAAGATTCCTACAAGAGAAAAATTCACCCCGTATTAGTTTATACAGTAAACATTTCACACCTGTTGGAATTATTCCAACTTTAACCTTTGATTGGACGAATTCAACGTCGGAATGGTGCTCATTCCTGTTCGAAAGAATCATGGCTTTGCTGATTAAACCATTACAGCATTCTGTAAAAGAACCGTCACCTCCAGCAGATACAACTCTGTGAATAAAATACAGTAAAATAGGTGTTGATCTGGCTTATCCTTTTATTAGAGTAAAAGTCAATTACCCGTCTACTGCATCCAGATTGTAAACTTGTAGCATCTTTCTAGCATGACCTCGATATCTTGTAACTATTAATTTACATATACATTTTAAACATATTGAACCAAAAAGTTATTATTTTTAGTATGTATAACATACTGTTAGCGGTTGTAAAGGAAATTTTTATCGTTCTATGATGAATAGAATGTAAAGGTAAGCTTTTTTCGGCCAGTTCCCTAATCCAAACCTCTCCCCCCTGCCCTTTACTTCCACCTTTTAGCAAAACTTACCGATTACATCTGCATTAATGGATGCCAAGCGGAAGAGTGGTGCGACAAGTTTCTCATAAACCCTTATACCTGCTCCTTTACCACCTAAAGGGTTTATAAAAACTAACAGATTCTTAGGTCTTATACCAGAATTTTTTTTCTTTACAATGTTATGTAAAGAATCAACCCAAAGTTTACAAACATCTGAGGAATGACAGGAAAATTGCACATGAGCTACATCCCATTTATGTATTTTTTCATCCAAATGAACGATATAGTGTAATATGAATTTGGTTACATCAATTCTGTCAGCTGATAAAATATTTTCAATAATAACTTTCCTAAAATGAATACAAAGTGAATAAATAAAAGACATTTTGAAAAAAGTAACAAAAACAAAGGTTGTAAAGAGAATAAATCTTTTTTTCTTTGTTATAATAATTAAAAAATATATATGATTGTTTTATGCATTTACTTATATACTCTAATTAATACTCACTCGCCAATCTCTTCTCCTTCGTGATCCGATCTCCAAAAGATTCTACTCTCGTTTAGATCAACGTCAAAAGATTTTCCATGAATGTCAAAGTTATTTGATAAGATGCTCTCCATTTTTATACTAGCAACAAATACTTTGCATGCTTCTTAAATATAGAAGGTAATTTTCTATCTTCATTCCAACGGAACGCCATCTCGTAACAGTTGGTTCTACTACTTTTTTTTCATGTTTGCATTGTGGCTAACCCTTTCTTAAGTGTTTTTCTTTTTTTTAGACATAATCTATTTTATCTTGTAAAATTTATCATAACCTGATTTCTTCCAGTTTCGTTCTGTTTATTTTGAGGGTCTTGCAAAAAAAAAAATACGAGAATAAAAAATACGATCAAAGCAAATGTTAACTGACTTATTCAACTTATATTATTGGAAATACAATCTATTTGTAGAGTATGTATCGTATAGGCCTTTTAAAAGAAGATATCTACAAGAGTTAGTACCAGCATCAAAAAATTGCAAACGGCGATACGTAAACTCTCGATTACATTAGTCCTCCAAAGCCCATCCCCGTTCTGGGCCCGTTAGCTCAGTTGGTTAGAGCGCCGTGCTGATAACGCGGAGGTCGTGGGTTCGACCCCCATGCGGGCCAGATACCCTTTTTACCCGTAAACTTTTAATATATAGCAATGCAAAAATCTGCTCTCACTCTATCCCAGACTTCTCTAGCTTTTTTTTTATTATTAAAGAAAATACTCTAATAAATGGCGTTTTAAAAAAATAACACATTTTCTCCTGTATTCAAACCACAATATAGGCATATACTGTATAACCAAAATGTTATTTGGAATTGCTTTGTCTGTCCAGAAAGTAAACCATGTTTTTAAATAATAAATTTAAAAGGAATGCGTAGAAGCAGTCTATATGACATCTGTCTATTTTAAAAATCCAGGATTTCTTATTTTGACTTTTTATTGCATCACGTTGATGTAAGCAAACTTAGCTTTGAATTTCATAGTTCAAAATCATAAATAGTTATTTCCATAGACAGAAAATCATTAAAATAATCATTTGATCATATTTATATAGAATCACAATCTCAAAAAATGTTTAGGTTGATTGGATACAATGACGAATACATATTCTAATATAAAATAAGATACTAATAGTAATAGCGTATAGGATGCATGGGATTTAGACATCTTCAATGAGTTTGTTATGAAGGGTCATTAAATCTTTGAAATATTTGACTGTTTTTACTTTCAATTCTAGTGTAGCATCTTCATCTGCAACAAAAATTGTCTTTGGATGCTGTTGGAAGGCCGAAACAGTCCACATATGATTAACACCTTCTTCAATAGCTTTATGTAACGCTAGAGCTTTGTGGCTTCCAGTTATGAGAATCATAACTTCTCTAGCATCCATTACTGTTCCCACTCCAACTGTGAGAGCCATATGAGGTACTTTGGATATATCACCTTGGAAAAATCTCGCATTTGCCTGAATAGTGTCGAGAGCAAGAGTTTTCACCCTCGTTCTATATTGAGAGCATAGCTATTACTTGATGAATATTGGCGAAAAGTTTTATTTACTGACCTTGATACCAGACTTGATCCTGGTTCGTTAAAAGCAATGTGACCATCTGGACCAATTCCACCAACGAATAGTTCTACCCCTCCGGCTTCCAGAATTTTTACTTCAAAAGCTTCGCATTCCTTAACTAAATCTGCTGCATTACCGTCTAGAATATGAGCATTATTCGGATCAATATCAATGTGTTTGAAGAAATTGTCCCACATGAAAGAGTGATAACTTTCTGGATGGTCGCGAGGTAGACCCACATATTCATCCATATTGAAGGTTTTAACATACTTGAAAGATAATTGCCCAGCCTTATGGTATTCTATCAACTTTCTATAAGTACCCAGGGGAGTACTACCTATTAAAGGGCCAATTAAACCTTAAAATATATTATATTTTTTACGTTAGCCTACCCGTGGGTAATCCCAAAGTAAAGTAGCGTTTTTCATTCGGTTTAAAATCATTTATTCGCTTTTTAATGTATTTGGCCGCCCATTCGCTGGCCTTATCATAATTATTCAGGATGACTAGCCTCATGATAGCTATAGGTAAGAAAAAACATTCAATTGAGCTTCATTTTATTGATCTATGATAGAAGAATAAAAAAAAATCAAACAAGTTAATAAAAACAAATAGGTTATTGCCCCATTTTTATTTCTGATACTCCTTGTTCGAGATCTTTTTTAATTTTCGTTGCTTTATCCTTGTACTCTTGACTTCTCTCTTGATTTTTTTCAACACCATCTCCCTTTTTATACATAATACTAACATTCGCACATGATTGAAAATGGCCTTTTTTTAGATACAGAACAATCATAACTTACTGATTCATTGTCAATTTTTGCCGAAAAGTGCTTAAAAAAGTTTTTGTATATGAATAGTTACGCTATGAGTCGTTAAATACTTTAGAGGTGATTGAACTGTACCTAAATTGCAAGCTTTAAGTGCGTAATCAAAAGCTTTAGTTAAATTTTGTGGCATATTCCCAAATTTTTCCGATAAAAAATAAGCAGAAGCTAAATAGCAGGCATCAGGATCCTTCATAGAGCAGGCTTTGTCAAAGCAATTTAAAGCTTCTTGCTGATTAGATTCAACGCCATGGCCTTTCCTATACATAAGTCCTTTATGATAACAACTATGTCTATTGTTTGATGAACATCCTTTAAAAAACAACGAAAACGCCTTCTTCAAATCCTTATCTCCTGCCTTTCCTATAAGATTATAATTTCCAGCCTATTTTTTGCATGGATAAATTAATACAGAGATTATTACAATAGGTCTCCATACATTTAATTACTTTTTAAGCAGACGAAAAAATATTATAATAAAAAATGTAATAATCTAAATATTCAATTATCCATGCCTTATAGCATGATAAACCATGATTCGCTTCTTCGCAATTTTCCTCAAATATTTTTCTGGCCGAAGCAAAATCATGTTTAAAAGCCTCATATAGATCTGCCAATCTATGGCAGCCATCTGCTTGTTTCTCATGATGGCATTGAAATTTGTATTCAATTTCTATAATTTTTAAGTACTCTTGAGCTTGTTTTTCATCTTTCAAATCAAACATCCCAGATAATCCTGAACCTTCACTATCCATGCGAGGAGCGTTTGGTCTAGTTGCTTCCTCACTCATGTTTACTGTTCTTAAAAGAAACAATTTATTTACCTAAATAATTGACTCAAGTATTTTTTTCCTTTTCAATGTCGAATCTATGTTGCAAGACGCCCATTCAATTTCAACTTCGCATGTATTTTTTCGGCTAGTCTGGTACTCTATCCTGTTCAGCATATCCTTTTTATGAATGAGAAATGCTATGTTAATGATACTAAACAGGAATACGTAACCTTATATCAAGATCTCGGGTTGTTAATATGTCTATGAAAAATTCTCTTACTCTGTCACTCAATTTTACTTTTCACATAATTTCATTATATTTTCTTTCACATTAAGAAATACTGTAGTACGAAAAAAACCACCAGTTTATATTGGTCTTAGTTAAAAGAAACCGGTATAGCTAGAATGGCAGACGAGAGAACAAAAAAAACTTTAGCTCAAATTCCCCTTTTGAAAACGAAAGCCAGTCCTAGAGATGGAGACTTGTGGAGGCAACGATTGAAAGAAGAATATCAAGCGTTGATTGAAGTGAGTTTTTAACATTTTATGACTATTTACCTACCCATATGCTCTGAGCAATATTACAAGAAATTAGCAACTATAATACAAACGTGTCTGATAAAATAGATCAAACAGTCATAATAAAACAATACTATCTTAAATGTTTGAAAACATGAAAAAGTCATTATTCCTATATGCAAAATAAACTAATCAAATATAAATATATTCATTTAAAGTAATTATTAATTTTTCTGTTTCAGTATGTAAACAAAAACAAGCAAGAGGACAATCACTGGTTCATGCTAGAATCTAATGAAATTGGTACTAGGTGGTTTGGAAAGTGCTGGTATATTCACGAAATGTTGCGTTATGAATTTGATGTGGAGTTTGACATTCCTGTAACTTATCCAAGTACTGCTCCAGAAATAGCTATACCTGAATTAGATGGTAAAACAGCTAAGATGTACAGAGGAGGAAAAATCTGTTTAACAGATCACTTCAAGCCTTTATGGGCAAGAAATGTTCCTAAATTTGGAATAGCTCATGCTATGGCTTTAGGATTGGGACCTTGGCTGGCTGTAGAAATACCAGATTTAATTGAGAAGAAAATTATAGAACATAAAGAAAAAAACTAGCATAAAAAATTAAAAAAACTTTTTTGAAATGGTTACTTGTTCAATTAAAAAATAAATAAATGAATATATTTGAAGTAATTTATTTCATGATGTATCATTTTTTAATAAAAAATAAAAAGGGGAAAAATTCCTGAAAGCTTCGATATTTCATTCTAAATGTACTAGCGACATCTAGCGGTATTAAGACGCGCATGCGCACTTCGACTTTTTTGAATAATAACGGCGCTTCCATCCCACAGCCATTTCCGCTCTAAGTTTGTAATATTTTTCATAATTAGTATTTTTATAACACAATTATTGATCTGTAATTTAAAACCTCCTAATAAAAAATCATTGAAGTTAAACTTTTACCCAATCAATCTAGTTGATTTGCTTAATACTAAAAATTGATATATTTTCGCGCGGTGCTTTATGATTGTAACTGATTCTCGTGATATTCTTAGTTGTGTATGCTATTAATTTAAGATGTAGTTACAAATATTACTTGGGTACTCTTCTATAGTAAGAATGCCTTCGGACGATGAAATTTCCAGCCGAAGGTCACCAAGCCGAAGAAGTGGGGAGTTGGACTACATGGATAGCGCAAAGTATATGCCCAAACTTGATGAAAATGGAAAATATTGTACGTATTAATTAAAAAGGAATTCACACCATATATTGTATTTTATTTGCAGTTTATGACAAACTCGTAGCACCAGTTTTAGTTCGTTCTGTTGCTTCCTATGATGAGGGAGAACCCAGAATTGTCATCGATAGAATTATTCTGCGGAATTTTAAATCATTTCATGGTGAAAAAGTAGTTGGACCATTTAATTCGGTATATTTTATAATAGTTATAAATATATTATCTAATATAGCTATTTCGTACAGCATATGTCTTGTATTATCGGAGCGAATGGTTCAGGAAAATCTAACACAATAGACTCTTTGCTGTTTGTATTCGGATTCAGAGCAACAAAAACCAGAGCTAAAAATTTAGCTAGTTTAATTCATCAAAGTGCTCTTTATCCAGATGAAACTGAATGTTCAGTAACAATCAATTTCAAAAAAATCGTCGATATCTCAGTAAGTTAAAAGAAGAGTAAATCCTCAAAAATATCTTTTAACATTAAGATTTTCCTTTAGTACGAAGAATGGGAAACTGTTCCAAATTCTGATTTTAACATAACGAGGAAAGCGTTTTACACTGACGAAAGGAGGACCCAGTGTAAAAGCCAATATTTCTATAACGGTATCCTAATTCAAGAATCATTGAGTCTTTGAGACATTCATTTGTAAATTTGTTTAGGGAACCCTGCAAATTATACCGAAATCACAAAGGCATTAAAAAGTTTTGGAATAGATCTGGAACATAATAGATTTCTTATCTTACAAGTAAGTTCACTAAAAGCTTAAAATTAAAAGTTATAAAGAAATCGTTCTTTAGGGAGAAGTTGAACAAATTGCACTTATGAAACACAAAAGTCAAAAAGAAGGGGAGGAGGGAATGTTAGAATATCTAGAAGATATTATTGGTTCGAACCGTTACATCGAACTGACAGAAACCACGCTCAAGAGGAGAATGGTTATGGAACGTATGAGAGAACAAATGTCGGTTCAAGTTAAGAGTGCACATGAAGAAGTTGAACTTTTACAAAAAGATCGCGATGAAGCAATTCATTACTATAATATATGCAATGACTTAGTTCGACTTGATCATAAGAGATGCTGCGTTAAAATGTATAAGAAATTTTATATAGTATTTTTAAGTGCATATAATTTTACCTAAACTTTGTTGTCATCTCTTATCAGATATGCACTGAGCGCAAATCTCTCTACCGCAAATGCTGATCATCAGAAAAAGATGGAAGAGGAAGAAGCTTTCAAGAAAAAATTTCAAGAACTTTCAAACGCACTCAAAGAAAATGTCAGTGTGTTTGAAGAGATAAAAACGTACGTTTCAGATATAAATATATAAATGACGTATTCTAAACATTTTCCTCTTATCAGAAAATTGTCAGAAAAAAAAACCGAGAAGAAAAAGATTGAACAAGAATTTCAACAATTGGAAAAGCAATATGATACTATGAGAGAACAAAGGAAACATTACAAACAAGAACAGGCTAAGATGGAAAATGATTTGGAGAAAGACAAGCAGCAATTATCAAAGGTTACAGAGTCGCTACCTAGCTTCAGTCCAAAAATTACTGAGAAAAAGAACAAGAAAGAAAATATTGAAGAAAAGATCCAGTCAATCCAATCAAAAATTGATAAAGAAAATTCGAAAAATAAAAATGATTCTGAGGTAAGCGCGAATACAAACGAAAAGTTTTAATAGTTAACTTATTTAATTTACAGATGAAAAAATTACAAGAATCACTTACGAAGAAGGAAGAGATACTTATAGAGAAAGAAAGGAAAATCACGAAATTTGAGGCAGATTGGCGTGAGACTGAAAGTAAGATTCATGTTATGCAAAAAGACGAGGGAACTTGTAGAAAAGAGTTTGAGCAATTAAAAGAATCCTGCTTAAAGAATGAAGAACAAATTGAATTGTGTGAAAAAAAAGTTGAAGAATTCAGACCTAATTACGAGAGTATGAAGGCTGAATTTCAAAAAGATTCAAAGGAACTTCAAAATATTCAAAATGCCAAAGTTAAATTAGAAGAAAAGGTTGTTAAATTGCATAAATTTTTAATGCGTAATATTTTTCCTTACGTTTTGTAAATGATAGATCTTAAAATTGAGGGATACAGTTGATTCTGCAAGCTCTAAGCAGAGAGCAGCTAAACAAAAAGATATCGTCAAGAGGCTTTTTGAAGAGCAAAGAAATGGTAGAGTATCTGGCTTCTTGGGAAGAGTAGGAGATCTGGGAGGAATTGATCAGAAATATGATGTCGCGATATCAACAGCCTGCGGTGGTATGCTCGATAGGTTACTCTTTGAAACGGAAAAGGATGTCCTTGCATGCATTGCTTTTCTAAAGAAGTACAATCTGGGAAGGTATAACTTCTTATCTCTGGATAGTCAAAAGAGTCGTTGGGGACAACGGTGCAGAGAGCCATTTAAAGGGTATATTGAAGTCAAATGTTTTCTTTATTACTTACACTAATCTTAACCCGTTCATCAGACCAGACAGCAATTTTCCAAGATTATTCGATCTAATTACTCCAATTGATGATAAATATAAACCCGTTTTCTATGCTGCAACTCATGATAGAATTGTTGCAAAAAACTTAGACGAAGGAAAGGTTGTGGCCTTCAAAAGTTCTCGTCGATATGATGTTGCTTGTCTAACAGGCGAGCTTATTCATAGCTCCGGTAAATTTATTAAAAAGAGATCTTAAGCTGCTTTACTTTTATTGTTTTTTTTCTCAGGTAGTATTCGCGCTGGTAGAAATTGTGGAAGAAGAGGAGCTATGGGAGAGCAGGGTATAAGTTCCGATGCGTCTGTTGACGTTGAAAGTATACGTGAAAGTTTAAAAGAGGTACATTACGAATTATCTATTTTTCTTCCTTTATCAGCTGTTTTAACTATACTATATAATAGGCTGAAGAAGAGCGAAGAAACAATGCTATTCGAGAGCAACATTTAGAAGAGTCTATAAGAAGAAGACAAAATGATATGAAGAAATTAAGCCAAGAAATGTCTCGATTAACTTCCGAGCTTAATGTTATTATACAGACTAGCATAAGAATTGATTTCATTTAACATGTTTTTTAAACACATTATAGAGACACGAAAAGATGAAAACGCTGTTGAGTGGTCAACTTACTGAGAAAGAAAAGAGATTAGAGGAGGCAACCCCTGACGAAGTTGAATTAAAAAAGCTAATGAAAGTTCGTGACAAGCAGAAAGCTGGTTTGTTATTTAACTTTTAACGAGAAATGTTAATTTTTAATTGATTCATTAAAATTGTCAGAATACGAGAGCTCGAAAGGTGAAAATAGTGGATTGAGAGAGGAAGTTGAACTGTAAGTTTGTAAATAAGAAAAACAGAAAGATACTTAAAATGTGAAATTTTATTAAATATTTTAGAATTAAGAAAGATATTGACGAAAAAATGAATGGAGCTGCTAGAAAACTTCAAAAAGATTTGAATGAATTAAAGAAAGAATTAAAAAATATGAAAGATTCTATCGATGTCTTAACGAAAGAAAAAAATAAAAATGAACGGTAGGTGTTACCGTTAACTCAACAAAGATAAAATAATTTAATAATTGATTATTATTTATTTAAGCTTGAGAGACAAATTAACTAAAACAACGAAAGCGCTTGAAGAAAGAATTGAAGAGTGTCGTGTAAGAAATGCTGAAATATCTGCAAAAGGAAAAGATATAGCTAACGAATGCTCTGGTTACAACGAAAGAATAAATGAATTAACGGTTCGATTTATTTTTTTAAAATTTACAATAAAACTATGATCATCCTATTATTGACATACTTTCATTTTACAGGAGGAAATTGAAGCAATGGAAGTTGAATATAAAAAACAAGAAAGCACAGAATCAGAGTTAAAGAAAGATTATAACGAACGTCGTATTAAACTAACAGAGATTGCCGAAATGTGTAAAAAGGCCCTCGATAAAGTCAAAAGTATCAAGAATTCAATAAAGCACTACGAAGAAGAGGTTCATATTTTCAAATTTACTTTTTCTAAGGTCTTGAGTAAACAATTATTTGTATTGCAAATAACAAATTAGAAAGAGGGACTAACTTTAGGAAAGTTACCTGATGATGAAATAGAACCCGCTTTCGAAGAGATCTCCGAGGAGGAATTGGATAGTTTAAAAGTAGAGGAAGAATTGGATGACATAAAAGTTTGCTTTCCAGTCAATTTTAAAAGCAAAATACGTATATTTACTTCGTTATATTTTTAGAATCAAAAAGAAAGCTTAGAAGTAGAGAAAGACAAATTAGACGGCCGTATAAACTTCCAGTCAATTCATAAGTATAAAGAAAAGAATACTGAATATAAAAAGATGCAAGCTCAACTTGATAATGTGGTGGACGTTCTGAACGAGCAGACTGAAGCGTTTGAAGAATTAAAAACAAAGCGACTCGACGAATTTTTGGTATTTAACCGTATATATGAATAGTAACGACCTAATTACACTATTTTCATTTTATTAGAATGGTATCAGATGTATAAGTAACCACTTGAAACAAATGTATAAACTAATAACAAATGGCGGTGATGCTGATTTGGAATGTTCGGAGGATGATCCTTTTGTAGATGGTGTTAAATTCAAGTAAGTGGACAATTGCATATTCTTCTTAATAAATAGTACATTAAAAAATACATTTTATTTAATAGCGTGCGACCACCAAATAAAGCGTGGAAAGAAATTCTAAACTTATCTGGCGGGGAAAAAACTCTCAGTTCACTCGCTTTAGTATTTGCTTTACATATTTATCTACCAACACCGCTTTATTTTATGGATGAAGTTGATGCTGCCCTGGATTATAAGAATGTGTCCATTATAGCAAACTACATTAGGAAGAGAACGAAAAATGCTCAATTTATCGTCATAACACTCAGACCCGAACATTTCGAACTAGCTGACAGATTAGTTGGAATTTACAAACGTAAGGACATCTCGAAGTCAGTTTCTATGAATCCAAGAGCAATAGAAAGGGCTGTTGGCGCTCAGCCTCCACCGGCTCTGAGACTTACAGTGAGTTCTTCAGCTAAATCCTCTCAACCACTTTCTCAGTTTTTGCTTCGATAGTGTTTTCTATTATGTATTGTATTAAATGTATAAATAGACTAAGCTGTTCATAACTATACAAACTTACAGTAATCATTACATACTTTTATCACGAATGTTCAATGATTTAGACATAACTTCTGCATAAAATCAATATACTCGACCATTTCTGATCCAACTTTATCATATGTCAATCCAAATTTATCAAGAGAGGAACTTTCAACACCATCGTCCTTACCCTTATATTCTTCCATAAAATTGGTTAGATTTTCCATATCGTCCACAGATATGTTCTCTTCTAGTTTCTTGTATATTTCTTGAATAGTCCCGTTTGTATCGCAATTTTTTAAATTTTCGTAATCAACGTCAATAAATCGATTTGCTAAACCTTGATCTTCAAGGAATCGCCGATTTCTTAACCCTATTCTTGAATAATCAGAAAAATGTGCTAAAACGCTCCTACCGATATGATCACTATTAATCATCCAGTCTTCTTTAAGAAAAATTTCAAGTTCTAAACAAAGCGATAAAATGCATTGATAAACATTTCTATGTATAAGTATAAAATGAGCATCGGGAAATAGTTTAACTAATATTGGTAAATAGAGAAGATGTATTGAACTGGAAGCAACAAATCTCTTTGTTCTATCTTGATCATTCCTTAGAATCATTTGTATAATTTGTTTATAATAATTATAAATATCAAACTGGTATGGTTTATCATTTAGAGTGGCTTTCATAAATTTCTTGTAAGTCAACATGTCACTAGGCGAAAAGGCGTAGACGTATTCAAAAATTAAACCCAAATGCTCAAAGATCAAGTGACATTCTTCTGGCTTATCGGCTCTCATATTCTTCATTTGACAATAATTTGAGCTTATACAAGATTTATAACAAATAATTAGCCTATTTAATTCATGATAAACTGGATCTTTGTCTATTGCTAGACTTGTTATTTCACTATAATTTCTCAATTCATAGGCTAAAGGGACACGAAATTTCGCATTCAAACCAAATATATTATGTAAGAGGGTCGTATCAGCTTTCGGTAAACCAATAATAAATACTGGTTTTACTATTGGAATCTGTAAAGACAAAAATATACATATACATATATATTTGAAAAAGACAAACTATACAAACTTTGTAATATATTACTGATTTAATACGATAATTATACGTCTTTACGAATAAACCCAATATTTAAATAATAACTTTTTCAAGTATCAACGATGAATAGTTACTATTTTCCCGCTTTTTTAAATAAAAGTATAAATAAGCTATTCGAAGACTTTCAGATATTCAATATAATATGATTGAGTGAGTCGTTTAATACGCCCTGCGTTAAGGCCCAAACCTTTCTTATATTCCATTTATTCAAGGCTGTTTAGCATATTGAATATAGTTGAAAAGGTGTCCGAAGGTGCGTATAGCAGTTGCCATCGGGCGTGTCTTCCGCCTTGAAAAACCCTACTCTAAAACTTTCTCAACTCATTTCGACTTTATCTACAATTTAACATTGTTTTTCTTCTCAATTAAATAAAGGGAGAAGGATAAAAGAATAAAAAAATGGCGTTAAAAATTATATGTATTATCTCCATGCTGTCAGTTTATTTATGTTTAGTTCAATCAGCGAAAATAAGTGAACATGAATTCGGTTGTCAAATAAGGAAAGAAAAAACTATGACAACAAGAGTGGAGAATGATTTTAAGGATGAGATAGATAATTGGCAAGCCATCTTACTATTAATATTTTATGGAATTTTCGGTATATTTATCTGTCTAATCTACAAAATATTTAGGTTAGTAATATTTCGTATATTAATATAAATATGTATCTAGTTAGGTATGTATTTATATAGATATTAATGATAGATATGCTAATTAGTTGATAAATATGTTTGTCAATAGCTTTTCATACTTCGTTAGTAATGCGGTTAGGGAAAGGAAGAATAACTTTTTATTGATACTATATCATTCTTACTCTATTTAAGCTTTAGTTATAAAATTAACAAGTAATTAAGTTAAAAATTTATAACAATTAGTAATATTTCTAAATGGAAAATCTATCATAATATATGGTCTGGTATCAATTAAGGTTGTATACATGTGGGCGGTGGTCTTTACCCCCCTCCCCTCCCCGCCTTATTCTTATTACTCATACTACAAAAATTTTTCCTAGAACTTCCGTTAAATTAAATAATATTATGAAACAACGATTCCTTTGATTATTTTACAATAGATACTTAATTAATTAACAAGCTTATCTATGTACATTAATTTTTCAGAACTTATATATATTTTGATGCGTATCTCCTTGACACTTATTTCGATGCTGGAGGCGATATGAACATCGGTTTAGTTGCTATTGGAGTTATTGCAAGATTATTACTCCCAACATCTTTTACGAAGGCAGCTGCGGACACAGCTACGGTAAATAATTCAACAAGCCTACAATCCAGACTTTTTGTTAATTAGTTGTATTTATTTTATAATTTTTTATATAGTACGGTATTGCTGGTCAATTCTGGCATGCTGTTGGTTCTACAATCGGTGTATTTCTATTTGCCATAGTAGTTGCAGAGATTAGAATAAAGGCTCCAGGAGCTAAAACCTTCTTACAGGTAAAATGAATCAATTTACAGTATATCTAATGATGAAAATATTGAAATGTTAACGGATAGTAATGCCTAAATATCTTTAAAAGGTTATCAAAAAAAGATTCGGAACTCCAGCCCATATAACACTAATGATTTTTGCTGTTTTGGCTAATGTTCTTATTATGGGAGCAGTCTGCAAAGAAGGAATGGGAATTATCGGTGCTCAAAGTGACGGTAAATTTATAAATAATTTAATAATTGGATAAAATTGAAGATATAATAATTATAAACATGATCTAGGATTAACGGGATATCCAATAGCAGTGATTGTTGCTATAGTCGTTGCACTAATAACTATCTTTGGCGGTGTTGGTGGAACTTTCTACTTGGCTTATTTCTCTGTTGGATTATTCTTTATTTTACAATTTATTTTGTACACTAATCTTTTCTACCATAAGTTGGATAAGAACGGCTTTTCACACTCCGGAGATAGAGAGAGTAAGATTTAAAATTATAATACAGTATCTAAATAATCTCTTTTACCCAATTAAACAATATAGAAATATACAATTTAACGAATTCAATAAGAGTAGCTGAAAATGTATCGAAGAATAGAGAATGTTCCTATTTGACATTTATTACTCCCGATGCTGTTTATGTCGGAGCTGTTGAAATTTTAAGTAAGTACATAAAAAACGCATAAAAAATATACAAAAAGTAGGAAAGATACTAAGAACCCCCGCCAATGATAATAACAAGAAAAACTCTACAATTTTTTCCTATCTTACAGCTTCAATAGCGTTAATATTCGTTAACCAGAGCTTTTGGCAGGCGGGTATCTCTGCTAAACCACAACAAGGTAAGACATATTTTACTGTACTTTCTATTTTCAATATTAAAATACTACCTCTTTTCACTTTACAAAATAACAATATTTCACATATTTATTGTATAAATAGGCGTATGGAGTTTTATTTTGGGCGGACTTTGTTATTTCCCCATTCCATTCATGACCGGATTAACTTTTGGAGTTCATTACTTAGCTTCAGAAGGTAAAATACTAAGTACTTCGGATATTAGAGATGGTTTTCTCGGAGCCTATTCTGCTCATAAGATGCTCAATAACACTGGAGACTTTATATTCTTTGTAATGACAATGCTATCTGTTACCTACATCTGTGCTACTCAAATCCTCAGTTTGTCATCGATAATTTGCTACGATTTCTACATGACGTATATAGCTTCTTTTAAATCACGTAAAACGAACGAAGATCAATCAGTAAGGCTTTTCTAAGATGATAAATAACCTTTTTTCCGTCTGAAATCATAAATTATATAAGCACTTATCAACAGATGAAAACAAGAAATGTGATAAAGAACGAAGAATTTACTCATTATGACAAACGATGCGTAACAGTCAAGCACGTTGTTGTACTTAGCTGCTCAATTTGTCTTCTAATAGTCTCTCTAATTTTAAATGCTATTGAAGTGGATCTACCCTGGATGCTTCAATTTACAGCCTTGATAACAGGGTCTTGCGTCATTCCCATAGCTCTTTCTATAACTTGGCATAGAATTACTGGTAGTGGAGTTATTTCTGGCGTATTTGGTGGATTGGTCATAGGCATTGCTGTTTGGTTGGGTTACGCGGCGGGTGAAGGAAATTCAGAGAAGGGATTTAATTTCAGAGACGATACCGGTCATCCCATAAGTATGACAATAGGTTTAGTAACAACGATTATCAGTGGAGGAATCATATGCGTCGCTGTCAGTTTACCTTGCGGTGGATGTGATAAGAATTTATCTGAGGAGCAAACTTGGGAGAAAACACGTCAGGTATGTTTCCTAATTAGTTAAATTTTTTAATTTTATTATTGTTAGTTAGCTATAAAAATAAATCCGTTTATAGTTGGATAATCCTATAATGCCATGGTCAGTAAAGTATGCTCCAAATATCAAGAAAGCTCAATTAGGAAGACAAAATAGACCTCATTTCTTCACCGTCAGAAGAACTTTTAAGTGGAGTGAGTACATTTCCTACATTCTCGGAGTCTTCCTAACTGTTATGGCTGTACTTGTTTGGCCAGCTGGTAAATATTATCAATATAATCAGATATCTTTTAATGTTCTAATTCAATGTTTCCTTCTCCTTCCAGCTATGCTTACTGCTAGAGTTTTCAGCTTCAATGTTTTTGAAAACTGGCTTTGTCTTGGACTGATTTGGGGTATAATAGCCCTGATTTTCATTCTTCTGGTACCTCTACTATGGGAGATTTTATTGGTATGTTCCACAATCCGTTTAACACTCTCCAAAATTTGGCTATATTTTCTTTTAAAATAGCTCTGCAGACAAGCCTACTACAATCGTAAATGGGAGGATGACGACAAGAAACAATTGCAAGATACAGAAGCACAATCTACTCGTACTCCATCCGATATTGATGCAGACTCCAACAAAAACGTACCTGTTCAAACCAACTTGAATAATGACAACACAACGCTTTCTACTAAAAGGCAAAGTAAAACTGAGGTGGGCAAATGCTTAAAATATTTTAAAATACGAATTTAAGTCTATCTAGTATTTATATTATTTACTTAACAATTGTAAATAATCTCTAGATATATAAGGAAAAGACGGAAATCTCTGAAGTAAAACAAACAAGAACCTCCTTTATTGGCGAAGTCAATCAAGGATTTGCCGCTGAACAAACCGAATCAGAAATAGCCTCAAGAACATCTACACTAGGTTTGGTTCAAAAAAAATATGTGTATAAAGTATTAATTATCACTAAAACTTCGATTTTAGGTCGAGAGTCAGCAACCGGAACTGGTACAAAGGGACAAAGATGGAGAACATTTATTCATTTAAATTAAACTATATATATATATTTATACTATCTTCATGTAATTTATAATTATATGCTATTTTACTACCAGCTTTATAAGAGTTTTTACTGCTTTTCTATCAAAAAAAAAATATTATCTACAATAGCATTAAAAGAGTAAAAAGATAAAAAGTGTTTGATCCACCAAGCAATCAACATATCAATCGTCTTAAATTAATGTTCTTTTTTTGCTTTTTTTAATGAAATGAGATTGATTTTGTTCAAATTTTTAAAATAGTTTTTGAATATAACTTTGGGTACTTGTATATATACTAAATAAACTGTAATATATGTACTGTATAGACTTATTTTTTGTTTATACAGTTAGAAAAGTAACATACTTTGACTCATTATCTTTTTTAAATATACTTGTATAGAATTTTCCTTAAAATACTTGAAAGTTTTGTCTTACCTTAAAAATAGAAGGATCTTCAAGTATTAACTTATTCATTAATAAACGTTGTTTAATTACTCTTCTTATATTATATTTTATTCCTTCTCGAAATCTTACTGGTGCTTTACTTTTAACTAGTCGAATTTCATTTATAATTTTCTTTTGATTTTCCAAAAAAACATCCGAATTCGCACCTTTTTGATCCTAAATTTTGAAGAAATAATTTAATATTCTTAATATTTAACTATATTTATCTATTTATTTGACTTGAAAATAATCAACACGTGCTAAATCGATAGATTTATCAACTTTATAAAAGTTTTGCAAGTTATTTGTTTACGAGTTTTTTAAAGCAGACCTATGTATTGAAATCGATACCTTTTTATCGAATGACGATAGAATATCGTCCCAAGTTAAAGGATTGATTATTAGTCCGAATTGTTCACAAAATCTCCCAAACCAATTAATAACAGATAGTTTTATCTTTATAAGCAAAATTTTCCAAAATGACAACTCTATATCCATTTCAGAGCTTTTGATCTGCCAAGAGAGTAGTTGTAGAGATAATCATATAGCCGTAGTCCTACTGTCAAGATACGAGACAATAACAGACAATAATAATAGTAAAATTATCCAATTTCTTTCCTTAAGGCAAAATACTCATACCCAAATTTTAAAATTTATGAAACCTGGTGAATTTAAGCGCCATCTAGTTTGATATTGTAATAATTTACGTTTAATAAAGTACTCTTGAAGTCGTTTGGTAGTAATAATAATGTCATTCTAACAAAAAAGATGAAGAGTGTATGTTGAGGACTCAACTAACTTAAACAATTCCATTTGTATTTATATCTAAATATGTTTATATTCTATATAATATTCTATATTATTTCTGAGAAATGTTGTAGAAGAGATTTTTTCAAGACAACTATAAAGCTATTTTCAACCTATATCTCTGACAGTATTTAGTTTTTAATAAAATTAGAAGTTCCCGCCGATTGTCCCTACCAGTTTTCACAAAATGGTTACAAAAGCGAAATATTCGAAATAACTAATATGAAAGACTGAATAATTATTTTTTGAGCAACTTCACTAATCATATAATGCTAGTATGTTTATTTTAGTTGTATTAAAAGATACTATAAAAATACAACCTTGGAATTTTGGAAAAAAGAGGACAGGTGTAATATTAGATGCTCTAAATAATAAATTATCAAACAAGGTACTAATATTCGTTTTGTTTATAAAAATCGGACGTTTGATTTACTTTTATAATCTATATTTATGTTGTTAATAGGTTATCAATGATGTTGGAATGTGCTTAACTGTTTGGGATCTTCTAAAAATCGACGATAGCTGTATTCTTCCAGGAGATGGCGCAACGCACACGAATGGTTGTGTACTAAAATTTAATTTATATTTAAAACTCAAAATCAACATTCTATTTTTAGTGTCCTTCAGAGCTGTGGTACTTCGACCATTTGTTGATGAAATATTAGTTGGAAAAATAAAGTCCTGTAGCAAAGAAAGCGTTCAAGGTAACAATACTTAAGTTTACGACTAATCAACAAACTTTACTTCGTTTATTCCCAGTTAGTGTTGGTTGTTTTGACGATATATTCATACCACCAGAGAATTTACAAGAAAATTCCAAATTGTGAGTTGCCAATAGTAAATAAGGATCCTAAGAAGGAAATCCATTTAATAATTCAAAAGCTTTCATTAATACCCAAATCATGTTGTTGTTAGTGACAGCAGAGAACAAGTGTGGATTTGGCAGTATGAAGATGGAGGACAAGCACATGATTTATTTATGGATGTTGGAGAACAAATTCGGTATACATAATTTAATACAAGTATTTTTATCGATAGAAGAAATAAATATCCATTTTCAATTCTCATAGATTTAGAGTAATTAGTGAGAAATTCGTAGATCTCTCTCCTAGCGGACCACAATATAATGAAAAAGAAAGAGTGGAAAACGATTCAAGAGTACCGTATGAAATTATAGTAAGTCTAATAGCTTAAAAGCATCCTAAATATAAAATATCAAACCGTTGCTCTTTCAGGGATCTATTTGTGAACCGGGTTTAGGATTATTATCATGGTGGAATGCCGCATAGACAATCCTTTGAATCCTTTTTAACTCTCTTCTATTTTTGTTTCATTATTTACTTCTTTGTTTACAAAAAACACTTATATTTTTTTATGCTTATTAAACAAACAAAAAATGAAAGCTTTTTATTTCTAAACAAACTCAAAACTATTCAATAATAAAGTAAGATACTTCTTCAATGAAGACTTAACAACCAGTTTTCCTAGTATTACATTTGATCTGAAATACTTATATGAACTGTTTTATTTTTTAACAAGAAACATATTGGATTCGATAAGGTTTTATTTATCGCAAAAAAAGAAGTAGTATTATCAGAATGAAACAATACATTGAAATATTTAAACCAACTATTTTTTTACTATTTATACTATTGTTAATTGTTTAAACAAATGGGATTTATGCATATGAAATTTCTTTTTTTGTAAACAAGTAAAGAGTAATATTTGTGCTACACCCACGTCAAAACATTCTAAAAGGCGGGCTTTTACTATAGAATATACTTCTCTTGTATATTAGGCTTTATAATTACTTATACTTGAAATCAATGGCAGTTTTGATAGCAATTAAATACATATATAGATCTTTGATATTTTAATAAATACTAACAGCTTGATATGTTGTAGCATACACATAAATAATTAGTCGGCGGAAGAATACACGCGTAAACAAAATGGCGTCGTCGGGGGACATGTGCACTGATGTAACTACAATGTCGGAAAAAGAACAAAATTGTCCCACAGAAGGAATATGTCAGCAAGATGAAGGAATGGATATCGATGCAGAAGAGACTAAGAAAACACTCACTGAAATTCAAATTGAGAAAATACGTTCAGAATTATCTATTTTGGACGATAGATTTCCGCTGGCGAAGCAACTTTTAGAAAAAGGTAATATATTCCTCTAAAACATTTAATTTAGTAGAAATAGAAAACTTATTGTCTATTACAAAACATAAAAGAACGTAGACATTATTTAATTTATACAGAGTCAAATATTGTATAATAACTATAAAACTTGTATTACCTAATTATGAAGTAGCATCTGCACTAATTTTTCGAATGTTTCTTTCCTGTAAAAGCTTTTTGAAATAAATTCACTTTAAACATTATTTAAAAATTTCATGCACTTAAAGGATTCTTCTTTAATTATTCAAAATATACAAAACATTACCCTAAATGATATAATTAAATTTTTAATGATAATTTTATCAAGGATATAACGTGGAATGTTTGTCTTGATATTCCCAATCTAATCTAGTAAAAAAAAGAACGTGTAAAAGTTTTTACCTTAGACTAAGGTTTTTCATAATTCTAGTCTAATTACACATTATTTTACTGATGTCAGATTGAAGCCTTGACCTCTTTTTAGAGCTTTGGTGTTTTCTTTTTTCAAAAGAAGCAGAGATGACGATTGCTATGTTATTTATAAGCAATTTGACTAATTCTTGTCATCATTTATTAAGTGAATAGCCCTTAGAAATTAATTAAAGACAAATTAAATTGACTCTGTTTATGTTAAATATCTGAAATAAGATATACTGTATATTATATATATATATATATATATAGATTATAAATATATATGCAAATTAATACTTGAAAAAGATCACATTGATTGATTAGTCGTTGAATTTAATGGAAATGTATTCAAACAGAAATTAAAATACTTACGGAAGGCAATAATTTTGTTGAACTGCACAACGATAAACCGCATGATCACTCTGTTTGTATTATAGTACCAATTAAGGAAAATCCTGAGGTATGTTATATTTGGATGTTGTAAGAAAACAGCTGTAAAGTGTCATATAAAAAAGTACTTAGAGAGAATTGATAAGATGATGATATTTGACCGAAATATTGACTGAGTAATAAAATTATATTTATTATGATATTCCTAACAATAATAAAAAAAAGATTTACAATATTCGATCATTTGTTACATACTGTTTGAATATCGTATTGTCTTTTATACAGTTTCCATACATTGGTAATCTACTTGGTAAAAGGGGGAATACTCTTCAAGAAATTCAGCGCCAGACCGGTACAAAAATTACTATTTTAGGAGAAGGATCAATTAAAGATAAAGAAAAGGTTTTTGTCAAATGCAATCAACTTCTTTCTATGAAAATTACGGAATTTTACAGGAGGAATTATTCAAGAAGCAAGGAAACTCTGACAAACTCCTGGGCCCTCTTCATTTAGAAGTCAGATGCTTAGATCTCGCTGAAAACGCATATAGACGAATCTCAATGGCCATAAACATTCTTAAACACTTCCTTCATCCGGCTACCTGCAAACGAACACAGGCAAATCTCTTTGCCGGGAAAGACCCATTACTGCCATCTTGTACACCACCTTCTACTCCTTCAAGATCACAAGCTCGCGGTTTCGGTCCTCGAGCTCACAACACTAGGGGGAGAGGGTGTAACGGACCCAATCCACTAGCTTTTATATCAGCTGTTCTGCAAGCGGCAGCACCCTCAGGCTCACAATTCTATGGTGGAAACAACGAAAATGGTGGCTGTTGGCCTAATGAACAAGACACTTCCATTGATGTAAGAAGAGGAGGTAGACCTGGTCGCAGCCATCCTTACACAAGAGGTAGAGGATTTGAAGGAAGGGCAAGTTTCAACCCTGTTTCAAAGCCTTTTTAATGTGTTTTTTTTTATCAACAAGTCAGGATTTAGCCAATGTTTTACTTTAACTCGTCTTTTATTTTACTCAACTTGCTCAAATGCTTTTCTTCATGATTTGTGTGCCATACATCTCCATCTCTTTCCAATTTGAACAAACCTACTTCACTAAACCAATTTGAAAACTTCGCTCTTAAAAATAAGAAAAAAATATCAAGTTTTTTCCACCCTTTTACACTTTAACTATTCAATTTCTTAAGCATTTAGACTAAATGAAGTTTTAACAGTTTTAGCACTAATTAACTTGATCTTTATCCATATATTTATTCTTGTAATGAGCTAAACATCGATTCAATTTAATCAATTATCTTTAAGATAAAAAAAGAAAATTTAGAGTGCTGTAAAGCCTGACTTGCATTGTTATTCTTGTTGAAAAAATTTGTTCATTCATGTTTCCGTTTTATAATGGTTTTTTTAGTTTTCACTCTTCCGAGATGAAATTGAGTGCCATGTGCGTGTGAAGAATTAAAATGTTTTTGTTTTTGAAAAGTTTCCTACACAGGCCAAAAAAAAAAAGAAAAAAACATCTTGAAAAAATTGCTAATAAAACACAAAAAAAACCTTTGCCAGATTAATTCATTTAAACGTTTTAATTTCTGTCATAGTTTAACTTTAAAAAACTATTTTCTTATCAATTTATCATGAATAATCTACAAATTAATTATCTAATTAGTACTTTATTTCTATATTTTTATCAAAATACTTCGCTTACAACTAATTTCGATAAATTAAATTATTCCCAAAGAGTAATTCATAGAAAATATTTACTTTACAAAAGATATTTGTATAGAAATATAGTACCACTTCCAATATCAGTTATCTTTTCAGCTTTCAGCAGGTTTGTATAAAGTTCCCTTGTTATTTTTGCACTTTTGATGATACATTTTCTAATTATCTCAGAAAATTTCACCTTTTGTTAAGAAGAGAAGATTGCGTATCGGATTTTGAGATTAATTCAGTACATGAAAATTCTTTAGATTATTCAATTCAATTTAAAGGTTATGATAAAAATTCTGTATCATCAGTTTATGGAAATTTACATAGTGGTATATTTTTGGGAAGAATTTCCTATCTAAATGAAACATTCTTTGTTGATGATACGAAGTCTAGTAAAAGTTTTCATTCCATCGTTTATTCAAATAAATATTTAGATAATCAAAATATCTTTACAAATATTGTTAAACAAGCAAATTGTTCATTCTCAAAAGCAAGAATAAAAAGATCTATAAACAAATCGAATAGAAAACTTCTAATAAATACAAATATATGCTATATAAAGATAATTAGTGATCATCATGTTTTTAATTATATACTGAAGAAAACTGGAAAGAAATCTGTAAGTTTATCAGATATCTGATCACTAATTTATGTTGATTTGCTTTGTTAACAATAGAAGGGCCGTAGAGATGTTATTTCCTATATTCATGGTTATCTGAGGAGGGTAGTCGATATGGTAAACTCTATGTTTGGATCAATAAAATTCAAAATGGGCTTATCCACAGTAAATTATATAAAGATAAAAGCTCTAATTAATGTTATCACCCCAGATATGTGTAAAAATCCTAAAATTTTGCAATCTATCTGTACGAATGACGTCAATTCAGGTGTTTCGTTGAGAAAGTTCTCCTTAATTGACTTTTCCCAATTTTGTCTTGGAATTCTATTTACTTATAAACAAATGGACGCAAATGGAATAGCATATACAGGGATAGAGAGATAAAAATCGGTTAAACTAAGATAACTATTCACTTTTAATTAATGTTTTATAACATTTTTATCTTAGAATTATTGAAATATCGATTTTTTTTCTCAATAAAAAAAGGTTATGTAAATTCTTCAGGCGGAATATGTAGTTTACCATTACTAAAACAAAATAGACAGACTCAATCCACTAATACAGCTGTAATCAGTCGTAATGTTAGAGGAGAGATTGTTGAAGAAATATATAATTTTATAACCTTTGGTCATGAAATTGGTCATACTTTTGGTGCTATTCATGATAATTCAGTGAATTGTAAAAGTAACATGTATATTATGTCCCAAACTGCTGTGGATGGTAAAATACCCTCTCATTCTAAATTCTCAGAGTGTAGTGAAAAGAGTATAAGCGATTTAGTTAATTACGTTCTCAATTTAAAAGATAATCAGAGTAATAAATATCGAGAATATTGTTTTAAATCTTCAAACTTTTCGTTTTGTGGGAATAAAATAATTGATGAAGGAGAAGAATGCGATTGTGGAGATTATGCTGAATGTCAAGAGTCTGGTGATATTAATTGTTGCTTTCCTAAAACTAGACATAGAAATCGGGCGATATTTAACCATCAACATGACCACTTTGCTTGCAAAAAGAAATCTGGAGCATTTTGCAGTGGTTCGGAAGGCCCTTGCTGTAATATACGTAATTGTACGTTAAAAACAAATTTAGACATATGTGCAGATGAAACTGACTGCCTGTTTTCCTCTTATTGCAAGTAAACTAATTGTTTATAAATGATAAGATATAATTATTTAATTTATATAATTTCAATTGTTTAGCGAAACTAGTCCTAAGTGCCCAAAGCGCAAGCCTAAGCCAGACTATAAGACACTTTGTGGTGAAGATAAGAAGAGAGTTTGCAAGAATGGTGCATGTATAGAATCCATTTGCTTTTATTTTGATTCTGTTCCTTGTAGCTTAGACGAGGAATTAGAAAATGTACGAAGCGTGCAGCGAAAGTGCGTAATATCCTGTTTGAGAGGGAAGAATAAATGTCGAATACTTTACAACTGGCAAATGAGCAATGTTACTTACAGATCGAAAGCAAATGACTTTTCCCCACAATTTCTTCCTGTGGGTGCTGCATGTGATAATAGAAAAGGGTTTTGCGACAGTTTACATAGGTGTAGAAAAGTTTTTGTTGATGGTCCACTACAACAAATAAGCTCTTATATATTTGGTTCTGGCCTACATAGTTTAAAAGCTTTTATGAAGCAGAGATGGTACATTTTATTCATCATAGGCCTTTTACCGACTGTCTTTTTCAGTGCGACCTTGGTATTTTGCGATAATCGAATAGGTTTATTAGATGACTTAGCTTTAAATATCGCCTTTACAAATTCTAGTTTATCCATTAGCAGTAGTTTAAGAACTTTTGGTTTGTAAATTTTTTTTAAAAAAAACTTCCCATTTAAATAATCTAAATGAAAAGTTTCAGTAGAACGTTTAAAAAATGCTGAATTAAAAAGTCTATCACAGAGAGATATTTCAATAGAAGAAATCATGTTTTCTGCTCCCGAATTAGCCGAAATGGCATCAAAGAAATACGATATTAAAAGGGCAGCTCTAATAACAGATTACCTAGAAAAAGTTATAAGTAAAAGAGTTCATAGAAGTATATCAAATCACAAATCTTGTCTAGGTATAGATAGTTCATATTCCAGTTACGATAGTAATTAAAATGATTACATAAAAAATATATTTGTTATGATATTGAATTAATAATAAACAAATTGAATATTCATATGATAAAATATCTTGATCAATGTATTAGCAAATCGTTTAAATAGAGACAGTGGTTATTAAAAGCATGTCTAGTGATGATAGTTTACTATAAGTTAGTTATTTTCCAATTATGAAATCGTAATGATCACAGTCTCCCTTGTGGATTTTAGTAGTACCCGGCATCTAGGTGGCGTTCTATGACTTCATACGCATCCGGCGCTTAAATAAAGCCGGCAGCCATCTTGAAAATACTGATTATCGCTGAAACTACCGGGGAAAAAATAGAAAGAATGGCTAAAGCCGATGAAGATGCTATTAAGATGTTCGTCGGTCAAATACCGCGAGCGTATTCAGAGGAGGAAGTAAGAAAACTATTTGAACCTTTTGGGCCGATCTTTCAATTAAGCGTGCTACGGGACAAGCAGACGAACGTCAGCAAAGGCTGCTGCTTCGTTACATTTTTCAGTAGAAAATCTGCTCTGGACGCACAAAATGCTTTGCACAATGTGAAGACGCTACCGGGTATGGTTCACCCAATACAGATGAAGCCCGCCGATTCCGAAAAAAGGTAGGTTTTTTTGTTACATAATACGCTGTCCACAGTGTCAGAAAAATAGTTACGGTACACTCCGTCACCAAACGATCTAGCTAATTAATTTGCAGAAAATTTACTACTAGGCTATCGTAACATCTTCCATTATATTACACAAATATAGGTGCTCTTTAATTGTGAATTATATAAACTAACAGTTCTCAAGCATTAATTGACTGAGCAGTTGATATTAAACAGCTTGATACGAACTAAATAACATACTTAATTCTATGCAATGTAATTCTCTTACTTGTCAAATCATACAGGAACGCAGAAGAGAGGAAATTATTTGTGGGAATGCTTTCCAAAAAGATGAATGAAGCTGATGTTAGAGATATGTTCAAACTCTATGGTACTATCGAAGAATGCACAGTCCTGCGTGAGGGGGCTGGTGTTAGTAAGGGCTGTGCATTCGTACTATTTACAACGAAAACATCAGCCTATTCGGCTATGAGAGCGTTGCACAATAGTCAAACAATGGAAGGTTGTAGAGCACCTTTGGTTGTCAAACTTGCCGATACACAGAAAGAGAAGGAAGCGAAGAAGGCTGCAGCACAGGCCGCCGCTGCCGCGAACGTCTACCCTCAGCAACCTCATAGTAACCCAATGAATAATGCACCCAGCATGATGGGACAAATGCAGAATGTAAATCCACAATATATACAACAAATTCAACAATTATTAAATGTACTTCAGCAACCTCAACAAATCGGACCGCAACAAACTCAACAGATCAACAATCTTCAGCAAATCATCCAAGCTGCTGCTTCTTTAGCTAATAATCCGGCGATAATGACCGCTCTGTCACAGTTGGGAGTAATGGGTATGCAAATTTAACTTGTATTGCTATTAAAATGTAGCGCAAAAATTTCTCTAGCTTGATAAGTAAATAGATTTTCTAGAAGATAGACCATGCTTATTTTTAATTCGCTTGGCTAAAAAAATGTGAAAAGAATTAAATAACCAACCATAAATCAAAAATAAAACAATTTAATTATAGCGAGCTTTAATAGCATTAGGTGCTTTAGTATATTCTTAATGTATATTCTAATCATTGCTTTGTTTAAATGTCTTTTTTTCAAGTCATAAGTTTATCCGTATATTTATTACTAATCAGCAAAATTTACATTTTAGGCGCATTTTGAACAATGTATACATTTGTGTTTATTGTCATCTTGCTTTAGGTAACACGAATGAAGTAATAGGAGGGGGAGTCGATATGTCAACGCTATTAAATGGGGCTAATCAGCAGCAGAGTAATCCTGCTACGCAGCAACAACAACAAAATCTTTTGGGTATGATCTCTCAGATGTTAACTGGAGCTGGAGGACAGGTAAATCCTACTGGAAATGATGCTTTAAGTCAAGCGTATTCGGGTATGCAACAATATGCTGCTGCTCAACAACAGTACACGCAGCAACAGCCCCCCCAACAAAATGGAGGCTACAGACAATCAGAGGGACCAGAGGGCGCAAATTTGTTCATTTACCATCTACCAGTTGAATTTACGGATTCTGATCTCTTGCAGACATTTTCACCATTTGGTAATGTTGTATCAGCGAAAGTCTTTATCGACAAACAGACGAACTTAAGTAAATGTTTTGGCTTTGTTAGCTATGATAATCCTATGTCGGCTCAAGCAGCAATTCATTCAATGAATGGTTTTCAAATTGGTCAGAAACGACTTAAAGTGCAACTAAAGAGGCCAAAGAACGATGGAAAACCCTATTAAAAAGTTTTTGTTGTTATTTTTTTTCCTTTTTTTAGACACGTAAAAAGATCATCCTTTTTTGTACAGGGTATGTGTGGTTGTGTGTATTTTTTTCTTGCATATTATATATTATACATATATATATATATATATATTTATATATATATGGCTATATATATATATTCATTAGTGATTAGTAAAGTAAACTTCGTTCTTCCACGACGTGTTCTTTATATATACAGTTAAACTTCCACGACCGTGTTCCGTTCTCTTTATATTTATCTATTTGATATTAGAGGTCGGTGAAAAAGGGGAAATAGGCGAAAATTTAAAAAACCCAAATACACCGGCCTCTAACCTTTTGGTTTTTGGTCCAGTAAGTTCAGCCAAACATATTTAGTATTTTGGCTATGTGCTATAAGACTAGTGCATACATTCGTTATTGGCTCGTTCAACTAAAGAGTTCAAGTATGATTGACAAACACTTTTGATCAAAAACTGCAGTTTTTTCTCTAAACGTTTGTCAAGGCGTTTCTCTAAAAAGACAGTTCCGTTCTCTATTTATCAAAAGGTGCTTTTTATATTCTTTTTTTATTCCGTCCGAATTTGTTGCCTTTTAAGCATCTGATTCACAATTTGCTTCATTTCTCTTACAAACTTTCAAACGTTATAAGACGAGTCAAGTTTTTTTTTACATATGGTTACGAATTACATATTTTTATGTATATCTATCTCTCTATGACTATGAACGTTCGTTCAAACGTTTTCCAAACGACAGTTCAATATTTTATCAAACAGGTGCTTTTTTATATTCGAACTGTGAGAATCTCGTGCTGTTTTGCACATATTTATTCCGTCCAAAATTATGTTGGCTTTTAAAGAGCCTCGTCAGAAATTTGCTTCTATAGTAACGTTTTATAAAGCGTTCAATCGTTATAGGATAAAAATGAAATTTTAAATCTTTTATCATACTAAAATTATATATTTTTTGTACCTCTTGAAATATTTTTGCGATTCCAACTGCTGGCAGTTAAAAACGCAAACGTTAAAGATTTTTTGTATATAATGACGTGTTTACAGTGAGAAACACGACATTAAAAAAATTATGGACAAAAGTTGAAAACCAATGAAATGTAACTGAGTGTATTGGACAGATATTTTTTAGATGTTAGGAGTGAGCCGTCTGCTAATTACAAGCTGACTCAACCTAGAGATTAATCAGGAATAACCTAAAACAAGTGCACTTACAGTTTACTCTTTGATGTACATTTTCAGTCATCCATTTACAGAAGATTTCCTCATAATATTCAATACAAATTTATTCAATGGTTATTCAATGGAAACACTTGGAAAAGGGGAAAAGTTGTTTATCAAGTTATAATTCTGAGTGAGCATTAAATACAATACATTTAATCTATCTCTGAAAAAATTTGTTGTCGAAATAAATCATTGTTCACATGCAAAATTGTACTTTATATGTTTTACTACCTATTTCTTAGGAGAGGTAAAACAAGGTTAATGCCAAGCAAATAGAAAACTATTCTTATTAAATATTAATTATCATATTTTGGTTCATTTAGCACAGAATAATACATTAAAAAGCAAAAATATTATCCGAAACGCCTTATCTAACATTTCAAAAAGTTAGTTAGATAAAGAATATTGCTGCAATTGTAAAAGAATAAAAAAGAAAAGAATGTATACTGTATATATACTGTATATTAGTATATACGGTATATAGATTGCGCATTTTGTCACTTTAGAAAAGGTGAAGAGTGCACTTGGTAAAATAGAACAAAAAAACGTTCGATACTGAAATGAATGTTGAAAAAACCTATCAATATTTACTAAAGTAAAAAAAAAAAAAGGGGGAAATATTCTGTCATTTGCACGCTTATTTCCTCAAAAGACTAGAATATAGATATATAGATTATTTAATTAAATATTTCTAATTCAATGCTTTTTATCAAAACGTATGAAAATGTAAAAAAAGAAAAAGAGATAAAAAAATAGCCTAAGTATAAAATCTAAGTTACTCAAACAATTGATGGTGGAATTTCATCAAAATGTTGTAGAGGCGTCATCCTTGTAGAAGAAAGTGATGAAAATCCGTTTGAGTTTGAAAGTTCGGTAGAAAAAACACCAGATGAAGTTGGTGTTGTTGGAGAGACTAACGAGTTAATTATAGAAATCCGATAATTAATCAAACGCCCCCAAAAAAATAAAAAACGAAATATTTACTTACCAGTGAGTTGAAGAGAATTTGATATATTGTCTTCTTGAGGCCTCTGACGCTTTGCTTTTAAGAAGCACATGATTGTGAGAGCAATTATCGAGATAACAAGCACAATTGTTACACATATAATGAGTGGGAGTAAGATCTTTTCGGAGCTACTAGTTGACCTTTCTGTTGATATAGCCGCTATAAAATGGAATATTAAACAATCATAGAAAAAAGATAAGGATATGGATTGGGATAATTTAAACCAGATGGAAACGTGACTTACCAAGTGTAACTTTATAAACAGAGCCATTATGATCCATCGGTAATCTTTCAAATCGGTAAAATCCCTCATCGGAACTTTCAAAGTTTTCTAAATTGAACGTAATCCTATTACCCTCAGTTATAATCTTAATTCTCTGCTCCTTAGGCGTCTTCCAAATAGTAACTTCCTGACTAACAATAGAAGCAAGGGTCAATTCATCCGCACCAACGGAATCAACTTTAAACCAGATAATAGTATCATACTTTGTCAAATCGACATCCGTTTTTAAAATTAGGCTAGTTCCTTCTTTTATCCGAATATATTGAATTTCTGAAAAGATAAATATATCTATAGTTTACAATATCTCCAAATAAACAATCTGTAAAGTTTTTATGTAGCAAGTGCTACGCGACTGATGCGTTTTAATTGAAAAATAATTTAAAGTCAATTCCGCCGGATGGTCACTAAAAATTTATTTATTGAGCCTTTCTGTTAAGTAAAAAATATGCAATATTTATATATTATTAATAATTTTCTCAATCTATTTGCTTGTAATTTTTCATAAATATTCTTCTTCTTCTCTTCCTTGTCTCTTTCTCGTTCGTTTTTTGCTTATTTATAGGTTATTTTTTATTTTATACATCTATCTCTTTCCTTTTATAAATGTCTTTGCTCTTATTGTATAAAACTACAGTAATTCCTAGATGAGAAGAACGCAATAGAAACAAAAACCCAAATCAATTTTTTAAAAGTACAAAAGTATTAAATTCATTTCCATTACATTCATGCAATAATTCTAGTTTAATACTATTAGAAAATAGACAATAATGCTGATATCTTACCTCTTATTGCAGTAGAGTTGCAGAATAAGGTAGAGAATAGAAAATATATTTTTATAAATTCAAAAATCATGGGTTCATATCAATTATATTTTTTTATGTTGAAGGATACTATGGAACAACTCAATTTTATATACCTACTTGTAAAAATGCTGATTGGGTATTCGCCTATTTAATATTTATAAGTACGTTGTTGGGTCATAAAGCAATTTTTTGTTGTATAATATACATCGTCGATTTAACAAACATTAAAGACTTTTTTTATATAAAATCTATTGTTTTCTATTAGTTTCTTTACGTATCAATAGATTGATATATAATCAAATAATCAACAATTAATTACCTAAGTCAATCCTTTATTTATTTAGTATTAAATGAAAATAGCCCGTTAGAGAACTACAGCTTAAAAGTGTAGGATAAATGCAAAAAAAAGAGAGAGGAAATGAAAGACAAGTTGATTAAACGTATAAAAAATAAATTGTAACAAATATTAATTGTTTCATTAATAAGTCTAATCGTAAAAAACGATGTTATTAATGAACTGTTCTATGGATAATTAGTCATTTTTTATGATTTTCCCCTTTTCCCTCTTCCCTTTTATTCTTCTTTATTTACTCTTTTGTTATTATTCCAACTATTTGCTTGAATATAACACCTTTCCTTTCATTCAAGGTTATTGTGTAACTGTAATTTTTATTGTTTCTACATTTACTTGTTCAATTTTTATGTAAGGGGATTGAATAATGAACGGCTATAACACGAATTGTCGCTTACATATATGCATACCTTTCAGATTATAATCCCTTAATAAACGAAGTTAAAATAACCGAGCAGAGTGGCGCAGTGGAAGCGTGCTGGGCCCATAACCCAGAGGTCCGTGGATCGAAACCACGCTCTGCTACGAGGTGTATTTTTTTTTTCTTCATATTGTGTTTTTTATAGCAAGAATAAAACATTGTTAATATTTCAAACCAACCATAAAACACTAATTTTATTAGTATAAGTAAGAAGAATAACAAAATAATTTATTTTTACAAGACACTAGCGACATCTATAGTTTTTCCACAAAATAGTAACTATAACAAATTCTACTAAAAGCAAGATACATATAAAACATTCCGCATTTTTCAAATACAATAATTAACATAAAATGAACAAATTAGGCGTATACTTGTCAATTTTATCAAAAAAATAAGTTTTTAACCAATTTTTCATACAAATAGCCTGTGTAAACTTCTCTTTTTATATATAGGGACTTAAAAAAAGACTTATAAATGTAGGAATGTTTGAAATTGTAGTTCTTAATATAATTAGTTATTGAAATATTCTATAAATGTAGATTATAAATGGATTTGGATTAGGATATTTTTTATTTTAGGTAGAGAATGAAGTAGAATACAACTATTCAATTCATTCAATTAGATTCACTTTTATTGTAGAGTATGGGAATTTTTTTATACATAGGTATATAGAAAAAACATAAGAGAGAGAGAGAGAGAGAGACTAATCCATTTTTTCATTATTCCTGCCCAAGGTAGGGCAGTTGCTTCCTAGAAATACAAAATTGGAAAGGCGTTTCCTGTATTACTCTTTTAATTCTTTATCCAATAACACAAAGCTAACAACTTGTCCAAATAATGAAAATTTTTTAATGATATAAGTATCTTTATGTTGGAATCGATTATGAATTTGATTAAAATAAAATATAAATTCAGTAAAACATAGGCCTAATTAGGAAGAAAAAACCTAATAGATTTCTAATAAAAACATATAACAAAACAACATAAACAATGGAGAGAGAGAGAGAGAGAGAGAGAGAAACTGGCTGTTGATCTCTTGTTATTTAATTTAATTATTAGTTTCATCTTAAATATCAACAAATGTCAATACAGAGTAGAGATTTAATACTATAGACATTTTTTTAAGGAAAGGTACAATCTACATAGGCTTCAGTTTGTCGGTAAATTGTCCGTAAATTGCATTATATAATGTGCATATTCATCTGTAATATGTGAATTATTGATGTATCAATTTTTTATGAACTCTTAATATACTCATTAACATAATGGAGAAAAATACTTTTCGTTTTAAATTTTATTTCAAGATAAATAAATACGGAGAAATTCTTCACACAACAACGCCATTGACTATATTGACAACGACAATAAAACATTTAATCTATTAATTTTCTAGTCTAAACCTGTCCAGTCGCTGTTTTTTAATAGTTTTATTGAACTGTATGAATAACATGGCCGATAGAGAGATCGCAAGAAAGAATTTCTTACAGCGAAGGCATAAGTCCTGGTCAGAGAAAGTGATAAAGAGTGACGCATTCGCAAAGTTCCGGAGTAAGGAAATGGGTGATATTCCGGAAAAGGACTGCACTCCAATGGAAGAATTTAAAAATGAAATTGATCTACAGGAAGATGAGCTTCCTTCAGCCATTCAACAAAAGCGGGAAATCGAAACAATTGATAATGAAAGCACTTGTTCATATGCGGGTAAACAATCTTAATATCCTTCTGTTTAAGATTAACTAAAAATGTATTAAACAATTAATGAAGTCATCTAAGAGAAGTGAAAGATTAAAATCAAAATATCTTCTTATATAAAATCGTTAGAATCAAAACAACGTCTAATGATATAATATCTATTTTTTCGTTAATTATTCATAATTATTTTAACTATTAGAGAACATGTTTTGATTTATAAAGTAAAATTTCTTATGTGGCAAACACTGTAAAGGAATTTTGTTTGTTCACCTTACCGCTACTTGAAGAAAATATTTTAAACATGTTTGATATGCTGTATACAGACAGTATTTCTTTATAGAGATATTGTCTTGAAATAGATCATTACGTGCCTATATTTATCTATAGTAATCTCTTTTCAAGTTTAATTTTTTTCTTTTCTTCTCTTCAGTTACTTTTTGACTAAAGTTAGGAGGATGAAAAGGAGGTCAATAACTGTTATCGTCTTATTAAATGATTTGCTATATACTCCTTTTCTTATCTTAAATAAATGTATTTGATTTACTTGATTCATTTTTCTAACTATGTAAATAATCTTGATAACAAAGTTAAATAGACTTTATCCTCTTTTCTAGTTTCTCGGTCTTGGTATAAGAAATGGGAAGATTATGTTGGAATATCGTCAAATTACGATCCTTCAATTCAATATCCGATTCCTGGACCAATTTGCATGGATATTCATAACGAAAGTAATAATGAGTTTATTAGCGAGGAGGCGTGGAAAATGTTTGTTAAATGGTACGGCGTAAACAAATTACATCATTTGGACAGGAAACATTTATATTTCAAGGATGAGAAGGTGTTTGATGTTTGTATTCTAACACCTTTCTCTGGAATTACTGAACACAGAGTAAAGAAGTTTAATAGGTTTGAATTTATTGAATTTTCATCGATTAAATGTGAACAATCCTACTTATGAACTTTAGATTCGAAGAGATTGGCTGGGTAGAACTTCAAATGAGACAGATGTTTCAAGTTCTTGAAACTAAGGAGACCCGATTATGGATAAGTGAAAAAGGGCAAATGCCCAAATTCAGGCAATTATTGACAAGATCCAGGTATAATTTTTAATAAAATTATTATAAAAACATTTAACAAAGCCAAATCGAACTCTTTAGAATGTTGAATGATTGCATTGTTAGAGATAAAACGTACATATTGGCAATTGAAGAATTGAATGAAAATCGTTGGACAACAGGAGAACCGGGAGCCCCTAAGGGCTCTCTAGAGAAATATTCGGATCTTGTGCAATTTAAATTTCCTAGTACTAATGCGTTTGAAAGTGAAATTAATAAACTTTTAAAGAATCTTTCTGCTGAAATGGCGGAATCTATTAGAAAGAGTACGGAACAGGTTGTTAAAAACTCTCAACAACTTATGGAAAGGAAAGAAGTTAACTTGGATGAAAAACTGAAGAAAGTTCTTAACAAAATGGAAGAATACGAACAGAAATTATCTGAAATTAAGAAACAAAAAGTCGATATAGACGAAAGGGAACAGAAGTTAAGTAAAAAATTAAAAGAATTGGAACAAAGGGAAAGTACAATCGATTTTAGAGAAAATAAATTTGAAAAGGAGAAAGAAGAGATTATAAATTTAAATAAAATTCTTGAATCAAAGGTAAAGTTAGAAGTAGGAGGACAATCTTTTTCAACTTCCCTTAATACTCTAACAAAAGAAGAGGATTCACTATTAGCAACGATGTTTAGTGGATGTCATAAATTGCAACCGGATCAAGATGGAGTCTACTTCATAGATAGGGACGGAGTTCATTTCCGTTATATCCTAAATTACTTAAGAGATTCAACAATAGATCTTGGAACATTACCACAAGATATTTCTGTATTAAGACAAATATTAAGTGAAGTGAAATACTACAAGTTATCAAACTTTGCGGATAGGTTGGAAAAGTTTATCAATTCATTCCCACATTCAGCAAAATCTTGAATCACTTTTCTTTTTTTCCCTTTGATCACCAAAAACTCATTAACTGGTGTTAATTACTATTTTCCCCCCTTTTTTTGGGATTTTATTGTCTAGTGATCGTATTCTGCAGGTTATTGGTTTTTTTTCTATATATATATATACTGTATATTCCTTATTTGGCAATAGCTATTCATAATTATACAGTTTTTATCAAATTAAGTTTATATTTGTCCAAAATAAACGACTGATTAGTAATAAAAAGAATCTACACTTGAGAGACTTTATTCTTATACTTTATAAATATCTTCTTTGGGAATGCTTAATCTACAGTAAAAGATTTTAGCGATATTTAAGATTGATCACTAATCATTTAAATATACCATAGCGCCATCTATAAAGGAAACAAGAAATTGAAGTAAGGATTTCCCACTAGGAAACCCCCTTCGAAAGCATGCTTGTGTACAAATTTTTTAAATTCTTATGTTCTTAAATAACGTTCTACTCTAATAATGGAAAAAGAAAGAGAGCCTGGTTCGGCTCGTTTTGGAAATTTTATCAACTATTATTCATTCAATCCACCATCTGAAAGGCTTAAATTAATAGAGAAAGATTTCTTAAAAGATTTCATATTTAATGAAGGAAAAACGATATATATTTTAGACATTGGTTGTAATACAGGCGTATGTTGCTTATTTTCATTATTATATTCTTAAAATATCTTTAGTAATTATAATCTCTTTTATCTTTAGGATTTAACTAGAGAATTCTATAAGAACTACTGCCAAGAATATCAATGCAAAATTCTTGGTATAGACCTGGATGAGACTCTGATAGAAAGAGCAAAATCAAGTGCTGAAAATGGAGAGAATATGGACTTTCAAACAATAAATATTATATCTGAATACGATAGACTATTATCCTATATGAAGGAGAAGAATATTAATAAATTCGATCTTATCAACTGTTTTTCCGTACTTATGTGGATTCATCTAAATCATGGTGATGAAATACTTCAAATTTTTCTTCGGAATATTTCTCTTTTATCAGATAATATTCTCATCGAAATTCAACCTTGGAAGTGCTACAGAAACGCTCGTAGAAGAATGAAGAAATTAGATTGCAATAACTTCTCACAATTTGATAAATTACAATTAAAAAATCCAGATAAGAATATATCAGATATTCTTCTGTGTGAAAATATAAATTTTATTAAAAAAAAGTGCCTAGGCGTTACACAATGGGGACGAAAACTAGTTCATTTTCAAAAAAATTCATAAAGCTTATCAAAATATGCCTTGTAGTCTTTTTTTCTTGTTGTTTTGTTTGTAATTTAAATTCAATATATTTCGATATTAGAGTTAAGCTTAATCATATCCTCGAAAACATATGATAATGACTAGTAAATCAATTATTCAGAATTTTGATGGTCAGATTTCAAATCAGACGAAGGTACATCAGCTGATTTCTGATTTACCTATAATCTCTCATTAGTGATAATATCCAGTACGTCAGAAGGCATTATCTAAAGGAAATGTCAGATAATAAAGCATTCAAAAGTGGAGATTTCTGGTGGCTAACTTAGTTTAACGAGAAGCTTAGAAGATGAAAATACCATTGTCTTTCATTATTATTGTATTTTTATTTAGTGTAGTTATTAATGGAGATTCAACTTCCTCCGATACTGTTGTAGCAACAAAGAGTGGTCTATTGAGAGGATCTGTAAAGTTAACTTCTAAAAATGAAAAATATTCAGAGTTTGTCGGAATTCCCTATGGTAAATCTCCAACTGGTAAACTTAGATTTGCCAAGTCAGAACCACCTGAAAGATGGAATGGCATCAGAAATGCAACGGAATTCGGTCCACATTGCCCTCAACTTATTGCAATGTTATATCCTTTAATTGGTTATAGTGACGAAGTTAGTGAAGATTGTTTATCGATGAACATTTGGATTCCCGGAGAGGTTGATTCGACAAAAAATCTTCCCGTCATGATGTATTTGTATGGCGGTGCTTTTTTACTAGGAATGGGTCAAATGTATCCCGGGCAAGACTTGGCTATTAATGGGAATGTAATCGTCTTAAATATTAATTACAGGTTAGATTTAAATTACATTGTACAATGCATTTGTAATATTTTTCGATTGACAACTTATGTCTAATTTCATTAGGGTAAGTTCCTTAGGATTTCTTTCAACGATGGATTCTGCAGCTAAAGGCAACTGGGCTCTATGGGACATGAAACTGGCTTTAGAATGGATTAAAGATAATATAAAAGGTTTTGGAGGTAATCCAGATCAAGTTACTGTATTCGGCGAATCTGCTGGAGGTTCTGCTACTAGTCTACTGTCTCTTTCTCAGCAAACGAACTCTCTCTTTAAATCAGCTATCGCTCATAGTGGATCTGCTTCCGTTGAGCGTGACATGACTGAACTAACTCGACGACTAGCCGAAAGCTTCGGTTGCGATGATGACGATAATGTGCAAATGATTGACTGTTTAAGGTAATTAAAATTTACAACTTACAGCATAAAACGATTGCATTATTCAAATCATTTGATAATTTAGAGAGGAGGATGCTGAAGACTTGGATTTATGGAGTTTAATTACTATGGGTGGAAGTGGCAGTTGGAGACCAGTTGTTGATGGTGAATTTTTAACCAAACATCCAAGCGAGTTATGGTCGGAAGGAGCCGCGAAATCAGTAAGATTTATGACCGGTAATTTGCATCATGACATGGCTGGCTTAATTATTTTAAATCCAGTTGGTTAGTAATTAATACAATAGAATTGTTGTCATATTTTAAAAAAAAATTAAAAAAAACCAGGTTTACCCTACGGAGACGCTCTTAGCATAACGTCTACAAAGAATGGAACTATAGCCTTCGTGAATGGTCTTTGTTCAAGTGCAAAAAACTCATCAGATGTATGCAAGGAGGTTTGGAAAAGATATCCTGGCATGGATGACGATGATATGGCAAAAAGAACACTGGCAACTATTTACTTGGCAACAGATTGGGTATTTGGCAGCGGATCAAACTTTGAAGCACGAGCTCATTCAATGCACTCTGATGTAGGATCTTATATGTTTAACTTACAGCATGACATGTCATTTTTGGAATATCCAAATTATATAAATGGCTCTCACTTGGATGATTGCTATCCTCTGTTTGGAGAGCCTTTCCTCCTTGATATGAGACATTCTTTCTTGGAACAACAAGAGTGGAGTGAAGGAGACAAGCAATATACGAAAAATCTTAGATCTTATTGGTTAAATTTTGTTAAAACTGGGTTAGCATATTCAATAACCTTTTCCAATTAGCACTGAGTAATCTAAATGAATAATTTTAGAAATCCAAATGAAGGACCTCATAGCGTACCTGCTAATTGGCCTACATACAATAAAAGTGAGAATTTGATCTTGAGAATAACCCAACATATGAGTCAATCGAGCGTTGAGCAGCTGGATGATAAGAAATTAGATAATTACAATTTCTTTAATAATATACAAAGAAACATAAAGTCTGAGAATGAAAACCAATCAAAATGTAATTATATAAATATTTCATTAATTTTTTCTATTGTTTTATCTTTGTTTGCAGTCGACCTCATGGAAGCCATATCTCAATTTCTTGAGAAGATGGAACCTCTTTTCCAGCAGTTTCCCAGTTTTGAGAAACGTGTATTAAACAAGATAAATAAAACGATCTCAAGAGTGATTAAAAATCGTATGAGAAAACACCTTAAACGTCCTAAGAAGCAATAAATAATAAGTTTATAACAAATTTGAGAAAACTGTACTGTTAAGCTTTCAATATATAATACATTTTCCTCTATACTGATTCCTTGTCTGAATTTGAATTTTGCCTTTGTTCTGAATCTTCGTCGGCGGAACTATCAATTTGGGGATCTGCAGCAATTTTTGCGCCTCTCTTTCTATCCTTCAGATTACTTTTAAGCTTTGAACTTCTGTCATCTTCCACTTCGATACGATTTGTTTTTAAGATAGATTTTTTCCTCGCCGGCTGTTCTTGATTACCCTTTTCTGGCGGTTTTTGTACGATCGGCAATTGCATCATTGAAGTCCCCGGCATATTTACAAGACCTCCACCTTGCGATCCTAGTAGTAACTGTAATTGGAGTAAATGGGGATCTAACTGTGAAACTCCAAAGTGGGAGAAACTAGGGTTAGGATATTGTGGCATCATACCAGGCATACCCATAAAATTCATTTGACTTGCTTGTTGTTGTATTGACATTTGATTTTGCAACAAATTTGACATACTCATCAAACTTTTTGCCAACAAATTTTCACCAGAATTTGATCGATGCATCTGGTTTATCTCCTCTATCTTCTTCCTCTTTGCCGACATTTTTACATTCATCATGGTATTTTTCCTTACTTTCTCATCTTCCAGCTCTTCTGATGTCTTTCGTACATTTTGCATTGATCTAGTTTGTGCAATTGGCTGCTGCTTCTGCGGTTGCTGATTCGGTTGCTGTTGTTTTGGCTGTTGTGGAGTCTTATTATCCTCTACTCTTGTAACAGAAGGAGCCGTCTGAGAGACAGAAGCACGAGACGAAGTAGGAGTTTGCGACGATTGAATATTAATTTGTTGATTAACTTCATTGTCATTATTTAAAAGAAATTTTAACCAATTCTTTTTATATCCAATATAAACAAGTAAACTAGAAAGGTGGGCTCACAAAGACAAATGAAAATACTAGTTATGTTTGTATAAATCATTATTAACAAGTATCTTGACATTGTGAATCCACCTTATTAAACCAATTACTGAAAAAACTGATGCTATAATAAGAACAATCCCAAACATACTCTGTTCTTCATTCTCAGAATTATCAATAATATAAGACGTTGTTCGAGGAAATCTATCAGCAAAAGTCTGTCTCCTAATAGTGGTGATTGTTGTTGTTGTTGTTGTTTTTGTTGTTGTTGTTGTTGATGTTGATACATTGTTATGATTTTCATTTAATCTATAATTTTTCCATATTAATAAAAATCTAATACTCAAATATATTTAGTTTAAAAAGTTTAATAAACATGCAAACTAACATGTCACTGGTAGAAAATGTCGTTATTCTCATTATATATAGCTATATCTATTCTTTATCATTCTTTAATTGATAATTGATTAATAGCTTCTTCTTTTTCCAATAATTTGTTTGTTCGAATTATTTTCTCTTAATGTTTTAAATTGATAAAAATATCATTCAAATTTATAGCATGACTTATATTTTTAGGGAGAAAAGTTTTTTTTTTATTATATAGGACTATACCACCATTGATTTACTTTTAGAATAGTTAATTTATTTGTTAAATAAATCAATTGAAATTTATAAAATATTTCATTCTATTTAAGCGTCGGAATACATCGAAAAACAAGTGGAAAGTTTTATGTCATTTCATCATTGCTCCAACTATAGTTTTTAAAATGGGTATGGCTAAATTTGACATGTATTGACTATTATATGTTGCATTTATTCGATTTAAGAAAACAACCAAATAGATGGATTTTTTTTTTGTGAAAGAAATATTTAAAATTTAATTAATCAATTTTGTGAATTGTATAACCACACTACATAGTAATCATTAACTATAATTTTCGTTGAATCTTTTATTAAAATTAGCCAATTAACTACAATAAAATAATATAAATTTAAAGAGATAAAGTAAAAGATAAAATTGACAGATTTTTTATAACATTATCTTTGTAGATTGGCTTTAATATCAATTAAAATCTATTAAAAGGTTGAAAATTTTTAGATCAACTTTCAGTTTTACTTTTAAAGTTTTAATCCTTTGGTGTTTTAGTCATATCCAAGTTGTCAACAATTCGGTCGTACAATTTTCTAACCTTTTTTCGCAAAAACCTTTATTATATAGATTATAACCAAATGGTACGCATTTACTTTTGGCTGAACAATTGCATTGATATCTTTAACTGCTTAATTTTCTTTTATAGTCCGTAGGACAAATTGTAAACCTTTTGAAGATGAAAGTGAGAATTGTACCGGCAATGGAAGTTGGGAAAAACTATATGTATTTACTAATTGATCAGGCTTCAAAGACAGCTGCTGCAATTGATCCAGTTGTTCCAAATAAGATAGAAGAAGCCGCTGCTGAAGAAAAAGTAAAAATAACCCATCTATTGACAACCCATCATCATGCAGATCATAGTGCTGGTAATGAAAGAATGTCTAAATTATTTCCTGGTCTAGAGATTGTTGGAGGTGATGATCGAATTCCAGCAATGACTAAAAAAGTTTGTATTAATATTTAGCTAAAAATAGTTTATTATAAATAGTTATAATTTGATTTTGCGAATAGGTTGGAAATGGTGACATTTTCAATTTGGGAAATCTTAAAGTGACCTGTCTACATACTCCGTGTCATACCAAAGGTCATATTTGCTATTTCGTTTCAAGCGATTCAAGTGTCGAAAAAGGAGAAAATGTTGTGTTCACTGGCGATACTTTATTCAGTGGGGGCTGCGGTCATTTTTTTGAAGGTACCCCTGACCAGATGTATAGAGCTTTGATAGAAGTGCTAGGATCTCTACCAGACGAGACAAAAGTCTTCGTTGGTCATGAATATACTGTCAATAATTTGAAGTACGCCGCTCACGTTGAACCAAATAATAAGAAAATTGCCGAGAAGCTCCTCTGGGCTCAGAAACTCCAAGCTGAGGATAAATTTACTATGCCTTCTTCCATCGGTGAGGAAAAGCTTATAAATCCATTTATGAGAGTTAGGTAAATACGCTTCTATTAATTCTAGAAATGATCTGCCATATTGTTATTTTGATAATTTCAGAGAAGAGAGACTTAAAAAGTATACCAATGAAACAGACCCTATTAAAGTTATGGGCAAGCTGAGACAAATGAAAAATGAATTTAAACTCTAAGTTAATGAATACCAGTTGAATAAATTTAAAAAGTGAAATAAACTCAAGCTTATAATCATATGTATTTTGGTTAAGTACAAACTCAAGAGTTTCAGTTTAAATAGTTGCAGAAACATGTAGGACATATCTTTTAACAAAGTTTGAATATAAAATATCTAATATACAAGGTTGTTTTACAATATCAAGCAAAACTTTCCACTGGATGAAATGCTAATTTAGCGTAAAAAGAGAAGAAAACGTTAACTCAAGAATTCTCCTTATCGACATGAATTTTTAGTTTTTAAAAACAAGAGTAACAATGGGTTATTGAATTATTATTATTTACATTCTATACCCCTTGGTACCTATATTTATGTAAAGTTTACAGATAGCTACAGATAGGTTCTCAGTGGTTAGATTTTTATCAACGTCTAAGCCCTTCATCGTAACGTCTGCTCCTTATTTTGCGATCGTCTGCATATTTCCTTTCTTCGGATCTTTTCCTGCGATAATTTCTTCTATCCTGATCTGAATCATTGTCACTATCGTTTCTTTTTCTATTTTCTTTATCATGTTTATCATTTCGTCGACTATAACTATCTTTCCTCGGTTTATCCTCATCAGATGAGTATTTTCTAGCTTTCTCTTGATAATTACTCCTTCTATCAGAACTTTCACCTTTTCTATCTCTGTCATCGTCGGAATCATATCTCCGCCTCTCTCGTCTTTCAAGTCTACGACTTTCCGACTTTTTACTTTCTGGTTCTTTGTCTTCACTATCATCACTATCATACCTTCTATTTTTTCTTGTATCTTTCTGCTCGTATCTTCGACTCTCTCGTCTTTCTTCTTCACGATCACTATCATCTCTTCTTCGTCCGTTGTCTTTATACTGCCGATCACGTCTTCTATCAGTTTGCCCACTTCTATTTTCTCTTCGAGCTTCTTCACTATCACGTCGCTTATTGTCTCTATTGCTGATGTCATATCCTCTGCGATCTGTTCGGTCATTTCTATCATATTTTCCATCTTCATCTGTATCACTATCTCTTCGCTTGCTTTCTTTACTGCAGTGCTCATTTCGTTTTCGGTCTGTTCGTTCATTTCTTTGATTTCTTCTATCTTCATCTGTATCACTATCTCTTCGCTTGTTTTCTTTACTATAATGCTCATATCGTTTTCGATCTGTTCGTTCATTTCTCTGATTTCTTCTATCTTCATCTGTATCGCTATCTCTTCGCCTGTTGTCTCTGCTGTAATGTTCGTGGTGTTTGCGATCTGTCCTTTCACTTCTATCAAATGTTCGATCATCGTTGGAATCGCTATCATATCTCTTTCTCTCAACATCTTTATCACGACGATCACTTCTTTGATTATTAGTCCTACTTTCTCGTCGGTTATTATCTTCTCGGTCAGATTGGTCGGAGTCGACATGTCTTCTTCGCTGTTTGTCTTTTTCCACGTACTTTCGTTTTTCTGACTTGGTATTTCTTCGATCATTTTCATCATCACTTTCGTTTCTCTTTTTGAAAGATTGTCTATCGAGCTCGTATCTCTTATCCCTTCTAGTATTCTTTCGTTCTTCATCGACTTGTTTCTTAGTAGACCCTTTGCTCTCTTTATCATATTTGCCGCCATCGTACTTATCTCTCCCATTATCATCAGAATCACTGTCATAATCATCTTTTCGCCTGTCGTATTTTTTAAGTTCAACCCGTCCTCTTCGAAGTTCGTTTTTCGGTTCGTCTGATTCATCCTCACTTTCAAATTTTAATTTGCTGTGATCTTTGTCTACTAATTGACCTTGATCCGAGTAATTTCTTCTATGACGTTCCCCTCCTTCATCACTGTCTCGCCTACGCCTGTCAGTATCTCGACTAGGTTTTCTCTGTCGTTTATCATGTGAATATCTCCTTTTGTCAACTTGCTCATCTTCACTGTCGCTGTACTGTTTAGTAGCCATTGCCCTTCTCTGACGGTAGGCAGATTTCTCAGGTCGATCTTCTTTCTGACGCGATTTGATGTTTTCCTTCCGGAGCGAGCTTTTACGATTCTTCTTAGTTTTACGTTTTGCGCCAGATGACGATGATGACGATGATGACGATGATGACGATGATGATGATGACGACGATGACGACGACGATGATGATGATGATGATGATGATGAGTCAGATGATGAAGAATCCGAGTCTGAAGATATAGGTGTTAAAACTCGAGGTTGCATTTTGGGCATTTTTTTCAAAAACTCTCTTAATTCGTCAGTAAGGCCTCCTAAACCAATAGATGTAAAAAAATTGATTGCGAATCGTGTATTTCTTGGATTATCTTTTGGGAAGATTCCCTCAAAACTGTTTGACAGAGTTTCGTCGTGGAGTCTGGTTAATAGCTTAGGCAAGCCCATATGCTCAGCAAGGTCTTGAAAAAGTATTTTAATGAAGATTCTGCTTGAAGATGTTGTATCATCTTCATTTAGCCTTATAATTGAGAAAATTTCGAAAGATATCGCATCACTAAAAAACAAATGAGAAAAAAAACGGCCAACATTCCTCAACTTTGTTATTTCCAATCTGTGAATGGTTCCGTATTGCTCTTTAAACAATTCTTGAAAATGACCCACATACTCTTGTTTCAACATACAAAAACGCTGCCCCAACAAACCAAAAAACTTTTCATATGTTCGTTGCTGAGCGCAGCAATCAAGTATCATGCCGGCAACTTCTTTTTCCTGACCTGGTTTTAACTCCATTTTTAATAACTTATGTGCGCATTCTTCAAAGTCAAGAGAACTTTGAATTGTTAGGTAAATGGTTTTTCGTAATTCCACCAAGTTAGTTTCAGTTTGATCCAAAATTTGTGCTTCTTCTTTTTCTTCTTCTGATTTCTCAGATCCAGATCCAGATCCAGATTCATCTCCCGATCCGGAATCAGATGAAGACTCATCCAAAATTTCGCGACTGAGTGCCTTATATTTTTCTTCATTTATCGTATACTCAGAATCAAATTTAAAAACATTCAACATCTCTTCTCCTTCTATATTACTTTCTAGAGTCATCATGTGTGTGAACTGATCTTCTTCTTGAACTTGATCAAGATCTTCTTGTATAGCAGGATGGTCTTTGAAACCATCCTTACGAGTGGCAAACATTACCTCAATCATATATTGAATTCTTTGCTCAACTTGACCTTCATGTAAAACGTACCGAAGACGTTCAAATACTGCATGAGTTCCACGAGGAGACACTTCGGTGAGTTTTGCACCGCATTCACGTAAAAATCCCACTGCTACTTCAACGCTATCATTTGTTGGAGTTTCAAGAAGTAGAGTTAATACTTCTAAGGCCAGGATTTCGTGCGCCACCTGCTGATTTACAAGATGAGCAATAAAATTCAATCCTGAAAGGCACATGGTTTTATTATTCCTTCGAAAACCTTTTCTAAATTGAATCAAGAGACGCTTCAGCAGTAGCTCTCCTATCTGAGGAAATTTTGTATTAACAACTGAAACTAATGCAGCATAGACATTTGTAAAAGTTGGAGAAGCAGTTTGTGCTTGGATTATTGATTTTACAAAAAGACCTCTTCCTCTAATTATATTTTCTTGAAACAATTCTCTGACAATTTGGCCAAGATTTGATGTGTTTACTTTGTTAATTAATCCATTAATTGATTTCTTAAGAGCCTCCCATGCTAGCCTTTGATAAGACTCTGATTCTTTATCGGTTATTTTTTCCTGCATCATTCTCAACTTAGCAGGTGGAATGTAGGCTCCTCCGGTTTTGGTATAAATAGAATCAGACTTTCCTTTTTCATTTTGCCTGCTTGTGTCTTTCTCGGCAGATGCGCCATCAACGTTCGCATTATCGCTCGGCTTTTTAACTCGATCAAACTTAGGTCTTTTAGCATCAGGCTCATCCTCACTTTGAGGTCTCTCCTGCTTTTCACTACAATAAAACATAATAATCGTGAAAAAAAATTATAAAATATATGAGTACTATTGATTGTTCAGTTATAAACGTTATAAATTCGTACCTGTCAGACATCTTGATATAGCCTTGCCTGCGAATGTATGTTTTACCAAACTGATTAAAAACGTTACTTCTCAAATTTTTTCTTTCTAGAGATAATTAAGATATTTCTATTCATAGATAAAATGTATTTAATAATTTTTATCATTTTAATTCTAAGAACTTTGTTATTAAATCTTCTACAAATTGAAAATATTATATTTCCCAAAACTTTTTCTAGTAAATTGTTGATAAATATATTAAAACTCTTAAATTGAGATACTAGACGTTTTAATTATTTTTTATCGTGAATATCTTTATTAAAGTTGAGTTTAAAAGTTTTAATTAGTCAATTAAACTCGAATTGTAAAATTTTCATATAAAAACAATGTTAATAAAATGTAACTTAATAGGACAGAAAATTTTTGTTTTAATCGAATTCATATTTAATTTTTTTTCTCAGGAATTTTTTGCACAAAATTCTTTAGTTTAAAATATCATTGATTTTTTTGTTGTGGAACATCCGCACTGTCGAATTCCTAAAGTTTGAACTACTCAGACGGTTTTTGACAAAATAGTTAATTTTACTTAGTTACTTTCTCTTACTATCAGCCAAGATGAGTGAGATGAAGGTAATTCTTCTTATATTTACTAAAACTATAATAATACAGCTTACAAATAACTACAATTTGCGAAAATTTGCCTATTTATAACTAGTTCTTTTTATTCGAGTCGACGGCGTCGTTAGATACAGAAATTTTTTACAAGTTATATTTATTTTCATTTACTTTTGTAGAAAGTATTCTCAGTGCCTAATAGTATTCATGGCCAATCTTCGATCTACTTCTGCTGGCAAAAGAAACTTGGAAACTACCTGGCAACAACTAGGTAAAACAAATTCATTTGATATTGAATAGTTAGTAAAAATTCCTTTCTAGTTTCGACAACATTGTCAGAATCTATGATCGACATGGAGATCTACTTCAAGACCCTAGTTTGCCCGGTATGTGTTCTGGATTGGGATGGGACAAGGATGGCGACAATCTTGCAATGATATCTGACAAGAGTGGAATTATATTTTTATGGAGTACAAATTCATCCAAAATCCAACAAATCGACAGTGGTTTTAGGTAAAATTGTATTCTTAATGAGTGAATTTTTCATCAAATGTTTTCTACAACAGAGACACATTGACCGTGCTTTCGTGGGCTAAAAATAGTCATCTACTCGGTATAGGAACGCAAAAAGGGAATCTCCTTATTTATAATCCAACAACTTCTAAGTAAGCACACACTCTCTAACTTGATAACTCTGAAATTGTACGTTTTTAAAGGAAAATTCCAATCCTTGGCAAGCACACGAGAAGTATTACGTGCGGTTGCTGGTCCAGAGAAAACCTACTTGCCCTTGGATCAGACGACAAAACAATAACAGTATCAAATACTGAGGGAGATACTATCCATCAAACATCATTACGCGCATCTCCAACGGATATTCAATTCTCCGAAATGAAGTTAAATGAGAGAAGCGCCACGGGTGATAACACGGTAATGAAAACTTTTGTTGTTTTTGTTCGTTTTGTTAATTTAACAAAATACTTTTCTAGATTAGCTGCATTGTTGGAAAAAAGTCCTTGTTGCTACTAAATATGGATGATCCAGAAAATCCTGTTGAATTGGCTTTTCAAGGCCGTTACGGACAGATTGTAGAATATAAATGGTATGGTGATGGGTATATCTTAATAGGTTTTTCAAACGGCTTCATAATATCAATATCAACCCACTCGTCAGAAATTGGTCAAGAGTTATTCCAAGTAAGCTTTATTAGTGCATTAATACAATTGAAAAAATGTTTCGTTCAATTGTAGGCTAGAAATCATAAAGATCAGTTAACCTGCTTAACAGTATCCTATGTTACCCTGAAAGCAGCATCTGGTGGGGATAACGTTGTCAAAGTTTATGAGATGACTGATATGAAAGAAATCAGTGCAATTATAAACTTGGAGGAAAGGCCTGATTCAATCAATTGGACAGATGATGGGCAATTACTAGCTGTTTCAACGGTTAAAGGAAATTTAAATGTTTATTTGTCTAAATTACCCCAACTAGGAGCAGCTTATCAAACAAGACTAGCATATTTAACCTCTCTCCTGGAGGTTACAGTTCAAGATGATGTGAATCAAGATGGTTCTCAGCTATTAAATGTTGATATAGAGCCATCTTTTCTAGGCATAGGACCATTTCACGTTGCTGTGGGAATGAATAATAGAGCTTGGTTCTATATAATGGCAGATTCAGGTACGTTTTCCCTATTGTTTGTAATAAAAATAGAAAATTTCTGGCGGCATCCACTTCTTTCAATTGGTTTATTATTTAAAAACAAAAGATGGTAGATTATCATGAATATTGCCGAAAAGTATTGGCATAAGTTGACATTTTACAATGTTTTTGATCTTTGTAATACTTTCACTGTGTTCCTAAATCATATTTTTCGCATCTTTAATATTTATTGATAGTCTTATTTGTCATAATATTATTGGAACTCGTCAGAAACTTTATTCAAACAACAAACACGCAATAATATAATATTTATTTATAATATCTAAGCCATTTTTCTTTAAATTCACGAATCTTCCACTATAAACAGTCTTAAGATTCGGTAAATTATGTTCACTTTAAGTGTTTTATCTGTTACTTTGTCACAAAATCTGTACAGGAGAAGCTATGAATGTTCCATCACAGTATTACAGTGAATCGAGTACGTCGTATTCCTTTTTAGCATGGCTTAAATGATTATTTTTTTCTTCTTTTGAAGATTGATCTTTATGAAAAATTTGATTTCTGTAAAGCTTATCCTATTCATTGCTTGTCGTAATTTATAATTATATATATGTAGATATATATATATATATATATATTTATTCTGTATATAATTCTAGATATCTCTTTTTATATTATTCTATGTGTTATCTAGGTCCAGAGAAAGTGAGAGATCGCGAATATTTGGGAACCGTTCAAGTTTGTAAATTAAACGCAGACTATTGTGCAGTAAGATTTGAAAACAGAGTCCAACTGCATGTAATTGAAGAAGAAGGAAATAATCCCGAAAGAGAGAGTCGCCTATTCCCAGAGAATGAATCAGACTGCAAAGTTACTTGCCACGATCTGACACCCGAATTTTTAATTTTTGCAACTAATGTAAGTTTTCAAGAAGATTTATCAAACTTGCTAAACAATTTTCTTTATAATTAGACTGGAGGTATTTTCTATTTTTATCTGGAAGATTGGCAATATGTCAACGAATTTAAGCACATCACTGGCATAACCTATTTAACATCTGACCCTTACGGCACTCGATTAGTTTTCATTGACGATAAAGCCGATGCTTTTGTTTATAATCCTGTAAACGACGAACAGGTTGCCGTGCCTCAGTTCTCTGCCAAGACTACTGGCATTCTTTGGGATCAGTGGCAATTAGACAAGGGAGTTTTTGTATCCTGGGACGAAGAGTTCATCTATACGTATCTCTATAGTCGAGATTCAATCAAAGGCCCTGATTGTAAACTGATCGGAACTACCAAGTTGCCTTTTGGACATATTCCACTGTTATTAGTTAATGGTGACATTTATTTGCACACAACAAGTGGCAAGGTAATCACGAGTACGCTAGATACTCACGTTTCGGAAGATGAAGGTGAGTTATTTATGAATTTTAAAGAAAGTTTTTTAATAGAGAATAAATTAAACTATCAATAGTCCAAACGGAAGAACAGAAAATAGAAGCTATGAGAAAATGTATCCAATTAGGCAGATATAAATCAGCCATTACCTATGCAACATCATTAGATAAGAAAGAATTTTGGAAAGAAATTGGAGATCACTGTTTGACTTATTTAGATGTTGAAACTGCAACAAGAGCTTTTAGGCAAATGGGAGACGTCGGTATGGTCCTCTCACTAGAGGATATAAAAGGAATTGACGATAAGAATCTCCTCTCCGGTTACATATCAATGTATTTAAATGAGTTTGATATGGCCCAAGAGTTATTCATCAATTCAGAGAAGCCATCTGCTGCTTTAGAAATGAGACGAGATTTAATGCACTGGGATGCTGCTTTGCAGTTAGCAAAAGCTCTAGCTCCTGATCAGATCCCTTATATATCGAAAGAGTACGCACAGCAATTAGAGTTCACAGGAGATTACATGAACGCCCTCTCCCATTATGAAAAAGGAATAATTAAAGATAGTTCTTTAAGAGAACATAATGAGCAATGCGCTGCTGGTATTGCAAGAATGTCCATAAGAATGGGCGACATAAGAAGGGGAGTAGGTATGGCGGCTAAAATGCCGAGTCGGGTTTTGAAAAAAGATTGTGCTGCTATATTAGAAAGTATGAAGCAATGGAGCGAAGCAGCAGTTTTGTACGAAAAGGGTGGATTTTTTGATAAAGCCGCTTCTGTTTACATAAGATCGAAAAATTGGACCAAAGTAGGTGAATTATTACCGAATGTCACTTCCCCTAAAATACATGGCCAATACGCAAGAGCTAAGGAGGCAGAGGGTATACATAAATACCATTAATTATTTTTCCTCATTTCCATAGTTTGTTATTCAATAGGACGTTACAAAGAGGCGGTTCAGGCTTATACGACAGCCAAAGAATGGGATGACGTTATTAGATTACAATTGGACCATTTACATAACCCGGAAGAAGCCGTCAGAATTGTACGCCATAGTCAATCAACAGATGGAGCAAAAATGGTTGCTAATTTCTTCCAGAAGTTAAACGACTACGGATCGGCTATCCAATTTTTGGTTATATCCAGACATAACGATGAAGCATTCCAACTTGCTCAAGCTCATGACAAAATGGAAGTTTATGCAGATATCATAGGTGAAGATGCAACTCCTCAAGACTACCAGTCTATTGCCTTATTTTTTGAGAATAGAAAGAATCACTTCCTGGCAGGGAAATTCTTTCTCTATGCTGGACAGTACCAGAGGGTATGATTATTTTAATTTTAAGTTCTATTTTTATATTTTAAAGATCATTTGTCTATGTCGTTTTATATATTGTTTTCTACGGCTCCTTTCCTTTAGATACACTATAAATCTTCATTAAATGTTAATTTAGGCTTTGAAGCATCTTTTGTCGTGTAACGAAACTAAAGACGGTGCACCAATAAATCTAGCTATCGACGTAATAGGAAGAGCTCAAGATGAACAACTAACAAGACAATTAATCGACTTCTTAATGGGAGATTTAGACGGCGAGCCGAAGGTTTTAAAAAAGCTACAACATTCGCCTATTTTCTTTCAGAGATTTAACAATTTTTCACTTCAAATTTGATGTTTTTTTTGTTTCACGTTTGTTTGCTTTTTCTGCTAATCCTAATCAAAAAACTGTCATCATGCTTTTTCTCTCAAATTAATTAGGCTTTATCTCATCTCTTCAAATGTGAAACGGTTGAAGACGCTAATTTGGTTCCTCTAATAATAGAAACAGCTTCTAAGAGTCAAGATGATATAATAATTCACAATGTGATTGAATATTTAATGGGAGAGTTGACTGGACTTCCAAAGGTTGACTTTAAATAATGATAATTTTATAAGCAGAAGTATATTATTATTAAAAGAAAAGTCATTAAATTACGTTACTCCTGTCGCTTAAGAATATGAAATTATAAAGATTAAAACAAAGAGAAAATAATTATATAATATATGTTTAAGCATTCTATTAATTCATAGTTAGAATAGTTATTTGATAAACTATACTAGATTTCTCTCTCACTGCTAAAAAAAAACTAAGAAGAGCGCTTGAACTAATTCTTTTAAAACTGCTTAAAATTTTTAACCTAGAAATATTCTTTCTTTGTTTCCATAAAAATTTACCTAATTTTTTATCCACAGGATGCAAAATATTTATTCAGATTGTATATGGCCTTGAATCAATTTGAAGAGGCAGCCAGAACTGCTATAATAATCGCTAGAGAAGAACAAATTGGCGGTAAAATTTTAATGAATTTAATAAGTTATTTATTTTTTTGTTTTAATCGCTTTCTAATATTGTATAGGTAATTATAAAAACGCTCACGATGTCCTATTTAGTATGTATCAAGAATTAAAGAAAAACAAAATCAAAATACCCGCAGAGATGGCCAATAATCTCATGATATTACATAGTTACATTCTTGTCAGGGTAAACGATTATATCTTGGTCGTTAGTAAAATAAACGAATAATGAATAAATTATTCAAATTAGATTCACGTGAAAAAGGGAGACCATTTGAAAGGAGCTCGCCTACTTATTCGTGTGGCCAATAATATAAGCAAATTTCCTTCTCACGTTGTGCCTATCTTAACATCTACTGTAATAGAGTGTCAAAGAAGCGGGCTAAAGAATTCAGCTTTTAGCTATGCCGCTATGCTTTACAGACCCGAATATCGAGATAAGATTGATGTAAAATATAAGAAGAAGATTGAAGGGATTGTTAGAAAATCTGATAAGACAGAAGAAGACGAAACTACTTCATCGTGTCCATTTTGCGAATTTCAATTGCCAGACATGGAGTTGATGTGTCCAGAATGTAAGAATACAATTCCCTATTGTATAATTTCAGGTAAAATCCTTTAATACCTTTCAATTTAAATTGATGGTAAATTCAATGAATAATAAATTTATAGGAAAACACTTGATTAAATCGGATTTATGCGCCTGTCCTGTATGTGATTTTCCTGCAATAGAAACCGAGTTTAGGAGGTAAGTAGTTTAATAACATCTAAAATTTCCATCATCGAGTCTATCAATTTTAAACTGTAAACTTTTCAATTTCTAGTATCCTAGAGATGGAAGATCGTTGTCCAATGTGCTCGGAGCCGGTTCTTGCTGAGAACTTGCGAAAAGTTACGGAGCACGATAAATATTTGAATAGAAACCTAGACTCTTAAAACAAAAATAGAACAATATTCGTTCATTCATATCGTTTTTAATCGTTTCCGTCCGATTAAAATAAAATTATGTAATCAATGTCACAGTAAATGGTATATTAATAAAATTATATTACAACATAAGGTTACAATATCTATTGGACTAATGGAAATGGTCAATCAGTGAGCTAATGCTTCAATATCTTTCATTTTATTTATCTTAAATCTGAAATTGATTAGGCCTTTGATCCTTTAGTATACGTTACCGTTCTGCTTGGGGTAGTTTGGAGTAAATATTTTGTAAATCAAACTCCGTCGCTTTGACTTACCTTCTTAACTTATTTGTTTAGTTACTGAATGTTTAACTCATTAAGATCTCTTTTTACATTTCTTTTAATTAAATTGGCAGTTGACAATAATAATACGTCTTATACAATGTGAAATTGGGCTCATGGTTCATGAGAGAACATTTGAAAAGGGAAAGGTCGGTTTTTTGTTAACTAATTGCTCTTTATTCATCCGTCATGTAATTTTTTTTGAGGGGATGTGGGCGTAGAGGAGGGAAGTGGATAAATCCTAACTATACCTGAGGAGCAACCACTTGGTTAAAGATTTGAGCAGGCTGCTGCTCATTACCGCTCCACTGCAGGGATGTAGGATAACAGTAGAGATGGTCAGATTACTATGGCATAGCAGAAATCGCAATCCTCAGAAAGCATAATGATAAAGATCAATTTGGATAATTTAAAGTCAATAAGTTTACGTCTAAGGGTGTAAAACGACACTAAATATACGAGGTTAGCTTAAATTAGGTATATTTCTAAGAGTAAACAAGTGCTGGGTGTACATTTTCAGATTGATGAGACAAAGCTCGATAGAATTTTAAATAGGTTGGAATTCTGCGCTCCCCAATAGATGTCAGTACTATCTCGGGATCATTTTTTATTTCAAGAAGAGTTTATCGGCTAGTATGTAGCTTAAGGATAAAAAAATTCGTAAATTTATTTTATCATATCATTATTATCTATAAGACAAATAGAAATTTTTTATTGGCCACTATTGACCAGTATTGTGAACAATAACTGATAAAATAGTTGATCCCCCAACATGGCTGTCTCGGATACAGCTTGTCCGCATCACAACGGTTTTATCGGCTACAGAGCACGGATCTAACCATAGAGATGAAAATTTATGGTTGCATTTGGTTCGTCATACTATTGGTGACTTGCCGGTCGCAGTTAACTGGATTAAACTTTTTTATAACAAAAGAAGAGTGGAATCGAACAGTCGGTAATTGTCTTTTTATTTTAGATGCAAGGCGGCAAAGGAAAATTCTTTCTAGCAAACTTGAACCTTTACTCTATAAACTGTGTTTAAAAAAATAGATTACTCGTCAAACTATATAAGGACGCATTGTAAAGTGGTTGAATATTTATGAATAATATTTACAATTTGATAAAAATGAGAATTGTGTCGATAAGCGAACAAATGTTTAAATATTTGTTCTTGCCTTTTTGATTGATATACAATCAGTCGTTTTCAGTCTATTCGCCCACATTTGCATAGAAGAGTTATTTTAAAATTGTTTTTTTTTGCCAACTTTACATATTGTTGAAGGATGTGAAAGAGGCGCAATTGTCTGCAGTATAAAAAACATAACCGCCAACACTAAGAATTTATGTATATATATATATATATATAGCTTTGTATAAAACACGTAATTCTCTCACTCATTCACTCTGACCGCTAAACGCTCTTCTTATTTTTTTCAATTTCCGACTGCTGCAAGATAAAACAGCTTACAAAGGATCATTGTTTCCGTAGTATACAAAAAAAGAATTCTTTGGAGTAGGATTAGTTGTTGAATTACAGATACGTCATTATATAGAAATTAGTAGATTTTGATCTAACTATTAATAGAAAGACTCTAGATTAAACATGACTATAAAATCACGCTCAGAAAGGCATCGCCAGAAGACGCTATTCAATACAATAATACGATAATTCGATAATTTCTTTTAAATATTGTACTGAGTTTATAAAGATATCAATAATTTGTGAATGAAGTCCAGATACTTGAAAAGGCGGTTATGGCATTGATGAATTGCCATTGACAGGCTTTTAAAATATTGAATCTGATAGAATTTTTTTTTAAAAGAAAAAATAATATATAGTATACTAAGTACCAAAATTTACCAACTAATAACTACTAATAGCCGTTAACACTCCTAAAAAAAAGGTTAATTCACTAATTCGACTGATAGATTGAGGTATTCGCACTATTCTATCAGGGGTTATGAGGTCGTCACGTGTTCTCATTAATCCTATGCTATTGCTTCAAAGGCGCAAAAATTTTCTTTCTACTACCTACTTAACACTGTTAGGAACCGTTCCCCTTTTGCAAAGGGACTATTTACACAATTGTTACAACCCGCTGCGATCCACTTTAGCCGTCTACGAGCGCACGTGTTCCTAACGGAGACCGTCTCTTTATTTAAATAATAAACAGACGACGGCTATTAATCAAAATCACGCCTCGCCAATAATTGTGTAAAATTGTGTATTGAATTACTCTAGGGAACGTTTGCTGTTCACCGACCTTTGACTTGAAACCCGTATCATTAGAGAAGCAAGGCGTGAATGATTATGATTGATATTCATTATTAATCTTCTAACAGGAGCGTTTCACGATCTCTTCTACGTCGCCAACGGGACAAAGAAGGATTATTCTCTCCGCTTCCAAGTTCCTATACAATATGAAACCAGAAGGCTTAACTTTTATTGGCAAAATACGGGCCGTCAAGTAAGTGTATTGAGTTTATCCCCAATTCATTTAATTTCCGGCTCCCTTCTTTACGAAGTATCAGAGTTAATTTCATCGGCTTTTACAAGTTTAAAAATCCAAAGCAGCTGCATAATTGACACTTCACTGACTTGTGTCGGACAGATCTTGTCCGAACAAAATTCTTTCCAGATATTTACCAACTTGTTGCTATGATATATGCGAATTTAACAAGTGTTCTTTTTTCTCTCTTTCAATTTAGGATATTTTCTACGAGTTAGATACTAGAATTCCGAGAGGACCCAATCATGGATTGAATATACTTTACGATAAATCTCTGAGATCCGGAGTTGTTCCGCGCAAGCTTTCCGGTATGTCACGCTTCTCCCTTTATTCTTTTATTTGTAATATAAACAATACCATTTTGTTCCCAACAGCCTTCGCCATTGATCCATTGTGCACCGGAAAGGAACAGCGATCAATAATTTTCCATATTTCCGTCAATTTTACTCAACGAAATAAAACAACTCAATTGATTTTGAAACGTTCAAAGAATTGTAAATACGGTTTACCCCAGGAGCGAAGGTCAATTGATGCTTTTGATGTTCACAAAACTAAAAATAAAGGAAGAGAAAAACAAAAAATATGGTTCTATTCTGGAGCAGGGCTTTTCTGTGGTTTAGTTATAATAGTGGCAACAGTGATAGCTGTTTGCTTCGCTAGGTCGCGCAGGCCAAAGAAAAAGCAAACTTTTGCTGATAGAGCAAGGTAAAGCTTATATGTAATCGCTTAAAGACTTACTAAATCAACTATTCTTACAGTGAGAACGGATCAAAATACTCGCAAGCACTATTGCAAAATAATACATCAGACTCTTCTCATAGTCATGCGAGTACTGGCTATAGCTTGCAATTATCTCCAACCCAAGTCCGAGCCGCTCTTTCTGAATTGATGATCGATAAATCTCGTCTGACATTAACACAAGTACTGATGGAAGGCACTTTCGGTCGTGTTTCCCACGGTCTTATAAGCGTTCATTGCGAAACGGATGAAATGGGCTTTATCATGGTAAAGAGCATGACAGAGGCTGCTGAATCGGATCAAGTTGAAACCTTCCTAAGGGATGCTTGCTTATTGAGGAACGTTTTGCATGAGAACATTCAAAAATTGGCTGGGGTATCCTTAGATCCTCCGATGCTAGTCTACGCTCGCTCAACTCATACTCAAAATCTAAAGACCTATCTTCTCGATAGAAAAACTATGGTTCTCAGCACACCAGAAGTTGTGTATATAGCTCTACAAATAGCCAGAGGGGCTATGCACCTACACAAAATGGGCATTATCCACAAAGATGTAGCGGCTCGCAATTCTACAATAGACGAACAGTTTAAAGTAAAGATAGCTGACCCCGCTCTTTCATCGGACCTTTTTCCAGACGATTACCAACGCGTAGGGGACAAAACTGATAAGCCAATCAGATGGCTTGCTATAGAATGCCTTAAAAAGAACTTTTTTTCTGGGGCCAGCGACGCTTGGGCAGTCGGAATAACGATCTGGGAGATCATTAATCTCGGCCAGCAGCCGTATCCCGGCATTAATCCATTCGATATCTGTGAATACTTAGAGGCCGGTTACAGATTATCGCAGCCAACATTGTGCCCAGACCATTTGTTTACAGTCATGGCACATTGTTGGTCGGCTGAACCTCGGGACCGACCTACACTTAGTCAAGTCGTTGTTTATTTAAGGGATTTTTATACGACTCTCGGTTGTTTTGTGTAAAAAAAAAAAAAAAGATAAAAAAGAGAAAATAAGAAAGAAAAACTATGAATATCAGATGAAATCAAATGAAAAAGACTGCGAACTATCAGTATTTATTTTATATATGTATTTATTCTATTTTTTTGTACTAATATCTGTTAAGAAAAATAAAGTCTAGCGTTTTGCTTTGGAAATTAAGCACGTTCGAAAATCCTTCGGTTTCATAATTATTTCAGTACAAATGAATAATTTTGGTTAGTAATCATCCGATTTATCGCTGCTTTTCTACATCATTAATTTTCTTTTTGTTTAATAAACTCAATTACAAAATCCCTCATTTACAATTTAAATCTAAGTAACAAAAAAAAAAACGAACGTCTTTCTTCAAAACTTATAAAAAAAATAAGTAAATTATGATAAAATGTACAAGTTTTGGGAAAAAATATTTATATAACTATTTTTTAGGCTTACATAATAAATTTAAAAGATATTTTTAATTTAATATTTAATTCAAGTTTTTTTATTTGTACGCATGCGCGGGTAAAACGGAACTTCCGGTGAGAGCAGAAAAAATGGTTGTGTAAAAGAAATGATGAGGAACAATGCTATTCCTGTATTTTACCAATATTTCCTTTTAATAAATTGAGTTTAACGTTCTGTAAAATTAGAATATTCATTGTATATCCTCAGTATTTATCGCTTAGTGAATTTCTCTTCGCCTATGGTTAGTTCAGGGCTCAATCGTACTAAGAAAAAATATGGTTGACCAATGTCAAAATCAAGACTCTGATCAAAACTTCTCCGCAAATGAGACTTGCGAGAATGCAGATCAGCCATCATTTACCACAATGACAGTTCCTGGTGAGATTTTTCTTTTACAAACAAAGGATTAGGTATAGCACAGTCTCTTTCAGCTGCACCGCGGTCGAGTCCAACAAATTTTGAGCCGATTCTCAGTGATCTGAATCATTCAGATCCAAATCTTCTTCCTACAGGTAATCTTTTAATAGTTAATTATTAATTATGAATAATGTTAAAGGCAATCCTTCTATTTCCTATATTTTGTCTAAAAGGAACAAGAGGCCTACGTAATTTAGGAAATACGTGTTTCATGAATTCTGGCTTACAATGTCTTTTTAATAATTCGAATCTTACAAAGTTTTTTTTGGAAAATTATAAATATGATATTTGTTCACCTGAGACATTGTGTGGCCAATTTGCGCATCTTGTAAAGAAAGTATGGACCGGATCAGGGAGCCTTTCTCCTTCAGAATTTAAAAAAGTCTTGGGTCTTTCATACGCTCAATTTTTAGACTATAGACAGGTACTATTTATTTCTATAATTATGCATTTGTTTGGTGTAAATTTGAAGAAATTTTAATTAATATTTTTATTATCTTTTCTTATAGCATGATTGTCAAGAATTTTTGGCAATTTTATTAGATGCTCTTCATCAGCAACTCTTAGAATTGCTCTGTAACTCTAGAACAAATGAAATAAATTTAATAAAAACCAGTGTGCCAATAAGGTCTTGTTCCAGTAGAAAGTGCAGTAATGACGATAATGAGGACCTCGATTACAGTTCGCCCGCTTTTAAAAAGAGAAGAGAAACTTCACCAGATATTTACTCAATGGCCTCTTCAACAAGAAATAGCCCTTTTGTATCTGGAACTTCGGAGTGTAGTGATGCGCCCGATATTTCTCCCAAAGCTCAAGATGAATCTAATATACTTGATCTCCAAATGTTAATCGAAGGGGAAACCATGGATGAAAGCGATTGTATAAAACCCGAAATTGATTTAGATGATCTCTGTAAGAAAGATACAAAAACCTCAAATACGAACGTCGATGGTATTTTAAACATTGATAAACCTAAATCTGACAGCGAAAAGTTTGCCACAGCTGATACTTATTTAACAGACGATCAAACTATTACAAAGCTGGATAATGCTAACATAACAAAGGAGGAATTGACCACTCGAAATACTAATTTAACATCTTGTGTTTATGAAAAATTCTCTCATCTACCATCAAAACAATTGTTACCTGATTCTGTTTTGGACAAAACGGACAACTATGATACTTGCAAGATAGAAGAAGAAAGAAATAATACAAAGAGTCTAAGATCATCAGATAGTGACAAAAATGCTAGAATGCAAGCAAAGATGAAAGTGAATACCGATAAAAATATAACTAAAGTAAACGGATATTCAGCTCCTACGTCAACTGCTATTGATATCAGTCAAATAACTTCAACTCAAACAACACCTGATAGTGCAATTGGAATAGAGGAAAAAGAATACCAACCATCCCAAAGCGATGATGAAGAAATTTACATACCAACAAAATCAGAAATTCAACAAGCAGAGAATGACTGGAACAAGTATTTACTTAGAAATAAAAGCGTTGTTGTCGATACGTTTCAGGGCCAATTTCAGAGTAGGGTAAGATTTACAAATTAAATAACATTATTATACTTATCTTTCTCTAACTGATATTAATATTTTAGGTAAAATGCAAAAATTGCGGCCATTTGTCTGTGATGTATGAGCCTTTAATGTACTTGTCTGTACCTTTACCTCATGCAATGGATAAACAAGTTGGTTAGTAGATTGTTTATGTCTTTTTTAGATCTGTCACTTAATTGTAATAAAAATTATTTTCAGAATTTGTCTTCGTTCCTCTCACTGATAAAGGTTCACCGATAAGACTCCTCCTAAATCTTCATATTCAAGATAATGTCAAGAAGCTAAAAACAGCTTTAGAAGCTCTATTGAATTTACAAGAGAATATCAAAGTAATCGTTTGTGAGGTATTCGATTTTAAGATATCTCGCGTATTGGATGATTACGTATTATTGCGAAATCTTAACGATATGTATCGTTACATATATGTGTTCGAAGTTTCAGTAGATAATGGAAATGAAAATTTTGGAAATACTTCATTCTCTTCGCCTATGGCGGATGATTCCGTTTCTGCCACAGTGTCTCCAATGAGTGCAGATGGTGAAGAATCTCAGAAAGAGTCTTTCAACTTTCCGTCACAGAGTAACACTCTTGGTGATCAAGACAGAGATAGCAATTTAACAAACTGTTTTTCTTCAGTGGATAATGAATTTGACTTTTTACCACGAGAAGGACGTAACTCACCAGTCGTTGATACTTCAATTGATAAAACGACTTTAGACGTAATAGAGCCAAGAGAAAATAGTACTGTCTTCTGGCCTGAGAACTTTGATAGAATGGGAGGTGGAGGCGATTGGTTGTCGACTGGTGATACTAAAGGTAACACATCTCGTTTCCCCATGTCTATCGATGTAAGGCAGTGCACAATATGTTTGGAGGACAAGGAGAGTGACGTGCTCAGTGCACATAGAAAATGTCGCGGAATAGTGTGTAGAGAATGTTATCAAGTTAGTCGAAAATTAACCAATATAACTTTGCTAATACTAATTGCTACGTTCTTCTAGAATCTTGAAAGACAGTTCCACAAGTGTCCAGTTTGTCAAGTTGATCTCTCAGTAGCAAAGGACGATTTTGTTCCTGTCGCCGAATTATCGTCTAATCCTTCTGATATTCAAGTTCTTCAAGTTCATGTAGCAGTTAGAACTGATCATACAGAACCTTTTACAAAAGAGTATCGGACTGCATTATGTGCCTATCCTAATTTGCTTTCTGTTCCCGCTCTGACTACTGGCCAAAGAATACATGATCTGATAAGGACTATTTATAAATTCTCTGATTCTTTAAGTTATGATATTCTTATTACGAATAGAGAGGTACTTTTAAATAATATAATTAATTACTTATTTTCTTAATTAAAAAAAAAATTCATTTTTAGCATCAAAGTTGTTCTCGTTGTGAAGCCTCTTGCTTTGGTTGCTGTATAGACAACAGTAGTCAAGACATTTCATTGTCGTCAAGAGATACTCTCACTGTTAGGTTCACTGATGAATTACCATCTTTCAATATCGTGGAACACGAGTCTTTAAGTAAAAGACGAAAGACGGAAGAATTAACTATCCATTCATGCCTAAGAGCCTTCAGTAATACAGAGATATTAGATGAAAACAATCCCTGGTTTTGTCCAAATTGTGATAAAAATCAATGTGCTGATAAGAAGATATCTGTCTGGCGATTTCCTGATACTTTAATATTACATTTAAAGAGGTTTGACCCTTGCACAGAATAAAAAATAACAGTCTAAAGTTTTTTTTTTAGATTTGTGTTTCATGATTTGAGTAGTACGAAATTGGAAAATAAAGTTATTTTTCCTAAAGATGACTTGGATCTCACTGACTATCAATGTGGCCCTGTTGATAAACCAATGCAATATGATCTAGTCGGATGTGTGTGTCATACAGGAGGTGGGTATAATTCATAGATGTATCTTAAGTATTTAGTTAAAATTGTTATAAGGTGTCAACGCTGGTCATTATACTGCCTTTGCTAAGCACCCTATAACGAACTCTTGGTTTGAGTACAATGATGAAAGAGTGAATTATAAGGAACCTCAAGATGACGATTATTATAATGCCTATTTGCTATTTTATCAACGTCAAGGAAGCAGCCAAGACTTCACTGCTCCGATGCACAATGCTCTTCATATATCAAACTCATTTGAACTGTTGCAACAAGAACAAGACTCTGTCCCAACTAATTCTCCTCTAACTCCAAGCTATCAAGAGAGAAGAAAAGAGCCGGAGGAGGATGACGAAAAGACAAAATATTGAATATTGTATCAGTTTCTGGCGGATTTAATACAGATTGTTTATTGATATAACAAAATGACACCATTTTTTTATCAATAAACAGTTATAAGTATAGAATTTGTCCGCTAATTTCTTCCATTTCCAGTTCTTGAAGAATTACTGTAAAAAAAAGTAACTTTGTACTCTTAAATATCAGATCGCTAAATTTTAAATTTGCGATAGGCGATTTAGATTTAATTTTGCATCATTAGCGATTCATTAGAAAGAAGTTATTTCTAACGAACTATTATAGATGCTACTTACTTGTTTCTCTTCATATAGGCCGGCTTTAAAGTAGTAACACATTGGTGTATCAGAGCCATCAATCTCTTCATGTATAACCAGAACAACGAGGGAGTCAGGATTAAATGATTCTCCTAAAATTGTATTTGCATATTACTATATAATATTTAAGGGAATAATTTGATATTTACCTTGAAAGAATCGAAGATCATTAAAATGTTCGATAACTTTCTTCATAAAGTCTTGACAGTCTTTTTTAAAAGCATCAACCTTTTCAGGATTCTTCTCCTTTACTTTCTCAAGTGCTGCCTTGGCGTAATCCTTAAAATATCTCTTGAAGGTCTTTTTGTCTTCAAAAGATGTCTCCTGGAGTCTTGTTGCCAAAATACAGTTGATGCCTGTTGTTGTTGCTACCTCACATTCTTCTTCGTTGGCCTCAATACCTGCTACTGCGTTAGCGTCACTTTCGGTTGTATACTAAAAAGTTCCAGTTGTTTTAATAAAGTATATTTAATAGAAACAGCACTTACCTTTCCAACAATTTTGTATACTAGACCATCCCAATCTTCAGTAACCTTGTAGGAATCAGTCATAATTTCGTCACCTAAAAATTTTAAAACAATACCATTAAAATTTCTTTTAACAACAACTTTGGAAAATTTCAACAGATAAAATCATGAAATATACCATACCAGTGACATAATCGTGGTATACAAGCATTTTCGGAAGATATTTTCAGATTTCCTAGATTTGCTGATCAGCAACTACCTCGTTTCACAAGCCAAGCGGTAAGGAACGAATGTATATCCGGTTGGTAAAATATCCGCGGTCCTGTTATTTTTGGCGGGAAATTTCAAACTTTTTATTGTTTGAACAAATTTGTCCTGATTTAGCTGATTATTTTTTTTATTTGAAAGACTATATGTAGAATTCATTTTAAAAATGATTATGAGCTAAGAAAATAAAAAAAACCCTTTTTTAGCCAAAAACTCCTGAATTCTTTTCTCCAGGCAAAAGCTCTTGCGCTATGTGGCGCAATTGTACAAACAATGATGACTATTAATAAGTTAAATAACTGTTCCTCAGACATGAAAACTTTAATATATAATTTAGTTTGTATTTAGAAACAGCTCTTGACGGTCTTAATAAGCGGAACGAACTTCAGAATAATCTGCATATATATATATATATATATATATATATATATAGCTGAATTCTATTTTCACTAGTACGTCTTTTTGCTCAGCGAGAGCATTAAAATCACAAATATTAAAGTTTACTACGTAAACAATCGCATAACAAGTCACCAGAGTTAATTATCTCGAAATTTTTAGAAATAATTCAGAGTTGTTAATAATATAATTAAAAACATGGCAGTATAATTTTGGCAGACAGCACTAACGTTATTGTAGAGCTGATATAAATCAGTGCAGTTGGATTTAAAGTCGATATTCTTTACACTATTGACCATTCGTGAGATTTCCCATGCGAACTTTAGCTTTGGATTTGAAGGCATTTCAGGTTCAATTTCGTTGAAATAACGTAAAGTCAATTTTAGCAGACTGCCACCTTCCAGCTCATGCCCTCTACAGAATTTCAATGTATCCAATCTCTTGCTATAACCTTTCCTAGCTCTCACTTGATATACGTTTAGCAACCATAATGCGTGACAATCACATGAGGCTTGTATAATAAGTTTCCCAGGTGTATCAGTTAAATAGCTCTCAATTTCAGATAATTGATTTATCGTAGCATTCTTAAATATTAAAGATGATAGTTCTAGTTGTTCCGAAACTATGAAAGGTAATTTTCCAGTCAACTGATCATATCCAGTGAAGTAGAATATAGCAATTTTAACAACTTCAATTTTCGGTTTCACTTTACATTTTTGTCCGTTAAATAACTGATCCACTGAATAATTTACGCCTGTATCATCATCCGATGTGATCACTTCTAAATAGCACACAGTTTTAAAATTTGCATTGCAAAGCGCAGAAGTTGAACGATATATTTTGAAGTAAGGAACTGATAAAATATTCATTTCTAAATTAACAGTACTCAATGTATCACTCTTACAGTCATTTATAGCAATTGGGGGAGAATTTCTACAATACATTGCATTCGTGACCTTTGACGGTTTAATTAAATTCTTTACTAAAAGATGATCAGGTTGTTCGGAGCTGAAAAAAATTAAGCCTATTTGTTATTTGTACATATTATTTATATGATGAAAAAAGTAGTATTTTCAAAGCATTTTAATAAAGAGAAACAGGAAATTGATAAAACCTCTTATTCAAAGTGTATATTTCACTTTCTACACATCTTATATCCAATCCAAGTAAAGTTCTATTATTTTGATTGAATTCGCATTTTTTCACTTTTTGAAAATCCTTTTCCTCCGCACCATAGCCATCTCTTATTCTCTCTATTTCACCCTTGTTTACAACATCAGGGCCAAGCATCTCTAGTTGTTTTTCAAATGTTAAGTACGGCCATAAACACTCTATAAATAACATTTGAGGATTCTTCAATACTTTTATCGAGTCAGTTGATTGTAAATTACAGAAGCAGCCAGCACCGGGTTTGTAAATGGTAGCTTCAGATATGAAGAATATCTTGAAAAGGAAAAAATAAACTATCCATACATCCATATTACTGGTGTACTCTTCAAGCCTAAACCAAAAAATGAAAAAGTCTGTTATAGGCGCAACTTTGTTAAATATCCAAATATATATATTTCTAGTCTATAATACTGGCCTAAAAACTATCCCATTGTTCCCATCTAGCATTTATTGCAAAAGTACTCTAAAGGTATAAAGCGCCATCTACGATAACAGAATTTTATTACTGTTTTTATCAATTTTTGTAACTATTCAGAATAACTTATTCGATTAAAATCGATGTTAACATATAAACTATATTATTTTCTTTGTTTAATGAATATTGGATATTGTAGGCTTAACTACATATATATATATATATATATATATATATATATAGTTTTTTTTTAAATTAAAATATCTATTGTCTATTTAATATTGATTTAATTAAATCTTAATTGGTAAAAAAAATATCAGTATTTGAGGATAATTTATTGAGATCCTTTTGTTTTTATATGTTAAACTTTCAGCGTATTTGAAGTATCTATTTCTACATATTTTATTAGGTGTTAACTTTAAATACGAATTAAATGCTTTATATATAAATATTTTCAATATTTTCAACAATTATACAATTGTGTAAGCAAATGGATTTGTCAACTTATAATTACCTTTAGAGGAGTTTGCTTATCTTCAGTTCAATATTCCTGTATCAAATTTTGAAGGCCATTAATTAATCAATAGTTGTCTTTGTTTGGATTGTAAATAATAAGTAAAAATTAACTTTATTAATGATTATATGGAACGTTAATTGTTTTTTTTTTTCTAAAAAAAATTTTAAGCATCAATATAAGCTATTTAAAGTACGCGAATTCTAGAAAGGAGTTGATGAAAATTAATATCTTCATTTCGTGCTGTTTTCTATAATAAAAACTTCTTGGTAGTTTTCATTGTTTAACAATCATGCCTTAGAATCCTAAAAATAACATAAAAATTGTGCAATTTTTGCGAAAAACTCTGAAGCATGTCATTGTATTACTAAATTAATTGTGTAATATTGAGTGTAAACTGGTAATTCGAAAATTTCAGCGTGTTAGCACACACGTTTAATAGTCTTTATTAAATCATAGATCCTGTCGCACTTTGGTACGATAATTGATCCATCATGCAGGTCTCTAATCCAAACGATGTAAAAATATATAATCTGAGCGTTGGAAAATCATTACCGGAGGTAAATGACAATTTTTTAAATTTAAGAGCGATAATAGAGTGAATTTACTTACAGTGGCTTTCTGATAGAGCTAAAAGAAATTTATTAAAAAAAGATATAGGTAAATATCCTATATAATGCATAATGCTAACCCAATTCTATAATATTTTCATATTCCTATATTTATGAAGATGTCAGAAGACGTATTGAACTTATTCAAGATTTTGAGATGCCTACAGTTAGCAATTGCATCCAAATCACACCAGACAAACAATATATACTAGTGACTGGTAATATATCCTAAACTTTAATTATATTTCCTTATCTCTAACTAAATCCAGGGATATATAAGCCTCGTGTCAAATGTTATGATGTTAATCAACTATCTTTGAAATTTGACCGAGGAATGGACGAAGAAGTCGCTCAGTTTCAAATAATATCAGAAGATTACTCGAAAATGGTATTTCTACAGGTAGATAGATTTGTTGAAATACATGCTCAGGATGCTAAATACTATAGACTCAGACTACCAAGAGTTTGTAGAGATTTTCGATACCATAAACCAAGTTGTGATTTATATTTTGTAGGAAAAAGGTAGAACCTTTAGCAACATTTTTTTAATTTATTTAAACAAGTTCGTTGTTTATTTTTTAGCGACGAAATATACAGATTGAATTTAGAACAAGGAAAATTTGTTACTTCATTACAAACAGATGCTACGTAACTATTGAATATGTTATAATCCCAAAAATACCTCCATTAATTATATATTTCAAAATTCTAGAGATATAAATTGTTGTGATATTAACCCTCTTCATGATCTGTTTACTTGTGGAACAACAGAGGTTTCTTTTTTTATATAAGCCTAATTAGGATTTTTATTAATTCTGTGTTTCCTATACAAGGGCCATGTTGAATGTTGGGATCCAAGAACTAGGAGGAGGGCTGCTAAACTTGATTGCGGCTTAAGTACTCTCATGGAAAACGATATTGAGTACGTTAAATAACTTATTTTCAATCAAATTTTTCTTCAAAATTCCAAAAATATTAGCACAAAGAAAGTTCCGGCGATTACTCATATCAAACATCGAGATGGACTAAACATGGCTGTTGGAACGTCGACCGGTCACATTCTTCTATATGATATCCGATCTAGTAAACCTTTATTGGTAAAAGATCACAACTATGGCTTGCCCATTAAAAGTATCAACTTTAAGAGTGATCCAGATTTAGTTTTGTCTTCTGATACGAAAATTTTAAAATTATGGCATAGAAATACGGTAAGTCACAAATGAAATCGTAAATCAAATATATTTAATCACTCTATTAATATTAGGGTCAAGCATATACTTCAATTGAACCGGGAAGTAATCTAAATGCCTGCTGTACTTTTCCCGATAGTGGTCTTATTTTTATGGCAAACGAAGCTCCGAAAGTTTTGGCTTATTATATTCCCGTTTGTCTATTAAGTTAAAGCGGCTTAATTATAGTTATCTAGGTTTTTTTTACAAATAGGCTTTAGGAGCAGCTCCCAAATGGTGTTCTTTCTTAGACAACTTGACAGAAGAACTAGAAGAAGATCCAGAACCTACAGTTTATGATGACTACAAATTTGTAACCAGAACAGAACTGGAATCATTACATTTAAGTCATTTAATTGGCTCTAAAATGTTACGAGCCTACATGCATGGTTATTTTATGGATCTAAGGCTATACAATAAAGCCAAATCAATAATTCAGCCATTTAAATATACTGAATACAAGAAAGCTAAGATTAAGGAAAAGATTGAGAAAGAGCGAGAAGAAAGAGTTAAAGTAAAGGTAAGTAAAGATATATGTTTTTTTAAATAATAGAACATCACAGAAAACTAACATAACGCATTCAAATCAGAAACTGCCTAATGTCAACAAAGCTCTTGCTGAAAAGTTAACATTTGCAGAACAGGAAGGAAGCAAGAAAGAGAAATTGGTTAATATTTTTCTTCTAATTTATAATTAAGATACTAAAAGATACTAAAAATATATTTTATTTTAGAGAGCTGAAACTTTACTTAAAGACGACCGTTTCTCCAAAATATTTAAAGATCCTGCTTTCCAAGTTGATGAAGAATCGGAAGAATATAGGTTATTGAATCCTGTAGTTTCGAAACTAGATAAAAAGAAAAAAAAGAGTACGCTGCAGGATCAATTTGAAGAAGTTGAAGACGAATCAGAATCTGAGAGCTCTGATGACGATCGACAATGGACTGAAGAAGTTAAAAAGCAATACAGGTAATAATTATATATGTTTCATCGTCTCAAGTTAACAAAATTATTTTTTTTATATATATCTAGAGAGATTGCTAGAGCGAAGAAAGGCGAAAAAATGAGAGAGAGAGATGATTTACGAGACGAAGACTTAACAATAAGGAAAACTAAACTTATGTCACTAAAGGATAATCATTTTGAAACTGACAGTCGGGAAGCGAAGCGAAAAAGAAAGCTTGCAAAGTAAGAGTTGATATTCTGACGAAAATTGTTCATTGACACAAAATGTTTAATTTCTTTTTAGGAAAACTTTAGGAGAATTGGTGAAAGAAGAGAATGAAGGAGGTATGATTAGTCAGAGAAGAAACATGTCTGGAAATATTGAGATGACATTTTCGTTAAGAAAGGTACTTAAAAATTCACAAACTTTTAGTTGAATACGTTTAATATAATTTTTCAAATTGCTTATAGAATAAAAAGGATGAAGAGCAGAAAGAAGCTTTGCGAGAACATCGAAAAGAAAGACAGAAAATAAGAAGATCGGCCGGCCATCTTACTAGAGGGAGAGGAAAATCAAATTTTTGGAAGAGAACTTAATTGTTAAAGTTGTAGATTTCTTGTACATAAAATATAATTTAGAAAAAGAGTTAATTTAATTGTACAAAGAAAATTCTTACACATGAAAAATTCTAGTCTATAAGGCAAAACAGAAAAAAAAACAAAATAATATAAGTTTATTCGGTTTTCAAAATGGGCAAATCGATAACCCGGAGCTGATAACCAATTGAACATACAATTGATCCATCTGTCAACTGCTGAATATTAGTAACTTTTTCTGAAGAGTTATCAAATTTCAAACCCATCTTGAATTTAACCGAGGCAGTGTCCCAGATTTCGATTGATTCACAAAATCCTAGTACAAAAAAACGGGCAGAGAGAAGAGTAGAAGATATCTCATTTGAAGAGGCGCATTCGCCAATTTTCCCTGTGTCTCTATCACAGACATAGACTTTATCTTTGTCCGTTGCAATGACCATAGCAGTTTGATTAGCAGATATATGTAAAATACAGCCTGAAAATGTACTCCTTAACCATCTGGTGCATGTTCCAGTTGACACATCCCAGAAACGAATGTGGCCATCGGAGCAAATGCTCATTGCGCCATGTTCATCAAGATATACTTTAGTAATAGGAGATGAATGCCCACGTAGGTTAAATTTAATATTAAAGGTATCAAGATGAATAACTTTAACGGCTTCATCTCGGCCACCAGTAAGGAGATGAGAGCGAAATTTTGAAATTGAAGTGATTTCAGTCCTATGTGCCTGTATCGTTTTGTGACAATCATTATCGTCAAAAACAGTGATTGTGCCATTCAGTCTGGCAGCTAAGCAAGTTTTGCTGCTTATGGATACATAGGTAACACCGGATCTGCTATCAGAATACTCAAACAGCAAATTACCGCTCATCATGTCCCATATTTCAATGACTCCATCCTCACAACCTGCGGCCGCTTTACTTTCAAATAAGTCAATGCACCATATACTAGGAGCTGACTTACAAGAGTCTTCCTCCTCGGTCAGAACAGATGAAGAAGAAGTCTTTAAGTTTGAAAATTCTCGTGATAGTCGTTGAACATTATCATTTGTAACGTTAAAGTCATAATGAATTCCATCTAAAGCAGGTTCTGGTTTAGGTCTTTTTCGAAATGATGTATGCCGTTTAACAACAGTCTTTCGATCAATTGTATTCAAACAACGACTAGCCAATGAGTCGAATAAAGCAAGTTTTCCAGAGAGACAGCAGGATAAGATAAAAGTACCATCAACAGCCATTAAATCTATTGAACATGAGTGACTAATAAGGACTTTTGGTTCTCCATTTAGAGTGACATTTCTATCTACTGGTTTTTTGCCATACCACCAATCACGTTGGGATTTTTCATATCGTCTGGAGCACATAAAGCGACATAATCCAGCGCACATGTAAGCTATTATTACCGACGAAAGTATGACGAAAACGATGGTAACAACTAGTTCCTTCTGAGTGTTCGGATAAAATCGTATCATATCTTCTTCTTCTGAATTCTCTGTTTTATCGTCATTGGAAGTTTCAGATCTTCCTTCTTCTTGGTGTCTCAATTCAACTGCTTCATTAGGTGTTTGAATGACCGAAAAATGGCGTGACGGCAAAACGGATATATAGCGACCATCTAATGAAATATTATAATATGAAAATAAACCAGGGAAATGATTATGAGATAGAGAACGCCACTGTTCGAAGTTAGAATGGGTCAATTGTTGTTTAAGGATGTCATCAGGAGTTATCTGAGGTTTTAAGTCCGGACCAACAGATATAAAACCCGCTATTTTCCCCATAAGACCACTCTTATATAAAAATAGTATCACCCAAACTATGAAGCAAACCATTAAAGCTCTTTGCATAAGCCTAGTTCTAGCTAAAAAGTCCATGACACGTATTCTTTTAGCTTGACGAGGTACATAATGAAATTGTGGACCGCTTTGTTTACCAACGTAATTTGACGATTTTGAAAGTCGTCTCGCACTTGGCGAGGTCGCTGATGAACTGCCAAATATGGATTTGACGGGACATTCAAACACAGGTAATGGATCATCTTTTTCATTGGTTACTCTTAATTCGGTTTGATGTTTAGCTAAATCGGAAAGCTAAACAAATAATATTATCAGTAAGCTAATTAGCTCAAATAATTTTAGCCAAAAGTTCTACCTCAAGTCTACGCATATCAACAGATAAGACAGTTGCATAAAAAAACATTTGCAGAAAAAAATCTGTAAGCAGACCAACAACGGCGAATAGGCAGAATTCCTGAAAAAAAAGATATTTTATTACTCATGGGTAAATAGTGTCATCTTTTCGAAATTTTTCATTCTCTTGATAAGGTTAATCATTTTAGAAATACGAGTGTTATCCTACTTAATTTCTACACGTGCACCAAATAGATAAGATTTAGGAACATGTTAAAAAATACCGAAGTCTGTGTTAAATATACACAGGGATATTTTTAGAACTAAATCGTACGATATTATTGTTAGTACCTGTATTGCCTGTACGAATGTTGCAAAACCAGCAGCCAAAATTGTTAATTCTATAATAAGATTTTTAAATATCGGCCATCCTTCCTTTCTTAGACCCTTTGCTACACGATATTTGACTTCAATATCAAATGGTGTTGATACAACCGATTTCGTAACAACAATTGTATTTTCAATTCCAATAATAACGACCAAATATGGTAAGATTTCGCTGAATGATTATTTTATTATAAATACAAAGTATTTATTTCATTATAATTTATCCAACAAACCTTCCACTAAGAGTTGGTGACATTCCAAAAAAAGTACATATACCAATTGACATTAATAAAGAGCTTAGGACTGTAAAAACAGCGCTAAATGCCAAACCCCATTTAGATTTTACCATCTCAATTTTACCTATTATAAATACACAACATTTAAAAAGCAAACTTCAACTTGATCTTCAGTTTAAAGTTAATTAATAAAAGTTCATATTGAAAGTTTTACTTACTGACTGAGAAATATAAGTACAGGAAGAGGAATATATATGGAAGAATAAGGGGCGTATAGTCAACTAATAAATTTTTATTTTTGAAATGAAGATGGACGACATCATTTATTTCGGATTGATTAAAAGATATAGAAAGTGGATAACTTTTTCTTAAGTATTCATCCAATTGTCTCAAGTATTCGGTATTTGGCTTTTTCAAAAACAATGTAAAAGCAAATGAAATGATTCTTTGACGGTTCCTAAAGTATATTCGATTTATACCGGTAACCGATAATGGCAAACCGAACAGATGGTCTGAAAATGAATATCACTTTTATATGCTTACTCTAAATAACTGATTCATTTAAAATAAACCTCTGATATTTGGAGGATTTTCCAAAATGCTACCATAATTATTAAAAATCGTTTTAATAATCTCAGCATCTTCCATAAACCTATTTTATTATAATGTTATACTGTATAAATAGTTATTTGAATACAAGACATTCCTTTACTTAATATACCTGTATTTATTATTTCCCCAGAAGTTTGTTGGAGAAAGAATTAGGCATCCAGATTCTGGGAGTATATTCAGTTTCTTAATAGCATCTATAGTTTGCGAGGCATGATAACATACGTCAGATAAAGTTAATGTTGAAGCATTTCCCCTGCAGAATAATATTGCTTTGTTAATAGAATGACAGAAATTAAAAATGAACAATTTCGTACGCGTTGACTGCTTGAAAATTACGAATTTGGTCAAGAATATCGAATGCTTTAGATATAGTTGCTCTGAAAGCATCTGTCTTTACTAAGAGTTTCTTATTCCATGGAGAAACAGTCGTCTTGAAAACGAATTGAGTAGCATATACATAGGGGTAACCATTGAACCAACTTGGTCCAGAACCCTGATATTGATCGTCAATATGAGTTTGATATTCCAACGGTGCGTTACTAAGATATGATAACCCCGTAAGGGGATACCAAGTAATCAGCAATATAGATATAACAAATGTTATTATAGCAAAAGGGTGGCTGGCACAGACTAAACCGTGGTAATAAAAGATTGATGATACTTTGTTTTGTAGTCGCTGCATTCAGTCTGAAAGAGCGAAAATAATGATATTAGCAATTATAGTTTCTCATTGTCATACAGTTAGTGTGATCGACTAATTAGATAACATAGTTTAAAGGTATTCTATAGATGAAATAAAGCAGAAAAATAAAACATTATTCAAGGATAAAGTACAGCAATCTTTCCTATCTTATTGGTATAACTTTTTTGTTAATTTATAAAGAACTGATGAGTCAGATTTAGGCTCTAGTAAATAACTGATAAAAAAACTAAAAAACAGATTTCTACTATTTTTCGCTCACCATTTAAAGAAAGCTTTTTCGAGAGGTTAACAAATGCGTCGTTGGAAGTTAAATTCATGAAACACCATAAAAAAGCAACTGTCTGTAATTTATGTATTTTGAATGATTTACAGCGTGTACACTACATGAATTTTAAGTGAAACTCTTAAATTTCCGATTTAACAGAACCACAGGAAAACTCTGTCGCTAAATTTAAAGAAACATATATTTTACGGTAATGTTTTGCATATCTACCGGAGCGATATTAGGCAGTTTCGTAATATTTCAAAATCGTTTTTTTAAATAGTTGTAGCTTATATGCTACTTAACTATATGTTTTCTTTTATTAAACACGTACCAAATACCCCATAGTATTTAGATAATTTTTGGTAGGATTTTTTAATTCTTCTTTGTGATTTACAAATGGATATGGTATAATTTCTGCTGAGCGATAAAGAGTTATGGGAAAATATAAGAAATATAGAAAAGAGGCAAGAAACTATGCGAAAGAAGTAAGCAACGAACGAAATGATGAAGATAATAAATCAGATAGAAACGAAGATGACGATGAACAAGATCATTCAACTGAAGATCCTCGATCATACTATAAATCCTCGTTATCTTCTTCTAAGCAACAAGAAAAAGAACAAAAAATTCCTTGCTCTTGGGACAGATACAGAACTTCTCTTCGCAAAATGTTCTTTACGGAAAGTGAAATCATATCAGGGTAAATATGATTAAGTTCTCTATAACATATATAATAAATAATTTTCTAAATTCATTTTAGTGAAAAAGAAGAAGAAGACTTCTGGGCATTTTTAAGGAAATATGAAGCTTTTCAAAAAAAACGAGGACAGAACAAGTCTTACAAAGGTAAGGTTAATTATTTCATTAGAAATATAAAATATAAAAGAAACTGATTTAATTAACAATTTTAGATGAAGATAACTCAAGAAAATTATCTAAAAAATTTTCTCTACCTCTAAATTATGAAAAAAAGTTCAAAATGAACTATTCCCTATCAAGACATGCGCTAAAATATTTAGCCGTCTCCCAAAGAGACTATGGTAAGGGTTATAATGAAAGTTATAAATTTAATTGTAAATTCTTTCAGATAGAGGTTTAACCGACGAAAAAATTAAGGAGTTTAAGCAAATTCTCCTTTATTATGTGGATTTTTGTCAAAAAGCAAAATTTGCAAAAGTTCAAAAGCTTAGAGAAGATCAAAGAAATTTGCCTATATTTGCTTATAAGGAGAAAATCCTAGAGGAAATAAAGCAAAATCAAGTTGTAGTGGTGGCTGGAGATACTGGATGCGGAAAATCGACCCAAATACCACAGTATTTATTAGAGGCTGGTTACTCTAATATTGCTTGTACACAACCACGAAGAATTGCGTGCATATCCCTATCAAAACGTGTTGGTTATGAAACATTTAATGAATATCGCACTCAAGTTGCATATCAAGTAATTGAAATTATATCTTCTATATCTCTGATAAATCTTGCTTATATTATTTATCATTTTAGGTTCGTTTTGAAAAAAGCAGAACTAAAGCAACAAGAATTCTTTTCTTAACTGAAGGTTTATTGTTACGCCAACTTCAGAATGATCCTCTCTTATCTCAGTATAGCGTAGTTGTTATTGACGAAGTGAGCTGAAAATTAAAAATTTTGGATTTTTATAACTAACTTTTCAAATTTTAGGTTCACGAGAGGCACATTCATACTGATTTTCTTTTGGGTATTATGCGCTGTATCATGTTACAAAGAACAGATTTAAAGATTGTTTTAATGTCGGCTACTATTAACATCGATTTATTTAGTTCTTATTTTGAAGACTGTCCAGTTTTAAGAGTTCCTGGAAGGTTATATCCTATAACATTGAACTATAAGCCCATTGGCATAGAAGAGAAAGCTAGCAGAAGTGAGAGACTCAATCCTGGTCCTTATATTCGTATTTTACAACTGATTGATCACAAGTATCCTGCAAATGAAAGAGGTGATTTGTTAATGTTTTTGAGTGGTATGGCAGAAATAATGGCTGTTGTTGAGGCTGCTCGAGCTTACTCAGAACACAATAAGAGATGGATTATTCTCCCTTTGCACAGTTCATTGTCTATAGAGGAACAAGACAAAGTGTTTGACATTGCTCCCGATGGGGTTAGAAAGTGCATCGTTTCCACCAATATTGCAGAGACATCGGTAACAATAGATGGCGTCCGCTTTGTGGTTGATTCTGGTAAAGTTAAAGAGATGAGCTATGACTCAAAATGTTCTATGCAAAAACTTCAAGAATTTTGGATCAGTCGAGCCAGTGCAGAACAAGTAACAATCATTTTCAGTTTTATTTATTTTGTGACTTATTATAAATTTATGTAGCGTAAAGGAAGAGCAGGTCGAACTGGACCAGGTGTATGCTATAGGTTATATGCTGAATCGGATTATGATGCATTCCAAGAGTATTCAACTCCCGAAATTAGACGAGTCCCCCTAGAGTCTTTGATTCTTCAAATGTGCGCTATGGGCTTAACAGATCCTCACAAGTAACTAAAAGTTTAATTCTTAATAGGAAAAGTTTTATTGTATAATCTATATCATACGAAAACAGGTTTCCTTTCATAGAACCTCCAGATTCTGCTTCTATTGAAAATTCTGTAGTCTTTTTAAAAGAACAAGTAAGTTTGGCTATTACCTTGTTGAATTAATAAATTTCAATTGTCTCTAAATAATTTTATTAGAAAGCCCTTACGGAAAATGATGTATTGACACCGATAGGACAAATGTTGTCCCAACTACCTGTTGATGTTGTAATGGGAAAAATGCTAATCATGGGTTCTATATTTCGAGTAAGCTTAAATTAAAACTTAAATAAAAATTTACATAAAAGTTTAATAAACCTTTACAGATGATTGATCCAGTTCTCACAGTCGCAGCAGCTTTGAGCATACAGTCCCCTTTTACAAGTAGGGCCCATACCGATCTCGAAGCTACAGTAATACTTTCAATTTATGAGATATTATACCAATAAAAGTAATAAAATTATTTAGGAAGCAAGGAAAGACCTGGAATCTGATCATGGTGATCCATTTGTATTGTTAAATTTATATGACGCTTGGTTGGAAATTAAAGCTGAAGGAAGTCAAACAAAAAAATGGTGTAAACGACGCGGTCTTGAGGAACAAAGATTTTACGAATTAAGTAAATTACGTAAACAATTTCAGCAATTACTTCAGGTTTTAATTTCACATTAAATTTCTATAAGTATGATTAAAAATTGTTCAAAATTGATTACTGAAGGACCATCAACTCATGCCAAAGGACATTTCTGAAAGTAATGAGTATATGACAGCAGATGAGAGAAAAAAAAAACATGCTGAAAGGCGAATGTTACATAAATTAAAGAGAAAAGAACAGCAGAGTAGTAGAAAGCGTAAAATATTAAAATTGGAGGATGATGTTTGTCTTTTTAAATTATTTTAAGTAAAAGTTTAAAAGATATAATGTATTTAATTCAGCGTTACGAATTAAGCGAAAATGAAGGAGATAAGGATGAAAACTCTGGCGATATAAGAGATATCGAATTTAGATTAACTCATAATCTTGATAAATTGCAAAGCTCATCAGCTCGAAAAAGAAAATTAACTGCAAGAGATTACAACTTATTGAAAATAATCATATCAAGTGGTCTTTACCCTCAAGTTAGTATATTTATCTAAATATACTGTATAATTTTTCGCAGTTTAAAAAAATCGCTTGTACTTTCTATTTTTAAAAGATGGCGATAGCTGACAACCACAATAATTTCAAACCAAATAGTGAACAAGCATTCCATACTAAGGTATTTTATTTTTAGCCTTAAACAGACGTAATGATTTATAAATATAAACTGGGATAATGAGTCATATTTTCCAGAACAAGCAATTTGTTTTATTGCACCCTACTGGAACATTTTCGAGTAATCCGGAAGTTTTGCAGTTAAAACATCACGACATAAAAAAAGGATTAAACAAAAAGGATTTATATAGTAATAGTCATCAATTATTGGCTTATGTGTGGGTTTTTATATCTTAGCAATCGACCGTTCTATATATAATTTTAATTATAGATCACTCTTAGAAACAACTAAACCTTACCTAATGGGAACCATGAGAGTTCCAGCTCTTCAAACCCTTTTACTATTCGCTTCATCTATCGATACAAATTCGAATTGTAGCAGGTAAGAGTATAATAGGTCTTTTCCTTAGTTCTTTTGAAAATTGAGTATTTAAGGATACTTTGTGACGGATGGATGGAATTAAAAATTGAAGATGTATCAGCTGCACAGAAGCTCGTTACTAATGTCGTAGCATTGAGAAATACTTGGTTAAAACTCATACAAATGAAATTGGATGATGCTTGGAATAAAACCGAGCAAGATACTATAGTTTACAGAAAAATGAAAAAACTACAAGAAATTCTAACTGAAAAATTAGGAGATTTCCTTTCTTGTGATATTTCTTATTGTATAAGAAGAGTATTTGTTGCTGAGTTGAAAATCTCTTATCGAGGACCGGAAGAAGGTATTCTAAACAAACACTTCTATATACAATGACTGATATTTATCTCAATCAACTAATGTTTTATTACAGACTTTTCTGATATCAATACTGAGAACAAACCGATTCATCCTCTCAAAGGCGGAATTAGAGTTAATGATTATTGGACTCACGCATGGTAAGTGGTAATAAACTAATTATAATGTAATTATTTACTTATAAGGAAATATTTGTCTAATAGTTTATTAGAAGATTCGAATAGCTCCGCTGATTTGACGAGGTCTTACATGAAAAATTTATGGACCTGTCCATCTTGTAATCACGACTTCGCTTTTAATGTTCTTCAAAGGGTTAGTCATGAGGAGGATTGTTGTAAGAGCAAAGAAGAAGAAGCATGCAATGAACTAGAAGATAAGCTACGACAAGAAGGTCATGAAAAACTTCGGAAAAATTTCGAATGTGATAAATGTCAAAAGGAATTTAATTTTACGACTATTGAAGCATTAAAACACAGGAAATTGTGTTCGATAGATAACTAACCTTTATTGGTCAGATATTTATATATTTATGCTTATATATTTATATTGTATATAAATAAGGAATATGCATATTTTATATATTTATGTATGATACTTTCAATTTCCTCCCTTCTTGGGTAAAAGCCAAAAACAAAAAGACAACATCACTCTGTACATTATATACAGTTTATACAAGTTATATATACTGTTTATACTGTTTTATGTATATATTATGCATCTATTTTTAAATATTATATATTTGTACAAAGCATTCTTGTATTACAGTATTATATTACAATACATATACTAAGTATATAGATTATTTGTCAACAACATATTGAACCAGACGGAATTGGAAGAAAGTAATTGAAGTAAATTGTATAAGATTTAGACTTTTTGAAAATTCGCGCGCTTTAAAATATATTCAATGCGGTATCACAATGTCCTTAGGTTTGCGATAATAGGAGTTACTACTCGAGAAAACCGTATTAACTATCATAATGCTACGAAAATTTTGGTCCGGAACACTAAAAAATCTCGTAAGTATTTATATTAATTATGCCATTCATTTGATTCACTAGGTCTAGTTAAACTATGCTTAAATTTTTAGATTAGTAGCAAGTCCTTCCATACCTCTGGGTCAGCTTCTGCAGGACATTTGTTTACGGTTGGTGTTAATGTCTAACTTATTAAACAGCAAGTACACAATATACCTATTGATAGCATCGCGATACACCCGAAAATAATGATGCAACACCTTTTGAATTTACGGCAGAAAATGTGAAGGTGAACGTTCTGCTTAATGTCCTAATTCGAATTAATGATTTTTATTTTGAAACAGAGAGCAAAGGACATAGTCAGTAGATATCCCGTGGGACACGAAGCTGGAGCTTGTATCCCAGTGTTGGATTTAGCACAAAGGCAAAATGGTAAGTACAAGTGAAACACAGATATTGTACATAAAGATTAGAAAGATCTATTTTAGGATATTTTATTAAAATAATAATAGCTTATTAAAAAAAATTTTATTTTATGTAAATAAGATTTCTAAAGAGTAGGCCTTTTTAAATTCTATATAATATATAAAATATCCATACAATTTGTATAAAGTACGCTGCCTACGGAATAAAATCAAAGAAACACGAATAACTTCTTCCAGTTATTATATATGCTGTATATATATATATATATATATATATTAGTAATATATATATATATAATATTTCGTTATCATAAAGCTAATTAATACTATTATTGCCAAAGGCTCGTTAGATTTAGTCAGAATTATAAAATTTCAATATACACTATGACTTCTCAGATAGGGAATCTTCTTTAGGTGGAGTCATGAATGAATCTAATGAACTTTTAGTAAGGTCTCTTTTTTTCTAACATAGATAGATTTTTATTTTTTAAGTAGTAGGTTTATATGTAAGGTAGATTTGAAAAGAATAAGAAACTTTAGTTACTTATTTTTTTTGTTGGTTTTGCATTTGTTAAGAAGATTAAGAATACATTCGAATATCTCTTCCATCAAGAACAAGTTTTATTGTTCTGCCATAAAAATAGTTCGTAGAGTACTTTTTTATAGGGCGTTGAATAAAGTATAAGCGTTAGATTTGAAATATTAAAATAACTTTATTGTAAACATTGGCGTATTTCAAGTATCGATTTAGTGTGATTCATAAAGGCATAATCACGTTTTCATCATTAAGTTTTCAAAATTTAATGAAAACAAATGAAATATTAATTTATTTGCCTTTTTTCTCTTTAGATAATTGGTTACCTATATCGGCCATGAACTATGTAGCTGAATTTTTAAACATGCCTAAAATGAGAGTCTATGAAGTTGCCACATTTTATACAATGTTCAACAGGTAATTCATATGGCACAAAATACGGCGGAAAGGGGGGCTATATATATAATTTAAAAATAAACTTCGTTGTAGCTTATTAGGATTAATATCCGAGTCAGTTTCATATACATATATATATTTCTAGTTATGAAGGAAATCATAAACTATTATTCTAAATTTTAATTGAATCAGATTTAAAATGAAAATATGAAATTTAATTCTATATGTATAGAAACCCCGTTGGAAAGTATCATGTACAATTATGTACATGTACTCCTTGCTTATTGGGAGGAACTGGAAGCGATGTCATTTTAGAGGCTATTGAAAAAAATCTTGGTATTTTAAAAGTTGTACTTATTTTTAAAAAAAAAGTTAAATTTTTATCGCATGTATTTAGGTATTAAGCCAGGGGAAACGTCCACAGATAAGTTATTCACTCTTTCTGAAGTGGAATGCCTTGGTGCTTGCGTCAACGCACCTATGATGCAAATTAACGACGATTATTACGTAATATTTTTTATATCTCTTTAATTAATGATTAAGTTAAAATAATTTATAAAGAAATGTTTTATATCAATAGGAAGATTTAACTCCAGAGACAACAGAAAAGATTTTGGAAGCTTGTAAAAGAGGAGAAAGAATTGAGCCAGGGCCACAGTAAGTGTTCAAAAAATTTGTATTTATTACATACGATGACAATACGTGCGTTTACTTTATCTTAGGGCTGTTGATCGTTTCTCCTGTGAACCGGCTGGGGGCTTAACTTCTCTTTCCTCAAAGCCTACAGGACCCGGCTTTGGATGTAGGCCTGATCTATAATATTTACCTAATTCTGAATGGTAAATTGGGCTTGTCATGGTCTTATGTGTTTAAAATGTCTTGTTCTCTGAAATAAATTGATATATAGAACAAAATGCACTATAATTTGTACATTGATCGTTATAATATCATAAATGGAATATCGTCAGTCACGTTCAGTCATACTTAGTACTTTATGAGCACTAGATGCTTTTCTAGCCTTTATAGAGAAGCGAGACAGAGGTCTTAGGTATGAGCAATACTAATAATGCCATTTGCATATTTGAGACTGACAATATACATAAAGTCGTCAGCAGGTGTCGCTCCATATATATATATCGTTTCATAAAGATTTAAGTTCTCAAGTAATTCAGTATGAGATTTTTTTTTCTAATCAGTCTTTTTTTGCTTAACTTGCTGCGAAATGCCGTTCAAGGTTAGTATGTTTGTCAACTTGACAAATTATTTACCTACAGAATATTTTTGTCAATTGTTCGTTGACAAATTCTTTCATTGAATTATTTACGATACCGTACGTTTATTGTTGTTATCAATTTTATAGATCAATCTTTCCATGGATTACAATCGATAGATCTCAGTAAACTTGCTGAGAAGTTACTAGAAAGAAGAGGTAAATAATACAGTGAAGTTATATTTACTTTTTAGGGTGAAGATGACTTAATAGGAATAGTTCTTAAGCTGAACATAAAGCGTTTTAGACTAACATGGTTTGTTTAACTAAGGGGCGTTTGATATATTTATTAAGTTCAAGATTTAAAGTATTGTTAAAAGGTTACCTGTTTGCGATATAGAATTTTTACCGTTAAGTCCCTTTTAGGCCTTTTATTACGTTAGCTCCACTGTTTTTATCAGAAATTCAGAGGACTTTTGAAAAGATACAAAGGCAAAAGTTGGAAGATATATTAAGGAGATTGGAAGAAACGTCGCGGACTACTACGACGAAACCCATTGAAAGTACAAATGAAGAACTGCTAAGGCTATTAATAATGGTTCGGAAAGAGTTACAGTCTCATGGTATATAATTTCAATATCAGTATATGAAAATAGAAATTAATTCATCATTTGTTCTAAAAAAAAACTATAGAAATTCAAAAGAAGTACGAAGAAATCCATCCTATCCGAGGGTGAGAGAGCACCGAAGACTAGCATAGACGTAGTCAAATTGAGGAAATGAGTTCTAAATACACATTAAAAAGCGGATAAATGTAAAATATTGTCTTAATAGAATGCTTAAAAAATACAGGATTACTTAAAATTTCTATAATAAGTGAGTAATGACAATATCACATTTATGACTATAAAAGATTTAACTGTTCACAAAAGTATCGTTTACAGATTAACTTTATCAAAGATCGTTAACTCATTAAACACATACTATTAAAAAAAAAAAGACAAGTTGTATCCATTAATAAGCTTAGTGATGTCGCTGCAATCTTTTTCTCATATCTTGAAGGGTCGACTTGATCTCTTTCTGTAAAGAAGAACAGTTAATAAGTTGAAAAATACTTAATAAATTAGAAATGATACTTTAAGGATATATTTCAAATTAATGTATTATATATAAAAACTGTATATACTTTTTAGTATAATCAATTATTCATTCTTATAAATAACCGACAGAAAAAGAAAGCTAATAATTGATAATTACCTCGCTGTGCCGAATATATAGTTTACTATTTCTTGCAACAGATTTTTTCGAACAAACTGCTAGAGCAGCTTCTAAAGATAAAATTCGTTTTTCTTTGCAATCTTCTATGTAGGACATATAACAAATTGAACTTGTAACATCGCATAGTTCCTCTTTCGTTATCTTTCCCCCATCTGACACCCCCATGTTTAATAGTTGCTTTCTATATTGTAATTCTTTATCGCAATATGATTGAAATAAAGCACTGGCAGCCCATAATACACTTGGAGAAGCTGTGTAAAAGAATGATGCAATTCAGAAAAGGTATTATAGCATATGACCTTCAAGAAATTTTAGTCTAGAAAGACCAACCTTTCGGTGAGCTAGCGATATTCCATAAAAGTTTTTCCATACAAAGAGCGCATTCTTCACCGGCTTTACGTAAAGCCTTTGTTGCCCTATCACCAATCGGTAACCAATCCGGGGTGGCAAAATGTAGGGATTCAGCAATTGAATATCCAGTACTCACAGTTTCCGTGAATGTCGAAGAAAATACGACAACAAATTCCCTAGCATTTTGAACAGTTCTATACACTTTTATTCCTTTTGGGGATAGTTGTTGTGGATGAACCATAACAGTGTCCTCAGGTAACCAACATCCGCTGTGAGCTTCATCATCCATAACAGCATGTGGACTTATTGATTTAATTGCCGCTTTGAAAGATTTCTCCTCACTAGCCGGAACAGAATACCTGAAAATTAAAATTGGTTGTCAAAAGAATCAATTTTAATTAGCGATAACAAACCATATTGTAGGTTCTCCAGTATGAATGTAGTGAATATATGGTAGATGATGGGGTGTTCGTTGCCAACAGGATGCCGTAAACATCATTGCTAAGTGAAGTGACGTTGAAGAGACACCTCTTACTTTGCCCAGATATGATAGTAATGTGCAAGGACTATTCTGCAGCGCGTGGAGATTCCACGAATGTTTGGCAAAAGCGGACGACTTACTAGTAGGGAACGCGCTTTGAGTTGTACCTGAGTCCATGTGAGCACCCTGAACACAAATATGTCTTTCTCCTTCATCAACCAATTTCCAAAATTGCCTTTCGACATCTTCAAGATGAGGTTGACTCGGAAACCAACCGGCGGAGACATTTTGTCCCATTTTGTAAAATTCTGCTAAAGATTTGCTTTTTCCGCATTCAATGGGTTCGTTTCTTTCTATAGTATTTTTTTTCAACTTTTCCTTTATATTTTGCTCGCATTTAATTTGATCTTCTTGACTGAGGCCATCAAATGATATAAGAAATGTACAATATGCTTCATATAATTTCTTTTCAACAATACTTAGTGTAGCGTGCAATTTTAGTCCTTGAGCAATTTTTGACCATTTACTTTTGGTCATTACATCATTCATTCCGCCATTTTTCTTTATTAAATCTCCCAAAGTAACCAGATCTAATTCAACACCTCCTATTGTTGGAATATTATCAAATTTTGATATGATCTCATCCAGAGCTTTTCTCTTTAATGTCGATTCATAGTGGTTTTTTATCTGCTCTAGTCGAATATCAGCCGGTGGATGCTTTAGTTTAAGTCTTTGGATATACTGATTGTGTGGTATAATACGTAAATCTTCTGCAATAGTACACTCGGGCTGCCATTCGGGTGGGGGTACAATCCGACACATACCATACTTTTCGGCGTCTGGCCTTATGGATTCAATATAGGCTATAGCATCGTGGAATTGCTCTGAGCTTGGATGATATACTGGAACTTCAGAAATTCCATCCATACTTGGTAAGCCGTTTTGTTTTACAGGTGAGGTAAAATGGGTGCGAACCAACTTTCCAGGGGGTCTTCCCCTTCTCCGTTTGAGTTCTGGCTGAGGAGGAGATGGTATTATGTCACCTTCTAATCTTTTTACTCTGACGCGCACGTCCCGTAATAGCCTTCTGTTTTTAGAATCGCCAATATTACGACGCCACTCGCGTTCTGTAATTTCCTCCTCATATTCTTCATCGCTACCATCTACGCTATCAGATTCTTCAATAATTTCTTCCTTTCGACGTTTGATAGGTGATGGAGCGGGAGAGGAGGAAACACTCCGAACCCGTTTATAAGGGGAGACCGAGCGACGACTCAATCTTCGAGAAGGTGAAGGAGAATGTTGATCAGATTTTCTTCGTTTTGCGGCCAAAGCTGCGGTTTTAATAGCTCTTTTAACCTGCTGCTGTCTAACTTTTTGATTATTTTTGGTAGTTTCAATCTTTCTTGTCGATTCTACTTCTTCAGACTCCTCTGATGCGTTTTCATCAGCATAGAAATCTAAATGTGGAGGGAGATCATAGGACGAAGTTCTTAGACATAAAAACGTTAAAAAGTCTTCAGTCTTAGCTTTTCTTTGAGATAGAGCTAGTTTCCTTGGACTTTTTGCATTTGAATGTAAATTTTGATTTGTATTTGCTGCAAATTTGCGCTGAGCACGGATACGAAAATTATTCAGAGTAGACATTGAACTATCCGTTGAGTCTCGACTGGCAGCGTCTTCTGTTTGTTGACTATTGCGACTTTTTTGAGGTGGGGGTTTCTTTTTACCAATATTGATGGAAGCTAATAGAGCTTTCTGTAACTGCTGCTCTTCTTGCCAATGTAAACCGGTTTGTTGTTCTCCTGTCTGCATTTTTTACACTGATATTAAAAATCTATGAAGATGTTGTGCTCTTACCCTGTTCCTTACAGCCGTAGACCTCTTTGGACGCGATCTTACGTTAAACGATTCTTCCTCTTCTTCTTCTTCTTCATCTTCCTCCTCCTCCTCCTCCTCCTCCTCTTCATCATCATCATCTTCGTCTTCTTCTTCAGATGTAGCAGATTCGGGTTCACACTTTAGCTTCCCATTAGTAGCGGGAGTAGTAGATCTACGTCTACCTCTTCTTGTAGGCATGCTTCACCTGCTTCTGAGGTTAATGTAGCAGATTTTTCTGTAAAACAAAACAATTTTGTTCAAAAGGTCTAAAATACCTTCTTTGCCGTATCTCTTTATAATAATATCTATAATTATGGTTACTTTGTGGACTATCCTTTCCCAGAATACGAAAGTTAATTGATCTATCAATTTAAAATCGGCTATGAAGATAAGTATGTTGCTGGTTATCTCAATATATTGTTTTTTTTGCTATTTATTACAACTAGTTGTACTATAAAGAGTTCTAACCGGAAGTGGTAGTTTACAGGTAGCGCCCCACAAGCATAATAACAATGGATTTCTGATTGGACGGGGGTTTTGAGCGCCTGTTTTTAAAAATTCAAGTCGTTTTTAATTTTAACAGTTTAGTTGCAGTACAACATTTATTGTATTTTCTCGTCAAAAAATAAAATTGTAAATTTACTCTGTAAACATTCCCTGTTATATTTAGAAGGCCTCCGTCTGGCCAAAAAAATAGCAAAGAATTTCTATCAGATTTTATAGTTGGGTTCTTGTTCCATGCGACCGTTATAAAACCATTAAGTTTAAAGCTATTTGTTAAAACTTGTCTTAAATATCATTGACTTAGTTGTATCACAAAGAAGGATGTTTAAAATGAGTCATAGGATAACTGTATGTAAAGTTTATGATGATCAACATCTGAACGATTGTTATGCAAAATAATTTGGAGAAACGTGATATTTTTTGTATTGCTCAATCAGCAATTATTCGTAAAGTTTTAAGCAAGAGAAAACACAGTGATTATATTTAATCACGTTTTCGCGTTATACGTCAAACAAACAAAATAAAAATTTTCCTATAACTAGCAATAACTAGTACCAGAGCGACATCTATAGGTTGTCTTCATTAAGACTTTTCAAACTATTAAATATTTAAGAGACATAAGATAGAACTTCAAGACCATCAATTTATTAATAGAGAAGTTAAAACTTCATCATTAGTAAATTCTCTTATTCAAGTTGTAAAAGAATATTCTTTGAGAAATTCCCGTTAGATAAGTAGCTATTTTACTAATTTATAAAGATTAACTATGCATGTAATTTTGAATTAGAAACTATGATTGTCTTTTTGTGTATGAAGATCTAAGAGTAATTAGATTCTCGGTAAGCGAATATGGCATTATTAATCTAAAAATAGGTTGAGTACTTACATTATGCATACAGTATAAAGATATATTGTATTGTGTTGTTCATTGATTATACATTTTTCAATTATTATTTGATAGATAATAAATTATTCAATTAAGTCAATATTCAATATTTGAAAAAAGTTTCTTTGATCTTACCGATGTCTACAAATCGTTTCAATCAAAATATTTGTAAAAAGTGGAAAACTGGTAAACTTTTGATAGTCATTTGACCTTGATCTTCAAAGAGAAATCATTTTTTTATATTTACTTTTCGTTTGCCATTACAAGCAAAAATATGGTAAGAGCTGCAGTTTTACTCCCACAAGGTGCGGAAGAGATGGAGGCAGTTATTGTGCAAGATGTCTTAAAAAGGGCTGAGGTATATTTATGTCATAATTTGACCTCTCCTGTTTTTAAACTGTTTTTCTAAACAGTTCGACACGATTTTGGTAAGTCTTGATGAAGCAAAAATGGTTACGTGTAGCAGAAAAGTTGGTATTGCAGCCGATAAATGTTTAAATGAGATTGAAAATGAAATATTTGATATTGTTGTCTTACCTGGTGGATTGGTGGGAACTCAGAATTTAAAAAAGGTAAAAACAACTCTATATTTTATTTCATATAATTTTTTAACAGTTCTGTATCTGAACATTTGAATTTTCAGTCTACGAAAGTGAAAAATTTTGTGGAGACTCATATAAAAGCTAACAAATATATTGGAGCTATCTGCGCTGCTCCATTAGTTTTAAAGGAGTTTGAATTCTTTAAACAAAAGGATGAACGAAAGTTTAGAGCAACCTACCACGATTCGTGTGACAATGATCTCAAAGATTGTTAGTAGATTTTGTTAGCTTTTAAAAAATCTTAATTTATTCTATTATTGACTGCTTTTGCTTTATTTTCAGATTTCGAGAGACCTAATGGGGAAGCCGTTGTTCTGGACGATAAGCTAATAACCAGCAAAGGACCAGGAACTGCTTTCGATTTTGCAATTAACATAGTTAAACTCCTTAAACCAAATGTTGTTAATACGATAGTTCCTCCAATGATGTTCGAAGGCGAGAATAAGATTTTCTTTGTAGAAAATTAAAGCCTCTTTCTTAATAAATAAAACTATTAGCAATGATAAGAGACTAAAATTATTTTGTATTAAATCCTATTCAAAGTGTTTTTTATCACATCTATGCTGAAAAGATAATCGATATGAAGAAAGAATTACATTTTAATTACGCTAAAGTTACAATTAAACTTTAGACAGGTCAGATCCATTTTTCCCCTTGACCACAACTTCCTCAAGCCTCGATTTCTCTTCGAAATCTTTTTGGTTCATTTCTTTCTTTTTCAAATATGTGTAAGCAGCGCTTGCGGCTAGAACAATGGCATTAGATGCCCACCATAATAATGGTTTAACATCATGATTGTAGGAGGTAGCAATGATAGTTTGAGCGCAAGCTTTGGCAGTTCCACTTATATTATGTGTCAGAGGACTGGTAACTTTTATTTGAAGTCCAGTTACAAATCCTATAGCAAATCCAAAGACACCCGCTATAGTCATTGCTGTCCAGAAATATATACTAGTAATTTGGTTGAAGTGAATAACTTTTGAAACTTCCCCTGACAAAATCATCAGGGGTAAAAATAGAACACAAGCATTTACATTGTTGTACAGAGTAAGCCTCCAAACATTCTCATCAACAACAGCTAGGAATTTTTTGGTGTAAATAGCGTTTAAAGCAACACATGCAGATGCTCCAACTCCAAATAACACGCCCAAAATAGACAATGAACCTAATGTTTAAAATTATTATTTGAGCACATGTTACGAAATTAAAAACATCCTTACCAACTAAACCCTCTTGATCAACGCCTAGAAGGAAACCAAAAACCAACACGCCACAGCATATCAATAACTTGAACGAAGTCTTTTGTTGTAATATTACATACGATAGAATCTATTGATTTAGAATAGGGAAAGAAACAAGATATATTGAATGTTTCCTTAATAAAAAATATTAAAAACAAAGATAAACTGTCTGAAAAGTTTCTTTACTCACCACATTGAAAACTGTCGTCAAAGATCTGACGACATAATAGAATGCAACACCAACATACGTCAAACAGAGATTGTTAAACGTTATCATTCCAACAAACACAAGAGACAGTGGAAGAATCTTAAAATAATGGGTTGATTGAGATTATTTAGGTAATAATAGTAATAATAATATATATATATATATCTTTTAATAAGATACGAACTTGTTTCAGTATGTCCAGTTTGATGACAAAAGCAGGAAATGATATTTGTTGAGGTGCCACCCTAGATAACTGAGAAAAGACGAAACAAGTACCAACAGTAACGACACATTGAAACCATGTAACAAATAACGGGCAATGTAGGTCTAAAGATGGACTACTTAGTAGGTACTTGTTGAGAAACACCAATGATATGGAGACAAACCTGAAAAATAGGTCAATTTATTGAATTTTCAATAAAAATACTCAAGTTAATTCATTTTACCAGTATAGAGCAACAACTGATGCTATTTTGAAACTTTTTGATGAGGTAGGCTCCATCTTCTCTTTATTATCTTCAATTAAAGGCTTAGTGTGTGCGTTTTCACCAGCTGTCAATCAATTAAACTGTTAAAAACTGCTTTGAACAAAAAAAGGGACAACACTTACACGACATACCGCTTCTCACCGATCTATTGGTAACCGGTTGACCGGTTTGAAAAAACTGAAAGCGGAAATAGGAGGAGCGTAATTAAAACTAGTCTTTCTTTTTACAATTCACATTTTTCACTCGAACTGTCTACGTTTCACATTAAGTTTCTCCATCAAACTAAAACGATATATGGATAAAATGATTCAATATTTAATTAATTAACTCTTCCTGGCTATTCAAATTTTGTTTGCTTTCTCATGACATTTTGATATATCTATGACAAACCAGTTAGCTTGAGAAAATGTCTGATACTGCAACGGCATTCCTGCATATAGGAGACATTGTCTCTCTTTATGCAGAAGGGAGCTCCAGCAATGGATTTATGTCAACTCTCGGGTATGTCAAGTTTTATAATTGCGTAATCAACAGTCGCTGAAATTGTGACTTTTCGCTTGCAGATTAGTAGATGATCGATGTGTAGTACAACCAAGTAGCGGTGACTTGAATAATCCACCAAAAAAATTTAGAGGTAAAAACATTCTATTTGCTTATAAGGTTATCGATTATCAGTTATCTGTCAAATGCAGATTGCCTTTTTAAAATATGTCCTATGAACCGTTATTCGGCCCAAAAACAATTTTGGAAGGCCACGAAACAACATGCTCCCCATACAGACGGAACATTATTGAAGAAACTACAGGTTCGTTAAATTGTAAATTCCCCCTGGCTTTCCAAATAGCATCAATTTTATCTATAATTTAAGTAGTTTTATCTAAAACTTTGATAAGCTGTAAAGAATCGTAACTGATGAGGAATTTCTCTTGATAAAATTTATTTGGATTTGAGAGAAATTGTATTATTAAATTATAGAAATTCATATGTCAATTAGGAACGTTGTAAATGCAACGTACAAATAGATTTAGTTATGGCAGTACTCTGTCGTAATTATGCATTAATTGATAAAATATATATAGCACTGTGGAAATTAACGTATATATATATATTTATATAAGTATATATATTCATATTCATTTTCATAGCATGCTGCCGATTTGGAGAAGAAACAGAATGAAAATGAAAACACGAAGCTATTGGGTGATATTGTCCAGTATGGGGGTGTTATTCAGGTAGAAAATTAGCTTTTATTTACGAAATTCAATGGTCTAATTGACATTTATAATTCAGCTTCTTCACGTTAAATCAAATAAATATCTTACGGTCAACAAAAGGCTTCCGGCACTTAAGGAAAAGAATGCAATGAGGGTAATGCTTGATGCTTCTGGAAATGAGGGATCTTGGTTCTATATTGTTCCATTCTATAAATTACGTAGTCCAGGCGATAGCGTTAGTTTAAATCGCTTTTAGAATTCAGTTTTAATCCGGGTGTGGTTTTAATATGAATCCTACAGGTTGTTGTTGGAGATAAAGTCATCTTAAATCCTGTAAATGCTGGGCAACCTTTACACGCTAGTAAAGCGGAACTAGACGATAACCCAGGTAAATTAATTAGCAATTGGTTTGAAAAAGATTACCAAGCTTAAGATGGACAGTTGATGCGACTTAATTGTATTACATAGGTTGTCGCGAAGTAAATTCAGTACAATGCAACACAAGCTGGAAAATTACCCTCTTTATGAATCATAAGGAAAACAACGACGACTATTTAAAAGGGGGTGACGTTGTTAGGTTATTTCACGCCGAACAAGAAAAATTCCTCACTGGGGACGAATACAAGAAAAAGCAATATGTATTTCTTAGGACTACAGGGCGTACTTCAGCTACAGCAGCTACGTCCTCAAAAGCTCTCTGGGAGGTAGAAGTTGTTCAATTAGATCCTTGTAGAGGAGGTGCCGGACAATGGAAGTCGTTGTTCAGGTTTAAGCATTTGGCAACTGGTCAATATTTGGCAGCGGAGGTAAATAAAGAGAATGAATCTTGAAACTTTTTGGATATCTCTTATTTCTTATTGAAGAAATCTCATAAAATATTTACAATTACAGGTGGATAACGACGAAACACCAGATATTATGCGTTCAAAGCTAAAGGCTGGTTTCCAAGTACTTCATCTAGTATGCGTTCCCCACGGTAATGATCCAGCTTCTGTCTTCGAATTAGATCCTACAACAATGACAAAGCAAGAAAACTTTGTACCAAGGTTTGTACTTTCCACTAAAGATTTATAACCTTTTATAAATGCAAAAAAAAGATGCCATCGCAATAGGTTCTGCAGTGTAAACTGCGTCGTCTAATGATGATTTTTCAGACAATGTCACGTTCGTTTACGGCACTACGAAACGGAGCTATGGGTCCACAGCACTAATTTGCAATTGCATTATCATTTCGATATAAATCAGGACGGCGACAGAGCATGTTATAAGGTTATTGGTCATTTGGCTTATGAACATTTTTTTTAAAAGAATTCTGTAGAACCTGTTGCTGTGGGCTTCTTTTTCGTTAATTACTTTTCAACACTGCTTTCGATTAGCATGATTTTTTTTAATTCTACTTTTTAAATAATCAAAAAAAAAACAACGATTGGCAGTTTATAATATTACTAACTGTTTGCAATTGCGGTGCTGCTTGTTTTTTTTACGCAGATCGTCCTTCGTAAGGCTTAGACATTTGTTCACGAATACGTGGGTACATTCCACGTCGATTCCGATTGATAAAGAAGAGGAAAAACCTATTATGAGTAAGGTAGTAACTAATTTTTCTTCACTCTGTAACTACTAATTGCTTGTAGCTTATTAATTCTCATTCCATAATATGATTTTTATAGCGTTAATATTTTGCTGGATTTTAAGTCTATATCTATTTAAATAGGATCTAATGCAAAATTAATATTATGAAATAACATCTAACACAGATTGACTTTAAATCCAGTTTTTTACGTATTGTCTATTCTATATTTAAGGTGGTAATATAATATTGCAAACATTATAGCTTGGATGTGCTAGAACGAAAGAAGACAAGGAAGCTTTTGCAATTGTTCCCGTTTCCCCTCAAGAAGTAAGGGATTTAGATTTTGCAAATGACGCTTCGAAAGTTTTGCAAGCAGCTGCTAATGAGTTGGATAGGGGGAATTTAAATCAAACTCAACGTCGTTTAATTGAACAATTGCTGAGAGAAATAATATGCTTTGTGGCCCTATTGGATACACAATCAACGGTTGATCCATTAGAAGTTGTGATCATTAAACCTGACAGGGAACGCCCAAAGCTATTGAGAGAACAAAATGTTTTGAAGCAACTTTTTAGGATTCTTCAAGCTCCATTTCAGGGTGATAATCCACAATTTCGTTTAGAAGATTTAAAAGGAAATAAACACGCTGGCTATAAATATATATGTAAATTATGCTATCGAATACTTAAACTATCACAACAAAGTTATCGAAAAAATCAGGAATATATCGCAAAACATTTCGCCTTTATGCAAAAGCAGATTGGTTATGACATCTTAGCAGAAGATACAATAACCGCCTTGTTACATAACAACAGAAAATTACTAGAAAAACATATAAATGAATCAGAAATAGAAACTTTTGTAAGCTTAGTTAGGGAAAATGGAGAATCTAGGTAAATTATCAACTATTAATCTTTTTTTTTCTTTTTTAAATTAACTGTTTAAGATAATTAGCTTTAATGATAAATATTTTTTTAAAGAGCTAATTATTTTATATCTCTTTTCATTTTAAAATAAATTTAGATTTCTTGATTACCTATCGGATTTGTGCGTCTCCAACAATGTAGCCATTGCTCGTACACAAGAATTAATTTGCAAGTCAGTCTTGTGTCCAAAAAATCAGGACATTTTAATAAATACGAGGTAAGAAATGTTCTCGAAAAGAGAGATTAGTTATTTTAAGTATTTTATACATTGTAGGAATTTAACTATAAATGTATACCGTATATATATATTTATATATGTTCTTCTGTTGCAGCTGTGCTAGAGAAAAAACCGAAATTTTGCAAACTGAATATGAGAATGGTGTTGAAAAAAGAGTATTTGAGTCAGAAGGAAAAATTGAACAAATTTATATAAAGATTACGAATAGGGAAGATCCCACTGGACCGAGAACAAATCTATTGCTACATGAAGTTGCTGATGTTGTGAAAGGTGGCATTTTAAGATATCCGAATACATTCGAAAAGCAAAAGAAGCTATTAGATTATTATCAGTGAGTTAAAGATATATGCACTATATACATATATACAGTATACACTGTATATTTTATTTTGTCTTGTTTTTTATACATTTATAAATATATAAATCTAATCTATACAGGCATCAGCTAGACTTGTTCGCCAATATGTGTATGGATCGTCAGTACCTGGCTATAAATAATATTCAATTTAAAATCGAATTAATGCTAAGGTAAAAATCCTTTTTATACTTTTAAGAGGCATTAATATTTAAAAAAAAACGAAACAAATAGATGTATTGCTGATGAAGAGTTCCCGGATGACTTACGAGCTTCGTTTTGCCGTCTATTCATTCATATGCACGTTGACAGAGATCCACAAGAGACTGTTACCCCAGTTAAATATGCACGTCTTTGGGATGATATTCCGACAACTATATCAATTGACAATTATGAAAAAGGTAAAGCTAAAGAGAAATGTGAAGAACGAAAGAAATTTCAAAAAACAATTAAATTCGTTGAGGAATATTTGACAAACGTTGCTGTGTCTGCAAAATCTTTATCAAGTATGGACAGTGGCAATAATTCTTTAACTTTAGAAGTTGTAAAATTAGCTAGACATCTTATATATTTTGGATTCTACTCTTTTAATGAATTATTAAATTTAACAAAAACACTTCTTTCAATTTTGGATTGCGTAACTAATAGTACTGCTCCTACTGCTCAAGTTGATGTTAATTCCTTAGCTATGATGAAACCTGGTTTACATAATATAGCTAGTGTACTAGCTCAAGCGCAAAAAACGGTTCAGAAATCTGACGAAGAAGACGTTATTGTAATGAATACTAAACTGAAAATAATAGAGATCCTACAGGTGAGTATCATAAATACAATTATTAGGACATATTTCAATAAGTTTTTAGGAAAGACGCATATTTTCAAATAAGTTATTGACAGTTTATTATGGATGTGAGGAAGGATTATCGCATCACGTGCGTCTTATCAATATTTAAAAAAGAATTCGACGCCAATGCAATGCAATCTGCAGGTTAAAAAAATTAGAAGCGCTACTAGATTTATTAACACTATTCTTAAAAAACACGCTAATCTAAATTTTTACTAATCTGCTTAATACGATATTTTCATTGATTTTATTTATAAAAAAAAACAAAACACTATTCATGTATACGCACTAGGTTTAAAAAAAAGAAGTCAGTAATCAAACAGATAGTATAAAGTGGAAAAAAAAAGAAAAATTGTATTAGTTAATTGTATTAATAATCTTTTGTTCTTGAATGAAAAATCTTTTTCTTTTTTTTTTTTAAAACACATCAAAACGTAAAATTGCTACAGTTTATATTGAATGTTCGATTGGACTTTCGAATTTCCTGTATTCTATCGGTCTTCAAACGAGATCACCGAGCCGGAAACGGTGAGAGGAGGATATTTTCAGTTCATTTCGTTTCCATTTTTTCCTGCACGTTTAAAAAAAAAACGGCATGTCTGCACGTATACCTTTTTTCTCATACAATAGAAAAAAATTTATTTTTATTCCTTGGAGAAAACAGGAATAAATGGGTCATGTCTGAAAATAAATCTAAAAGGGACGAGAGATTATCTAAGGAATAATAATTCTAAAAAGTCCTTTTTATATTTAAAATAGAAAACATTAGTTGCTTATTGTGCCTTTTTCTCTTTATATGATTAGCCTTATACAAGTATATTAATGAGTATAAGCATGTAGATATTATATTTATATAATTTCTACATGTCTCTATAATTTACAATTTAATGTATATAGAGTGGTAAAGAGCTCTTATGTTGATTTATCTTATATCCATCTATCAATCTATTGTGCTGTCTTTGCACAGATATATATATATATATAACTGTATTATATATTAATATATATATATATATATATATATACAGTATACTGTATATATAACTACAGTATATATCTACATATATAATATACCTTATATCTATAATAATAATAATTCACCTTATACCCTTACATGTTTATACCTTAAACAAATTATTTAAATATCCGTATTTTATTAATATATATTTTGTTTTCAACTTTAGGTTTGGATTTGGAGAGTATAGCCGCACAAGCCGAAGATATATTTGGCGGAAGGTAGGTTAAATATTATTTAAAAATTTACAATAGATTTATAAATAATTAAATGAAAAAAAATAATAATCTATTCGTGTCCAGCAACTACAGAAGGTATTGTAATTATTAAATTATGTTAGGGCACATTTTGGCGCACGAACAACTTTTTTTTTTCTTTTTGTTTTTTAAAACATTTTTTTCTCATTATATATATTTTTTAATATATGAAAAATTGAGATTATTGTTGTTTATTTAGTATTTACATATATAATATACACATATACTGTATATTTATAATGTACTCGATATTAATTATTTTCAATTATATAATTGTTTTTTTTTAATTTATATTTACTTTTGAATAAAATAGTGACTACAGTGCGGAATTGGATCTTGATCGACAAGGGGGTAGAATGTTTTTGAGGGTTCTACTCAATTTGGTTATGCACAATTACCCACCGTTAGTCTCTGGGGCTCTACAGTTGCTCTTTAGACATTTTTCTCAAAGGCAAGAAGTTCTTTTAGCGTTCGAACAAGTTCAATTATTAGTTCAGGCCGACGACGTCGAGAATTATAAAGTTATAAAATCAAATCTTGATCAACTAAGAATTTTGGTTGAGAAATCTGAATTATGGGTATATAAATCCAGCAAAAAGAAAAAGAAATCTGATAGTTCGAAGGATGAGAAGAAAAAGGAGAAGAAGAGACCGTTAGATATAATTACACCTACTTTGGGGATGTCTCATATCGATTTGAATCATGGTCCAAAAATTGATTCTACAGCTGCCGAAAATTATAAGTCAATTCAGGAGATATTAAAGACATTTATAGCCTTATGTTATAATGATGCAACAGCAGCCCCTAAAGTATACGAACAGCGTTTGCTAAGGAATATGAACGCTCATGAAGTTGTTTTGGAACTTTTGCAAATACCGTACGAAAAAAGCGAAGATCATAGAATGATTGAAATTATGCAAAAGGCGCATGAATTTTTACAAAAATTCTGCCTGAGCAATGCCCCAAATCAACAGCTATTATTTGGAAGTTTAGAGTTATTTTTAACGCCAGGTTTATTGGAAGCTCAAACAGCTAAAGCAATATTTAAAGATAATCCAACTCTATGTAACGAAGTATCGGAGAAGGTTGTTAATCATTTTGTCCATTGTATTGAAACGAATGGAACTTACGTTGAATATCTACATTTTTTACAAACAATTGTCAAATGTGACAAACAATATATAAGGAAAGCGCAGACGGCAGTAATGGCAGAGGTTGGTAAATTATTATACTTTTAATAAGACATACTTTAAATTATTATAAATTAGGACTCAGCCTAAAAGAAAAAGAATAAATTATATTTGTTTTTTTCTTTTTTTAAAATATTAATATCTTTATTAATTCTATAAGATATAAATAATTTATTATTATATTTAACGTTTTTTTTTTCCTTTTTTTTTGGTTTACTTTCATTTTTTTTTTTGCCTTATAAAATAGATTTCTCGTATAAATTCTCAGGTATTTTCACATAATAATTTTTTTCATTATTTCTCTCTCTCTCTCTCTCTCTTATTTCTTTCTTTTTTTTTTCAACAAAATTTCCTAATTTTCTCTTCTTTTTCATTTTTAATACTACGAAAAGAAATTAAAAAAAGCCTTAAAAATAATTCATTTTAATAATTACTATAGCTTATATACTTTTTCTTGCTATAGTTTATCATTCGTTCATTTTCTTCTTTCTATCTCTCCATCTTTTTAACTTGTACAAAAACGCAAAACCATACAATTACAATTTAATTAGCTAAACTAATTCATAAAAATAGAAATAAAATATTTTTTTCTTATGGAAATTCATCCAAAAAAATCAAAAAAAAAAATCATTAATGAATTTACTAATTACAATTTCATGAATGCTTAAAAACACTCTTATTGCATCTCTGAATTAGCGCAACGCTGAAGTGATATATAATCGAAAAGCTCAAGATCTAGTTATGGCTTCCGTTAGTACTAATCGTAGAGTATTCGCTTTATTGTTTCGTTTTACAAAAAAAAACAGAAATTTTTGCACTTGATTATTCTTTTATTTATTATTGTTATAGTTATTTTGTTTTTTTCGTTTCGTTTATGTACGGTATACATTCATTTATATATTTATATATATATATATATGTATATATATATTTATATTTATATATGTATATATTTTGTCACTATGTTATTAATGGTTTAGAAATTTGATGGCTTAAGTCTAGCGAAAGTAGCAAGAATTGACAAAAGTATTAAATATATCGTGTTGCAATTTTGTAGTTTTTTTTTTATATAGCTAAAGAAGATTTGTATTATTTTCACCACAAAAAAGAAACACATTAGCAATTATTATTTTACTTTACAGACTACACCAAAAAAGGAGTATTTACGTTGAGGGAGGGTAATGTCACTGGGGAAATGAGAGGTTTGGGAGAAATTTTAAGCTAGACTTAAGCCTTTTTTTTTTGATTGATTTTAATTCAGGAATTTCTTTTTTTCCCCTTCTCTTTTTAGCTGATTAATGTTGGGGAAGATGTATTAGTTTTCTATAATGAACAAAATTTTGGCAAGTTGGTCACGCTGATGGAAGAACAAAAGAATAAACTACTCGATCATAGATCACCATTAAATTATCATATTAACTTGGTGAAATTGCTGTCTTGCTGTACAGAGGGGAAGAATGTTTATACCGAAATCAAATGTCAATCTCTTCTTCCTCTAGAGGATATCGTCAGAGTTGTATGTCACGATACTTGCCTGGTTGCCGTTAAAGAAGCCTATATTAACTTTCTAAATCATTGTTATGTTGACACCGAAATGGAAGCAAAAGATATATACAGTTCAAACTATATGTGGCAATTGTTTGAGAATTTCATTGAAGATATGAATAAAGTTTTGAAGATTGCTGCAATGGATTCGTCAAAAAAAACCCCGGAAGATATAGAGATGGAAAATTATGTTACATTCACAGTAACAAGCGTCATAACGACGTTCTTTTCGTCGAAATTCGCTGAGCAAGTTCAAACAAGACAGGGAATATTTGCGCATTTATTAGAGACGGCTTTTGACATATTACAATTACATTTAGGATCTTTGGAACAATCGCAACTAAGTGAAACAAAGAAATGTGTTGAATTGTTGTATCAAGTAGGTCTGTATTGTTTTCACCTTCAAAAACTCTCTTTCATTCATTAACTTTAACTAATTATGTTCTTAAATATTAGGCAAAGATAGACATATAGCAGTAAATCCTGACCTTCAAGCTCGTATTGAAAAAACCTTAAAAAAACCAACTAAAGCTATCAAATTAGCAGCAGATAAATTTGCAAGAAAGATAAAAAGCAAAATGGAACAAAATTTAAAACTATCTCAGAGTAATCGATCAATTCTGGAAGGTTTACAAGATATTGTTAGTCTACTAAGTGATCAACTGAAACCTCTTGTGCAAGCCGAACTTTCAGTCCTAGTAGATGTTTTACATCATCCAGAACTACTGTTTCCCGCTGGTACTGATAGCAGAAAGAAGTGCGAAAGTGGTGGTTTCATATCCAGGTATAGTATTTACGCCCTTTATTGTTTTCTTAATATATCCTTATTTTGTATAACAGATTAATTAAACACACGGAACAATTGTTGGATGAAAAAGAAGAGAAACTATGTATAAAAGTTCTGCAAACTTTAAAAGATATGATGACAGTTGATATAGACTACGGAGAAAAGGTAGGATAGATTTATTAGGATAACAATCATAAATAATGATAAAAGCTTAAAATTTCCTTTAAAATAATAATTTTACCTTTTCTTTATACATAATATTTTTTTTCATCTGACATTAGAATTAAAAATAATAATTTTGCATTTAATTTTGCCCTTTTTTTTACCTTTAACCCTCCAAAAAATAACCTTAAACCTTAAAAAAGAGTACAGAGGTGCAGTAATTATAGACATCGTCGTATTTTCAATATTTTTATATTTATAGCACGATATGATCACTTGAAATTGAGCATTTTTTTTTCTCTTACCGTTTATCATAGGCCATCACTGAAGAAACGAGCACGCACAAAGCGGTGAGATGTTGATTATCCAACATATTTTTTTTTTATTATATATTTAACACTTTTAGAAGTATGGTAAATAGAATAAAAGAAATAGGTTTCCATTATCCTCCCAAATAACCATTCGTTTCTAGGATTAATTTTATTTTTATACTAAATATTTTTGGTTGAAAGGCAGCTTATTGCAATTTAGTTATTACTTTTTACTTTTGCTTTGTTTGTCTGTTTTTTTTTTTTGCACTGGGTAAAAGTATTTACACCTTAGATTGATTTGTGGAACAAAATTGGTTGGGAATCTGGTATGCAATTCTCGGAATTAGGGAGACAAAGAGTATGAAAATATGTTGTATTAATTCTGTATATATATATATATATATATATATATATATATATATATTAATATATATAAATGTATATATATATATACACCTAGTTATCTGTTTGTAACATACTTAACAGTGTACTTTATTTTATTTTTCTCTTCCAGAGTAAAAGAATTTGCTTTTTCTTGCTCTCTTTTACTGACGAATGTTTTTTTTTGTTATATTTTATTAGGGTGAAGCTCTTAGACAGTCTCTCCTTACACGCTATTATGAAGGATTTGGACAGTCGCGTAGAAGGAGTAGTATATCTTTTACTGCAGACAGAATTAAGCCAAATGTCATTTCTAGGGCAGAAATGACTCTTCACCATGTCCAGTGCCATTTAGATCGGGAAGGAGCTACTGATCTTGTTGTTGATTTAATTATAAGTGACCATTCCCACCGAATCTTCTTAGAAACAATTGAACTTGGAATAGCCTTATTGGAAGGTGGTAATAGAGATATTCAAAAATCCTTATTGAAGAGATTACAAAATGATAAGAATTCGGAAAAGTTTTTCAAGGTTTTCTTTGATAGAATGCAATTGGCTCAACAAGAAATTAAATCCACTTCTAATGTTGGAACATCCGATGGCCTTGGCGAACAAAAGGATGAAGAAAAGGATGTCACACAACAAATACACCAGTACAAACAGACGAATGGGAGTATAATGAGCCATAATATGAAAGAGGAAATGAATGAAGCTGCCGTTAGCACTAGTAAAGCTATTCTTACAGTTAGAAAGCAGAGGCTAGATACCCTAGCTACCGGCAGTCCGGATGAACTTCAAACGGACGATGGTTTGGATAAAGACAAACACAGGGATGAAAAAAAAATGTCTGCAGATATTCTAGTAATGCAACCAATACTAAGATTTCTGCAGTTGTGTTGTGAAAATCATAACTTAGAGCTTCAAAATTTCTTAAGAATTCAAAATAACAAAAATAATTATAACTTAGTTTGTGAATCTTTACAATTTCTTGATTGTATTTGTGGATCTACCACTGGAGGATTAGGCCTTTTAGGTTTATATATTAATGAGGAAAATGTTGACTTGATTAATCAAACATTAGAAACCTTAACGGAATATTGTCAAGGTTCTATTTCTTTTACTTTATTGATATTTTATTAATAAGATACATTTTTTTTGCAAAATAGGACCATGTCATGAAAACCAAGATGCTATTGCTAGACACGAATCAAATGGTATTGATATCATAATTGCCTTAATATTAAATGATATAAATCCTCTTGGTAAAAAGAGAATTGATTTGGTATTGAAGTTGAAGGTAGAAATAGCATTTTTCTATAAAACGTCAACTAATTATTTTTATTTGTTTTAATACAAATGAATGAAACGATAGAACAACGCGTCCAAATTGTTACTTGCCATAATGGAGAGTCGTTACGAAGGGGAAAACGCTGAAAGAATACTATATAACATGAGCCCTAAACAATTAGTAAGTAAACAGGTCTCCCATAAATACTTTGTTTCTCCCTTTTTTGATATGTCAGTATTTAGTTCTCAATTATGGAATATGGTTTTCAAGATTTTGAAAAGGTTACGCATGATATAGAAAACACACGCTTTATCTTACACTTTTTGCCCCAATAAAAATACAAATATGAGTTTTTTAATTTCAATTTTATATTTTAATGTTTTTTCATCACAAATTATAGGTTGACGTTGCCGTGAAAGCCTATAATCAATACGAACAGTTGGAAGAAGAAGATTGTTTAGAAGACGACGACGATGATGATCAAATTAATCCTAGAGATGTTGGTCATAATATTTATATTTTGGCTCATCAATTAGCCCATCATAATAAAGAGTTGGCAGCTCTCTTAAAGAATCCTGATCCTCCAAATCCGGCTCTAACCTATTACGCAAAGCACACCGGGCAAATTGAAATTGTAAGGCACGATAGAACTCTGGAACAGATTGTCTTCCCCATACCTGAAATTTGCGAATACCTTACAGCAGAAACAAAAGTAAAACTTTATCAAACAGCCGAAAGGGATGATCAAGGTAGTAAGGTAACTGACTTTTTTGAGAGACATACAACTTTGTTTGATGAAATGAAATGGCAAAAGAAATTACGTTCAAATCCAGTATTATTTTGGGTATCTTCCCATATGAGACTTTGGAGTGGAATAAGTTTCAACTTGGCCATACTCTGCAACTTAATTGTAGCCCTGTTTTATCCCTTCTCTTCTGGACCAGGAACTTTAGATAGAAGATTATCGGGTCTGATATGGATGGCTATGATTGTGTCATTGGTTGTCGTTATAAGTACATCAAAAACTATTGGTTATCGGACATTGGTTGCTTCTGTAATATTACGGCTTATATTTTCGATTGGTCTTTCGACAACTTTATTAATAATTGGTTCCTTACACGTTCTGAATAGTACTATATTTATGATTGCTCTGATGGGTAATAGTGGAACATTTACGAAAAGTTTCAGAGAAATATTAACCGACTTCGAGTTTGTCTACCATATCGGCTATATAAGCATTTCACTTAGTGGAACTTTCTTTCATCCTTTCTTCTTTTCACTCCTCTTGCTAGATGTTGTATATCGTGAAGAGACGCTAGTAAATGTCATAAGGAGTGTTACAAAAAATGGTCGCTCTATCCTCTTGACAGCAGTACTTGCTGTTATTCTGATATATTTGTTCTCGATAATCGGCTTTATATTCTTCCAAGATGATTTCCTTATGGAGGTTGCTCCCCTGGAGCCGATCGTAAACACTGACTTGGTTAAAAATGCTGCTAAAATGGCGACGAACCTCGGGCAAACTGAAAGTTGCTCGTCTGAGAAAGAGTGTAATATGACATCGACAGAAGCAAGCTTATACGGAGTCGAAGATGATAGCGAAGTTCGAGAAAGGCATTGCGATTCGTTGATTATGTGTATTGTAACCACTCTAAACGAAGGTTTACGTAACGGGGGCGGCATTGGTGACATTTTAAGAAAACCTAGTCAAAAGGTACGTTCTATTAAACATTTAAAGCTACGCTCCTTAAACAATAACGTTTATTTACCATGCCTAATATATTTTTATTTATATTATATTTAACTAATTCATACTAATCGGAATATTAAAAATTTTGGAAACGGTTTTAGGAACCTCTCTTTATAGCTCGTATTATTTATGATCTCCTCTTCTTCTTCATCGTCATTATTATCGTTCTAAATTTGATTTTTGGAGTTATCATCGATACGTTTGCCGACTTAAGAAGTGAAAAGCAAAATAAAGAAGAAATATTAAAGAATACATGCTTCGTTTGCGGTTATTATTAAGATATCGTCGTATTCTGCACGGATAATTCTTTTGTTTAGCTGTTTTATCCGTTTTAAAAAGCAATCATAGTCAATAGATTGTCATTAGATCTACTTTATGTAGTTCAAACGTTAACCTTTTTTAATGGCAATAATTGAGAGTTTTTCTACCTTTTTTTTAAAAAAAAAAGGATGTACTTACCCAGCCACGCATCTATTCTACTCACCTAAACGATTGTCTACTTTCATTAATCTTGTTTTTTTTTGGTTTTTGAATGTTGTATTATTTTAGGAATCCCTCTTCATATTCCGAGTTATCTACGATCTTCTCTTCTATTTTATATTAATCATCATCGTTCTCAACCTTATCTTTGGAGTGATCATCGATACGTTTGCCGATTTGAGAACAGAGAAGCAGAATAAAGAAGAAATTCTTAAGAATACTTGTTTTATTTGTGGTTTGTTTTAGTTTGTAGTAATTTTTTTTTGCTTGTAGTTAATTTATTGTTGTGTAAATTAATAATTATTAAAGAAAGAACACATTCCTTTGTAACCCTCTTATAATAATTTTTTCTCTTTTAAGGAAATCGTTAAGCAATTATTTTTTTAAGCGGATATCCTTTTGGTTTTTATTCATTTAACAGGTTTGGATCGTTCATCATTCGATAATAAGTCGATTTCTTTCGAGGAACATTGTAAATCGGAACATAACATGTGGCACTATTTGTACTTCATTGTTTTGATTAAAGTAAAAGATCCAACCGAGTATACTGGACCAGAGAGTTTTGTGCACTCTATGATAGCCGAAAAGAATCTAGATTGGTTTCCACGCATGCGTGCCATGTCATTAGCGGCAGATGAAGGTGAATCAGAGCAAAATGAGTTGAGAAATTTACAAACAGCATTGGACGACACTAAAGATTTAGTAAAACAGCTTTGCTCTCAACTGAACGAACTGAAAGATCAGGTAAGATGATTTTCTTTTGAAAAAGTTGTAAAAGTTAATATATAATTTACTGATTGATTAATTGAATAGATGATGGAACAAAGAAAGCAGAAGCAGAGGTTTAATCTTATGCAGCCATCAATGAATCCTCTTTTGCCTACCCCAAACACTTTAGATAACGCGCAATAATGTAGTATCTGGTGCTCTTTTTATTCCTGTTAGAAATCGAAGAATGATAAATTTTTGGAAAAAAGATGATTCTAATGAAAAAAATGTAAATGTATCTTTTTTGGGAAAAAGGGATTTTCAAAATGCTGTAATACAATTATAAAATCTAATAATTTTGTTTCATTACATTTATTTGTGAGACAGGTAAGTTCTACGGATCGGACGCCAAAGCAATAAAATTCTACTAATACCCAATGTTCATATGTGTCCCTTAATTGTTTCCTTTCAAAAAGTGCTTGGAGAAGGTGTGTAACAAGCGTTACCTGAGACACCACCCATGTCACCGAATGTGTTTGCGTAGCTTGTTTTCAAAAAGTTGACATAGTTATGCATAGATCTGTTTGTAGCAGTAGATTGCTCCAACCTTTCTTTTAGATCGTATAATTTAGAATTCATTTTCCTTTCGGATTCATCTCTCTCTCTCCTAACCCTGGCCACTTCTGCCCTTGCAGCAGATAGTTCAGCCTCTAATTCACTAATTCTTGCTACTGCGGCCCTTTCTTTTCCGCAGGACTTTTGCCTAGCTTGTTCAGTTATTCTTCTTGATTCTGTAACAGCCGTCTCAAGCTGACGAGAAAGGCCCGCAACTTCTTTTGACCGTTCCTCCAATTGAACTTGGATTCTGTGCACCGTCTCATCTCTTTGAGCCAAGGATGACTGTAATTCTACATTCCTCGCCTCCAATTCTCGAACCCTTCTTTCCACATTTGATAGTTCATGCACGTGAACGTCGTTTTGTATTTGACGATGTTGAGATGTTTGATGAAGTTTCGATTTCAGTTCATTTTCTTTCTTTTCGGATTCATTTAACTTCTGTGAAACATCGGCTAATTTTAATTCAGTTGCTTTAAGCAACTCTGGGACAGGTTCAAGCTGAGCCAGACGTTGCTGAACGCGGGAACGAACCTCTTGCACAGCTATGCCGCACTCCTTTTGTAACTTCGCCGTTAGACGTTGCTCTTCTTCCAGCCTCGATAACGCGTCGTCAGCTTCTTCTCTGGCCTTTTTCAACTGTTGTTTATACTCTTCTAATAAGCGTTCAGCCTGACCAAGACTTTCCCGGGCATTGTGAATTTCAGTCTCGGCTCTTTCATACTCCATTCGAGACATCCTCTCTCTTGAAATGGCCTCCCTTTCTCTCTGTTCCATTCTATCAATATCAACTTTGGTATCTTGTTCAATGTTCAGCAATCGATTGTGTAGAGCGGTAACTTGAGCATCTAAAGCCGATTTTTCTTTCCTGAGTAATTCATTTTCGGTTTTTAATTCCATTACATCAGCATCCCTTTGGGTCACTTGTTCATTAATAATTTGCAGTTTTTGCTCGCTTGTATTAGCTCTTTCTTTTTGTACTCTTGTTGCTTTTTTTAAAGCTTCTTTATTCTTTGTATACTTTTCGCGTGTTGATGCCAGCATATTTCGAGCATATTCCAGGTCTAATCGGGCAGTAGCTAGGTCAGATTCGAGGGTGCGAACCTGAACAGCTAAACGATTGCAATCGGCCTCTTTCGCTTTGAAGGCTTTTTGTAGATGAGCTCTTGTTGTTTCTAAGGCTGTTTGAGCTCCCGAGAGTGCTAAATTTTCATCTTTTTGGGCTTCAGCTGTCATATGAACTTCTTGCATAGTTCTTTCTTGTTGAGACAACGCTTCCTCAGCTTTCGCTAACTTATGGAGAAGTAAATCGCGTTGCTCTATAAGGCGATGAGTAGCAGCTTCAGAGTCGTGCGTTTCATGCAGTAAACTTACCAAAATTCGAGCTCCCCTTTCGAAATCTCCCAATTTGGATACCAGTAGGTCTCTTTGCTTGTTAATCATATTCCAATCGCTACCACATAGTTTACGCTCATCTCGAAATCTCCTCATAACATCACGAAGACCATCGGCATGACGAATTGAAGCTGTTGCATCTAATTCAACAGAGACAAGTTTGTGGAGAAGAGCCTCCTTTCCCTTACTTTTAGCGACATCGTCAGTTTCTTTCCTCAAGGATCTCTCAAGAGCAACCTCTGCTTTCAAAGACCCAACTTCAGAAACCAATTCTCCTACCCGACTTTCGTATTCATGCATCTTTACTCGGACATTATCTTCTTCTTCCGTTGAGACTTCAACTACTCTTGGACCGCCCGGAGCTGGTTCACTCGAAGCTAAACATCGAGATCGTATAGAGCTCTTTGCAGGTGGAGGTATCCATCCATGCTCTCTTTCCTTTATAGCTCTTCGAACGTCAGATTTCGAATGGGATGAATCTAGTCTTTTTTTTACGTGTACATGAACAGCAGTATCCTCAGCAACATGCACATGTACTGGTGAGACTGCTCCCCCTCTTTCAACAGTCATGATGAGTTTCTGCATTTAAATCAATCAAGCCAATTAAGTTGAATTATTTATACTGTTTAGAAAAATTTGACTAAGTTTGTTATGCATGTTCGAAATACCTTCTCCCCGCCTCTTCGACTCTTTCGAATCATTGAAATTTTCTCATCAGTTGACTGATCTAACTGTGAATCAGTATTTTTAACTTATTAATTATCTGTTTATGTAAAGCATGCAAGTTTTTTAAATGTAAAAAACTCCATTCCAAACGGCGGGCAACAAGACCGAACATGCATAGGAGTAAAGCGATCAGTACAATAACATCCAAGTAAAAATAAGAAGCTAATTACCTTTATGATAAGATTAATGTATTAATAAATTATAATGACCAATTTACACCTAAAACCAATACACTTAAATAAAAATACACATAGTTTCTTGGCAAACTCGGAGCAGTAAACAATTTACTAGTATGGAACCCAGCTCCAATTGCAGCTGGCGCCCTCTGTATTATATTAAAATAATTAGCTAGAGAATTCCATTAAAAATTTACAAAAAATATGCTAAATAAAAAGTATTATTTTGTAAATAAATAATTCCTCTCACCTTAATAGGAAATAGAGAAAAAGCGAAACTTAAATGACGTAATAAGGATATTTTCCGAGCTGGTATGGCGGCTCAAGTATATTTAAATGACTGGGATAATAAATTGCAGCAGACCAGGTTACCTGCTTTGTGAAAATATTCCCGTTCATAAAACTAGTAAAACTGATCTCAAAATTCATTATTACTATCAAGTTTTCATTAGTTTTCATTTAGTAACAAAAGAGGATGTGACAGAGAGAAAGAGAGGATGTGAATGTCTATCACACAATAGATAGATTAATGAGAAACTTGTAATGAATTTTTAATAATAATTCCAATTTATTTGTTAATAAAGAAACATATAAGGAGACTTTATAGGGAATAATAGTTATTATTTTACTTAATATAGTTAATATGTATTTAATTGTATTCTTCTTCTGCTTTATGCAATCGCTCAAAAAATTGACGTTTCGCTTCCTCGACAGCTTCCTTTACTTCTTCATCTTCCAACCACGAATAGAATATATTACATCGAACAGTAGCCGTAGAAGTAGGGTCACGTTTATTTACGATTGATTGATATAATAATCGAAAGAGAATAGCAAATGTAAAGTCTCCAATGCTTAGTAGAATTGTTATAAAGTTAACCATGAAGAAATTGTAAGTGACTGATTCCCTTAAAGGTTGAGAACAACCTTCTTTATAGAGTGATAAATGTTTTTTATAATCATATAGGGAAGTAGACGTTTCTACGTTTTCACTAATACATGGACGCGGAGACTTAGTACTACAACAACTAAATGGGACGTTCTTATTATTCATTAAATAGTTCTCCTGAATTTTGTTGTTAGCAATACTTTTCGGATTAATCCAATTAGTCCTAAACCAATCAGAATAAGTTCTAGAGCCACAACATCTAAAAAGTATTTGCATTTCGTCAAGTTGTAATTTAATAGTCGGTTCCCTGTCGTAGTTATGCATAGCATTATAGAGATTATGGCGAAAATCTTCAATAGTTGGAATAAAGAAAAGGTATTTCGCAGTTATAATTGAAACTCCGAAATGAAATGCCCATGTTAAAGTTGTTAGAAAGAAATGTAATAAAACCATTGTTTTTACTCTCCCTCTTGTTGAAGGAGTTATAAAAATCAAGGCTAAAACAAATGTAAAAGAATTGACAATAACACCTAAAAGGGAGCTTGTAACATATAATTTAACAACGATTGATGTATTTGTTGTTAGAAATTCGGAAAATCTACTATGCTTAAATAAAATATATGTACCATGAACTAATCCAAAAATACTGATAATTATTAATAGTTTTGTTGAAACCAACAAAATCCTACACCATTTTGTACGTTTTTCCTCTGTAAATTTTAAATAGCAATTAGAATTCGATGAATGGTCTTTATTTAAGTAATCGTTTTCCTCCATCGTTCCTTTGTAATTCGCAGAGATAATTAATGAAAACTATTACTTTTTTATATAGATTTAGGCTGAATTAAGCTTAAATTTATTTATTATTTTTTAAATATTTATATTATTATATTATTAAAAATAATAAGAAAGCGTTTTTATATTTTTTGGAAAAAGTTAAAGTGTTGAAAAATAATTTAAATTTCCTTGTACAACTAATAACCGAATTATCCGAAATATTGATCACTTTGAGTGCCAATTTTCGATCGTTACTTTTTGAATTGAACTCACTTGTTTACTAGCTGGTTTTTTCTTAATTAAATAGGATTCTTCGTTTTTCTTATCTTAATATATTAGTTAATGAATTTGAATACTTTTGAGTATTTTATTTGTAAACGTTAACTACCTACCATACGTCAAGGTACAATTTTCTCAGAATGTACAATATCAAATTGAAATAATTTCATGGAGTTCTTACATGGTGTACTTCCTATATTTGTTATTCTACATCAACTAAAGAATCTTTTATGTAAAAGAATACGATAACGAATAATAAGAGCTATGAGATTATTCTACTGGCTTTCGCTTAAGAAATATTGAGCTCTAGATCTCATGGAAAAATAGTAATGAGGAGAAAGAATCCATGTACTTTCATTTGAAACTCAATTAGTGCTTCAGATAACAAACTAATATGAAAGCTAAAGGGTAATTTTTCATTACAAGTCATCATTCGAAGGGAACAAGGTGGAACTATAGTAATTAAATGTAGTATCCAGGTTAGGGTTGTGACAGGTAGCCGCGCTATTTTCTCGGTATGTAGATTTATCACAGAAAACTTCCGGCTGGAAATGGAGACGGGCGAACACGCAAGGTAGTGACAAAAACATCGTTAATAAATGAATTTAATTGTTCTATTTGCAATTATTGAATGGTGACAGTTGAACAAATTTGTCGCAATCGGATAATACGGTTTTAAATGGCCAACCTTCTGATATTTTATTGACATACGCGTATTTTTTTGTGTATTTCTGTAATCGAATCGATTTTTATTTTAATCTGCAAAAGTTGAGTCATGTATTGAAAAACGTTTTACTTAATTTGTGTTTGGTCTTTAATTATTTTTTTTTTATATGTAATAACGGCGAAATTTTTCATTTTTTTTTAAAGCCCACAAGTCAATCTAATTGTCAACTACCTTCCTCAAACACTAGCCGACAGCGAACTCGCCGAAATATTTTCTACAGTTGGCCCACTTCGAAACTGCAAAATCGTACGTGACCGCAAAACAAACTTAAGCTTTGGTTTCGGTTTTGTTGAATACGGTAATCCTCAACATGCTAGTCAGGCGATTAATCGTCTTAATGGGTTGGCTCTGAAGAACAAACGTATTAAAGTTGCTTATTCTAGGCCGTCTGGCGAAAAATCTGGGAATTTGTATGTTAAAGGATTCCCAAAGCAGTGGGGTGAAGATAACCTAATCTCTCTCTTCCAACAATTCGGAAGTATAGTGCAATGTCGCATCCTAAGAGAGAAGTCTGGATCGAGTAAAGCTACAGCCTTTGTTTTGTACGATAAATATTCAAGCGCTCAACAAGCCATAGAAAGTTTAAATAATTTGCAATTAGATGCATCTTGTGAGAGTCTGTGTGTCAAACTAGCACAAGATATAAATGAAAAAAGAGAAAAGAACGAGATGCTCAATAACTACAACAGACCAACACCTAGTCCTCTTATGCGTCAACTTAAAGCAAATTATCGCTATAATCCATTTCCGGCAAAAACTCAACCTGCGCCGGTCCCACAGCCACCGCCCCCTTGTTTATTCGTTTATAATATTGGACCGTATTACAATGAAACCGCTCTTATACAGTTATTTAGTAACTACGGAAACGTATTAAATTCGAATGTAATTAGGGAAGCAGGAACTGGAAAATCCAAAGGTTACGGATTTGTAACAATGTCGGATTATCAACAGGCCGTGCAAGCAATTCAAGCTCTGAACGGATATACCATTTATGATAAACCCCTACAGGTTTCATTTAAAACTGATAAATACTAAGTTGTTATAATTATTAGTGTATAATTTTATTCATCATCGTCGTCCTCTGGCTCATTGTCGACGTTATCTAGAATGTCAATAAATTTCTTGCATTTAGTCATTAACACTTCGATGGCTTGACAAATTAGGTCATAGACAGGTAAACAACCCGTTGATTCAACGTTAACTGTAGATTAGAGAATATAATAATGCGTGAAAATTTTTTTTTTGGAATTATTAATAATGAAGACTTACAAATAAAGTGATCGCGAATACGAGATAATTGTACGTGGTTCTTTAAATCTTCGTGGCGTAGTACTTCTCTACTGCAGTTGTCTCTTCGAGCGTCTTTAACGTACGCTTCGCCAGTTTGATCTGTCATTTGGTAATTAAGTTAACAAATAGAATGCATCTTTCGAAAATTATTACCATTTATTCCAATGACCCCATTAGCGAAACATTTTTTCAACATCTTTGCTAATTCTCCTTTTATTGGCTCTAACAATGAAATATCAGGTAGGAGTCGATAGGTTGCCGTGGCTAAGGGAAATTTGTATTCCTTAGTTTTAGAGCTAAAATGCATAATATTTATCAGCTTACCGACGGGAGAAAATTTAGCATGAGTTTTTCCCAAACCTTTAAAGCAATACATTTGAAGATCTATCTCCTGCCCAGGTCTTAACTTAGCAATTAAAATGTCGTTGTGAACCGGATGAATATCTCCCTTCTTAAACTGCATATAAATAATAGTAATTATAACCCTTACAAGCCGAAATCAATATATGAGCTACCATGTTCGCCTGATTTCCCAGAGGTTTCCATTTAAAGTCTGCTGTTGTAACTAAAAGTAACCACTTATTGAACAATTGACTTGTGTAACATATTACAATATAATTTACCTTTATGATTATTATATAAATGATCAGGATCACTAGTTTCTCCACTAGAATCTGATTTACGTGTACACTTTACTTTTAAATTAAATTGAATTGAGTCGTGTTCAGTGGGTTCTGTGTCATCTGCGCTTCGATATTCAAACATTCTTGGATCGGCTTTTATTGGAATTAAACCTATTCTGTGAGCTAAGACTTCGTCTTGTATCAAAGATGTGTTGTTGAGGATGCACACCCTATCTATTGCCATTGTAGGAACTTCACTGAGTAAAATTCTTCTAAATGCATTCGCTACAGAGCAATCAATGTGTACCATGTCAAATTCGATATCATTACCATTATTACTGATTTCTTTAATATCTATTTGGAAATTCTGTAAAATTTTCTCTAATTAACAAAATATTATTCAAGTGAAAAATAATGATCAAACTTTTTGAAATTTTTTTAAACTCCATGCATCGTCGTAGTCGTGATAACTTCCAGGAAAATCGCTTGTTTGTGGCTGTAAAAAACCATGTGTTGATCGATAATTGATGAAACTTACGAAAAGTGTATTAGTCTTGAAATAAATAGAACACAAGGAAGAATCTATGATATTTCTATTGAATTATAAATTTCTCAGAACAAAATCTTACATGAGAGACCCCGTATTCACCAAGTATAACTTTGTTTCGCATATCTTCAATATTTTTTTTCGCCATTTTTACAGCGTGGTTCAGTGTCCCAAACCGTTCAAGTTATATCAAACGTAAATAGTTCTAAATTCGAATTTTGCTTTCAAGATAATATTCTTTCTTATGAATTTTTATTATTTATTTTTGTAAAATATATTCTTGCGAATTTAATATGCGCTATTAGGATCATGTAGGGAAGGATTAATTGGATTAATTAAGTTAATCCAGAGATTTTGTCAAATAATGTATCTAATATAATATTGTATCAAATGTTTAAAATTGAATTTTTTATCAATTATACATAATTAAATATTACTATTCTTTTCAATTTGGCTTAATACTTTTGCTAATTTGAATACTTAATTTAAAAGAGTTACTACGTTTTGTAGACACCAGCTGCATCATAAACGTATTAAGTCTCTAAGCAACTTTTGCTACATCCTAAGATATTACTCGCTCCCATTGGAATTTGGATTGTAAACGCACGATAATAGTATCAGGTTTCATTATCTGTGTTCTTACAAGTTAATGACATTTCCGGTTAAGTGCTTATTAGAGAAAGGCTAAGGTTATTTGACAATAAGAAAAGCCTTTCTTTTCTAATAATTTTCCTGTTTTGCTACTTTCATATTGTTTGTAAAAAGTAAATTGTATTTTGTAAAAACTGAATATGCATTTCATAACTCAGGCCACTTTGGATAAATTGTAACAAACTTTAAACTGATTAGACGTACTGTCAAGTGTAGTTAATTTATATAATTTTAACAGCCGAACCACCAGGATCCTGTATCTCTTGCGAACCAGGGCTGTGTACGGAATTTGTTTTCATCGAATCTGTAGTATTCTTGATTTGTAAAAAAGTAATGATAGCCAGAGTTTAACTGGAAAACGGCGTCAACCTTTTCGGGAAGACCCCTCCAATCAGTAAGACGTTTAGGATAGTTGTTTGCAACTTTTCCTCTTTTGAATAAATATTTATAAATGTTATTGTCCTTAATAAAGTACAAATGATCATCTTCGGAATATATGAAGGCTGCGTCGACGTTATTTGGAATTCCAAGGAAGTCGTCAGATCCAATAATCTTAGGTGAGTCTGGCTTCATATTGAATCCTTCGAACTCCCAGAATTTATCACCTTTAAAGAAATAGGTTGTATCTGTTTTCTCATAATAAAATGAGGCGTCTAGATTTCCTGGTAAGCCTTTCCAGTTGTCTGAGATCTTTTTCGGATTTTCGAAGTAATAGACAGATATTGTCCAATAATAATTTCCTTTAAATGCATATATAGAGTCATCATAAGCTTGCAAGATCGTATCAATTTTAGCGTCTTGACAAACATCTGCTGGCGTGTCTGGTGCTTCAGGTGTTACCGGTTCAATAGTAGATGGAACTTGAGTCGGACAGGTACATGGCATGTCAGTGCTCTCACCTTCCTTTGCAGTTTTTAAAGAGACAGTTGAGGAGGGTGCTGTAGTGGTTTCAATACTAGGTTTAGTAGTTGCGTCTACTTTCTTCTCACCGTATAAAGCTTGAATTCCTGCTATATCGTCACTATGTAATTTAAAATCAGATTGATAACCGTTAAAATAGGGTGCCATTAATGCATTTTGATTATCACTATGTTCCAGCCCTAAACTGTGTCCAAATTCATGGGCCGCGACTTGAAAGAGATTTATTCCATCGAAACTTTTATAAGTGAATTCTTCATCATTATCGAAGTGGGCATCACCTGAAAGTTTCGAGAATTGGCTTGGCAAGAACGCGTGAGCTAAAACATTACTTGGTCCATCAAAAGGATTTTCATCACCGTGTTGTCTTTTTGCAAAGAAGATAACAAGATCTACTTTGTACTCCTCCGATAGTGGTATATTGAACTTTTCTTCAAAAGTTAACTCAGTAACATCAGACCAGACTTTTAAAGCTCTTGCAATTGTTTCATGAACTTCCGTTTTTGTCATTTTGGAGGGCATCTGATTTGGACGAATATAGTATGTAAGATGTTTCTTATTCCATTTTTCACTATGCAGAGAATAATTAAGCAGTGACTTTTTAGATTGTTTGTCAGGTAAACCACATCTTTTACCGTTCTTTATTTTATCAATTGTTTCATCATCCAATTTGCCAGTCTGTTGTAAACCAGCAAATCTTTGCATTTCTTTTAACGCAGCAATAAAATTTTCATCTTTTAGCGGATTCTTTCTATAAGAATTTGCTTCATTTGATGGCAAATGATAGTCGTAAAACTTTTCTAAATACACTTCGGCATCGTCAAGTGAAAACTTTGATAACTTCTTTGGCGTAGGAAGGGAAGAAATGGATACAGCTAAAACAGCCATAGAAAGTGCAATGAAACTTTTTGCCATTTTGCCGTCGATTTTCTCGTCGATATTTCTTGAATGAAATATGCGTAAGCGAACCCCCTTTAATAATAGCTAAAAAACTGCGTCATCAATGAATTTTCTTTGTAAGGTGAGTAATTCAAATGCATTGGCCTTCGTAAATGCATGACTAAATTGCAAGAAATTGAATATGCCTACCTTATATTTCAAAAAACATAATATTTAGTATATTATAAAAAAAGGGGGTCAATAAACTTTTACACTTCCGTTACGACCACACACTTAAAACACAAATCGTAAGTCATCAATGGGATGAGTATTCATACGGGTATGATTTTCTTATGGCTCAAAAGCAATTCTTGTATTTAACTTCTAAGTCCTTATCCAAATTCGGCAATAATGAGCCAGTCATTGGACATTTGAAATAACCAGTTTTCCAAGTCCGTTGAACTGATCTAACTGAATCATGGAGTTTATAGAAAGTAGCCTCTGAATTTTGTTCATCGAATATTTTAATAGATTGTGTTTCATTAGTAGTCCTCAAGTACAACAAACTTCCGATATTAATATCATTTTCAGTAAAAAGGCTTGAATTATTAATATTTGAAACTGGGTCACAGTTAGGATTGGTGATATTGTATTTCAATCCGTTGAAACGAATGTCGCCATATGGTAAGGTAACTGATTTTTTTTCATGAAAAAAAGTAAAAGAAATAGTATTCATAGTTCTTTGAGCGTTGAAACAATTCGTTACTTGAACTTCGTTAATGGAACAAGTGGACATAAACTTTACATTGTAGCATTGAGGCTTCTTATTTGCTGATCCTTCCGAAAACGCATAAGCTTCTTCTGACAAATTAAACGAATAAGTAAAGTGAGAAGGATTATTATTATTGTTCTTGTCTGTAAGATTGTAAATATATGCCGCTTGTAGCCAATTCAGCTCCGATGTTATTGAGCATAAAGTAAATGATGGATGTGAGAAAAATATACCAGCTTTATATAGATATCTTCCGGAATCAATAGTATTCGATCTAGATATTGTTGAAGTCAGTATTGTAGGATTCTTTGGTGTATACGTGAATATAAAGAGAGTTAAGGAAGCAGCAAATATATATAGAGAAGATAAAGAAAGAATAACCCTCTCCACATAAGCGCGAAAGCCTTTATCATGCTTCTGGAGATAGTGAATAGCAACGGAAACAGCATGAAGGAAGGACCCCAATAATGCTATTACAGCTTTTATTGTTTGAAAAATGCTGAAGGGCTCATCTCGGCACATGGACAGTATAAGAGCCAGTGTTATTGCAGGGACTTCATAGATGAGGGACGTAATACCCTGAGCTAAGTCCTCACTTATAACTCCTTTTTTGGTTTCTTCTTCTCCATTGTAAAAGAAAACGAGACGAACGAGATTAATAAAATCCAAAATTGATAGGAGGGTTCCAACTGATATAATACCTACAAATGCTATTCGTAAGGCTTGTGACGGGGGACCAAAAACAAGACCCTGTCGAGCTCTTAGTACATCTCTCACTAAAAGCCAATCCGTTACTAATGAAAAAACCATATAACCTGTTGCTATAAAGAAGAGAATTTTAGAAACAATGGGATTGTTGATTATTTGCTCAAGTTTAGAAGGTTCAGTCTCTTCTTTATTTTCCTTCTCTTCCTTTTCCAAAGCTTCTCTTTCATAATCATCAATTTCTTCTGTCAATCGTGACCACTGATTGACACGCATTGTATTAGATGGGCGTACCTTAGAAACCTGAATTACGAAAGAAAAAGCTTATCAAGTGCCACGTACCTATGGCAACTATTGATAAGAAGTAAATTGTAGTCTGGTTTTTGTCTTTTTTATTTTGTAATAATAAAAAATTGATAACTTCTATATAATTGAAAATATAGATATGGCGAAATAGCTTGTTTATCAGTTGATAACCACTCTTAAACTTTTCATTATTAAAAACCTACATATAGAGTATACCGTTACTCATATTCATTCTGAGTTTATTAATGTACACGATGTTAGGTGCATTTTGGGAACGGCACTTGCTTACTCAGACTTGTTTTCTCCCTTGTTCTTGCTTTAGTGAATTAATTTTACTAATTTTCCGCTTGAATGAAGGATATAAAAAAGACAGTAAATGACGCTGTTTTTTTCATTCTACGTGCACTTTGATGTAGAGATGTTTGTTGTATGACTGTGAGTGACAGTGAGATGATGAGAGTGATAGAGAGTGAGAGAGAGATATGCTAAAATTATTTTTCTGCCTTAATATCAATATTTGTTGAAACAACACGCTCGATTTTATTAATAAACAAAAGAAAGGACTATTATATTCATATTCATTAACACTTTGGTTTTTATTTAGACTTCAATATATGGGAATGGTTTTTAAGCATATTCAATAGAGTTTGCAATATAACTTATTAGTAATAGGATAGTCTCTTTTAAATAAAAGAAAACTGCATTTTAGTACTAGTTTTATTTGACTCTTTGGTCTTTTAGGTTCTAAGGGAACTGATCAGAATATTTTCCTCATCAAAATAAAATAGAAAGAAGTTTACCTAGTCTATTAATAACTCCATTGGCAATGGGCCAAATGATGTATTACTTTTATAAGACTTTTAATAAAGCAAGTCAAATCAGATTCGTCTTGTTGAAGAAGCAGAAATAAATTATTTAATTAATATTATTGAACAAAAGAAGAAGAAACTCAAGCAGCAAATAGAGAGTTATTTTGGAAAAAGTCACGAAATGCTTGCTTTATGACATTATTAATTAAGGTAAGACAGGAAGTGTACATGTTCCTTGTGGGGAAGCGAAATTTCAAACAAAAGGCTTTTTCTTAACAGCACGATATTTTTGGTAATGAAAGGCAAAGTGTAGATGCCATTATTACTATTACAACCATTACGCCTACTACCGTCTAACGACTTTTCTTATAATAAAGTCTCTAGTCTAAACTAGTGTCATCTATAGTCAGCCACATGAGATTTTCTTTTTCTTTGCCAGAAGAGTTTCTTTACAATTTTTATTGTTACCAGTTTTTTGATCAATATAATAGGCCTATATTAGGAAGTTTTTAATACCGATTAGGCTTTAATCATATAGTATAAATATATTCAATTGAATAGGAATATTTACAAAATTGCACATTTGAATATGCTTTACCATCAAATTTTCTTCCTTGTTTCAACTTTCGTTTATGGAATAGAAAGTAAAGTAGAACTGTTTAACAAAACTGGTGTTAGATTTCCTGGTAGAGTGTTTGGAAGATGCGAAAAGACTAGAAATGATCAAAATATATCCGTTACCTATAACAACTGTCATCATCCAGATTGCTCTTGTCCCTCCACTTCTATACCTTATTTTTTGTTAAAAGAACAGACGCCACAATTTGTCATAATAATTCTAGAAGGACCGATTACCACTAAAGTTTCCTGTGACATTAATAGAATATTGGGACATAAAAGGAGAAACCCTAACGGGTGTCCTGTTGCTATTACTCTTGTACCTCATCACATTGGAACTGACTATTGTGTTTTAAGGAAGCTTACTAATCGTGGATACGATGTTCTGCTTCACCCGGAAACTAGAGAATCAGAAATAGCAGACGAAGAAGAAACCGATGTAGCCAAGTATTGGAAAGCTGCAGATTTCGATAAGTGGAGAATAAAACTTCAAGATGAGAAGGAACGACTGGAGAAATTAGCTCAAATCAAAATAAAAGGTAATTTCAATATAGACTAGGATTCATTCTATTAGTGTAGCTGTGTTATTTCGTCAATAGGTTATCGAATGTCTAGAGTAGTCACAGCGACAGAAGCTCAAATGAGAGCAGCTAAAGAAGTAGGATTTGAGTTTGATTCGACTAATCGAGAAATTCAAATAGATAGACAACCACTGGGATCATACGTGTCAAAAGGGGATAAAGATAAAATACCCTTTTTCTATTGGCCTTACACCCTAGATAATCAAGATGCTTTACCATGTAAATATAATGAAGATAATGTTAAATTTTGTCCAAAGACAGCAAATTTTAAAGGGATGTGGGAATTGCCTAAATATATCTTGGGAAAAGTAATTCATAACGATTCGGTTGGTTTCAATCTTATGTACGGTTGCGAACAATTTGACTCGCCTTACCTCTGCACACCAAATGGTGACGCTGAATCGGCTTTCGATATCCTGATGACTAATTTAGAACAAAGATATCTTACTAATAGAGCACCGCTAATTATCAATATGAAGGCATCTACTCTATCAGATCACGTAGTAATAGCAGACGCCCTAGAAGCTTTCATTAGCAAAGCACAAGAAATATACAAAGACGACGTGTGGTTTGCAACAGCATCAAACTTAGTCCAGTGGTTAAAAGCTGGAAGAGGAATACAAGTTGACGAACTAATAAATTATTCAAAATTCTCTTGCAATTATTATAAAGAATTTCCTTGTGAACCTCAAGGTCACGAATGTCCTTACAAACCAAATTCACAATGTCCCGAAGTCAAAGAAGATGAGAAAGCGAAGGAAGTAAAATTAGTATCTGAACTTAGCGGTTTATTCGGCGATGGAAAAATTTTAGTAATAGTTCAAACTGTATTTTTATTGATTTTATTTGTATTTCTCTAATTAAAAGAAATTTTCCATTTGCTAATAAATAATATATTTAAAAAAAACTCAACATCAAGGAGATATATGATAAGTTTGATAAAATTAACAAGAAAATACTATTAATCTATGATAAGAATATCATTAGATAGAACTGTTATATTATTATTAATATATGTCAATTTAGCATACTTTTATACAGATTATAAGATATGTAGTCTTCATACTATACAAGTATAGTATCGAGTTGTATAAATTACAAGCTAAATTTATTGTAAAGCGTATAAATAGTTGTAAATATTAGTTTTGGAAAAGTGGTTATTACATTTGTAATATCACAGTAAACAGTAAAAGACTTTGATAAAAAAAACAGTTTAAAAAATATATCACATATATAAATTATTTGTAGAAAAAGTTTATACTTTTTAATTAGAAATTTTGAATAGAGTACAGTTAAAAATTTTAATCAAGCGTCAAACTCTTCATTTTCAACAAGATTCAAATCTGAAGATACAGAACTTCTAACATTCTTTTCATAAACTCTCATATCTGAGGGTTCTGACATTTTTTCGTAAATTCTATTTGAAAATTGTAAGCCATCATTATTTGCTGAAAATGGATCTGGTAATTCTGACATTCGAGTTGGTCTTGGAGTTTGTAATCTCTCTCTTCTTGTTTTATAACAAATGAAAAAGGCAATTAATATTAATATAACCAGTCCAACAGCACAAGAGACGCCGATAATTGTTGATTTGCTTATTGAATTATCCTTTTGCTTATTCTGTTTAACCTGTGGGGATGCTGTTGATGCTAATTTTAGTGTTGAGCTTTTTGGCGCTGACGTAGATGAACTAATTGTTGATTTGGTCTTTGCTGTTATTGAGCTAGGCGTTACTTTGGTAATTCGTGATTTTGTAGATGTTATTTCTGTAGTTTGTGAGTTTGTTACTTCGGTAGATACTGATCCTGTGGATGTTTCTTTGGTAGTTCGTGATCTTGTAGGTGTTACTTTGGTGGTCTCAATAGTATTCTGTTTTGTAATTATAGGGACTGAACAGGACACACCTGCGCCAGGTTTAGTTAAACAAAAGTATGAATCAAAGAAGGAGTATTCACAGTCATCTATGGATGTTGCATTTTCAGGACAAGTAAATTTATTAAAAAATTTTCTGAGGTCGTTTATTGGGTTGGTGACTTTTAAAACACGACCTTTTTCGTAGCCCAGATAATTGCAAATCACTCTGGCCTCATTTACACCAAAAGTATCTGCACAAATCCAACCTCTCTCCGTAGAAGATTCAATCTCAATAGTTACTATTCCTTCATTGGTACTAGAAGAGAGCACAATGTTGCTTATTTCTAATTCTTTTTCGAAGCAGTGAACATATAATGGAATTCCATAGTATCCACAATGTGCTGAATTACAATTAAAAAGAGAAGAATCCGCTTCTGTGCATAAAAATGAAGGCCAATAACCGTTCATTGATCCAGTATGGAGACCTGAACCTTTTATTTTTAAACCGGATTTATAATTCTTCATCTTGCAAAATAGATTAGCAGCTATTGAATTGTCACTGAGGCTACATATGCTGTAACATTTTCCATCAACACAAATTTCTGCTCTGTTATTAGAGGTAATTTCTAATTTGAACGTGTTATAGCAGAGGACTCCAGCCGCAAAGTTAACATTATAAATATCGGCGAGTTTTCGCTCCCCAGCTCCCTCTTTTATATTTTTACAATCACGAAGTTTCTTCTCTTCTCCAGTGCATTTAATGTTGTGAAAGGCAATAGGAAGATCAGTCGAATGGCTAAGACGATAGTGATAACCCGATGAATAGCCCAATTCTCTGCAGCTAACCATCGCCTCTTTATTAGTAAAGCCTTTGTTGAATATCGCAGCTGGCGACATATTTCCTCGTTTCGTAGCAATGATAAAAGTATAGGGCATTGCCAAGTTATTTTGTTTAAGTTTCATCAACGACCAATTTGTTGCTTTAAATATATGATATAGGAAATGAAGTAGATGTTTAATATTTATTATTTAACACTTACTTAATGGTTTCGTCACCGTGTTTGAGCAGACAACGCTAGCGTAAGTTTTTGACTTACAACCCTTATATTTGAATTGAACACTACATTGATCATATGATGTTTCTTCACCAGTCTTGCATTTTACGTTTGCATAGTTGTAATCATGAAATCTGTATTCAAAAGTTTTAATATGCTTATTGAAAAATTAATAACTTGTTTACTTACTCTGTTAACTCTTTTTTGTTTTTCTTCATGTAAAGAGGTAGAAATGCCGAGCCATTTATTATAGTTGCGTAGTTAAAACCGTGAGTTTTGCATGCAACGAGAGCTTCCCTCTGTGAAAATGAATCACTGCATACAAGTTGCCATGATCCATCCTCTTTATTGAAAGCTTGAATAGCCCCTTCAAACGAAGTATAATCTCTCCCAATAATAGCTAAAAATTGATAGAGTAGACTTAAGAAACTATTTTAACAAGATAATTTCAAATTCTTACGTGAATTGACGCATTTGATAAAGGCATCTTGCTTATGAGTCATGCATGGAGCCGGTCTCTGGCTAGGTAAACTATTGGTTGAACTAGGATACGGTTTAGGAATAAAAAAATCAAAACCAGTATGGGGACATTCACGAAGAGTCTTTTCCTGTCCTGAACACTTTAGGTTATGTACCCAAATAGGAATCTTGTCCAGTCCAGTATCTTTTTCATATTCTGTTGTATCTTTCAGGATAAAACCTTCGCTAAAACCATTTTGCTTGCAAAGTATACTAGCAGAAACTTGATTAAATGCAATATTGCATAATGTCGCTCTTGTACCACCAACCTCAACCATAACTCTACCTTCTGATGATGATCCATTTATGGAAAATTCTATAGTTTTCTCACTCGTATCATTGAAACATATAACAGCGGCATCATGTTGATCACTGCAGTTGTTTAATTCAAATCTATTTCCTCTTTCACAGTCAAGAAGGTTTTTCTCCGTTCCTTAAAAAAATTCTTATTTAATTCCTTTACGAAATATACTTAAACTCTTTTAATACCTAGACACGAAACATTGCTCATTATATAAGGGTGTTCAATATCAGAGGGAAAATATTTTATATGGCGATAGGCTTTTCCATGAGTAAAGCCGACCGATCGACAAGCAACAACAGCATCCTCATCATCCCAACCGTTTCCGCATATTTTCCACTTGGTTTTTAAATAATCCACAAATACTCTTCCACTCTTATCCTTTTCAAGAACTATTTTCTTTTCTACAAAATTTGTTATATTTTAATATTAATTGATCAAGAAAATTGAAAAAGCTTTCAACATACGCGGATTGTCTAAATTTCGCTTATGAAAGCAAGCCGCTGATGCATAAGTATTAGTAATGCATTTTCTAGTAGAAATCAGGTCGGAAAATTTTTGTAACCTTGGATTAAAATCTAACTGATTTGAGAATACACTTGTTCGAGGAAAAATATTTCCATAGGCGGAACAACAGATGGCCAAACCGTAGTCAAAACCCAGCTTAATGCATGCTTCATTGGCTATTTCATCAGTAAAATTGTCAGAACATATCACCTGCCAAGTATTATTTGTATAAATTTGAAGAGGTCCTGATGTATTCTTTGATGTATACTTGTAAAAGCGAACTAGAGCAATTGAAATACTTTAAGTAATCATATTAATCGTAAATTTATATTTAAAATTACCTGAATGAAAGCATTCAACTCCAGCATCTTCTTCATGATTTCTACAAAATAGCCGTGTAGCTGGTTTCCAACCGGTTGTTGAACACCGAAGAAGTGAAGTTTCGTTGCCATTGCACCTGAAACCATTGGCATAGATAGGTCCAGAACCAGGGCCAAAGTGACTGTTATAGAGCGGACGCCCGTCTAATTTAAAAATCGAATATTACTATTCAAGTATATATTTTGGAGTAGATATTTACCAGCGTAACCCATCATACGACACATAACTTTAGCATCGTTAGCTCCCCAGAGATCATCGCACAATGTTCCCCAAACTCCATCTACAGCAACCTGGATTGTTCCACGAGAAGAATTTCCCTTTCCTATCCTGAAGTAAACACCGTGATTCCTGTAGCAGATTACACCTGCAGCATGCTTACTCTTGCACGTCTTTATATTTCCCCATCCAATGTGTTTACAATCTCCAATTCTTTTTTCATTTCCGTTGCAATTAAATTTATTACTCCAATAAGGTCCATTAAATGGAGAATAAAACACATTACTTTCTTCATTATGTTGATAGGCCTGTCCACCGTTGAAACCTAAACTTCGGCAAACAACCTTAGCATCTTCATCAGTCCACCCATCGGCACATAAACGACCTTCAACACCTGCAATTTTCACCTTTACCTTTCCAGTACTTTGATCTTTAACACCATTTTCCAACCTAATTTCGTACTCTATATAAAGGAGAAACATGTAAAAATTTACTTCAAAAAATGCAACTCTCTCTAACCATTGGTTGGTAAAATTTTATTATGACTACATGCAACTGAAGCATATTCAAGGTCTTGGCAGCTTTGCAACTTGCAGCTGCTGAGTGAGGATTCATTGCCATACTTGCAAGAAATTTTCACCATTGAACCTGCACGTGTGTCAATTCCATATGCATTACAGCAAAAGGATATTCCATACTGAAAACCCATCGTACGGCAGACGACAGAAGCCTCCTTATTAGTAAAACCTTTATTGCAAACTTTAAACCAATTATCGTATGTATTTGAATCTTGATAAATTTTAACGAGACCATGAGCCACTTTATCAAAAGCTCTAGGCTTAGAATATTCGATTTTAGCCTTTCGATAGCAATAAACACCTGCAGATGATCCATATTGTCTGCAGGTATCGGCAGTTGGATAAAACTCTCCGTTTGGACATTCAAAAATGTTCTTTTCATTTCCTTTACAGAATACTTGTGATACGAAGAATGGATTATTTCGACTACAGATGGAAAAAATCAAGATTATACAGTTTTAATAAGTTGTAGCTTGTACTCAAATACATACTCGTTTGTATCAGCTTTATGAACAGACCCATCACTGAAACCAAGAGATTGACAGAAGACTTTTGCAGATAAGTAATTCCAGGATGAACCACAAACACTTCCCCATATTCCATTATAATAAACTTGTACTCTACCATAAGAAGTGTCATCAAACTTTTTGAAGTCTTTGGAGATAATTCTATATTTTATAGCCGTTTCTTCAGTTGAGCAAATTACTCCAGCAGCGTTGTCATTTGATATACAACCTGTATGTTGTCCGAGCGGTGACAATTTACACTCAGATATATTATCTTCCTTTCCAGTACAATTAATAGAAAATAGAAAAGGCGCTGATCCAAGTCTTGCCCCATGGTAACTGAACGGGAAGCCTGATACGAATGTACTCTTCTTACCAAATGATTTACAAATAACACTGGCTGTTTCTACAGTCATGTTTTTTCCACATATATAACCTTTAATACCGTTCTTTTCAACTTCAATACTTCCAGAAATAATTTCTCGACTTGGTCCACTCTCTGGTCCATTTAAGTGCAATTTCATTTCTATATGAAAAAAGACATTTATATTGATGTAATTATCGTAAAATTTAATAAATTACCTTTCGTAGTTTTTATATCGTTTGAACACAATAGGCTTACGAAATCAGAACACTGTCCATATTCAAGTTTACAGTCACTAAATTTTTTTGCATTGGAAACACAATTAACTTTCTTAACCATGTTTGAATCTTTTGTAATTGCTTTGTTATTCATATTATGAATATTGCAACAAAACAATTGGCCACTTGAATAGCCGAATTCTTTACATATTAAATCGACAGTCTTCTGATCAACAGCATTTTGGCAAACAGAAACCCACTGATTCTTCGGTCTTTGGTAAACTTGTAATTGACCATAATTTGGTACACTCGAACGAGCATCGTATATTCTAACTAAATAGATAATAGAAGATTATCTTAATGATAGGTCACATATGCTAATATTAAAAGAAAGTAATTACCATCTTCATAGCATATAACTGTAACATCATTGTTGTGTTTTAGACAAGCTGAATAGGTAATATATGAAGGGTCATGGGGCCTGGGGGGCGACCAACCAGAACTAGAGCATTCCTGTTTTAAAAATAGAAAAATATGAGTGGTTACAACTTAAAGAAGCTATCATTTGCTGTTTAACCCACATATATATCTTTGACATTTTCTCGACAATTCAATCCCATAGACCATATTGGTCCTGTACCTTTGGGGTATTCTGTCCTGCATAGGGTGAATAACTCACATAAAAAATTTTTATTGCTGTCCAAATAATTAGCTACCTGTCACGCAAACCTCCTGTGAACTTTGGATTTATTGTTCTACAGATGGCGCTAGCCTCTAAATTGTCGAAGTAATTAAGATTGCAGAATGTTCCAGTTTCACCGTTAATTGTAATATCTACCCTTCCTTTTCTATTCTTTTCGTCGCTAAGCTTAAACTTTATAGAATTTTTGTCAAGACAGAGAACTCCTGCTGGTCCAGAGTTGCACATTTCAGTGATATTACCATATCCTGAGTGTTGACAGTCATTTAATGAAGTTTCTGATCCCTTACATTTTAAGCTATCTAGCCAATAGATGGCTGTCCGACTTGACTGATAGTGTTTATATGCTATTCCTTGAGTATAAATAGGGTTTTTTTGTCTGCAAAACACTGTAGCATCTTCATCTGACCAACCATTAGCGCAGATAAATCCATCAATACCACTATAATTTATGATAGGTACTCCTGCATAATCTCTAACAGTTGACGAAATCTTTACAATAAAGAAATCGAGAGGTTCGCTTTTATAGCACATTGCAGACGCATATCCGATTTGTGCGTCGCATTGAAGCCCATATACCCAATCTGACTTTTTATATGTACACTCTTGTAACTTCTTTTCAGAGCCTTTGCATTCGTATTCAGAATGCATATACCGTATATACTCCTCATATCTCCCTTTTATTGAATAAGCCGCTCGTCCATTATTATAACCCAATTGTCGGCATGCTACTTTCGCATCTCTATCATCCCATCCTTCGGCACATATAGAGTACCAATTGCTAACGGTACCACTTTGAACAGCTATTTTCAATGCTCCGGCCACCATATTTACACTTTTTGACCCAATCAACTGTAAATTTCTAATGCATTTGAAAAGCGGAATATATACAAACTGACAAAAAGAAGTCTTTTTCCAGCCTCGATTAGCGCATTGAAGTATACTTTTTTCATCTCCATCACATTTAGTGACCTGCGTAAAAAAAGGCAAATTGTTTTTTTTGGGCCCATAAGCTATCAAACCCTTTTCATATCCTGCTTGCGAGCAAACAACTGAAGCTTCTTCATTTTTTAAATCCTGGCCACAAATTTGCCCTACTTGTCCGTCATAAGTAACTGTGAGATAACCGGAGGAACCTTCGGATAACTGAAAATTTACGTTTTTCATAAAACATAACACTCCAGCCTCCTTTCTATTAGCACTGTTACAGTCACTTAGTTGATCATTATTGAAAACACAATCTTGTAAATTTTTTTCAGAGCCTTTACACTTTATATTTGTAATCCAAAAAGGGATACGGCTTTGCGTATTGAAATTATATGCTTTACCATCGTTGAACCCCATTTGTCGACAAAAGATTCCTGCCTCTTTGTCTCCCCATTGTTTATAACAAACTTTCCCAATAATACCATACTTTCTTATGCGCACATATCCTGTATAATTCATCTGTCTATCGCTTTTAACCATGTAAACTTCCACAGATTCATCAAATGATTTGTTAGCACAAGCCACAGATGCAAAATTCCACTGTTGATCAGGACATTTTTCGCCATCTCTCTCGTGTGCACAATTTAATATACTCGATTCATTGCCCACACATCTAACATTTCTTATAGCATAACTTCTATATCCAGACTATAAAGGATAAAAAAGAATGTAAACTTTAGGTGCGTTTAAACATCAATAGATTGACGTAGGAAAATACCTCGAAAAAGTTTGTTCTTAAGGATTTAGCATACTGATAGCCTAACTCTCGACAAACAACATTGGCTTCTAACTGGCCAAAATTCAATGCACAAACTAGCCCCCAACCGAACGCTGTATGAATTTGAACTTGACCACTAGTAGTTTTATTTACTAGATTTTCGTTTTCAGGAAACAAACGAACTGGAAGAATTTTGTATAAATATAGATATTATCGTTTTGTCTAGATATACGAAACTATTTTTGTAGCATTTGACGCCTGCGTCTGAACGGTGACTAAGACAACTTGGTTTGGTAGTGGCTCGGAATCCATAATTTGAACACTGAAAGATAGAAAGTTCATTTCCAGAACAATAAGCTCCAGAAAAATATATAAGGCCTATTCCCTGACCAAAGTGCGATTGCCTAAAAAAGATTATACAATATACGTGGGCAATTCATTGAGTCTGAATCGTGACAACTTACATATAGGCTTTACCATCTGTGTATTTTTCATTTAACGATCGACACAAGATTCGCGCGCTGATATCACTCCACAACTCATCACATATTGTGCCTGTTTGGTTCATAAAGGTTACGAGAATGGTACCCGAATCTTGGTTAGGACCACCAATTAGCTCTATCTCTGGTGGAGAATCGTTAAAACATAGAACCCCAGCATCTCTATGGCAACTTTTCCTAATTGGCAGTCGCCCACATTGGTCAATATTTGCTTCGGTTCCCTTGCAATTTACACCAGTCATAACGAAAGGCCCCCGACCTAGGGACAAGTATTGGTAGGCAATACCACTTTTAAAGTTCTAAGGGGAAAAGGATATTTTGTTGATATCGAGCATAAAATCGATATTGCAGGAAATATATGTTTGAAAAATTAATTTTCTCAATACCAACCAACATTCGACAAGCCACTTTAGCGTTATTATCTGTCCATCCTACATTACAGACCCTACCGGACATTCCTTTCCCGATAGTTGCCCTTAGACGTCCAACATAATTGGCTGAATAATATCCGCCTTCAAGTGAAAGAGTTGTACCTATTTGATTATATTAAATTGTTTAGAGTTTCTGCCTGTACATGCTTTTATAAATAAATATAAAAAAAGAATTGAATTATTAATTGCCTTGTGATTCTCCATTATAGCAAACAACTGAAGCATAATTTTGAGAAATATCAGAGCAATATTGATTTCCAACTTGATATTTGCAAGAGCCCAAATTAGTGCTATTATTTGTACATATGAAATTCGATGCGATAAGACCTCTATACGGTTGATAGCCCTCGACACTACAACATAGCGATTTTCCATTTTTAAAGCCGTATTGAGTACAAACAAGCTATGGATAGAAGATATAAAAAAGAAAAATCCATTATTTATATGAACAAGATTAAAGCAAAAAAGAAATCTCTTTTTTTTTATTACCTTTGCGTGGGCATCGGTAAACCCTATCCCACAGACTCTCGCCCACCGCTTACTATTGTGATCATATAAATCAACCAAACCAGAGTTATCAGCTCCGTTTGGACTGTAGAGTTTTACTGTTAATATTGAATAAAAATATTCAATATAGCAATTTTGCTGAATAATTTAGTGTTTCTTTTAATTTATAGATTACCGTTTCTGAAGCATTTTACAGCGGCGTCATATCTATGGTTGCGACACTGAACCGAATTAGAGACCTTCCAACCATTATTAGAACATTTTAAGATATCCATTTCACTTCCACGACACACAACATTTTCTAAGAGAAGATCTCCTTTACCAACGTTAGATAGGGCTGGGGCCATAACGCCATCGATAAATTGGGGATTGTCACCCCCGATCGACCTACATAAAATTCTAGCATTTAAAGAACCCCAATGTAAACCACATATCGTCCCGAATTTCCCGTCAATTTCCATTTGTACAACGCCAGTGTTAGGATTTTTTTTGCTTATGTCAACAAGACTAATTTTAAAATTGTTTTTATAACATATAACGCTTGTATCTTGAAAGAATCTAGTACAATCATTACGCATTTCTGAAGGTGATTTCCATCCAGAACATTCGAAAATAGACGTCTCCTGGCCGGTACAACTGTTTTTAGGTTTTTTGTAGTTTTTAAGACTATGATGAAAGGTTACAATATAAAAAAAAATAATTACTTCAAGTTCACTCCCACATAGGGGTAGGCTTTTCCTCCTGTATTTCTAGCAGCAATTACCTTACCATAGTTGTATCCTGCATGTTTACAAGCAACGGTTGCGTCGTTATCGGTTGTGTAAAGATTACATAATACAGCTTCAACACCAGAAGTTGTAATTTTCACCATACCATTATCTTTAAAAGCCATGTTAATGTTATCATCTAAAAAATAGAAAAAATAACAACTGTTGAAAATGTGTATGAAAGATAAACTTTAATTGTACTTTTCTCAATTATAGATTTAGAACAAACGAGAACTGAGACTGATCGGCAACTTTTCTGATTTGGTGTAAATTCACAATTCATAAAGGATTGCTCATCCTTTTTGCAGGTAATCTTCGATACTGAATATGATAGGCGGTAATCATCGACAGGTATCCATATTTTGGAAGAAATTTTGGAATATTTATAATCCTCCGAAATTAATTTGCAGGCTAAATCAGCTACTTGAACATTTAATGCTGATGAGCACACTTCCAATGATAGCTTGCTTTTAAAGACAATTAAGCGACCATAAGTAAGTTCACTGCTAGAAACGATTTTATTCGAATTTCTTAAACGAACTATAAAATTCGAGGAAAAAAGCGATCATATAAAAGATATAGGTTGAATAGTATGAAACTAACCAGTTGTATTATGGCATTTAACGCTACTATCTTCCTCATGCTCACAATTGTGATGACTCCATTTTTCAGCATGGCACGTATATAAGGTTGGCTCATCTCCTGTACACTCAAGCTCATCAAGATAAATCCTTTGGTCATTGGAACCAGGAGATATTGTATTAATTTGTTCACCCCATTCAAAATTTAGCATCCGACAAATAACTGTGGCGTCTCTATCATCAAAATTATCATTGCATATTGTACCCCATTGACCTATTCCTTTTTGCCTTACTTCCACCCTGCCCTCGATTTTCATTTCTGTCCTCCCTTTCATAAGCCTAACCTCCAATTCTGTATATTTATTAATAGGCATATAAGAAATGCAAAGAAAAGATCTTTTTGAAGAGCTATTTACAGCTAGATGTTCTAAATTTCGTTCCGAAAAACATTTATTGCACTTAGAAAAACAGTTTATATCTAGTCAATATGTCATAAGATATTATATTTCGTAATTTTTTTATAAACTCGGATAATTTTTCAGTGAAAGAGCTTTTTCGATAAGTCACTTAATGCTTATATCATATCAATAGTTTTTAATTAGTAATTGAACAAAACAATAATCTATTAATGCTAATTATAATTTTTACCCTTTGCTATTTTTGGAAGAAGGTGGGGAGTAGGTGTTGTCAATAATGGTGAAGCTGGACTCATCCATACTGTTCCAGGAGCAAAAGCTTCAACAGTTATTAAGGAGTATAAAGCATAATACAGTATTATTCGGAGCATTTCTTGTCTAACACTGCCTGGTACGCAAATATTTCGTTCACTCGCAGGCCTTTCGCTATTCTCCAATTTTAAAAAAGGCCTGTCAGCATGCCACTACGATTTTCTCGTCTCATATTTATTCAATATAAAGAACATATTTAGCATAATACTAGTATAAAACTATTAGGCAATAGCAATTTGTTCCATATAATCAAAATCTGTTTAATTTTTACAATTTACTATTATTTATTAAATTCACAAGAGCTTCCGTAAGATGCTTCGAAGAAGTGCTCCTGAGTTTCCGAGTATAAAACTGTCCTCTCACCACCAGGTGGTAAAGGAACAGGTACAACTTGCAATAATTGTTGGAGGATAATTGTTATGTAATCTGTAATTAATGGAATTTAGGTCATTTGTTTAAGCGAGAAAAACAAAAACAAGTTTTATATAGAATTCTATCTAACCAAGTGTTTTGTTTACTATCTCTTCGACTCTTATTCTTTCGACTATAAAATAAACTGGCAAGCCCAGGAGGAAAGCGGCACAGCATACTCCTAATGTTATTGGACTTTTATAAACAGTTAACCCGATCAGTATCAATAAAACGATGAAAACAATAGCTGCAATGATAATATTCACCTGAAAGAAAAATTGACGTGCAATATTTTTAACAATATCATTATGATATCGATATAATAACTTTCAGTGGTCTGTGCAGTTTAGGTTTTCTCCACCGCAAGTAAAATAAGGCTATCATTGATAGAACAATTTTAAATTGAACGCTGAGAGACGCGTATTGTAGAAGTTTTTCCACATCCGGATACATTGCGAAGAACATAGTTAGAAAAAACTGTTAAGATAATAAAAAGTACACACAAAAAAAGAGAATTATTGTCAATTGTTAACGTTTTAAAATAAGATACAACTATAAAAAGTATAGCCGGAAGTGGAGTTCTATATTTGTAGTGTACATAACCAACAATTTGAGGCATTTGTTCATTTCTACCTGTTGCAAAAAAGAACCTTGCACTGCTCAATAACGTACCATTCATTGAACCAAGACAAGAAAAGGCTACAAATAACGGCACAAGCCAAACTATATATGATGGCAATGTAGCATCAGTAAAATCTTCCGCAACTGCAACCGACGTCATCATTTGAACGGGTGACAAAACGGTAAAGTACGAAAAGTTTATAAATACATAAACAAAAGTTACAACCAATAAACTGATAACTATAGCAAACGGAAGATCTCTGTAAGTACAAAATTATAGATATTATCTCATTGAGAATCGATTTTCGATTACCTTGTTGGGTTAACCATTTCCTCCGGTAAAGTACAAACTAATTCCCACCCCTTAAAAGCGAAATACCCCTCCAATACAGCAAGAGCTATATCGCTAGGGTTTGTTTTAGTTCCACGAAACGCGTTTATAAAATTTTCAGTATGACCTAAAAGAAATTTGGCAATTTAATGAAAGATCAATGTTATTTCACAATGAGAACCAGAGAATATTCTTGTGAGTCCTACTATACATATAACTATTATCGCTAATAATTTTGCAGCCGTAAAGACATTCTGCAAGTTCGTACTCCATCTTAAGTTCCATGCATTTATAAATGCTATGAAAGCTGGAAATTGATAAAAAGAAAATTATAAAATATATAAGAAAAATTGATATTCTTTTTCGACCTAGCAAAACTATGGCAGCAGCTGTTACAATCCAAGGTTCACAATCCAGATCAACTGTCTCTATCAGATACAAACCAGATGCCCTTGCAAGAACTGCCAACGACGCAGTGCAATTTACTAACATTTCTAACCATGCCGTTAAAAAGGCTGGAAGAGGACCTAGGATATCGTAAATATAGGCATAATCTCCTCCAGCTTTGGGAATGACGCAAGCCAATTCGGTGTAACATAGTGCCTGAACAAGACAAAATAGACCTGTTCCCGCCCAAATACACAAGGATGCTCCTACCGAACCTGCATTTCTAACAACTCCTGTTGGAGCAATAAATATTCCAGAGCCAATAACCGTTCCGATTATTATAATAATAGCTTGTCGAAGATTTCTGTTGTTCGTGGATAGAAAAGAAGATCAACACTTAGATATTTATAAAAGGTATTCAATAAATAGGCCTAATGATTCATTTTATGATAAAAAGTAGACGAAATGAACATATAGAGAATTACATATGCCGTCGAAGACGAACTTCCCTCTCGATGGTAACCGTCAAGGTCCTCGTTCGCCTCCTTTTCCGTTTCTTCGGTAAAAGCGCTTGTCTCTCCTTTAAATCCATAGAAATACAGAAGAAAAGACAAAAATCATGTGATTTTCCTATTGTTCATGTATTAGAAATAGATACTTTAACGAAAAATAGGCCTATATAAAATATATATGTTCGTCTTATATCGAATCATAAGTGTGTGGCAAAGTGAAAAGAAGAAAACATAGAATAAGACGAAGAAGAGAAAGAGAATAGAAAGAATATTATTATAACAACATATACTGTATATACTGTAGATATAAATATAAAAAATTCTATGGAAATGTATCAATTTTGTCATTTCATTCTATGCAGAAAGAGAAAAAACGGTGAAAAAGTTAAAATTTTAATAAGAAAGGTTGATATTTAAAATTAATATGATTTAAATAGTTAAAAATGGAAGAGACTTTAAATATCGACAAAGCTTATAAAAGAACAGAAGAGAGAATATTATTAACTGAACAGAATATTTAAGGAGTTTTTCATAATTACAAATATCAAAAGCAATGTAAAGATCAATATGCACATACGTACATTTTTCATTTGTTATTATCGTTCAATAACCTGAACGGAATATTTTTCATCGATACGATGAATAAATTATAATCTCGTCTTTACATAAGTTTGTCGACAAACTGTTCATATACTCAGTTTTTATTTTTTATATTCAATAATTTTTTTCTTCTCTCTCTCTCTCTCTCTCTTTACTGCAAGACGATTAAAACTAATTTTCCCTTTATTTTACAGTTTAATTTCTTGTTATATATTGTTTCTGTAATTCTTTCGTAGGCGTTAAAAATAAATTATTATTTTTCTATTTCCTCTGTTGTTTAGATATTTTTAAACAATGCTTAAGGATATTCTTAATTTATTAGTTATACATTTTTTACTAACGGCTGACAGTGACCCTTATTATTATTTTATAAAGATGTATCTCCTCTGAATTTTACATACTCTACATTTTTTAAAAGGTTTTTTATGTATATCTTGAATGGAAATTGATTTGTTTTTATAACGGAACATAATTTTGTTTTACTATTCTCTCAAAAAGAATAAAAACATTCCTTATTCTTTAAGAATAGACTTACAATTTTCATTCTAAAATGGAGCGTTTTTACGCGTTCAATAAAAAATTGGAACATTTTTCTTTTGTCTTCCTTTCTATTCGTTCTCCTTTCGTTTTTTTCTTTAGATTATCTATTTTCAGTAGAGAGATATTCTTCGTTTTTAATTTCTTATCTATTTAAATTTATGAAAATATCGCTCTTTTTTTTAATACAAAAGAGGATTTATTATAAATTCAGGTGAATATCTGAATATCTGTTCATTATTAATTTAAATTTTGCAATGGATCATGGGAGGTTTTTAAGTAATTAATTTAAAAAAACTGACAAATAAGAATCAAAAATTATTGAAAACGTCATTGTTGCTCTGGTAAATGCATATAATTAACATATATTATGATTATTTATGACGCTTATATAAAAAGCGACCTGTTCAAATGAGCATATCATTTAGTAACATTCAATCAAAGGTAAGTTATATGTTTCTTTCTTTTTACTGTAAAATAACTAATTATGTGTTTAAAGACGATTTTGTTGTATTTATATCTTTTTTTATTTGTTATTATATGTTTATAAACTTCAAATTTTCTGTAGTTAGTAATTGTTTATTATATTTTCAACTTATCCGCTTAGTGAATGCTGAATACTCTTAGCCTTTCTTAAAATATATAAGACCCTAATCCGATTTGCTTAAGGCTAAACTATAAAAAGAAAGCCCAAAAAGCATTATATTTCTTTTCTGTTATACACATTAGGTTATAAGTCTATACACGGGTATAGACTTTACAGGACAATTAGATCTTATTAGCGTTCAATTTTAGAAAGTGGGAATTAACGCCCTCTGTAGGATTAAATTTGTTTGCTTTGAATTAATAATGATAACTTTTTTATAACAGATCACATATTAATAAATGATTATTGAAGAGCTTTTCGTTATGGCAGTAATATTAATATTTACCTCCATTATATTTCATTCAAAGAAGACTAAAATTGTATTTCGATTTCTTGGAAATCATTCAATTATACAATATTCAAGCTAACTGAAGAATATAATTGGCATAATACAACGAACATATCTTAAAAAATTTCAATACTTTTATTCTCAATCCTACTTTTTTCAGCATATTTTCAGATTATTTTTTTCAAATACTGAAAAATGTTCTGGCATTTAATGGATGGAGAAAATATATCTTCCTATTTTTTACGCATTCACTAGCATGCATAAGCGTTCACTTGCACTCACTTCGTTCATTGAAAGAAGAAAATTTTTATATACTATTAAAAAGAAAAATGGGCAAAGTTTCAAAATTATAGAAATTGAAATTGTTTATTCACAGCTCAGGGCCATTAAAATCATCAGATAGAATCATCTTCATCTCTTTTTGGCCTTTTCGTATTATCATCCTACTTTGCCCGTAGGATCATGCCTCATCCTCATGCTAATCCTTTTTTTATTTCAGCTTCGGATGAACTGGTTTGTTTGTAGTTAGTTGTAGGTTATGTAAAATCATCATCTATATAAATGCTATATAATAAAAAAAGTATTTAGCTTAGAAAAGAATTGAAAAAGACTACATGGACAATATAAAATCTAACTGGTGTTATTCTTATTCACAGTTGTTAAAATTTCTGGACTTTCTTTGGAACTTACTCCTGGTATACCTGGTGTTCCTACAAAAATTACACCAAAGATGGAACAGGGCACCGAAGTCACCATGTTTTATAGGTTTATTTTATTACATATGGGTATGAAAATTTTTAAAACTTTTATCTTACCATAGCTTTGGGGACAATTACTTGAAAGAAGAGACTGTAGCAGATCCATCAGCCTTATCAGAATTCACTCATACTTTTGCAAACGGAAGTGGAACGTATACAGTTTCAGTACGGGCCAGCAACAAATACTCTTTTGAAGTTGCAAGCTGTACAGTGGATATTGATTTTCCAGTTGGTGATGTTGAATTCGCAGCAACGAATGTTGAATTCGGAGAAACAACAACTTTTTCACAAAACGTTACCAATGGAACAAGAGTAAGATTCTTCTGGATATATGGCGACGGTATGGGTGAAGAGAAAGTCTATGATGAATATAGTGATGTTACAACCACGATGTATACGTATCCGAAGGCTGGAGTCTACAATGTTACTTTGCGAGTTGGAAATGTTCATGGTTACAAGCAACTATGCACAATTGCTGCTGTAAATTATAAAGTTTCTGGTCTAGATTTCAACGTATCCCATACAAAATTGGGAGATTTGACGGTGTTTAATCAAACATTAGTCAACGGCAGTCATATGCATTGTTTAAGGATTGTTGGAGACGGTACTGTTCAAGTAGCTTATGACGATTTTCCAGAAACATCATCATCTTGGAATCATACTTATACTGAAGTCGGCAGCTATACTGTAACCTTACGCTGCTACAACTATATTAGCCAGCAATCAGTTTCCAAATTGATCTTTATAGAAAATCCAGTCGAAAATATTGAAATGCAAGCTAATAATGTTTCAAGACCGGAAGAAGACGTATTCTTCAAATTTACGCAAACGTCAGGAAATCAACCGACAAATTTGGTAATAACGCTTCTGTATGGAAACACGTTTTTGGAAATAACGATGAATTCAACGCTAAATACAACAACACCTTATACACATACATATAGATATTGCGATTATGGCTATTATATGATGACAGCAAAATTATATAATCACATCTCCAGAACGATGTTCACACAAGTCATTAAAGTTGGAGTTTCAATGAATACCTTAACAATTAAAGCTTTAAATGAATTTCTAGAAAATAACACTCTGGCAAGATTATCAATAAGTGTTGATCAAGGTTCCACTGTAAATTATACTGTTGACTGGGGCGATGGAATAGAAGAAGTCTATTCAAGAAATAATACAAATTGGACTCTCTCAGATACCATTATAGTAACTCACATGTATTCAACAGTGGGATACTACCCAATAAAAGTTAACGCTTCAAATACTTTTGGTCACTTGTACCAGGAAACAAAATTCAATGTTCAATATCCACTAAAAAACTTGAACATAAGCGATTTCAGTCCAGAGGTTCACCAACAATCTTCAGGAACTATACGATTCATTATTGCTGAAGACACTCTACCACTACCATCCAATGTAACTTGTAAATTTTCTTACGCGGAAGAGGTATTTCAGAGTGCCGTTTCACTTGATTTGAGCAGTGGACCAAAAACCTTTACCTACACATATGGAGCAATTAGTCCTGGCAATCATATTTTAAATATTGTTTGCGAAAATTTAGTGAGCAATTTCACCCATTCGAGATATATTTGGGTTCAGGAGACAATCACGTCCTTGAGTTTGACTACAGCTTCGGACATTCTGGAAATTGGTAAAGATAGTCTTGATTTAAGAGTAGAAATGGCTACTGGCAGTCATGTAAACTATACAGTTACTTTTGGTGATACAGAGGAGAATAATACACATATAGTATCTCCAGCAAAACCTGAACATTTCTTTCATGACTACACTATAGATGGAAATTTAACTGTAAATGTTACGGTTCAAAATATGATTTCTTCTGCATGGAAGACTATGATTATACACAGCCAATTTAAAATCAAACCTTTTACTGTTTTTGTCAACACTCCTATCTCCTATCCAGGTGAACAACTAAACGTAACAGTTGTTGCCGATCAGCCCCTCCCTACAGATCCAACTTGCAATTTCAAAGTTAAAAGTGGTGAAACAATACCGTTATTTAGTCCAGGGATTTCATCTGCTTCAACAACTGGAGGAGTCATGTCATTTTACTATACTTACGATCAAGCAGATTGTGGAGTTCCACACGAAATTAAAGTAACATGTTCAAATAAAGTTACACAGGGTGTGTTCAAGACTAAAAATATCAATCTCGAAGAAAAAATTGCTGGTTTAACATTTACGGCGGACAAATACCTAGCAGCTTATGGTGAAGATGTTACGTTTTCGATCGCTGTAACTGCTGGAACAAATGTCAAAAATATAATAACTTATTATGGAAGTGAAAAGAGTTCAGTATTACTTCATAGTAGTGGTATCTTCTCAAAAGGCGCAGCTAGTACAAATGTAAAAGGATTTTTGTAAGTTTTCAAGAGATTTAATAACGCTAATTCAATTATTATATTTATATTCGTTTCTTTTCACAGACAAATTGGAAATTTTACTCCGAGTGTTAATTCCACTAATCTGGTAACCGAAGTTATTACAGATTTGGATAAAAGCATCGTAATTCAGCATAAATTGAAATCTATTACTCTTAAAACGGAATCTGTTGTTGAAGTTAACCCCACTGGAACGATGACTCTAACAATCCAATATCCTGATCTTGAAACATTCGAACCAACAAATCCATTTTGCTCCATAACAGTTGGTAGTGGTACAGAAAAAACCCACTGGGCACCTACCCTACAGAAAGCAACTGATTTTGTTACAACAGAAAATGTCGACGACAGCTCCGTGGGAGAACAAATTATTGAAGCTTCATGCTTTAATTTGGTCAGTAGAGCAAACGCCAGTGCAACAGTGGTTATTCAGAGAAGACTACAGGGTATTAAAGTTGAAAATATGGCACAATTTGCAGGAGTAAACAAAGTGGTTCAGTTTAAAGTAACATTTCAAAAATGTTCCCATGCAATTCTTCATGTTGACTTCAATGACACCAAATCTGAGACATTTGTTCATGATAATCCACTTGATTGTTCAGCTCCCTATCTAATCAATCATACGTATACTGATCAAGGAGACTATACAATTGTTGTTACAGCTTCCAACAATCTTACTCATGTTGAAGTTGGAAAACCAACAACTCATGTCACTGTTCAGTTTGCAATAGAAAAGTTTATAGTAACAAATAACTGCCCTATAGGATTTCCAACTGGGGATGCTCAATTTGTAGTTCAACTAAATAAATCTTTTCCGATGCCTAGTGGAGTATTCTTGGAATGGGATTTTGATGATTCAAATACGGAAGCTAAGTCTTATTCTAAAAATTTAAGTACTGGAGGAATAGTTCAAAAACATCATAAATTTAATTCACCTTTGGGTGTTGCAAATGTTACAATAAAGGCTACTAATTTGGTTTCTGAAGAAACTGTCGTTTCACCTTGTTCTGTCATGAGAGCTATAGGAAATTTACAATTCTCTACAAGCAAAAAGTATGTCAAAACTAAAGAGGAAGTTGTATTTGATGTATCTGTCAATGATGGAACAGATGCTTCTTATATTATTAAATTTGGTGATGGTAACGAGGCCAACAAAAAGATTTTGGGAACATCTTCTGGCGAAGTTGTAAATTTTAGTCACAAATATGATACGGCAGACAACTACACTATCAATGTTGAAGTCAAGAACGATGTCAGTAAAGTAAGCTCTGAAGATGCTGGATGGACAAAAGATCCTGTTGTCGTTGTAGTACAAAGAGAAGTTATAAAAGAAGCGATAAAACTAACGTTTACAAAGAATGTAGCTTATCCAAAAGATAGAAACGTTGTCTTTAAAATCGAGAAATTGAGCGGAAATTTAGATCCGAGTAATGCTTTCATTTTATTGAATTTCGGAGATGGGAGTGTTACAGAAGTGTACGTTGATAAATGGGATAACCCGATACCAATATCTCATCAATATGGTCCTGGTTCTATTGGCGAAGTTAACTTCGTTTTAAAAGTTGAAAATAAAGTATCAAATATTACGATAAAAGATTCATTTCTTCTGCAAAGAGAAATTGAAAATCCAGTATTGAAAACCCCTGCTTCTGTTGGAGTAGATATAGAATTTACTGTTACAGCAACAGTCACCGAAGGATCCCACTTAATAGCTCAATTTGTATTAAAAGATAGTAACCAAGTAGAAGTTGAAAGAAAAACGGTATCCTATACAAATGTTAATGATAAAGAAATATCTGCAAAATTTACTGTAAAAAAATCTGAAGTTTACTTAATGAGCTTGCTTGTATCTAACGATATTTCTAGCAAGGCAATTGCTACACCAAATCAAATTTTTATTGAAAATCCAGTAAATCATCTGAAATTGAAAGAAGTAAAAGTTATTGAGACTCAGAAAACTTTTGTTCCGATTCTTATTGCTACTCGTGAACCTTATCCCACTTCTGCGCAAATTGTTCTGAATTGGGGAGATGGCTCTCCTCTTCTAAAACAAAGTACACCATTAGAAACAGGTGAATTTATCCTGCCTGGTCATAAATACCTTAAACCTGGGCTATACAAAATATATGCTAACATCAGCAACAATATTGATTATGATGCTATATCTCTTAGCTTTGAAGCGCAAGAGGTTATAAGTGACGTCTCCTTCAAAATAGCTACACCTGCATTTGAGGACGTTTCAGGTACAACTACAGTTAAACCACTAGCTGTTGGTACATCAGCAATTTTTACCGCCTCTTACGCAACTGGCTCAAATATTACCTTCAAATGGATTTTCGGAGGAGGATATGCTATTACAACAACGAACACTGAAGTATCACATAAATTTAGTGTACCTAGCGAGTATACCCTTGTTCTAGAAGCTTCAAATGATGTTGGAACTGTTAAAGCTCAATATCCAATAAAGGTAGTCAGTGATGTTGGAGTTGAAAGTGTGACATTCAACGGAACTGTGACAATTGATGTACCAGAAACTATCACAATAAATCTTGATAAAGAACCTGATGCTAGTATAAAACAATGCTTTGCTTTCCGTTTCAACACTACTTCATTGCTACCTGATAATGATATATATTTCTGGAGAGGAAATTCAAAATCTACTTGTAAAAAAGATCCAAAATTTAAAGAAAGCCAATTTAGTGAAATAATACTGGCTCAAACAATTACTGAACAATTCACTTACAAAATCAAGGGTACTTGGCAAATTACTCTCACAGCATTAACTGAAACATCTTCTGGTGAAAAGTTTGAATTTTTGGTTGCAGTACAAAGCACACCTTGTAACAATCCTAATGTTACCATCAACCCAAATGTTGGTGGCTCAAGCGTAAAGAAAATGAGAAATTTCTACAAATCAGATCCTATCAGAGTTGTAAGCGATTTCTTTGATTTTAACGTTGATTGCAAAGCAACCGATGCTATTCGTATAACTTGGGAATTTTTTAAATTGAACAAAACAAATGTCAACGTCGGGGTAAAAGAGGATGTTTCGAAATATCCAGGTGCTATTCAAAATGCTGGAGGTATAGAGTTCAGGAAATCAACACTAGCCTATGGATCATATAAAATAGTTTACACTGTAATGATGTACAAGGAGGACGATCCAGAAGTATCTTTGTTTAGAAACAGCTCAGCTTTCTTTTTTGAGGTGAAGAGAACAGACCTTGTTGCCGAGATAATTGGCAAAACTTCTATATTGGTCAGTTACAACGAAAGTTTGGGCATTGATGGTATTACAAACACCTTTGACCCTGATACGAAGCACCCCAGTGATAAATCAGGAATGAAATTTGAATGGTGGTTCAGTTTGCTTTCAGAACCGTTGAGTTGGAATATGACAAATATCATTCAAATCCCTAGCATTTCTGCAACGCCAACAGGTTGCCCTGATTATACTAAACCGGGTGTAACTGGTCCGTTCGGAACAGGTTTTGGAAAGCTAAGTGCTGATGTTGGAAAATTTAAAATGCATACCGGGTTTCTATGTCCCCTTAATTCATATAAGCTTTGGTTGCGTGTAACAAAAGGAGTGAGAACGCAAATTTACAAGCAAGTTATCAAAACTTCTGCTGGTAAATCTCCACCAGTGATAATTGAGTAAGTAAAAGCTATAACTAATGTATATATTATCAATAAATCTGTCTTTAAATAGGTGTGATGGTAATAACTGCATGAGAGGCGATAAATTAAATCCACAGGAACTACTTAAATTCAAAGCAACGTGTAGTTGTACAGGTGCTGTATCTTCTAAAGTTAGATACTCCTGGGATATGAACAAAGAAACGGCTCAAGGCCCTGAAATAATAGATATGTCGAAAGTAAAACATGTAGTTACCAATGAAGAAGGTAAGACAGATCTTGATTAAATTCTGTCTCTCTAAATTTTCATTTTTCTTCAGAAAAATTTAGATCATTTATATCTGTGAATGGTGAAAACTTCCAGAGAAATAAAAGATATTCCATAGCCATAAATGTTTCAAGTGATGCTTTAGCTGATGGTGCGGATGAAATGAGCTTTTTCGTTAATCACCCACCTTTCGGGGGATCTTTCACAGTTAATAAGTTTATTGGAGAAGATTTAGATGATTTTGAAGTAAACGCACCAAATTGGCAAGATGATGGTGCTCTTCAAGATGCAAAAAAACTGACCGCAGTGCCAAACAGTCCTCTGCTGTATACTTATTTCATTGTCAAAGGAGGTGTTAATCAAGAGCTTTTAAGTAATGAATTGCCAAAGCAAGTAATAACACTTCCAGAGGGAGAAAAGGACAAGGGTTATAATTTAACTTTGGGATTATCTGTGTCTGATTCGTACAGAAGTGCATCGGTTAAATACCTGACTGTGAAAGTTTATCCTATTGGTGAAAAGCCTATCTTAACAACTATGGCTCCAACAACTGAAGCTCCTACTACGGTGACAGAGGCTCCTTTTACAGGAACTGGTTCAACTAAAAAACCTACAACAAGAAAAACTACTAAATCCACGACCACAACTACGACAACTCCGAGACCAAAGAGTGCTGCTGAATTAGAGGCCTTGCAAAAAATAGAAGAAGCAAAAAAACAAAAGAAAAAACTCGAACAAGCAAAGAAAGTCACAAATATTTCACCTTCTCAGGCTGCTACCAACCTAAACAGTTTTAGTAGCAAGATCTTGGCAGTCATAAGTAGTGTTGGGCCTACTGTACAGCCTGTAAGTCCAGCATCGCCAGGATCCCCAGGAACAGGCTCACCTGGTGGCCCAAGTCAACCGGGGACAACAACTGCCAAACCACCAACAAAGGTACCTCTAAATGAACATGAAAAGAAAGCAGCAGAGGAACAGAAAAAAGCTGAGGAAGAAAATGCCAAACAGAAGAGAGAACTCCTGGGAGGTATGGTTAACACATTATCTCAGGTAATATCTGCCGCTGGATCAACTACTCCGCCTGCTGGTTCGGATAATACTGGAGGCGATAATAACGGTGGCGATGGCGATGGCGAAAATTGTCAGGATAGTACCAACACTGGTTGTAAGAAGATCACGCTTTCGCCCAGTCAAACAAAAGCCTTCGCTAAAATGGCCAAAGCTATCTTCCATAGTCTTGATCCTGAAGCAGATACCTCAACAAAGACTAATGCCTTATTGACTTGTTCGAGTATTGCTGATAATATAGATTCTATTGATGATCCTGTTGAACAGAAAACTGCTGCAACAGATACTGTTGATGCGATAGCTAGCACTATGGGGGTTGTTGAGAAAGAAAAACCAAAAAGTGATGAAGAACTCGCGCCATCTCCCAAAGTAGATGAGCCCAATGATGAAGCAAGTCATGACGCATTACTTAAAGCTAAAAAGATAGAAGAAGAGAAAAAATTGAAAGAACAAGAACAAACCAGCAAACAAACAGTATCGACCTGTCTTACTCTCGGCAACAAAATGACTAAGAACAAGGCCAAAGGTACTTCTGAGCAAATCTCCAAAGGAAATATCAGCTTGGCGATGGAAAAAAATTCACCAAATGAATTAGGCGGTAAAAAATTAACAGGTGGAAGAGGTGCAGTCAAACTACCAAGTGCAGATACCCTAAACAGAGTCACAAATATTAATCCCAACTCTACCGATGACAAAGACGCCATCGCTATAACTGTAATGAACTCAGCAGACAATTTTTATAGTTACGACGAGAGTGCAAAAGATGTTGAATCTGACGCCGGAGTAACAATTTTAAGTCTTCAAAAATCCGATGGCTCGTTCCAAGAAATGAATCTAGATGAAGAAAATGCACTCGAAATCGAGGTTCCCGGTCCAGGTGGTAATCAAACTGTTGAAAAGACATCAAATCTAACGTCAGACAGTGAAACTGGTTATCGTTATCTGTATATTCCTATGGAAAGAAATAATTCCGCAATATTAAGCTCAATCAGACCAGACAATTCTGACAAAATCACTTACATGGAAGTTCTTGTGAAGCTGAATGCTTCAAACACTATTGAATATACACCAAATAGTTCCTTTCATGACCTTAACTTAACAGTGAATAGAGATAATGACTGGAAATTATTCATCCCTGCAAAACTTACTTTCCAACCTGGAGTATTTATTGGAGTAAAAGCAATGCAACTTCCCACTGCACCTGATTCCTCAAATACTAATAACAACGGATCAGCTAAGAGTCGTAGAAAGAGATCGATCTACTTACCACCAGTTCAATTAAATGATTCTGAATCTCAATTTGTGATTGAATCATCAGAAGCAAGATGTAGAGCTTGGAATGAAGAAACCAAAAAATGGACAACTGAAGGTTGCGAAGTTGATAAATCATCGACCACAACCACTCTTAAGTGTAAATGTAAGAAAGTTACAACGTTTTTGAAAGCCTTTTCAGGAGGTGTAACATTGCCCAAAGTAAATAAGATAAACTTTAAGAGAATATTTAATAACTTTGCTGCTCTTTTGGCTGCTAATCCAACTGTATTGTCAGTTTTACTTTCAATCTTATTTGTGTATACTCTACTTGGTATTTGGACTAGAAGAAGAGATAAGAGAGATTTAGAGAAATGGGGTACTATGCCTCTCAGAGATAATAGGCCACTTCATAATTACTATTATCAAGTTTCTGTTTACACTGGTGTAAGAGCTGGAGCAGGAACAAAATCAAATGTATGTTTCATTCTATCTGGTGATATTGGTGATACAGGAATCAGAAGTATGAGCGATAAACAGGAAAGACCTCTAGCCAGAGATTCAGTTCGTCATTATATTATGTCAGCTGATCATTCTCTAGGAGCTTTGACTTTTCTTCGTATATGGCATGACAATAGTGGCGAGGGAGATAATGCATCCTGGTTCCTTGATAAAGTAGTTGTTGAAGATATTCAGACAAAAACTCGCTACTTCTTCCTTTGTGGTAAATGGTTGGCCACCGAGGAAGATGATGGACAGGTTCAGCGAATCCTTCCAGTTGCTGACCAAGAAGAAATTAAGGGATTCAAGCATCTGTTCTTTACAACAGCAAGAAAAAATATATCCGATGAGCATCTTTGGCTTTCTGTTGTATCCAGACCAACAAAATCAAACTTCACTCGTTTACAACGATTAACTTGTTGTCTAACTCTATTGCTTACAACTATGATTGCAAACGCAATGTGGTACAGAACTGACGAACAAGTTAAGAGTGATCAAGCCATTATCTTAGGTCCAATTATTCTCTCTGTATCAACACTTTATGTATCAGTTATAGGCAATTTGACAGTTGTGCCTATAAATATTATCATCGTTCAAATATTCCGCAAATCCAAATCGAAAGATCAAGTAGAATTTAACGTAAAACAACAGCAAGAAGAAAAGAAAAAGAAAGCTTTAAAACAAGCTGATAAAAGAGTTCGAGCAATCCTCTTCAATCGATCTAAGAGTAACAAGGAGTCAAAGATGGTCGAAGATCTACAAGATGTCAAAGTAGAAGATTCTGAGGAAGAAGATAAAAAGGATGAAGTGAAAGAGACAAAGAAGATTCCTTTCTGGAGACAGAGATATCCCCTGCCATATCAATGTGTTTATATTGGTTGGGTACTCTCTTTCCTTTCTTGCTCTCTCTCTGCTTTCTTTGTTCTCTTCTATTCATTAGAATGGGGTAAATCTAAGTCAGAAAAATGGCTGTCATCCCTATTCTTGTCCTTTTTCCAAAGCGTTATGCTTATTCAACCAGTGAAGGTAATTGTCATCGCTATGTTCATGTCTTGCATATTCAAGAAGGTTGATGATGAGGACGAAATGGAAACTAAGGCTCACAAAGCCAAAGCTGATGATGATGAAGAATTGCTGGAAGATGACCCAATCCTTGCAACTCAACAAGCCATGTCAGTGTCAGCTCCGGAACCTCCTAGTAAGAAAAAACTAGCTAAAATGAGATTTGAGAGATTGAAGGAAAAGAAAACAATGTCTATGTTGCAGGAAGCATGTAGTTATTTTGTTTTTTTGCTTCTCGTTTCATTTATAGCTTGGGGAACTAAATCATATGGTGTTTACCTTACTCATAGCTCAATTCATAAGCTTTTTGATATAAAGAGTCCGAAAGTTGAAGAATTCGGATTTTCCAAAGTACAAGATGGTTTTAAATTTTGGCAATGGGCTAACGAAACTCTTTTACCTGGAATGTTCTATGAAAGAAATTACAATCTGAAGATCGCTTCTAGACGAAACATGATGTACATGGACGATCAGGCATCCTTCCGAGTCGGGGTAGCCAGATTAAGACAAGTCCGAGTAAAACCAGCGTCGTGTGATATTCAAAGTAAAATAGTAAAAGATCTTGTTTTTGAATGTAACGAACCATACAACGTTTGGACTGAAGAAAATAGGCACTTTCAATCAAATTGGCGTCTAATTCGTCATTCGAATCAAACGATAGCTTACGCTGACAAATATGAGCAGAGATTACAGGATTCATTTAAATACAATAGCATCTACGATCTCAAAGGTTTACCATTCTGGGGAACTCAAGCAACATACGGCGGTGGAGGATATGTTGCCGATCTTGGAACATCAAGATATCAAGCTCTAAAAACTTTGATCAATTTGAAAGAAAATATGTGGGTTGATCAGTATACAAGAGCAGTTTTTGCTGAATGGACAATTTACAACCCTCAAGTTAATCTCTTTGCCTATGTGAACTATCTGAGCGAATTTCCAGCATCAGGTGGTGTTATTGTTAACCCAAGAGTTACAGCTTTCCAAATTTATGCCGGCGTAGGTGGAATGGGAACAGTTGTCCTGGTTTGTCAGATAATTTACGTTATTGTTATAATCTACTTTATAGTACGAGAGGCACTGGAAATGAAAAAGTTAGGCAAACCATACTGGAAAGATCCATGGAATTACATCGAACTTCTTTTGATTCTATTGTCAATTGGAGCTACAGCTATGTACATAACAAGACAGATATGGGGTAAAATGATTATGAATGATCTGAAAGATAATAAGGATAGTTATATAAATTATATGCAATTGGCAACCTACGATGAAATATTACAATACGTAACAGCCTTTATCGCGTTTGTAGCTAACATCAAATTCCTTAGACTTTTGAGATTCAACAAAAATATTGCATTCTTGGGTGCCACACTTAAACACGCAGCTAAGGAATTAATAGGCTTTGGATTTTCATTCTTTGTCTTATTTGTGGCCTTTGCTACATTCGCTTATAAGTTATTTGGAGTCAAATTGCACCAATTCCACACTTTTATTTCAACGTTGGAAGCACTCTATTCTATGTTGTTGGGAAAATTCGACTTCAAGGGACTGGAACAGGCCGATCACGTTCTTGGTCCAACTTTCTTTGTTTTATTCGTGGTTCTCATGTATCTCGTCTTAGTCAACATGTTCTTGGGTATTCTGGGAGCTGCTTTCTACGAGGTATATTCAATGTTACCATAACATATAAGAAACTAATTCTTCTTTAAATGTATACAGGTTCGTTTGAATCCGGATAGTGTCAAAGATGAATACAAAGTTTTCTCTACACTATTCTCTAAGATTAAAAAGTTCATGGGAATGAATAAACCCCAACAAGGTAAAGTTTTATATTGAAAACAGCCAACATAATAATCTTTAATATAATATATATATACTTTCAGAAATTGGTAGCGGCTACGTTGATCACCTGCAAACTTTAGACATGAGAGTTCAATCTTTAGATTTCTGGATAACAGACAAGTATAAGACAGCTCGTAAACAAGAAATTAGTTTTATGAAGAAGCAAGATCAATTGAGATCAGAATCTGCTATGTCTGGAATGTTAGAATCAACATCCAGATCTGGAACCCCTCGACCTGTTAGTGGAAGAAGTGTAAAGGTGGAACCGAGCAATGAAGAAAATTACAATTTAGGTTATGTTTCTAAGAAGACACAGGCTGAACACTACTGAACTTGAATTATTGAAATCATTATTGGTGTGAAGGATTATGATGACGAGTAAAGTATGGTCAACTGCAAATGAACCAAACTTTACAAATACTTAATAGAATACAAAATTATTATTTATTTAGAGCATGCATATTCACTTTTTAACGAGAGGTTTCATCGAATATTTATTGTACAGTATACAAAATGTTGATGTCTGCTATCTGTATCATTATGTTGAATGATATATACTGTATATATATATATACATATATACATACATATTTTTTATATATATATATATATATTTATAGCTTTTTAATATGTGCAAGTGTATTCAGTGAATATTTCCTTAAAGGTAAAAGAAACCGGAAACAATTCATCCATCTTGATTTAAAAAGTTTAAAAACCAGATCCGGTAGCATATAAGCTATAGCTATTGGTATATATATAGAAAGAGAGAGAAAGAGAGAGATATTTACATTTTAAAAAAAGCTTTATAAAAAGTTTTCGAGCACCGTAATGACTTAAGAAAAAGAAAAAATGCATTGTTAAAAACTTGGGCATCCGCTTTCAAGACCCTTTTTATCGCTTGAATGACTCATAGCAAAACTTCTATCATTAACATAAACATTGCTAATACATCCCGTAAAGCTTTCTCCGTGGGTTTTTATCGGAAATATCCAATTCGGATCTGTAATTCATCATTTTTTGCTTACTTTATAATAATTAAAGCGACTGTTTTACATACTCTTTAATCCGGCTAAATAGAGGACAGATTTGTTTAAAATAGGAATAGTAAAACCAGCTGGATATTTGGTGGCAACAGGAGGTTTTGCATCAAATTGTGTTACTATGCCTTCACTAGTGACATCCACCATAAGTCTGTGCTCTTGATTATTGCATACTGAATACTTTCCATTAGTTATTGAATCTTGAATGATATATTCAAATGGCTTATCAACATTTTGAGAATTACCCAATGAGACTCGTACCTTAACAGGAAAAATTTAAACATTGGCATGTAATTTTAATAATTAGAATAAAACTTATTCTTACCGCTCCATTGTTTATATCAATTAAGAAGTATTGTTGAGAAGTACCATAAGAAACGACCAGCGTTCCATTTAAAGCTGTGCTAAGAAAGGTCACTGTGAAATTGAAGTTTCGTCCTCTAATACCAATATCAAAGGTATTGGTTGTAGAGTCACCAATCATAGCATAAGCATTTGTAGCATTGTAAAACGTTCCAGCCATAACTTGTTCATAGCATTTATTCGTTCCTTTCTTGTCGGTTGGTGACCTATTCAAAAATAAAGGGATTGTGGTATATTAATAATATGTAATATGTATACATATACTGGATACATACACGAGATTAAATGGTATAGTATTTTCGTTAGTTGACACAGTTAACTTTCGGATACAACCTTTAAAAGGTATAGTGCCGATCTAAAAAGAGAATGAATGAATATTATAGCATCTTTCTTCATATACGTAATAATTATCTTACTATAATATCTTTATTTGAATTGAACGGTGAACCAACAACACTTTGAGGGACTCCACCCAAATATAAAGGAGTCTTTATATCAATAAAAGCATTTCCGACAGCATTTATTCTATTATTTGTATAATCCTTACTGTCAGGTATGATCAAAGCCATGAAATCGGCTATCCTTAGTACCGTTAGCTTTTTAGTGATAATAAAGGAATTAATTGAAACAATCAAAAGATATGACGAAAATTTATGGCTTACTTCTTCCCACTTGCCATTGTTATACTTATTCTTAGACTTGAGTAACTTAGTTGGGGAATGACCATTTGATCCAACACTATTGCTTGTAGGTGTATCAGAATCAATGCTAACGTATATATATCCACTATGCATGTAGATTGCAACGTACATTCTTGGGTTTGGTACTTGATCAGCGGCATAAAGTATTAATCCATCAGGCTCTAAAGCCCGAAATTCCACAGCTATAGTAAAGCTAATATAAAAGAAACAAGGAAAACAATCGTTAAATAGAGATTGTTTTATTAACAAATTAAAACAAATCTCACCTGCTTCGAAGAGCATTTGCATAGTTTCCTTTTAAATCAAATGATAGATACGAAACTGATTCTTGGCCAAAATTCACTCCATCAATTACTTTTCCAGGTGTTTGTTTGGGTATCGCACAAGTTGGCTTTGGTGTTGTTGGTGGTGCTGGTGTTGTAACATATGGCAAAGGTGGCAAAGTTTCCAGACTCCCTGGGACTCCACTTAGGAAGACATTATTTTGTAATGATTTTTTAAGAACAGCAGAGCTCAGAAAGTCGATCGACCTATTTTGGTAATTATATAAATATGGTATATTAATTGAGAATCTAGCCAGTATAAATGAATCAAACTTACTGTTTATTTATTTTCAAATTACTTATTCCACCAATATAGTTATTTGTTACTGGTAAATCATTAGGTAATTCAATACCGAAAGGTCCACCAGCGTGTAATCGAATATTTGGAGAATCGAGTGTCATTGTAGGCGTCATAGTTATTGCTCCGTGATGAGTTTCTCCGTCAATGGTCATTTTTGGACTGTTTTTATATTATTATATATTTTGTTATTCATAACATAATACAGTAGATAAATTAAATTTAGTAATTTTAACCTATTTTCAAATTCAAAGTTGATTACAACTCTATGAAAAATTCCTTCACTAAGATATTTTCCTCGACTTCTCAATGGAGCTTGTCTTCCTCGAGATTGTTCAAATTGTAAAAATAGATCACCATTATAGATTGCAATGTAGAAAAATGACTGAAAAAGTTTAATAATTATATTTATAAGTTTAAACAAATATATTAAGGACTTTACCCGACTAGTTCCAGGGCCGTAGAGGAGAATTCCAGAGGGTTGAAATGTTATGAATTCAAATTCGATTTCTTTAACAAATCTTTGTGTACTAGAAAGGATGATTGAAGCAGCCGCTTTTGGTCCGTTAAACCATAATCCCTTCGTCAAAAGGTCAAAAATTGAGTGAAATACATTCGAACTTTCTATCACTCTCTCCTTCAAAACTCTAGGAACTAGTTTAAGATTATTGCCAACATTGTGTTGAAATTGCCTAATAGCTCCGGCGAAACTATCTGTAACCGGTCCTTTTCTGTAAATTGTAATTAAATATGTATAATAAATCAATTAGTATATCAGCGTTGAATGGAAACTAACGTCTGAGTTGTATTTGAATTTTGTCCTCCAATTGTAATATCGTTCTTCGATAGGTCTTTTAAATCTCCCAATGGTAAATTGGAAGATGATTTTACATCCATACTAGGATCTAAAGTCTTGTTAACTTTGGCAATGGTTAATACTGCATATGTTGTATTGTGCATTATTTCAAGCTGGAATGAAACATAATTATACATTATAATAGGAATAATAGTATAAAAATTAATTACAAACCTCATACCACATGCCATCATTATATTTTTTAGAGCTTTTTAGAGATGTAACACTCTTACTATCCGCACTGTTACCAAATTCATAAATAATATTTCCATCGTTTATGAATAACCCGTAATATTGAGTACTGTTTGAGTCATCAACTAATAAAATTGTTCCTTGAGAATCCCAAGTGATAAACTCAAAACTGATTCGAGATAATTGTGAAACGTCAAGGGAGGACGATTCTGTTCGAAGCATTCCAAAACCACCAAAACTTGTTCCTGTTTCAGTAGGAGCGGAAGGAGGTATTGGCGGCTGACCGCAGCATTTTAATGTTTGATTTTCATTAGACAATATACTATTCCATAATGATATTGGTTTATTATTATATGATAATTCATGAATGCATCCCTTATATCCTCTTGTACTGTTATCTATCTTAGTCGTCTAAAAGAGAAAGGCTTTCAATATATACACTGCAGATATTATTTTATCAAAATAAACTTACAATCATAGAAGTTGGTAAACCAGCAACGTATATGTTACCGTCAAGAGTCATAGTCTCTTTACTACCAGAAAGTTCTTCATGATGTACGGCAACTCCACCAGTATCCAATTTTGTAATACTTAATTGGCAGTACTTTGTATATCTATAAGAAAAATAATAGCAACAAATAAAGTTAATAATTTATTTAGTACTTTCAATTTAAGTATTAACCTGGTTGCAATTACTCTAAACCAACAGCCTGTACATAAAGTTGTTGGAGAGATTACCTTAACTTCACTAACGTCGTTATGAACCGCGAACATTAACTGTTGATTAACAATCTAAGAGAAGCAAAGATAAGATCAGATATTCGAATTAAGATAAAGAATTAATTAATTAATCAATAATTTTACCTGTAGAAGTAATTTCTCTTTATTCTTTTTATTTTCAACAAAAAATATGACTCCTTTTGGGAAATTTTCAAATCGAAATTTTAGATATATTTCATTAAATCTTAGATTATTTTTAGCAGCATCAGGATTAACAGCTTCAACATAGTCATCTGTTTCAAAATTAACCGGCTGCTCTAATTTTCCTAGTAGTAGTCTAGCTTCATTAACTTTAACCTCCAAAGCGCTTAATCGACTTTCAACATCATATTTTGTTGTATTTGTTAACGTTTTTACAGCTTCAATTTCCTTTATGGTCTTTTGTTTTGTGTCCAAATCACTTTTATAGTTTTTTACTAAATGATGAAAGGTTTTAATAGTAATTTGATTAAAGGGATATGAGTATATTTACATTGATTTTTTATACTTTCTTCTTTTGTAGTTGAATTTTTTATCGCTTCCTCTAAAGTTGTTACTTTTTCTCTTTCAACTTGAACATTTTTCTAAAAAAAATATTTATTAAAAATAGACTATTTAAAGTACTAAAAGATAATCTCTTTAACTTACGGCTATTATTAAATCTTCGGCAAGAATCACTTGCGACGATCTGATAATATTGTTAGCTGTTACAGAGAACTTGGAACTATCTTCACCAACTTTAGTATCTGTTTTGTAATTGTTCACTTAAAAAAACTTGAAAAAGGATAACATTCTATATTGTATTACTAACCACTAGTTGTTTTAACTAAAGTATCAATTTTGTTATTATAATCTTTAATACTTGGTTGTAAATTATTCCATTCTTGTTCTGTTGATTTAAGAGCTGCTCTTGATCTTGTTATATCGTTATTCAACTCTGTAAATTTATTTAATATGTAATATTTATATATTCTTGAATAAATTTACATAATTGTTCGTATTTACGTGTATTTAAATTTGAGTTGGCTTCAACACTTTTCTTTAAATTTTCACTTGCAGTTTTCTCAGTTGTTGCTTGCTTTTGAAGATCTTCTGCTGATACTTTACTCAATTCATCTAAAGTATCTTTTAAAGTTGTATTTGCTTCGAGAGCCATATTCGTGGACTCGTTCAACTTTTTTATTACCTCTTCATAATCATTTATTGCTTTAACCGCTCTTTCGCCTCTTGTCTCAACACTTTTAAAGGTTCTATTCAAAGAAAAAACAATAATGTGTATTTTTTCTATATTCAAGTAAATATTTAATCTTTTAAGATTTTAAAACTACTACAAACTCGCTTATTCTCGTAGCATTTGACTTTAAAGCATCAGCAACAACTCGAACAGAACTGAATAATTTATCAAAATCATCAATTTTACTAATAGAATCGTTTATTTTGACTTCTAATTTTAGTGCTCCCTTTTCATAATTTTCAATACCTATATTAATAGTTAATTTAATAGAAAAAGAACATAAAAAAGCGGAAATAGATATTTATATAGGTTACCAGATAAATCCATATTAGAAGTTAATGGTAATTTTGTAGCTGAACCGGAAATGGCAATATTGACATCATCTAAAGCTTGTTTCCCATCTGTATATTCTTTTTGACCGTCGTCCAATATTTTATCGCAGAGATCAAATATTTTAATACCTTCTTCAAACAAATCGATTGCCGCTTGTCGATTTTGCTGTGTTGCAAATAGATTTAAATGAAAAAAATTATAATATTTATAAGAAGAGAGAAAAATTTAATTACTAGAGTTGCGTTAATGGTTGTAAAGACGTCATTAACCGTATTATTCAATGTCATTCCTTGACCTCTAATAACTTCTGTTTCACTTTTTAACTTTTTGAAATTACTCTCCTTGTCTATTAAATCTTTATTCAACTCTGCTGTTTTGTTTTTCTATAGAGAATATTAAAAAAATTATAATATATTCATAAATATTTTAATATTTATTACCAATACATCAACTTTGTTACTATAGCTGTTAGCAATCGCCACAGTTGCATCAATTTTAGCCTGAGTTTTAGATATTTCTTCTCTTTCCTTTGTAAATGTATTATTTACCCTATTGGAAACTTGATTTCCCAGAAGTAGATACTAGTAAAAGAAACGAGAATATTCATATTTTTATTGATTGTATGAAGAAATGTTTTGTACTTACTCCGTGAGCTGTTTTATTCCAATTATCTACTTGTGTGACCAAAGACTTGGCAATGTTATTTGCTGTTCTTGCTTTCGTCCAAGCAAAATTTGATTGATTTTTGAAGCTATTTATCCTTGATTTTTCTTCTAGACTATCATTTAATAACTTTCCAGTTTTAAAATGTAGACTTTCAATCTTTTTTTTGGTTTAAATTAACAATTTTAATTATTATGATAGTAATTCAATAAAGATTTATGTATAGTTACATCAGTTTCAAAATTTTTCATTGTTGAATTATATAAAGGTTCAGCTGTTGTTAAATTAGTCACTTTCTTCTCTAAAACATCTAGTTGATTTCCGCTGATTCCCAAAGATTTGATGGTTGAATTTACCTCAGCCGATAGACTCTAAAATTTTATTGAAAGTTTACGATTTAGTTCTTAATAGTGTCTACTTTTTGTTAATAATATAATAACTTGTAAAGAGATATCTTCATCTTGTAATTTTCCCACTCCCTGAGATGTATTCCAATAGTCTTTGTAGCTATCCGTAAGCCTATTTGTATCGTTGCCCAAAGCAAAAGAACAATCACCGCATCCTTAATGAACAAATTGAAATTAATAGAATCAATCTAGGAGTGAATTTTAATGTTTGTAAGCCTACTTGTGCATCCTGTAGCACCAAAATTTACATATAACGGTTTACATTCGTTACAGCGTCTAGAGGCGACACCTTCCTTACAATCGCACTGACCAGATACTTTATCGCAAGGTTTTGTTGAATCAACAGATCCAGTAATATCGCATTGACATGCTGAATTGATATGATTATACTAAATTTGATATATTCAATAAGAAAACTTAATTTACCAGAACAAGCTTGCTTTGGTAGACCCCAAAAATTATTTTTACAGGAATCACACTTAATTCCCTCTGTATTGCCATCTTTACAAGTACAAATGCCATCATCGTTACATTGACCTGTTTGACTTCCGGCACTATTGCAGTTGCAAGGAACACAACCTATCAAAAGTTACATTTTTATTGAACAGAGTAATGCAAGTTGTCATTCTTTAAAGTACGAACCAACAAAAGAAGTATTTGTGAATCCATAATAATCTGTAAGGCATTTCGAACAAGTTCTCTCTCCAACTCCAGGCTTGCACGGGCATTGACCGGTAAAGTGATGGCAAACGGTAGAATTTGACCCTTTTTCGTCGCAGTTGCAAGCTAACCAAGTAGATGGAAAATTTATTTCTCATAAAATATTAATTAAACAAACTTACCTTTACAATCTGGTACTGTTGCGTTACCGTAAGTTCCATCCTGACATCTTTCGCATTGCTTACCAATTGTATTCTTAGTACAATTTAAACAGGCTCCGGTAACTTTATCGCAAGATTCAGCATTACCATTGCAAAAGCATTTCTTACAACTTCCCTTATTAATTACCTCCGGATTACCAAAATAAAAGTTTTCGCATCTATTTAAAAAACATTAACATTGATAGATATTTATGGAATTTTACAGGGTTCTAAGAGAAATTTACTTATCACAAAGATCTCCAGAGTAACCTTCATTACAAAAAGAACAGACGGGATTGTTATTCACTAATTGGCAAGTATCGTTACGAACTCGAGGTTCATGACAGGGGCATTTTTTGCAGTCATTTGGCGTACCGTTCGTTGCATTACCGTAAAACCCTAATTTACATATCTCGCATCTATCGCCGTCAGTATCGTGTAAACAGGATTCGCAAACTCCAGTATCTGCATTACACTTTGACGAATGTCCATTACATTCACAAGGTACACAGAATCCTAAAAATCCTTGAGTTGTAACATTTTCCCTCTTATAACCCTCCGAACATTTCTGGAATAGTTGTTCATCATTATCATAAAAACGTTTATTAAGAAAAAGGCTTTATAGTACATACTTCGCAAGAAAGACCTTCGTAACCTTTTGGACACGAGCATTTCTCAACTCCCAAAGATCTACCGCTAAAACCCAACGGATCTGCTCTCTCAAATTTCAAATTTCCAATACTATACAATAGATATTTAATTGTTAGATTATAGATCTTTTGAAATGAGTACCAGAACTTACCCAGATGAATGTTTTTTGTCATTGAACACGGCTGGTAAAAGTACAGCTTGAACATCCGTCAAAGCTAATAGAAACTGTTCTCTTTCAATATCTTTTCCATTCTTTTGATTTGCTGCTGCTTCCGATAAAGTAAAATTTAATCTGGTCAAAGTTCCGCCGTCAATCTAGAATGTTTTTTTATTCGATTAAAGACAGTTTAAAAGTAATACAAAGAAAAAATATCAACCGGATCAATATTAAATACGTATTTATCATTTTTACGTCCCAGAAGAAGAACAGATAAGTCTTTATTCTTACCACCAGTTTCTAATTCTTTATAATAGACATCAAAGTAGATTTTATTTTCGTACATAGTCAAAAGATTTCCGATTAACTGTTTCTTTGGTTGCCAATATAAACTTTCTGTACCGGAGACGTCCGTCTGTTGCAATCTTATGCCTGAATCAGGAGCGATTGGGAAGGTAAAATTAATATCCTGAACGGTAGTTTCAGTTCGCAAATTATAATTTGGATTATGCTTGAGAACTCCTCCTTCAAAAGACGAACTACTGGCTGGCATAGTTATCTATACGAATGAATAATTTTTAATTAGTTAACTGTCCGCTTTTTAAGAATTAATTCAATTTTTTCTTATCTTACCAAAACATTATTCCATACAGTACTCTTACAGTTCTTAGATACTCCCATACAAACACACGACAAACAGCCATACTTGTGAGAAACATCATTATAAAAGCTTGATTCGTTGCAAACGTCGCATACTAAACCTCCCGTATTTTTCTGTTTTTAATAACATATTTTGTATTGTTATGTTGTTACTATAAGTTTGAAATACTCACTTTACAAGGGCATTGACCGGTAGTATCATTACATACGGCATTAGTACTTCCTTGCATATCGCAATTACAAGATGAACAACCCGAGCTGCTAAACAGTTTATATTTTTCTGCGCAAGTGTCACATTTTTCACCGAAAACACCTGATTTGCAATCGCATATGCCACTTGTGATATTGCATTGAAGTGTAAGTGATCCTCTCACATCACATTTACAGTCCTGAATGATATTAGTACAAAAGTATTAGAATTATATATTCAATAATTCAAGTATTATCTAACTTGACATCCTTTATCAGCTGTCCAATCATAATAATTATCTAAGCACTTCTCACATTGACGACCACTTGAATTCGGTTGGCAAACACATTGGCCAGTTTTCCGATCGCATACTGTAGACTTACCTTTGCAATCGCAAGCTGTTTTTAAGTAATATATTGTATAAATAAATATTGCCAAATCAACGAAAAGAGATCCTCACGTTTACATCCATCTTTATCTAAACCGTAAAATTCTGCAAGACATTCGTCACACCTGCGACCGCCCACTCCAGGTTTGCAATGGCATTGACCTTCAAAGTTTGAGCATGTATTATTGAAAGAACCTTCAGGATGACAGTCACACGGTAATGCTCCATCTAAATAATTAGTCCATAAAGAAAATATTTGAGATTTACAAAAAGGTCCGTCAGTAGGTGAATTAAGTCTAAATATGAAAATGACAATGAAATTAACACATCAAAGAAAGTTAATTAAAATTTACTTTAGATCATTTTTAATTATGTTACAAGTGCTTGAAAACTTTTTTGAGTTGTCAACACCTAATAGTTTCTCTGTTTTGAAAAACTCCTCTGGTAGAATAATGATTTCATCCTATTATAGAAAGAAAAACAGACACAAAAAATAGTCATTTACCGGGAAAACATATATAAATCCTTTTAATACGATAAGAAAATAAATACTTACAAAGAAAACATTATGATCTTCATTAATTGAAATTGTAGCTGTGTATGGTATATTCGGTGCTAATGTTACGTTTTCTCTATCATTAGATTCCGCTTTGATTATACACCAATCTTTAGAGCATTGATTAAAAGTCAAGCTTATCATCTGATTTGCACCGGCTGTGAGCAGTTTACAATAAAAAATAATTGAATGTATAAAAAAAAGGGCATTTTATGAATACATATTCAATTATCAAAGAGTGATTGTAGTACTAACCAAGTATGCTAATAGATAATTTGCCCGTAGCATGTAGGGTGGAGACATATTTTATCAAAACAATATAAACTCCAGATAATTTATTTTCAGGTATCTTAAAATTAGCTTTTGCCGAATTCTGACAATATTAATTATTATAATTAAATATATATAGATATACTATATATTTGTTTAAGGTATAATTAAAAGGGAAATAACTTACATTAACATTAACCAATGCGTATCCTATTCCTGAAAAACCTGACTGAACTCTATCCCACATTCCTTTTTCATCCTCAAATTGATAAGAGAAATAATGAGCTCCAGGATAAAAAGTTTGTTGTATTACACTATAAAAATATGTATATTATGTATAATTTTTTATTGATTATTCACTCTGTTCATCAACAAAAGTAGTATTCAAACCTTTTACATTGGCGATCGTCAACATTCTTCCGACAGGGGCACTGACCGTCAGATTTTCTACACGTAGAGGATGATGAACCTCCAGCGTCGCAATCGCAAATTGTACAACCTTATGAATAAAGAGGAAAGATTTTATGTAAAGAATTATTTGATAATACGTATCAGCAAATTTTTATATTTATACTTTCTTCTAGTTTCTCTTTTGTTCTATTTGCTGATAATGTCAATTTTTTTATATTTACCATCTGCTTTCGTTTCATTGAGTCCATAAAAACCATCCAAACATTCGTCGCATCTTCTATTCATAACATTTTTCTTACAGGGGCAACTTCCTGTTGCGTTCGTTAGACAAACAGTCGTTCCTCCCAAAGTACCGGACGGATTACAAAAACAATCTTAGGAAGAGAAAAGATAATACATTAAAACGAAAAAAATCGATTCAAGTTATAGAATGCTTTATGCTTATACCTTGACAGCCGTTCGGATTATCGGAAGTTAAATTAAAGAATCCGGGTTTGCATTGATCACAAGTAGTACCTTGAACATTTTTTTTGCATATGCAATCGCCCGGTTTCTGAGAATAAAATGAAATTTTAAAAAAATACATTTTACTAGCTTAGTGCATAAAACGGATTTGAAAGAGAGAAAACTCTACCTTCCCACTCGGCAATGGTTTGTCATCATTCATAATACAGTCACCAACCAATCCAGTTTCCGGATTAAGTGTAACACCTGGGCCATGGCAACTGCATTTTTTACAAGCGCTAGGACTGTTTTGGTGAATTCCTAAAGGTCTATAGAAGAAGTTAATACACTTTTCGCAATTAACACCTAAAAAAGGGAAGATTTAAATGTAAAATTAAATGAAATTAATGATTTAGAAACGTTTATGTCTTAGATAAAAAAATACTGACCAGTCGTATTATGTTGACAATCAATACAAGTACCACCCCCACTCATCTTACCGGTGGCATCTTTACTCATATTTAGAGCATTAACCGTTTCATTAAAATAACAGGCTTCAGAGTGTTTATTGCAAACGCAAGCTATTGTTTAAAGAACACAAAAAAAATAATTGATGTATATGTAAATGATATATATTTTTAGATAGATAGATAATAATAATTAATTAGTAAAACCTTCGCAAGTTTTGCCATATTGAAACTTTCGTTGATTATAGAAAGGTTTACATTTATTACAAAATCTCCCTTCAGAATTTCCCCCACAAATACATTCGAATCTCCCTGTATTGTTACTTTTAACGCAATCAGTTCCAAGACCATTACATACACATTCGGCCATAACAGTTAATTCCTTAACTGTAAAATGTTGCTGTAAAATATATTTTTAATATATCATCAATAACTTTTGAAGAGAAATATTTAAGAAAAAGAAAATTATTCATGGGGAAAAACGAATCTATGACTATCAATTTTTTATGAAATTACAAAAGCAGATGCTGTCTTGATAGTTGATTATTGATTTTTCACTTTCTGTTTGAATGTTCAAGCGCAAATATCTAACTTGAGTGCGTATTCAGTTGTTTTTTTTTAAATAGTCACGCTCCAGTCATCCGAAATCAATAATCACGGGATGCAAATAATTACGAATTTTTTAATATGCGCACATGTTTCATAACAGTCATATATACTATATATATATATATATATATATATATATATATATATATACACTATATATATATACTGTATGCACTCATATAAATAAATATATAATATATATATATATATATTTAATTAATCATTCATTAGCATTCGTTTCCAAAAGAGATGTAATAGGACACATATAGAGGAATACTTACAAATCTATCTCCAGTTAAACCAAGTGTATATTCCATAGTATAGAACAATATTTTTAAATATCTTGCTTTCTTGAAAGCCTATTTAGGGTTGATAGACATAATTTAGCTATGTTTTACACGTTAAGATTTGATAATACTTACAGCCAGATTTGTTGGAACAACGGATAAATCGAATTTAATCTGCGTGAACATTCACATTCAAGTACAAGTATTTGGTGGGGGGAAAAAACCAATACAACTATTCATAATGAATAATTCATACTTACTATTTCGTTTGTAACTGGTTTATCAAGAATATATTGTTGACATAATATACTAAAAAGATTTGATGGTATATCCGAAAGGATTGCAGTTGGAAATTTTTCAGGACAGTCGCTGTCCCGAACGGTAACTTTATGAAGCCAGGATTTATATGTAACTCCATCAGTTGATTTTTTAACAGACATTAACTTAGGGCGTAAGCTATCACCCATTTGAAGTGAAATTGAATTAATTTCAAACTCCTAAGCAATTGAATATAAAAAGTAGTTTAAATTTGGAAAAGGGATCTATTTTTAATTTTGACACAAACCTGCTCTAAATCTATAGTGATTTCACCTATTTCCTTACCATCCTTTCCATAACCAAGACTTATTAGTCTTGATCTAGATGTGCTCTGCCACCAAGTATCAACCAAGCCGTCTACCATAGTATCAGGAGGGTATTGCGAACCATTTACACAAGTATATACCTTTCTCTTCCAAGTGGGTTCGAATATTTGGGCATGAACATAAAATGGTTCCTCTCCAGTGACTGTTCCACACGTAACTTTTGCATTTATTGGCTTCTTAAGGGCAACATTAACAGATTTTGTTTGACAATCGTGTAGTAAAAAGAGTATCAAAAATAGTAAACACGTCAAATAAATATTCATTGTTGAAATTGCCGTGGCAGATGTAGATATTTTTCGGATAAGACCTCACAAAAAAATCATTTCAATTTTCAGTCTTACTTTATGATGTTAATCCAAAATTTTGGAAATATGCGCTTTGGACACAAAGAACAAAAGTTTCTTGCAATATCCCCGTTTATTATAAAACTTATCGAACGAGTCTCTGTGTACAAACTGACTATCATCGATCAAATTAGAAGTTCGCGGGAACATCTGCTGTTCCGGTCCACGTAACCAGGCTAACTTTCATTCTCCCCCTACTAAACTATTCAAAGCCAGTTTCCAAAAGTGTAAACATTCGAATTTTAATAAAACAGCTACATCATTCATCTATTAATTTACTGTTTAACGAACTTAAACCCTTTTGCGTCGATAAAATAATTCCCATAGCCCTAGTTAAAAGACAATAAATTCTAGCAAGTTATTAAAAGTCTATACGAACATTTAAGACTGTTGAAATAATAAATTGAACTGTAGAATATTTGCTAATAGTATAGAAATTTCTATTTGGAATTATTACATGGCCATTTTCTCTTTATAAATAAGTTTACATAGAAAAAAAAAATCGATTATTATATCTTGGTTTGCACTTTATTTCAATAAAGAATAGTCAGTATATAATATATATACCAATATCACCAGATGACTCTTCTTTTGCCCTAAACGCTATAATATTAGTTTTACAAAAAAGGAAAATTGGAAATTTCAACACAAGAGATAAGCTCCATCTAGCGTGGATATATTTTGATATTTTATAGCTTTTAATTATTTTTTCCTTCTTTTATGTAATAATTTTTTATAACAAAAACTAGATTATTGATTAAACGTTAAAATTAATAATTATTTCGCAATAAAACTAACATAAAACTTATTTGACGGAAGATTTCAACAATAGGGTGAAAAGAGGTAATTAATACATTTGATAATAATTCTTTTAAAAGTTATTATGAATGATTTGTTTATTAAAGCTTTCAAAGAATATAATAGCACTCGAATTTGGGGAAGTTTTTATGACTATGTTCCTTTTCTATCTATGGAATTGATTTTCACGAAATAGCTCTAAAGAAGTATATTACAAATAGTACGTAGTTATCAATAAGCAATTTCTATAATCGTTGAATAGTAATAGCTATATAAGTTAAAAGACAAGGATTAAATAGGAGGAGACCTCTCAAAGGATTAACATATGAATAAAAGACACTGAAAATGTTGAATGATAATCTTTAAAATGTTTAATAATTAGATAAAAAGAGATTATTTACTTAGAAAATTTGTCTTATTCGTTCAATGAAAAAGAGAAATCGTTGCATAAAAAATGTATTAAACTTTAAATATTACTGTAACACTATTTCTTTGGCAGGGTTAGCTAAAAGAAATGTAAAAAATAACAAGAGAACAATATTGTCTCATCCTAATCAACTGGTTTAAGACTTATACATATCATCCTTTTTGTAACCGTGACGCCATCGCCAACTTACTGGAGGTTTCCATTGACCTTTTGCAATTTCGGTTTTTCCACTTTTTTTCATATCCAACCAACCTTTCCAATCGTTGAGCATGTTACATAGTATATAAGCATTTTGTAGATTATCTCCTCTTTCCGTATATACGAAGATTAAAATTATATTCATATCGAATTTTGAACACTTTGAGAATAACGGTAATGCTATACCGCTACCGGGTAATTGAACGTTATCAATGGATTCGTACTCGTGCTCTTTCCATTCAAGGCTGTCTTTTAGTACTTTACCGGCGCTTTCCTTTAAAGTGTCGGATATCAAATATTTGAAAGTTGGGCCCTTTATTTCAGACTCTTGCCGTTTGTGTAAATTAGATGAAGATACTATGATGACATTTTCAAATTTTGAACATCGTATCCAATGTTCTAATCTTCTTACATACTCTCCTTTTCTACCCTTTGCTATCCTAGACCTTAATTGTATAATTGCTAATTTCAAGGCTTCATTTTCATATAGTTCACAACAGGTACTTAATTTACAAGTTTTCTCGATCTTACCTGTTGCATATGGATCATTACCAACAGCTGGAAGTAATAAATCAGTATGCAAATAAGCTATTTTATTCAGCCAGAGCGTTGAAATTAACAAATCAGCTGATAATTGTCCCACGTTTCCAACGCAATTTGACGCTATAATAAGCGTATAATCGGTCCAATCACTCTTTAAGCGACTTGAAGCTGGTAGTAGTATTCCAGACATTTGCAGTAAAAAAAGTATACGCGATTAGCACGTGTGAAAGGAATGTTTGTTGACAAGGAGGATTTGAGCTTTAGCTTGAAATGATATTGGCCTATAGTGATTTATCCTTATTATGATTAATATCTAAGGGGAAATAGCCATTGAAATGCCTTCCTAAATGAAATTAAAAGGAATTAACTAGGCTTTCTCTGCCCACAAATTGTATCATACTGTAACGATTATATTATAAATAAATATCATATTGTAATACTTTAAAAAGCGTTACGCATTCTTTAGTAAATAAATCCTTTAGCGGTCTGTATAACATGTAAGCCTACTCTCTCTCTCTCTCTCTTTTCTTAACCCTAGAGCATATTATTTTACTTTTTCAAAGCAAATAGAAAAGGTGAAAAGTGAAGAATCTAATCTTTTTGCTAGTTGGGTTATTATTTTAAAAAAACTATCCGTTCAAAGGCAACATCTGCTTGATGACGTAAAAATATGAAATATCAAATACTTTCTTTTAATAGAATATAAATAGTCTTGCCGCCATCTATTGACATCATCTCCCGTTTTCCGCGTAAAACGCTCTACTGCAAGTACTACTCAAGGACTAGAATCTGTAAATCCGGCGGCAAATAGCGAAACAGCATAAAAAAAAGAAAAATCTAGCTAATATGAATAATCTAACCAATTTTGCTATGTTGACAAACCACGTTTGGTTTTAGTTGACACCTCGTTTCCATAACAACATGAAAAAACTGCTGAATTACCTCCATAAACTGGCCTATTAGGCTCATGACAGGTTCTCTTCCGAGAGGCACTTCCAGGATGTTTCGTCAGTTCCAAATTTCGTTACTTTATCAATAACCAACAACGATATAATCGGTACATTGAGAAAGGGAAAACGTGATCAATTCAGCCTATTTACCAAATACAAACCTGTTTGTTTGCTATTCTTCTCAATATCCTTGAGCAGATAGATACGTTCCACGCTCCGTCTTTCATCTGCTCTAATAACAAAGCCAACAATATATGACAATTACAAACCTATCTCTAGCTCTACGTTTAGCTAAACAGGCTTTTTTCTATACTATAGCCCTTGGGAATTTGCAAAACAGGTGTTAATTTAGAATGCAAATATCCGTTTTTTTTAAGAAACGTCCTTAAACGCCTTCAGCATATCTGACATTCTGTATAGACTACAAATCCAAGTTCAAACTGCAAATATCTCTTTCATTTAATTTCAATTCCGTCTATAATAAGAACAAATAAGACACAATAACAAACAATGATAAATTAAGATAACGAACTATAAAAATCCAAACAAAAAGAAAAAGCAAATTTGTAGGAAAAAGCAATTTTTAATGCGAACATCAATCTGGATATGAAGACAATATATGCAATATAAAAACGGTTTCCTTTGTTAACGCCAAAAGTATTATATAACGCTCCTTGTCATTGTTCAGGATGATGGTAAATATGTTTTTATTTCTATCTATAAAATAAATCCATTTCAAACAAACAGACCCAAAGTAATTTAGAAGGGACTAAAAGAATTGATGAAACAGAGTAAAAATATAAAAACCCGAGGTTATTAGTAGTTCGCATAAAAATTAACTCAATTCTACTAGTAATTTTAAAGTAGGTAGAAAAGAAACAAGACTAAAGCTTTTAACAGTATCTTCCATGCTCTAATTAATCTAGAATTCAATAGTACATGGCACATAAAGAAAATATAATAAGAGGAACATTTGTTGTTTTTTCCACACTAATCATCCTCTTTTTCTTCTTCTTCTTCTTCTTCTTCTTCTGCTCCTCCTCCTTTTTTCCTAGTCCTATAACCTCTTTTTTTATATTTCCTTTCTACAAGGCCAAGTCGAGCGCAAAGAATTTTTTTTTTCGATTAAACGTTGTTGAATACCTCATCTTTTTTTGTTTAATATAAATATATATATACGAAATATTTCGAATAAAATACAAGAAACGAAGTAAAGATACTATTTTATTGGAGACCATAACAGTGCTTTTGATCACGTGCCGTCACTTGTAGGAAAGTAGCGTGTGCTTGGTAGGGTTAATAAGACTATTTTATTCATTGATTTTAATATATATATATATATATTTATAAATGTTTTTCAAATATAGTACAATAAACATATTACTATAATTATTTAAATTAGGCTTATAGTGTTGATTTCTTTTTGATAATTTTGTAATGCTATTGATGTTGATATTATATTTTAAGTAATGCAAACTGAGAAGTTTTTTAACAGCTCACTAATTAAAATATATGAATATTCATCATCAATTTTTTTGTCTATATTTATATGTTTGATAAGAATTATTGTTTGATTACAATACGGAAGAGGCTACTTAAAATGTGGAGAAGAAATTAAAGATACTGCATAAATTACACTTGGGAACACCGTTAGACGTCTTGGCGAGCGTCATATACTTCTATAAGTTTTTACAGACGTCAAGTTTGGCTGCGTTTTTCACCGCTTTTAAAACATGTCTATCGGTCTATTGACATCTTCTCTCCGAACTTTAAAAACGGTCGGAGAGAAGATGCCCTACGAGAGAGCCTTGAATTTTATATCAACACAAGTTGAAGATATGAAAAACTCGATCGTGTCTAAAGACTATTCTCATCTGACGACTAGACGAACAAGATCAGAGCTGGTGCGTCTGAGTGCTGCTGTATGTGGAATAGAGTTCTGTTATGCAGCCGAAACTGCCTTTGTAAGTCCTACACTGCTTGCAATTGGAGTTCCTCGTGCCCTTATGACTTTAGTATGGTGCGCAAGCCCCTTGTTAGGATTCTTCCTTGTTCCTATTCTCGGTTCTGCCAGCGATAGATGTAAATTTTCTCTCGGAAGGCGTAGACCCTTTATATTAATTCTTTCTATAGGAATTATTCTAGGGCTACTCTTTGTACCTAACGGTACAGAATGGGGAAGATCTTTAGGCGATTCCTCCTTACACATTCTAGTGAACTCGACTGACAATTCGACTACGTATAACTCGACTAGTCATTTGGTCTCAATTCGAACTCCTGTCAATCAAAGACCGAAAGGTATCTTTATGACAATCTTAGGAGTAATTATGTTGGATATGTGTTGCGATGGCTGTCAGTCACCGTGTAGAGCTTATCTTTTAGACGTAACGGTACAAGCTGATCATCCAATTGGTTTAACTACCTTTACGATACTTGCTGGATTAGGTGGATCGTTAGGTTACATAATTGGCGGCATTGACTGGCAAAAAGCCTCTTTAGCAAATTCCTTTTCAGCCGATGTTAGCATTGTCTTTACATTAGTTCTCTTCATTTACATAATTGCCGTATTGATAACGATAACTGCTGTTAGAGAAATTCCTTTAGATAAATTGGAACTTCCACCGTCTGAAGATCAGTGTGTGCAAGTTTGCGCTTCCGGTAATAAATACAGAAAATTTAGTAATGAGGAAGATGATGTTGAAGGTAGTACCATTTACGGAGCCACTGATAACGTAAATCCGGTAAGTAATTAACACAAATGTCACGAAAGGTAGAAGAGTAGAATTCCTTCAGCCATTTCTTCCAATTAAAAAAGAAACTCATAAATCTCTAATATTTAAAAACAAATCTTTACTTATTTTCTATTCATTTTGTATTTTATAACTAAATCGCATAGCCATAGCGATACCTTATCTTCAAAAGACAATTAAGTTATAACATGCAGTGGCGCCATCTTTATTTCAAAATCAGATTAATTAAATCATCATTTTCTCTACTCGATCCCAATATTAATTAAATGAGAGATGTAAAAGACAATATTTCATTAGTTATAGAATATTAAATTTCCAGATAATCATATGGTATTACTAATAAATTTGTATATTTTCGTAATTAACTAAATATTTATTATCATAATATTCAGATACCTAAAATTGATGATGGGAAAGATGTAGGTAACACAAATATTTCTATTTATATTACTAAAGAACAGGTAAATTATTTTATGTCTATAAATAAACTCGTTAAATTGAAAAAAAAATGAAATTTTAAGAAAAAAAAGAACTTTTTATGAACTTCAGACAAAAGAAGAAAACGATGAAGAAAATACGACGAATACAGAATATTTACCTTCTGAAGTAACGATCAAAGTATATTTGAAATCTATAATACAAATGCCAAGATCCATGATTATTCTTTGCCTGACAAATTTATTTTGTTGGATGTCACTGGTATGCTATTCCCTATATTTCACCGATTTTGTTGGACAAACCGTCTATGGTGGGGATCCATCAGCTGAAGAAGGTTCGGAAAAACGAATAAAATACGAAAATGGTGTTAGAATGGGTAGTCTAGGAATGTCCTTATACTCGATTTCTTGTAGTTTCTATTCTTTAATTATAGAAAAGCTGGTCAAAAAATTCAGTAAGATTTTTTTCTTAAGTAAAGTTATAATTTTCAATGTGGAATAATGTTTTTTTCCCGGAAATTGGCAGAAGCCAGGAACGTTTATGTAATTAGTCAGCTTGTTTACACTTGTGGTATGATACTGCTCGCTATATCAAGAAGTAAGGCAGCAGTGATTTTACTGTCACCAACTGCCGGAGTTATGTACGCTACTCTATTTACAATGCCTTATCTGTTAGTGGCCCACTATCATTCAAATGATACGGTAAGGATTTTACAAGATAAAAGCATATTTACAATTTATCCTGAAGTTAACTCTCCTCTTTGTTCATAAATTTTTATCTAAATTCGGAATTAACAAATCAAACAAACATAAATTTTTTAATGCTTATTAAAACAGTTTGAAGAAACTTCCGAAATATCATCGAAAACAAAGAAAAATGTTAGAGGTCTTGGAACTGATATTGCCGTAGTATCTTCTATGGTATTTCTGGCCCAATTATTGCTTTCAGCAATAATGGGAAGCTTAGAGAAATTAATAAATTCGACTGTACCAGTTGTCATTTGCGCAGCTGTTCTGAGCTTTTGCGGCGCAATAACAGCAACGCAAGTTTTGTATCTGGATTTATAATTTCTCAGATTAACTCTAAATATATATAAATGTGTATATCTTATTTACAAATATCTATTTTAACAGTTATCTGAAAAAAAGTGTGTTTGTCGCAATATTCTATAAATAATGTGTAAAATTTAATATCCCAAGTTTATTATCTCATAAAGTTACATCATTAAAAGGCAAATTATAGAAATACAATCCCTCTATTAATGCATATCTTGCAATGTCACTAACATAATTAAGTTTGTCATGCGTTTATCAAGCCTAAAAGTAGAATGACAATAAAAGGCTTGAAAACATATTTTGTCATATTTAATCGTAAACTATACATATATTCTCGTTCCATGTTATTAATTTAATTACATTAATATAATATAACTATATATACTATATACTGTATATATATATATATATATATATATTCTGTATATATAATCCTATAATATTTATATAATATTATATTTATTGACTTATTTACCATTTAACTGACTATTCGAATTCAATACAAAAAGAAAGTACAAAACTAATTGTTTCAATAATAGAATATTCGAGTTTTTCTTTCTTTCTACCTCTTTTTACTAAAAGTAAAAATTGTCTATTTATGTAAAATTAATTGTAAAAACAATCGATTATTCTAATCTAGACGTTTTTTTTTCTATGCAATTTCCTATAAAAAAATTGAAAAATAACAATCAAACAAAACGGGGGTAAAGTCAGAAAGAAAACATTATATTAAACATCGTCTGCTTTTTAATAAACATTATATTAATAGATTAAAAACTGTAGATTATGAATACTTTTTTAAAAATTGCTGATATTCTTGTAATTTGTGACTTTGATCGTAATATTTGATTTCTTTATCGCGTAGAGGATTAATGTCTAATCCGATACCGTCCCTAAGTACTTCCGGAAATATTTAAGTAAAGAAAACATATGCTTTACGAGTACAATTACACTATTAAAATGCTGGAATAATTTTTCTTTTACTCCCCTGTCTCCTAATCTCTCTTCCAAATTCCAATCTATTTTGTCCACCACCCCCAGCCCGTCCTTTCTTGTACTATATCCTAAAATACTTTTATTGTGCGATGACTAAAACACTAACCGCAAAAGAAAATTTCTGATAACGAAATGAAAAAAAAGAATTTGTATTGATAGGCCTAATTTGTCGTCAATTTGATATATACAATTATAGTTTTCTAAAGAAAAACAACTATCAATAATAAATAGAGAAAGAATAAAATTAAAAATTTTTAGGTTCTCTTTTTGAGCAAAAGATTAAACTTTTTCCCTATTCAAATAGGAAAGATACAGTTCATATATACAGTATAATGATTTCTTTTTTAAAAAAAAACCAGTTTTGGAGGTATCTATCTCATTTAAAATAGCATAAATATTTTATAATTTACTACTCACTTATACTTGTACATAAGAACTTTATACTACAATAAATCTGGATCATTAAAAGTATAAATTTGTAGAGGTAAAGAGCGTAGAGAGTCTGTTGAAGCGCAAAAAAGTCCTGCTTTTGAATCTTCGTTTAAAAGTTTACCAATTGGAGATGAATATATTGGTGACTTTAATAAAAAACTTAATGAAAGACAACGCAGAACAGCTGATGAGGTTACTATCTGAGAAATTTTTACCAAAATTACTCCTTTAAAGTTTGACCCATTAAATAGGTTTTTGGTATAAAAAGCTTCATCATTTAAATGTATTTTTTCAGTTTGAAATTTCCTATAGAGATTCTCACTCACATTTTTCAATAAGCCACCTCCAACTGCTGGTTCATTATTATTCATCAAAAGTCTAATGCTGAGGTGATAATCCTTAATGGTTTTACTAATATTTCTCCACATAAACAACGAGTAAAACTGCTGGTAACTTGGAGGCAAATCCATTAGTATGTCTACTCTTATATTTAATCTTCTTTTCTTAAATTCATGACTTTTATCATTTAGTAACGTCTTAAGATTTTCAACTTTTGAAAAGTTTGAGCAGACGGACGCCAATGAAACATCCTCTTTTTTATCGAAAGAGAAAAGCTCCTATAAAAAACGAATTAGCATTAATTCATATTCATCAAATCAAAAGTTAATAGTATAAAACGTATTATTTACCAATAATTTTCCTACTAAATCTGGTATAGAAATATTGCACGTATTTATCATTCCTTTGTATATCCTGTCAACTAGTTTTTGCAGGTATCCCTGAAATTTTGAACTATTTTCCCCCATTGACCTTTCCCAATTCTTGAACGATTTTGTGCGACTTTTCTGAGCAAAAAACATTTAATTTCTTTTTATTCTAACATTTAATTTATATTGTAATCAATTAATTGAAATAGAACTAACAGATAATGTATCTAATTGACGATTGAGACTCTTCAAATATTCAAAATATTCAATCATCCATGGCAAAATTGCAGGCGAAAAACTTGCATAATTTTTATAGTTTATAGTTGAACTTTCTAATATTTCTAGTATGTTTAACATGAGTAATTTTTGAACATTTTTTTTATGTAGATTACGATTTTCAAAAGGATAGACATGAAAGAAGAGATTTGAAGGCATTTGACAGGTAACGTTAGCTTTTAATGCGCATCTAGATAACTCTATGTCATCTGGAATTATATATTTAGGAGCCTCTTTCTCGCACTCATCCAAATTTTCACAGAAATCTTTGTAGAGAGAGAGAGAGAGACACCAAGATATTTTATATTAAATATAAATAAAACAACTGTTTAATTAAAACCTACCTTTCATTGCTTTTTGAGAAAACATAATTGTATTAAAGCCATTGCAGTTTGGTTGATTATTCAATAATTGTAAATCAGTGTCAACAAGAGAATACTGTCTTCTACCGTACATTAACTAAATTCGACAATAATTAACAATATTAGTGTTTTTTTCTATTATAGAAGGAAGTATAAAATCTTACAGGAAGTTTATAATTAGAGTTTTTAAATATTTCATCCAAATGATCTTTACGGATGTAGGTATATTCGGTAGCCCTTATAAACCACTGATAACGATCAACATTGTCACACATCTCGGCTAACATAGGATACATAATTTGATTTAAGTCGCTTCCCCATAAATTTTTGTCTGTTTAAACAAAAAGATTGAAAGATAGAAAGAAAGTATTGTCTCCATTACGATTGCTATTTTAAAAAATTGACAACTGCTCAAAGGTTTAAGACTTTCTCTTTAATAACTCAATAACGATTAACAGTCTGATCCATCTTATCTGAATGATTATCTTCATATCCTTAGGTCTTATCGCAAAAACTACTTTGACACCAGCGTCGACCTGTTTACTTATATTACTTTTTTTTTTTTTACAACATTTTTTCGTTTACCTGTTAAAGTCTTTTATTATACTTTATAAGAGTATACTTTATTGATATAGAAGTTTATACATTCCAAACGTCGAAGTTTATATTTGTCTTTAAACTGAATATGCCTACACAGTATATATATTACTTAAATATACAAGGCGGCGATATGTGATAGAAAATTGATTAATCACCATTTATCCTTTCTGCCACCAATATTCTTAAAGTAAATAACGACCTCTAAATTTTCTTCAAATAATAACTTACCATATACGACAGTTTCAACTTTTATACGATAATTGCTAGCCTCTGTGAGGAGTGAGCTGCTATCATTCTTGAACACAAGAACGTAGTATTTAACATTATCAAAATGTTTAGTCCACGACCTAGAGGTAAATATGTTATCCTTATATCGTTCATCTGACATATAAGCCAAAAAGTACTGATCCAATGAGTTTACTTTTAGATTTGTTGAATTTGTTGGATTTGTTGGATTTGTTAGATTTGTTGAAGAGGTTGTAACTTTCATGTTAATGTCTTGTTCCGTTACAACTTTACTTTCTTTTTTTCGAAATAAAGTGAAATAAACCGCTAAAAGTCCGACACTAATTAATAAAATTGTCACAATAACACCAACAATTATATAATAAATTTTTTTCCTTCTTCTCCTGTTCCCTTGAGGAGGGCGACTCTGTGCTGGTTCAGGATTGAGACTCTCTCTTTCCTCGGCAGCATCAGTGCCTGATTCTTCTGTCTCGTTCGACATCTAGCGGTTAGAATGAGATCAGCACATATTTCAAAACATGCGTAGCAGCGCTAATTATTATTCATCGGCGGTGATTTCTTCGATATCTTACTTGAGGGACAACGTGCTTGGATATCACATATTTAGCATTCACTTGCTTGCCATTGTTGACTATATAGGCTATAAAGTCTTTTTTATCTAGTTCTTTGTAGTATGGCTACTAAGTGCAATTCAACTGATTAATGACTAATAATACCGGATCATTTTTCCGAAAACGGATGGGGTTTTTGGTATAACTTTTAAAATAATAGTTCAACTTTCAGTTTCTAATTTCTTTTCAAAAAAGAAATATTCTTGTAAAGGCTTTTAACCACGCCCGTTCTTGTTCACAAACTCATTATTAGCCTAATAATTCCAACCGCAATTATTCCTAAAATTCCTCATTGGCTTTTTTACTGCCTATTAAAAAATTGGTAAATACAGTATTACCAAAAATCGCTGGAATAGCGATGAGATAGATAGTTTATTCGTGTAACTCAACAACACCATGTCAGTCACAAAAATTAGTGTCGTCAACTTCACTTTTACCTTCCTCTTAAGTAATAATACTGGTACACGTGACGTGTCATGTGACAACCAAGTAGATAAAAGGCGTAACGTTAGTATTATTCTCTTCTGTTGGATAATCTTCCAGTGATTCGACTAAAAAATGTTTTTCCCATAATATTATCAATTTGACTCTCAAATGTCATACAAAATTTGCCTTTAATTATTTAGAGTTTTACAATAGCATCTATTCCAGTAATATTCTGTTATTATCGCTCAGTTTTGTATTCTAATCTATTTTTAATATCTATTGCAGAACACGGAAAATGGGCGATTTTGTTAAATCTCGTGAATACGATAGCTTCAGAAGTAGCATTCCTCAAAAGAAAATTGTCGTCGACGGAGACGAAGACAGAACTTGGGTGATATATGATGCTGGACCTCGAAATATAAGATGTCCTTTAGTCTTTCTACCTCCCGCCAGTGGTCGAGCTACAGTATTTTATAAGCAGCTGCTGACACTCTCTGCAGCTGGCTATCGTGTTATAGCTCTAGACTATCCTGTATATTGGAATATGAAACAATGGAATGAAGGATTCTGCAAGTTAATAGACTATTTGCGTCTAGATAAAGTACGAAGTTAAAATGGGATTACAAATCATTGATTATACTTTAAACTTTTTACACATCTACTTACAGATACATATATTTGGTGCTTCACTTGGAGGTTATCTTGGACAAAAATTTGCTGAGAGCACTTACCTAGCTCAGAGGGTACAATCACTAATACTATGCAACTCTTTCTCTGATACCAGCATCTTCCAGCAAAGTAACTCTGCTCCGGCGTAAGTCAGATAAAATTCTAATTAATTTTTATCGTTTAGACTTCGTTGCATTTTCCCCATTAGGTATTGGATGTTGCCGGGCGTTATACTCAAGAAAATGATTATGGGCAATTTTGAAAGAGGCCGTGTTGATAAGGGCATAGCCGCCTCAGTAGACTTTATGGTTGACAGTTTGGATAGTTTAGGACAGCAGGAATTGGCGTCTAGACTGACTTTAAACTGTATGAACTCATATGTTGAAGCGCACAAACTTGGCGATATACCCGTAACAATTATTGATGTATTGGACACCAGTGCTTTATCAGTTTCAGTTAAAGATGATATGTTTAAATGCTATCCTAGCGCGCGAAGAGCTCACTTGAAGAATGGGGGAAATTTCCCTTACCTTAGCCGAGCAGAGGAAGTTAACGTCTACATACAAATTCATTTAAAAAATTTTTGGGGATCAAAAGAGAGTGCGCTTTCGGGTGATAGAGAGATGGAAATGCTGTCAACAAAATCTACAGAATCGGATGATAGTACTTCTAACTAACTATTTTTACTGATGTTATGTTTTTTAACACTAATAAAAGAACACGAATTTCAATATTTTCACAATTATGTATTTCTTAAAGATACATAAATTGCTTAAAAAGATTTTGCGGCTTGTTCCCTGGTTGGAGCACGAGCTGCTGGCTTGGCCAAGTAATCTGTAAATTCTTGGTATGGAGACTTGGTGAAGACGGTCTCCTTCCACAAATCTGGTGTAAGATAACTGAAAGTCTTCGCAATAGCGCTGTATGTTGCCTTAGCTGAAAAAAACAGTTTATTAGTTTTAATTTCATAATTTTAGTGAAATTTTACCGAAATTGCCCAAAGTTGCGGATTGACCACGAGTACAAGTGTATACATCCTCGATACCGGCCATAGACAACAACTTCTTTGGAACAGGAGCGGAAACGATTCCGGTACCACGTGGAGCTGGGATAAGACGTACAGTTACAGAACCGCACTTTCCAGTAACCTTGCATGGTACGGTATGTGGTTTACCGATCTTGTTACCCCAATATCCTCTTCTGACAGGAATAACAGACAGTTTAGCAAGAATGATAGCACCACGGATGGCGGTTGCTACTTCCTTGCTACATTTGACGCCTAGACCAACGTGACCGTTGCTATCGCCGATAGCCACAAATGCCTTAAAACGAGTACGTTGTCCGGCACGGGTTTGTTTTTGGACGGGCATGATTTTCAAAACCTCGTCTTTCAAAGCAGAACCCAAGAAGAAATCGATAATTTCATGCTCTTTGATTGGGAGAGAGAAAAGGTAGATTTCTTGAAGGGACTTGATTTTAGTGTCCTTTACAAGACGTCCAAGCTTAGTTACTGGAGTCCATTCCTTTTCTCCTTCTTTTCCTCCACGACCTCTACCACGGCCTCTTCCTCTTCCACGGCCTCTACCACGGCCACGTCCTCCGAATCCACCTCTAAAACCGCCTCGACCACCGGCTGGTGCAGCGTCCGCCATTGCTATAACAAATTCATGTTAAATTCCCTAAATCGAGTGTTTATAGAAAAAATTCTTCAAGGGGTAACTAGCAGATGGATTAAACTACATTTTCAGCGACAAAATATTAATAAAATATTTTAATCAAACATGATTTTTTAAGATTAATCCATCCAAGTATCCCTCATGGTGTTGGTACTTACGTGATATTTTTGAGAAGGAAGTAGTTTCATTTTTTTCTCCAGATATAGAACTCGAACAAGAGAGATAAATTTTCAAAATGGCCGATATACTTTTATTACATTGTTGCCATTTTTATTTATTACTCATAGCTGACTATTTAAAAAGCTACTAGTGACATCTATAAAAAGCCCGCTTTTTCGTGTATTTTGAATTTATCGATCGTTTGAACTTAAAACATAAATAGAGATTAACTACTTGCTGCATGCTTTTCATATTTCAAGGCATTGTTCATTCAGCAGAATAATATCTTAAAAGCTAGGAAGAAAATTACTTAATTTAGATTTTGGAATAATATTTAAAGAGCAATTGAAAAATATCTTTTTCACAGTTTATTTTAGTTTATCTTAAGCACGATTACTCCTTAGAAATTTCTAAAATCAGGAACAAACGACCTCAATTTTAGAGATATTACATTTTACTCTTTATACTATTGCAAAAAGACGTCCTCAAGTTATTAATAACGCCATCTGCTTTGTTGAAGCTATCGATGAAATTGATTTCCTGGCCGTCAGCCGTCAATTGAATATTTATAAATTCGAGAGGGAAACAAAACATTAAACAGTAACGGGTTTAAATAAGTAAAGCATTGGATTATTTCGTGCCAACACGTAAGATATATCTTACGCCTAACAGGGCAGCAGGCCTAGCTGCTGTCGCTTGCCATTTTGAAAGACGCCACCAGCTCGCCAACAAGAAAAGTTAGTATGAAAATTTAATGTCGAGTTGTCTGTGTTTCGATAGAAAAAATCAAGTTTTACCATTTACTGAAGAAAACGACGATTCTCCATTGGAGTTAGTTCGTGACGGTAGGAACTTGTGTGTTCGTCATTTTAACAAAAGAGAAAGAAGCGAGAAGCTATGCAAAGAAGTTTCGCTATTGAGGAACGGATTAATAAAACAAAATTTGAAATCATCACTTGAAGGATTAAGACTATCAGGATCTGTTCGGTCTAAAGAGGATACAATTCTTTTTTTCATTCACGGCGTTGGCGGCTCTTCTTACGTTTGGAAAAGCCAATTAGACTTTTTTTCACGAATTGGATACGAGGTCATTGCTCTCGATCTGATTGGTCATGGTTTTAGCGATACACCCAGAAAACGAGAAGCCTATACATTTCATGAAATATCACTCGATGTCCTTACACTCTTCGATTTGAAATGTCGAAAAAAGAATGTTATTATAGGCCATTCGTACGGGTATGTTACTTTTCAGCATTAATTACTAAATACCTCAACGTACATATTTATATTATCCCATGGTAACGGACAGGTGTTGTTTCGCCGCTGTCCTAGCTCGACAACGTCCACGATTAGTATCTCGTCTAGTTATGATTTCTGGGGGTGGACCCACGCCATTAGCACCTCAAACAGGAGTATTTTCTCTTCCTTTATCGATTTTAATCTGTATTCGACCAATATTAACAAGGGTCTTTAATAAGTTTGCATTTAACGAACGAAAACTAAAGAATCGTCGATTGGCCTTTGACGTTTCCACTTTTGTTCTAAAAAATACAATGCGAGGTCAAATGTGGTTAGAAGGTAATGCAACTTATCATAGTTGGATAAGGTGTCCTACACTCTTAATTCATGGTGCTGCTGATAAATTAGTTCGATTAGATGAAGAATACGAAATGCAGAGAACGATTGAAGAGTCCCATTTGGATATTTTACCTCAAGCAGGTCATATGGTAATGATGGAAAAGCCAGCTGAGGTAAATGAAAAGATACTAAACTTTTTAAACTCCTAATGAAAGAGATGTAAAGATGAAAATAAGCTGCACTTCTCTTTAACTGTTTTAAATTGAAAAAGCTTCCATTTTATATTTATATATACATTTTTTTAAGTGAAAAAACACCACGTAATACGGAAATTATACCACTTTCTCTATTTTTTTTAAATAAAAAACAAAAACCGATTGTTTACAAATCAATGAATTACGCTAGAAAGTCTACAAGAGAGTAATATTAATAATTATCATTAATAACATACTTACAAAAATTTGATTAATAGACTCTTCCGATTAGCGGTTTTATACTAAGCAATTCAATAAATTTTATACTTGATTACAATGCTGTTAGAAATGAAAAGATAGAACTTATTTATGAAAATACTTTATTAAGAGTTTGTAATAAATACTTTAGTAGAGTAGTTTGGTGCTATAAACTATACACAAGTTGATCTTATATTCTAGCTAATATTCGATTTATTCAACTTTACATAACAGATAAAATCTGCAGTACTAATAAACGTTAATATATATAAATATATATATTTATTTATTAACTCTCATAACACGAATGGGCCGTTCTTTATGTAATAGAAAAGAAAAGGGAAGATTGTTCTTTAATCAATAAATACAAAAAATAATCAGTTTGCAAAGTCTTTTAACATGGAAATTTTCCCACCAGAAATAATGTTTTTTCTATGCGGATGTTCTCTTCTTTCATACTATTTTTATAATATTATTTAAATCAAACAGAAGGTTATTTTTTTCGATTTTCCCTTCCACTCCCACTCGTATTTAATCGATTGTCTTCATTTGGTACAAATTGAAACATTTCCATTTAAAATTAATGGATTTTAAGATTACCTACACCTTTCCAGTTTCAATTAATATCGGGTAAGAAAGGGAGGTGGCGATAATTGAGAACAGTATTGAACTTGCCAAACGTTATTATGAAAGCAGGCGGTGGATCAATACTAAACAAGTAAATGCAGCGTTGTTTGTAAGATGATCTCGATTAATGTAAATCTACATCTCTGTTATCTATCACATTGAAATTTAAAGGCGAAGACAAGCTTACTCTCAAAGTAGCTATGGCTCTTAAAACGAAAAATGAGTTTGGAATTGCGGATTATATTGTTTTTTCTTTGGTTTTAATAATTTCAGCTTCCATTGGAATATTTTATGGATGTTTCGGATCAAAGCAACAGACCACACAAGAATTTTTAATGGCTAATCGGAGAATGTCTATAATTCCAGTTTCGATGTCTTTACTAGCTTCCTTTATGTCAGCTATTACATTATTAGGAACGCCCGCCGAAATTTATGTATTTGGAACAGAATATTGGCTAATATGGATTGGGTACTTTATAATGATACCCTTAGCTGCTCACGTATTCGTTCCAATATTCTATAAGCTTAAACTAACAAGCGTATTCGAGGTAAAAAAAAAAAGCTAAAGTTATTAAACTTCTTTCTTTTTATCTTAATAATCTCTTATAAAAACTCTTCTTTCTTATTCTTTTTTTGCTTCAGTACTTGGAAATGAGATTCTGTAAAGGAGTGAGAATATTTGCAGCAGTAGTTTTCATTATACAAATGATTATGTACTTGGCAATTGTTCTTTATGCCCCATCGTTAGCATTAAACGCCGTAACTGGTATTAACGTTTGGATATCCGTTTTGAGCGTTGGTTGTGTTTGTACGTTCTATACGTCAATAGTAAGTAGAAAGGATGTTAATTATAGTAGGCCTATATTTAAAGTTAATAACCTCGTGTAGTCGTTCCCTTTCATATAAAAGTTCTTTTTATTGTTTAGGGGGGAATGAAGGCAGTCATGTGGACCGATACATTTCAAGTGTGTATGATGATGGCTGGTTTGTTTGCAGTTTTAATTCAAGGTTCAATAGATTTTGATGGTTTTTCCAACATATGGAACATTAATAAGAGAGGAGATCGAGTTGAATTTTTCAAGTACATTTTATAGAATAATTATTATCCTCTTGACAATTTTATTTCATTTCTTTTCTCTGTCACTAGTTTTGATCCAGATCCTTTAAAACGGCATACAGTTTGGAGTCTAATTTTTGGTGGTGCATTTACTTGGTTAGCAATATATGGTGTGAATCAAGCACAAGTCCAAAGGGCTTTAACAACTCGTACTCTTCGGGAATCTCAATTGTTAGCATGTTTATATAAGACAGTTGTTATATCATATTTCTGGTTTTTTTTAGCGCACTATGGATCAATTTTCCGGGACTAACATTAATTTTGACAATTACTGGACTTTGTGGAATGGTTATTTACGCTCAATATGAAAATTGCGATCCTATTGAATTTCATGATATTCCTCGTGATCAACTTTTGCCTCTCTACGTTATGGATAATTTAGCTCATATTAAAGGTTTAGCTGGTTTATTCACAGCATGCCTGTTTAGTGGAGCACTTAGGTTTAAAAGATTCTTTTTTTACTTTAAACATCGGATATTTATTCTATTTTAAATGCAATGTGTTTGAAATTATAGTACAATTTCATCTGGCTTGAATTCTCTGTCTGCTGTAACTCTTCGAGATCTTTTTCAATTGATTTGGTTTAAAAATTTGACAGAAAAGAGAGCTACTTTTCTCACAAAGTTATTAGGTAAACTTTCAATAAACTCCTATACATACTTTATATTTTATATAAAATTATATATAACAACAGCTCTAGGATATGGGATTATTATGATTGCGTTAACATTTGTCGCTTCTCAATTGGGTGGTGTTCTTCAGGTATAGTGATATAGTATATTAAAAAATATACTAATACACGTAATATATTCAATATATTGCTAGGCTGCACTAGCTTTGTTTGGAATGATTGGAGGACCTGTACTTGGTCTATTCATATTAGGTATAATATATCCTTGGTCTAACAAGTGGGTAAGTTGACAATGTAAATATATATATAATACCTAAATTAATATATTAATTATAAAAATAATAGGGAGCATATGTAGGATTAGTGGTTGGTTTGATTGCGACAATGTGGCTAGGCGTTGGAGCAAATGTTTATAAACCTATTATTGAAACTAAGCCTGTATCTTTATCTGACTGTGAAATAGCTAATAAATCATCAATAAGTACAACACAGAGTGTTATAACTCAAAGTATGACTACACCAAAAGAGTAAGAAACTTTTATAACATCATCAAGAACAGAAACATTTTGACTTATCTATTTAGGTACGAAGGATTAAGTTTCTATGAAATTTCTTATTTATGGTACAGTGCCTTTGCTGTTATTGTTGTTAATGTTATTGGCTTAGCCGTAAGTTTTATTACAGGTATGTAGTATTTGTCTTCCTAAATTCAACTAAATCGACAATTATGAATGATGTATTTTCAATATGTTATGCATACATTTTTTTCAGGTCCCCAATCACCTTCGGAAGTAGATCCAAGGCTAATTTGTCCTATATTCGATATATTCTGTTGCTACCTACCTCTAGAATGGAGAGAAAGATTAAAATGCGGAGTAAAAAACGAAAATCTTACAACGGCAGATGATCAGGAAAAAGATAAAGAGCTAAATGAAGAGTTTCATAAATTATCTGTTAGTTCTTTAAATTCTAAAATAAGTCGAATAACCCAACAGACAGAAGTGATTTATCGTTATGAATCGACAGTCTAAGACTTTTCTAAGAGTTGAAAACGAGTGACGCCTTCTTTGTTATTGTATTTACTTTTCAAAAGATTTGTATACAAATAGGAAAATAACTTACTAATAAAACTATTCTATTGTTTTTAATTTCCTTTTTCAAGATAATGCAAATATTGAAGTTAATTTTATTGATTTGTTCTTTAATATCTGTTAATGGACTATATAGAGATTTACCATTTTTATTAAATTATGACAGAATTAGTAATTCTTTAAAAGTATATAAAAGAAAATTTAATCGATTTAAACGTTTTATTTATACAACTAATAAACCTCAGCCTATACATTTAGAGTTAAAAGTATTTGATAGACGTTTACATATTGTATTGTTTAAGCAGGTGACAGGTATTTTTTCAAGAGATGCTCATATTCTTTTAGATGGATTACGAATTATGAATGGTTTTAAAGGAGTTCGTTTCTTAAGTGGATATGTTTTTAATATTAAATACTCGTCTGTAAATGGAATTTTTAATGGGGAAAAATTCTTAGGTGATATTAAGTTAAGCAGTGGAAAAAATTTGATTATAGATGACGCCTTATCCTATTTTAATAAATCAATTCTGGAACAACAGGGATTCCATTCTGTTGTTTATTCAACGGATCAATTGAATTTAACTGGAATACGGTGAGCATTTGAAAACGAAACACCCCCTCTCTTTTTTCTAAATTAAGTGCTTATTTCCTCAACATTTTAGGCCTATATTAATCGATCAACCAAAAGTAAAGATTAAATAAATTAAATCTTAACTAAAATAAACAAGCTTTTCACATTTTTTCTACGATTGTCTTCCTTACGAATAAAATTCTCTTTTTGAAAGACTAATGTACTTGACAAAGGATATTTGAGACGCTTTAGACGGTCTAGAATAAAAATATTGGGGAAAAAACTAGTCAAGATCTGTCAAATGAGATTGACGGTTGATCCATTATTCGTAGAAGACTTTATAAAAAATAGAGGATTAGTAAATACACACAAAAGGAGAGCTATTCTCGCTAAGTTATTTCGCTTTCTTTTTAATAGAGATTAGAAGAGGCGGTACAGAAGATTAAAACCGACATATTATCTATATATTCCAGATTTTACAACATAATTAAATCGACTAATTTAGGACATAACCTTGAATTTCGAATAAAACATATTAACTTCCTAACTAGAGAGGCTAATTGCATGGGACCAGAGTCAATGACTTTGTGTAGGAAGAGCTTGGATCCATTTAATACTTTGATCGCTTTTAGCGAAATAAATCATGATGAATTCTGTCTAGCACATTTATTCACTTCCCGGTCATTCGAAAACGCTTTAGGCATAGCTTTCATAGGAAATCCCAATCATACTACTTCCGGTATCTGCTCTAAAAGGGCCAACAACATAGGGTTAACAACCAGAGGACCTGTTAGTAAATTCTTACCAATCACTGTCTCAGCGTTTACATTTTCCCATGAAATTGGACATAATATGGGATGCTGTAAGATCTTTTTAAAATAAAATAAATTCTAATAGAAAAGAGTCTTTTCGAACATGTTATTTAAGGATAGATCACGATGAGAAAGGTAAAGTTCGAAGTGAGTGTTTAGGTAACGAAGAAGATGGACAATATCTAATGTCTATTAAAGTTGGGGGTGGCACAAAAAAGAATCATGCAATTTATTCTAAATGCTGTATAGAAAACATGATTAACGTAATAGAACATCGGTTTAAAGAGGCTAGCGATTGTTTTAAAGATAGGGATGAGCCGTTTTGCGGAAATATGATAGTAGAGAGGAATAATGATGAAGAATGTGACTGTGGCTATGATAACGAATGTGGATTAGACAGTCAGTGTTGTCATCCGAAAAGTTTCCAGTCAACAGAATCGAATAGAAGCTCATGCAAAAGGAAGTCTGGAGCAATGTGCAGTTTGTCAGAGGGAGTTTGTTGTGAAGTAATAAACTGCAATTTCAAACCAAAAGTAAGTTTAATTTGATTATTCATTTATTGTGTGATAGTAAATAACACTTTAAGGGAACTCCTTGTGAAGAGGAAACCGAATGTCGGGAAGAAGCACAATGCAAGTTAGGCTAATTAGTTTTAAGAGCAATTAATACAAGGTAAAACTTTGGATTCTTTTCCAGCGGAAGAAAAGCGATGTGTCCTTTGGGTAAAGAAAAACCGAGTGGCTTAGTCTGCGCGTCTCGAACAAAGATTTGTCGATCTGGAGAATGTCTAGACTCAATATGTTCTCTGGTTAATTCGTCCCAATGCGTACCAGACTATATTGACAATGACCCAGAATTGTTATGTTTCATTTATTGCAAATTAGGTAATAGATGTTTACCAATGTCCAATCATACCCTTCAATTAATGAATTATAGTAGAGTAAAGCATAGTAAACTAGAAAATTTCATTAATATACAAGTTGGAGATTACTGTAATGGATCCGCAGGCTATTGTGATTCATTGAGACGTTGTAGACTTCAAATACCTTACGGACCATTGCCGAAAATCGGCAAATTTTTAATAGGAACAGGTCCTAATACATTATACCAATTTACAAGGCAAAAATGGTGGATATTTGGCATAATCACTTTTTTACCAGTAGGATTTTTCGCTTTGCTTTTCTATATTTGTGATGTAGATATAGGAAAGATCGATAAAGTTGTGGAGAGCGTAGAAAAAGCGATAAATGTCCATTCTCTATCTTCGTTAAGTAAGTGACTCTTTAGAAATTAATGTTGCCTCTTATGTAAGATGAACTATTGGCTTTGATTAGAATCTTCCCAATCTTTGCGTAGGAGAAGAGATATTAGAGAGTCAAGCGAAATATATAGTCAATTTATGAGCATGAAACTAGCGTCTTCTTTAGATAGTAGTTTATCTAAATGTAGACAGAAACGCCGTATTATAATTTCAAGAGCAAATGAAATAACTAGAGCTTCATCTAAATTATCCAGCACGAAAGCCATTTTAGTGCAAGACCGTATGGATAAACTCAAAAAGATCGAAGAGAGGTCAGCAAAGAGAAGGGAAAAGGTTAGACGACTTAAGAGATTGGTCGATTACAAATTTTTTAAAGTTCCATCAAGTATTAGTATTACTTCTGGACGTGCAATTGATCAATTACATGTAATCAAGAAACGTTCGAAAGGAAACAATGAAAACCTACGAAATTTCTTGACAGTTCCTACTACTTTAACCGCTGCAAGTACCGAAGAGCTAGATACATTGATTTGGTCAGTATCTAATGGAGAAGAGTGCATAACCAGGGCAATTTCAAATTAATTAATAGAAATTAGTCGGAGGTATTTTAAAACTTGATTCGTTCAGTTTCTGCTAATAGCTTTCGTATATATTGATAATTGTAATTGTAAATACAGTATGTTATGTATTAAATCCTACCCTTCATTAGATTTAGTGCAATTTCGATTTCTGTGGAGCGATTAAGCGTGTTTTCTAATTCATTTCATTTTAAACATAAAATATTATTATAACAAAATTGATAAATTTCTCTTCCTTGGGAGAAAACAGAAAAAAAAATCTTAACATTTAGAAGAGCAACTAAGTCCACCTATCGGCTCTCTCTTGTAGACCATTCGGAACTATCATTCTCTCTCGTACACTACCATTTTGGATAATTCGCTCCGTATACTTTTTCTATGCAAAGAATATTGGATTGATGAAACTTAGAGCTTTTCCTAACTTTTACATATAAAACGTTAGATTAAATTTGCTCTTTGGAATACACCGCCGCCTTTCCGATCATCTGTAATTGAAAAGCGAAAATTGAAAGTATATAACCGGTACAAAAGCGTTAGATTTGAAGTTTCTGTCTTGAGAGCGTAGCTGGTGAGTGGATCAATCGGCTCTAGGGAGGAAATGATGACCGACTCTTCCTTTATAATTAAGGAACGATGAAGTCTCGTTTTATACTCTATTCACTTCTCCTACTAACCTTCATCTTTATACTATGCTTACTCTTTTGGGATTCCGCGATAACAATTGAGGTTAAGTTTTATTACTCTTCCTTCTACTTCTCCTAAAAAGAGAAGAAAGAAAACAAAATTTTCTACCGATTGCAAAATTGCGTGACATGCGTTATTTTACGCTAGAAATTTTACTTAACAGATCGGCAATCGGACGTCATACGAACGCGAAGAATCGATAACCTTTAGGAACTTACCAACTTATTCTATTTTGCCGAAAACATCCGAGGCAAAGGCTTTCACAATTTTTAACAGGTTTCTCTTTATCTCTTAGATTTCAAACTATAACTTGGTTCAAAAAACACTATTCTCAATTCTTTTAGCTTTCTTAATCAAATACGAGCAATATGCCCGAAGATTCGACGCTTGAACGATTTAGACATATGTGATGTGAAACCGTATAAAATCTCGACTAATGCGATGTCGTTCGGGTAAGTAGACAGAGAATATTCGTGCTTCACATAACAATATTGTGAAATATTAGTAAAAATGCCATATATATACTGTATATACTGTATATATACTGTGAAAAAATTAAAAGAACAGCACTCTGTTCGCATTTGAACGGTTCTACAGACATTTAGGATAAATAGGTCTAGACTGTGCCCTATGAAACACCCCAAGGGAAGACGAAATATACTTTCTCGTTTAGTGGTTAGATAAGTGATAGTAGTAAAAAAGGGTGAAGAAAGGGAGACGACTACGGATAAGTTAATCTTTTCCATTAGGTTGTGGAAATAATTAAATTTATAAAACGTCGCATAAAAATGACAAGGAAAAATATGTGAAAAAAAAGAAAGGAGAAGGGTCACGATAAGAGGTTAGAAAGGCTAGCGAAAAGAGAGATGAAGAAAAAATAGGCAAGAGAAGAAAAGCGACAAGAGAAGCGGCATTCGTTAGCGACGTACTTATAATACATTAGTCATATTAAAAAAAAAGTAATTGAGCTGATTATTATTGGTAGGAGTATGCATTTATTTCGCTCCAGGGGGGCATTTATGAGAATTCAGAGCTGTAATATGAAGTAGCCTACTTACCATCAGGGGCTAAAATTCGAGTCTTGCAGATTTTTTTTTGCAGATTGCCTATTTTAGCTTTAGTCAAGGAAAAAGCCACTTATATTAGTGATTATTCAAAGCCAGGCTCATTCATATTCGCTTTCTCAGCTGTTCTTTTCTCCTTGATAGCAATCTCACCGTTAGCGTTGGCTTGCGAGACACTTTTTCTCCAAAGACGGAGGACGTGATAAGCATTCGTCTACGATTGAACGACGACTGGAATACGATCCGACGGCGCATTAGGCAGATTAGATTCAAACAATTACTCATTATAATTCCTGGAAGACTGCTAAAACTAGAGTTTCGTCGTCTATTTCATTTCCTAACGGATATCGAAGGAACTGCTTTAAGAAAATGGCAAGTCACCACTTCTAGCGAGGTCGTCGTATTACATTACATTAACAGTTGGTACGCTTTCGAGTTAGTTTCACAATAAAAAAGAGTATATACTATCTTTATCCTGCCCTAATTAGATAAGCTTGATTTTCCTTTATTCTCAAAATCTTCTCTCTTCTCCCGATTCCTAAATCCCTATAGAACGGTCTCTTTCTTAGTAATGATTAAACCCCTTCATTCTTTATGTCATTGTAATATACTCAAAAATCATTTCCACTTTTCAGGCACGTCAATCAATTTAAATTACTAAGAGCACATCGAAATAAATTCAGATTTACCAATTCATTAGCAAGAGCAGAGAGTAAATTTTACGACTACGTAGAAGAATTGCAGGTGGGCTGTAAGGATATTAGACGCCTTGGGGCTAAAGGAGATGGCGGCTATAGTATTTGCTTCGATAGTCCTTTTGAATTAAGGAACTCTAACTGCCTTATTTATTCCTTCGGGTAGGTAGATTAATTTAATCGATGGATGAGATTATTCCACCAGTTATGCGTAAACATTAATTCTATTAGGATAGGACTCGATTCGACTTTCGATCGGGAAATCTCGAAGATCTATAACTGTACGGTTTTAGGTTACGATTATTCGTATGTATAAGACATTTTTATACTAATTCGCTTAGAGACCATGTCTTAACTATTTTCTATATATACTTAGCCTCCCATCAACCGTGAAGGGAATAAAACTACATCGGATTGCTCTTGGTGATAGTAATTATATAACGACGGACGGAAGGAATGTTCGAACTTTATGGAAAATTCTCGAATTAAATGGTCACTTAAATAATCATATCGACTTTTTAAAAATAGACATTGAAGGTGATGAATGGGACTCTCTACTTGCAGCTTTCATTCAAAATGCTTTGAAGAATGTAAAGCAATTAGCTTTAGAAGTTCATACTGATGAGTTAGTTCCGTCTTTCGAAGCGGCTAGTGGACGTACTTCCGGTAAACCTACATCGCTTGACCGTTACAAAAAGTTCGTTAAAGTAATGGAGGCTTTGGAAAGAGCCCATTTTTTTAAGTGGAGAAGTCAGCCAAATCCTACTAGTAGTTTCCGATCACAGAAAACTTCGAAAAAGAGGACTTGTTGTTATGATCTCAATTATATTAACTTAAATTTTTTCAATATGCAGACGTGATAAAGCCATAGATTTTTTGCTATATTTGTTATTTTGGAACTGGTTAAATTTTTTATAATCCTAAATAAGCGATTAGGTAGAAAACACCATAAATTAAGGCGAAAACAAGCAATAGAATCCAAATTGCACTGATTGTACCTGAAATAGAATTATACAATATCATATAAAATTAACAAGATATGAATAGTATAATAACAGTAAATTCACTTACGCCTAGGAGTCACTTGGTGACACATAATTTTATGATCTGCAGAAACGGTGAGTAGGGTAAAATCATCATTATTGGTAATTCTTTTAGTAGTATCAGAACTGGACAAAAATTCCACATCCGTTACAAATATACCGTGGCATTCTTTGATGTTATACAATAGCTAAAGGAATTATTAAAAAAATTAATTAAATGATATATTAATAAAAAAAATATTAATAAACCTGTAAACTAAAGGCAATATATATGGAGACACTTCCGGGTATAGTTCCTATTCCTATATATGATCCATCTTCACTAATACAAAAGGCAGATATGAGTTCATTATTTGTCTCCGTACATTTTAGGGGTTGGTTTTTCCCTAGATCCCACTTAGTCAAAAAGCAGTTTGCTGGCTTTTTAGTTCGTCTCAAAGGTACATGGGAAGTGAACAAATGATGCTGGTTTGGCTTATCAATAACAGATGCAAATCTATCAAGGGATTTTATGATAATTTGAACTTTTTAAATAATTAACACTACATATTGAAGATACTTTTATTCAAGCAGCCATATGTGATTTTAAGACTTACCTACAATGCTTGAAAAGATACATAGTATTATCTTTTCCTGAAACTTCTAAATCAGCAATTTTAGAGCCATTTTCCGTCCTCCACAAGTAGCATTTTCCATCTTTTGACACTGTTGCTATCTAATGAATAAATAATATTTTGTTGCGACTTTGTAACTTATGGATTGTTAAATTTTACTTGATGGCCAGATTTATGCACCGAAATGTCTTCTATTTCTTTAGAATGGGCTTTAACCTCGTAAAGCATTTCAATTTTGCTTGAGTTCTATTTTATTTTATTAAATTATTTATATTTCGTTGAATATTATTTTATAGAAAAATGCTAACTTTCCATACTCTAAGATAACCATCTGCTCCGCCAGTTAGAATAAGTGAATTGTCTGAATTGAAGCAGACACACTTTTGAAAGGGATCATCTCCATGCATATCAGTTTTAAAGGAATGTGTCTTTTTTACATCAAAGGTTATTTTTTTAGAAGCCTCTTTATACGATTTAGATGTTGTTAAATTGCTCTTTCTTTGACGTAAATTGCCAGCTAATGAAAAAAAACAATAGATTTTAAAAATAGCGTCTGATCGTAATTGTTCCTTACTATTTTCTCCATTTTTTGGGGCTACAATTTTAAGCTTGAGTTCATACAGTAAACAATTTTCATCTAATCCTAAAGCACAAATGAAATTTTTATTGTCAACACAAACAGCCGAATTCATCACCGCTCCGTCAAGTGGTTCTTTATGTATACTTTGAGCATCCAATTTACCCGATTCATTTTTTATTTCAAATATTTCCTGCCAACAAGTCAGTATACACATGTATAGCAGACGACAAAATACAAGATATCATCAAATATTTCGAAAGGCATTAGAATTAAATAACTTACAAATGCATTAGGTACTCCAGTTTTCGCGTGTCCTCCTCCACCGGCTACCATAAAATATCGTTCATGAAATCTTTTCACGGAATAAATCGGAAAATTTGTCTCCGAAAGACACAGCGACGCCATATTTGTTATTTGTCGGAAGCTTTTCAACAAAAATATATCGAAATATTTCTCTGATTTTACTTTAAACTTTATAATAAAATAATTTTTTTTAAAATTTATTCACATGCAATAACTTAAAGATTTTTGAGTGAAATTGAGTACAAATGTTTCGACAGTTATCCACTTCCGGCACGTGCAAACTTGTTAGACAATTTAAAAAGATTCTACCAGTGATAGCCGCTCAAAATATGAGTGTTTTTATCTCAAAAGTCAATACAATGACGGGAAAGCTTGAGTGGCATTTAGAAAATGAAAATTATGATTATGACCAGGAAATAGCTAGATCTTCGTATGGAGATATGCTTCACGACACTGAAAGAAATGTTAAATACGGTTTGGCGCTGGAAAAAGCTATAAAAGATTTGCATTCTAAAGGAGTAAAAGCTAACGTATTGGATATTGGTACTGGTACTGGTCTCCTGTCGATGCTAGGTATATCAACAAAGTTTTGAAAACGTTTCATTAGTATACCAACCGATTTGTTTCAGCCGCCCGGCATGGTGCTGATAAAGTTACAGCTTGCGAAGCTTTTGAGCCAATGGCTGCCTGTGCCTTAAGGATAATAGCTAAAAATGGGTTTTCTGATAGAATAAAATTAGTTTCAAAGCGCTCCACTGATTTAACTGTCGGTGAAGAGGGCGATTTGGAAGAAAGAGCAAATATATTGGTGACCGAAGTATTTGATACAGAGCTGATAGGGGAAGGGGCCGTTGAGACTTTTCGCCATGCACATAAGTACCTTTTACAATCTGATTGCATTGTGATACCGAACAAAGCAAGAATGTTCTGTCAAATAGCAGATTCCCAATATATACATACTTGTAAAAATCTAGAACCAATTGATACTCTAAGACCTCCAAAAAATGTTCCTAACTGCCCAGGTACAATATCACTCCATGATATTCAACTTGAAAACTTAAAAGATCAATTTACACCTTTAAGTGAACCAGTTCAAGTATTCACATTTGACTTTAGTGGAAAATCCGACATTGTTGACAATGAAAATAAGTGTAATAAAGTGACTATTAAAAACGATGGCAAAGTAAATGGTATGTTTATGTGGTGGGATACTGAAATGTATGATGGAATTTGGTTAAGTTGTGCACCTAGTTGGGCTCGTTCCGATCGACCTCAATGGAGGGATCATTGGATGCAAGCCATATTCTATACACAAAGCACTCTTAATGTAAAAAAGAACGAAGAAGTTTTTCTCTACTCTTACCATGATCAATTTTCTCTCTGGTTTGATGTGAGAAGAGCAGGTTATCTCAAAATAGAACAACCGTTGTGCAATTGTGGCTCTCATATGGGCTATAGCAGACCTCGAATTGGCCAATTAAATGACAAAGACTTAAATAATCAATATTTATCAGCCCTAAAAAGTCTAATTCAACCAAATACAGCTTGTTTGTCCTTATCAAATGGTTCCCTACTACCTATTATGGCTGCAAACCTTGGGGCAAGAGTGGTAAATATAATCGAACCTCAAAAAATATATCGTAACTTCTTACAAGAATATGCTAACGAAAACAATATTGAAAACAGACTTGTGTTTTACGAAAGTATCCAAGCTTTTATAGAAAATTGTACAGACACAATAGATGTTGTTCTCTCTGAACCATATTTTATTGAGGCATACCTCCCGTGGCATAATCTTTATTATTGGTATGCTCTAAGTGAATTAAGGGAGAAGCTGGGAAAAAGTCATAAATGCTTAATAAAGTCGGTGAAAATAAAAGCAATAGCTGTCAAGTTTGACGATTTAATGAAACTCCGATGGCCTGTCTATGAATGTGAAGGGTTTAATTTAGATGCTTTCGGTACTTTAATTGAAGTCAACACAAGGAAAGTTGACAATAAACTGGAGCCCCATTCTGTTTGGGAATATCCCGCCCTTCCAGTGAGTGATCAATTTGAAGTTATGGAGCTTGACTTTTGCAAAAATATTCAGCAAGACCTCATAGTTGAGAAACATGGTACAATTTCTCCAGCTAATCAAGAGATTTCAAACGGTTTTGTTGTTTGGATGGACGTCTGTTTACATAATAAAGATGTTATTTGCAACGGTCTTCTTGATACAGTTGAAACGGGAAAGTACCTAAAGTGGAATAGGTGGGTAAAACAAGCTGTTTATTTTCTCGACACAACTGTGGCGTCAAATCAAAATTTTGATTGGAAGGCTAAATTTGATGCATCAAAGGGAACCTTCAGTTTTTTATTAAATAATGAATAAGGATTTATGTTATATTACTTTTGTTTGTTATCTGCAGGGTATCAATAAATAATTGATTTTGCAGATTTTCTAAAAAATATTAAACGCTTATGTTTGCAACCATTGTAATAGTTATTGTATTTATAATATATTAACGCATTACTTGGTAGATGTTGAAAACAGAGCGAGTAGACCAGCGGTGGAACCAACTGAAAAAATATAATTAACGATTGGCGAGAAACTTCTCAAAACATAGAATGAAACAACAACGATAAGAACAAGATAGAGCGCATTGTTGTAGAAAATGGAGAAGGTCGTTGCTTCATAGTCAGCAACTTCATTCTTCTTCCATAAAATACGTTCATCTTTTTCCTTCTTTGACATTTTCTTGTCATCTCCAATGCTTCTTAAAATTTCTCTAGATACACCATCTTCAATCTTTTGTGCAATCTTGTGTTTAAGAATGAATTTCACGTTCTTGTAAGCGTATGCCACCAGACCAGTGCTAATAAGTACCATTACAATGAATAGTGCTGCGGAACTGATTGGATTCATTTGATGTATCCTCCAAAATAACCCTGTGTTTGAATAACAAAAATTAATTTTACCTGGTCTTTGACCTCTGGTTGGATAACTTAAACGTATACAAATATATAGGCCTGTAAATATCAACGTAGCATCTTCTCTTTTAAACTCTGTGTTTCATTACTATTACTATTTATTAATCTATTTGAATGCATTAAATGTTTCAATAAAAATTGAATCTTTCTTTTGATATGAGAAAATGTTTTAGTAAACAAGTAAATAAAAAGGTTTACTTACAAGTTGGAATAACGGATACGATGAAAGCGTTTCCGTAGAAAAGCGCGCTAGACTTGGTCGAGACATTTCTGCTAAAGTCTTGCAACAGCAATTCCTCCTCCTTTGTTAGCTTAGCATCGGCTTTTCTAGCGTTTCCCATAATTTTTTTAGTGTCGATTTGTTACAGACTCCTGCTTCGTGGCACTCTGGCAATGTAGCGTGTATAACCGGAACCGGAAACTATATTTAAAATTCACAGATATTTTTTTCGTTTAATACATTTTTAAAAATACAGTATAATTAAAGAAAAATTATTTTGCTAATTTTTTATCTAATTACGAAAATTCTGCCGACAAAATTGTAGTATGGCACGATTCAAGATCTGTACATAGCAACAGTAGTCAACGGATTAGGGTACTTTTCTTTCGATTTCTATTTGAATATATGAATATTTATTATGCCGCGAACAACATCTGTACGACAAGGAAGAGGTAGAAATACAACAAGAAGAAACAATCCCGCTGTTTTCGATGGCGTATCAACGGAAGAAATGAGCCACAAACAACTTGAACAGTTAATCGGAAAACTTAAAGAAGAGGCAAGTAGTATTTTTTGTCAACTTTCTTAAAAGTTGTTAAAATTAATAATCATAACGTTTAAAGGTTGATAGGGAGAGAGAAGAGAGAAATTATTTTCAATTGGAAAGAGATAAGGTAAACACATTCTGGGAAATCACAAAGAGGCAATTAGAGGAAAAAAAAGCGGAATTGCGTAATAAAGATAGAGAAATGGAAGACGCGGAAGAACAATATCATATAGAAATAAAAGTTTACAAACAAAAAGTAAAGCACTTACTGTATGAGCACCAAAACAAAATAGCTGAATTGAAGGCCGAAAGTGCAGTTGCACTTAAGATCACTCAAGAAGAACATCGAAAGGAAGAATCCGACTTGAGAAAACTAAAAAGGAATCTAAGAGTTGAAATGAAAGAAGAAGAATTATCAAGAGAAAATTTAATTAGAAATGCACAATTGAATCATGATGAAGAAATAACAAATCTAAGAAGAAACTATGAACAAAATGCTATAGATATAGAGAAGAAATATGAGAAGAAAATGAGACAAATAACAGAAGAATTAGAACTGAGAAGAAAGACAGAAATTCATGAAATTGAAGAAAGAAAGAATTCTCAGATCAATACGCTTATGAAGAATCACGAAAAGGCCTTCAGCGATATAAAGAATTATTATAATGACATTACTCTAAATAATCTGGCCTTGATTAACACGCTAAAAGAACAAGTTGAAGAGATGAAAAAGAAAGAAGAACGGATGGAAAAGCATGTCGCAGAAGTTAACAGTGAAAATAAGAAATTAGTTGAACCTTTAAGACAAACTCGATTAGATTTAGAAGAACTCAAACATCAGCTATCCAACTATGAGAAAGACAAACTTTCTCTTGCATCTGCAAAAGCACGATTAAAAGTCTTAAAAGGAGAGCATAAAGAGTTGATCTGGGAGAGGGATATTCTTGAACAACGTTTCGAGAAAGTTCAAAAAGAGAGAGATGACATTTATGAAAAATTTATTAAAGGAATTCAAGAAGTTCAACAAAAGAGTAACTTTAAAAACTTCCTGTTGGAGAAGAAATTAACTGCCTTAACTGAAACTCTTGAAATGAAACAAGCTCAATTAAACGAAGTCCTTGCAGCCTCAAATCTTGATCCTACTGCCTTAACAAATGTATCAAAGAAGCTAGAAGATGTTCTTGATTCAAAAAATGTTGCTATTAAGGATCTTCAATTCGAACTTGCCCGAGTTTGCAAAGCTCATAATGACCTTTTGCGAACTTATGAGTCCAAATTATCTCAATTTGGTATACCAACGGAGGAATTGGGATTTAAACCTTTAGAAAGTGAAATTAATAAACAACAAATAGGTCTTGGAGCTGCCGGATTAGTGTCTGCCTCTACTTAAAATATACTTTCTATGATTGCCATACACTTTATTTTATATGATGCAAAAGCAGACAGTCAATGATTATCATTCTTTTTCTGCCAAAATGCAAATCTACGCCATAAAATTGTGATTCAAGACTTGATTCTTTTATTTTATACGATCTTTGATGATTACCCTTTTTAGGGAACAATACATACCGTTTACACAATATCAATGCTTTATCATAGAATGTTGTAAAAATCCTAGAATTGGTTTATTATACGAAACATTTATAATATTTGTTCAATTTCTATGTTTTATAGTTTTAAAAACAAAAAACCATTCTCCCTCTAGTCATTTGCCAATTCAGTAGTCATTAGAGATCCAAAAAAGTAATGCTGAATAACTGGAAATTTAGCTAATACCTGTGTAAATGATAATTAAAAATTAGTAATAATTTTTATTTAGATAACTAAATAAAACAATAATAATAAAAAGCCCATTTAAAACAAATATAATAAAACTTAAGTATTATATTAGGAAGGTCAATCTCTCCATAATCTACGCTGGATTTTTTATAGACACTTAGTGAAAAGTTTAACGCGGTCATGCTCTCTTTAATTGTTGTTTTATTTGTTTATGACAGATTATTACCTCAGCTTTATACATCTTAAAAAGTCCATTATTAACCTTAGACCATAATTGAACTCCGCTTATATTCCATAATTGATTAGAATGCTCGGCAAATGGGCCAGTTTTAACCTAGATAAGTGAATTAATAGCAACAGTAGCTTATTTTAAATTGAACCTACTCACAGAATTAATATATTGAATACATCTTAAAAACATATAGTCTTTCGAAAACGTATTTACAATATCTGCATCGGCAATTGACTTAGGTGAAAGTCTATGATTATCTAAAATGAAATAAAATTAAATTAACTAAATAAATCGTTGTATTATGAAAAAAAAATATTTACCAATAAATTGAGCGGATCCCCAAATAAACGGTATAAATTGATAATCATCTAAACTCCAAACTCCATGACTTCCAGCTGGTTCCATTTTATATACTTGCTGTAATTTTCGCATCAATTCCAGATATCTTGTTTTTTTTAAAAAATAATATTTAAAGATAATAATTCATTTAGTTATAATATTATAAAATATACTTTTCGAAAACGGCAAACGAACAGGCAACATAGTCTTTCTCATTGAGAAGCCCAATTTTGAAAAGGCAGCATAAAAAGGTAACAAAAGCCATTTCATGACCTAAAGATGTAAGTTTATGTTAGTTGAAAGGTTTCTCCTGGATACAATTATTTTAGTTTACCTGTCCCGTAATCTATTCGAATATCATTACCAAAAGATTCTATAAAATACAGGCTAATTTCTTCAATAGCGGGTTCAAACTTAGCGTCTAGACGCTCTCTTAGCAAGCTCTCCGTTTGCTAAAGTAGTTTTGATTATAAAGTATTAAAAATATATTAATTCTAATAAATTCGTTACCTGTTTTAATCGATCAAACCAAATTCTGAAAGCCTTATTTCCGAACCTCTGAGGTTGTTCAATTGGCGGGACTTCATCTATCCAAACACTTAGGGTATCCAGTAGAGTGAGAAGTTTTTCTATATTCTAAAACATTCAATTGATAAAAAGTATTTTTCTATGAATATTTATCTGTGTTTTTCCTTAATTTACCTCAGATTTGTAATATTCTTCTGACATTTTCTTATTTTTAACAGCTTCGTTGATAACCCTTATAAATCCCAAAAGATCTCTATACGCCTAGAAAAATTAATATTATTAAACATTCCGCTAATAGGACAAAAATTTAACCTTATGAAATCTAAATTAATTCAGTATTTACGAAGTTCGATCTATGCCGAATCATAAATTTTCTATTCAAATATCATAAACTTACAACTGACTTTTCCCAAACATGTTTTATATCATCGATCGAAGTAATTTGTTTAGTAGGTTTCTTAAAATTATGATTTTGGAGATCAACAGGCTCGAGCTTGGCCGTTGGAAGAGCTGGAAAAATACTTTTATAAATAATGTTCAGTGAGAACCGCGCGAAAAGAATATAGATTAGATATTTTAAACAAGAGTACACTGAATTAACGAAAATAACACATATATTATATTATTACTAACACTCCTCCCTAGTGGGCGGCCCTCTTCTTTGTGGAAGATTTATCTGCATTTGAATTGATGTAATAAGAAGGCAACAAATTATACAACTCCGAACGGGTACCGCTAAAAGTTTGAAAGTAGAAAGTTGAATTTAAAAAATAAAGCTTAAAATAAAATTTTAATAGTAGGTAAGTTAGAATAAATATTAAGTAGTTGCTACAAATTTTTAAATCTTGTTAAGGCTATTCAATATCTAATTTAGACTATTTCTATGATAACTCCTAACTTCTTTTAGATATATCAGTTTCTAGTAAGTTTCCGGTTCCGATTTCTAGAAATTTCACGATACTCCTAGTGTGAAGCGCATACTTTCTTTAGTATACGTTAACGACGTTTGTCTAAATTGTTTTGCTCCTAGCTATGGCCAAGTGGGGAGAAGGTGATCCACGATGGATTGTAGAAGAAAGAGCTGATGCTAAAAATGTAAATAATTGGCACTGGACAGAGAAGAACGCTACATCTTGGTCTCAAACTAAGATTAAGGAACTCCTAGAAAATCTGGAGATTCAAGAAGGGCCATTTAAATGTGTTGTTACCGAAATCAAATCTGTTGAGGGCGAAGCTGTTGTTAATAATCGAAAGGCTAGGTTAATCTTCTTCTACGAATGGGTTATTAAGTGCTCGTGGAAGGGCTCACGAGGCGATGGGGATTTAGTTAAAGGAAAATTTGATGTTCTCAACCTTTCGGATGAATATACAGACATAAATGATATTGACATAAATGTTAGTATCGACGACGAGAAAATTAAAGATGCTTGGGATGTTAAAGAATTTATGAGACATTCCGGAACTGTGAAAGTTAGAGAACAATTAGCAAAATACCTTCAACAGTTGAAAGAACAGTACAGTGAAGGTTTGATTTTACCCACAAAAAATTCATCAACTAATACAAGCGCAAAAAAGACAACTAACGAGTACAAAAATGAAATTAACAAACCCATCGTGAGTTCAGATTCTGATGTTGGCATTAAGATTCCCTGTCAGAGAGTATCGTCTACCGAATTTTTCAAATGCGAAGCTTGTGAGCTATATAGTGTTTTAACTGATCAGGGTAAAAGCTCCATGTTCACCAGATCTAAGGCTATTTTAGAGGCTGAAAAAGGAGGAAAGTTTGCACTATTTGACGGTAATGTCCAAGGAGAGTTTACAGATTTGGTGAGTCACTACCAATTGAAACAAAATTATTCTTATTGAATTGAGTTCTTTTGATAGGTCTTAAACGAGAAAATAGTGATGAAGTGGCGTTTCCAGTCTTGGCCAGACGCTCACTATTCGACAGTTTCTATCTACTTAAAACAAAAGGATGATGGAACCGAACTACAATTGACTCAAACTGGTGTACCAAAGGAAGACTATGAGAGAACAGTTGATGGATGGAAAAATTATTATTGGCGTCCAATAATGCAAGCCTTCGGATTTGGAGCAGGAATATATGGCTGAAACAGTTAATACGTAGGAAATTTTTCAGAATAAATTCATTCAGCTTTTTTTGTCATGTTTTCATGTTTATTGTCATAGAGAATTTGTATTTTCGTTAATTTTTTTCATTTTTAAATGAATAAACTAAACCATTTTTGTTTATTTACAGTCTTAATTAACAAGTTATTTTTGCTTCAACTTTAGTCATCAAAATCTTAAACCTATCCTTTAGATATATGTCACATCGTTTTCCTTGGAATTGTCAGCACCATTAATGTTATCATAAATGTTATTATTAGGTTCAAATGCTGGGTTTTCAATCCCCGAAGTACTGTCTACTACTGCAGGTGTATCTGCCTCTGTAGGTACATCAACCTCTGCAGTATTCTTCTTACAGGAAAACAGTGCTCTAAACCTTTTGAAAATATTATAATATTAGTATAAAAAGTTAAATTGCATTTCACATGATTTCAATACTTTCTTGAAGCCTCTTTGGCGTTTTCTTTTTCCTCCTTACTCAAAGTTAAAGTCCATGCATTTATTTCTTCTATGGTATTTGGCAATGGTCTACCCAAGGTTTCCGGTTCTAGTAGAGATAAAAATGCAGCAATGAACGAAACACCCGCAAAAACAAGTCCAGGGACTATTGGATATTTTCTATATCTGTTAAAAGATATACAGAAAATTACGATAATTGTAAATAGTAATAACAGATTCATTTACAAATAGACAGAATATGGAGCCATAATGCTGCCCATGAAACCACATCCAACTGTAATACCAGTTCCTGTTCCTCTTAAACTTGTTGGATAGATTTCCAAAGAGTAAATAAGTTCAATGGTGAAGGCACCAGAGATACCAAATTTGGCGATTAAAGCCATACTTGTCATTAAATCTTCATTCAATTCTCCATTAACTAAAAATAATTATATTTAATCAAAATTTTGCTCGTATTTTCATGATTTATTATAAGAAAGGACCTTACTTTTAACTGTTGTGAAAACTGATGATAAAATCAAGAATACCGCGGCAAAAAGATTAAAAAAGACCAAAGGATATCTTCTTCCAATAAGTGTCATGGCAATTATTGCTACAACTGTACCTGGTATCTCCAATAGTGAAACAATAAAAAAATTCATATATTTATCTCCTGACAGTGATGTTGTCATTAAAGATAATCCATAGTAGGCAATGTTAGATGCGAATCTATATATATATATTCATGTATATTTTTTATTATTGCAATAATGAAAAGAAAGACTTACACAAGAAAAATCATGATCAGTACATATCTTCTAGGTCGGGGGTTAGTGAACATTTGCTTAAATTTAACGGACTCTGAAAGAGTTAGAACTTCTTTTTCATCATCCAAAAGCTCCTCTTTAAATACCTTTTTATTCCATCTGGCTCCTTTCCTCAGAATATCTTTAACTTCATCTAATCGATTGTTAACAATTAAAAATCTCATCGACTCTGGGCAGAGTGGAAATGTTAATAAGCTTAGGAAACCGATACAGCTTATTAAAAATTGTAGATCTCGCCAATGCCTAAATAGATGTGCCCATAAGGATAGGGTACAAGTTCCAATAGTAAAAAAAAGATAGCTTCCCGGAGCCATGATATTTCTGAATTCGGACGGAAATAGTTCAGTAGAAATTACAAGACCAGACATATAAAGACCAGCAGCCGCTGCTCCAGTAAGAAATTGCATTACGCAAAATACATAATAATTTGGAGCGAATGACATAGATAAACCGAATAAGTTCATGATTAGAGCGCAAAAATAGAAGATCCTTTTTCTACCAAAAGTATCTTGTAACGGCGTAAATATGAGAAAACCAGAAACGACGCCAACATTGAATACTGTCTGAGAAGTTTCCACCCAAGTGTCCTTATCACAAACCAAATCCCACTGAAAATAAGATTATATCATTATGTTATCATTTTTATTAATTTATTTCCAAAACGAACGGCCATGGCGATGGTTCCTCCATTTTCATCGAAACCGTCATCCACATATTTCCATTTCGAACAATCGGTCAAGGCTGATTTATTATTTCCCGCTTCTGAAAACCTTTTGCATTGGGCATATGTAAGCGTTCCAAAATCATCGAGCTCTTTGGGACTCCACTGGTCTTGGGTAAAGCCTTCATCCGCCTTACAAAAATGCGGATTTATATAACCTATAAAAACAATTGCAAAAAGTTGCCACATTGCTGGTGGCCCAAAAGATAGCCCAACAAGCACTATAGCAGAAAAAGGGAAAAAGATAAAGAAGATATCAATCGGATCTTTAATAATAAGAAAAAAATGTAATTACTGTAGACTATAACTTGCCATCTTCCAAAAGAAGAAATAGATTTGAGTGCTTCATCCAAACCCATTTTTCTTCCGATTTCTACAGTGATCCTACCGATATATGCCTTTTGAACGATGGAAGAAATGTGAATGAGGCAGAAGACTAACGATCTGCCATTTAAATCAAGTTTAAATAAATCACTTAAAATTTTATGGTGTAGTAAAATATAAATTTGATAAGAAAAATAATTAAATTGTGACCTACTTAATGAACCGAAAATTGTATAAATAAAATTTTGAATTACTTAAAAAAGTAATATCTATTGAATTATTTTTATTGCGTTGATCTATTTAAAGAATGTTATTTTACATTAAATTGCTTTTACTATATATATATATATATACTGTATATATTCCATATAAATGATAAGCGATTATTTATATATAGATATATATTTATTCCAATATGCAAATACATTCATTGCATAGTTTTAAATACTTCAATATTATATATACTGTATATTATGTGAAAATGATTTGGATAGTAAAAGTAACCTACATATTGAGAGGAGTACTTGACACAAAATATCTATTTAAAACTTTCAATTATTCGAAGGATTATTGCTCTCCTAATATTATCTGTACGGCTAATTCCAAATTGCCTTGTGTAGCTTCAAGGGTATGTCTAGCTAAATCTTCATCTGGTGTTATACCCATATCAAGTATTTGACGCACTTGAGCTTCTCTCAGAGGATCTCTATTTGGGGCTTGAAGTGGATTTTGATTCTGTTGAGCTGGTGTTGATGACAATACGCCACTTAGAACCTGTTGCATTGCATCTTGGAAGAAAGTATGCGAAATTGCGGATGTTGATGTTGAGGCCTGGCTGTTTTGAGCGGAGCTATCGCTGGATTGTAAAGCTGCTTCTAATAATGCCCTTGAAACGTGATCGGCGTTAAATGGATTTCTAGCAGCAGCTTCTGCGTCCTCATCCTCTGATTCTTCAGATAATGCATCAATAGAGTAATTTGTCGGACGTTTTGCATTAGTAGCAGTTGATGTGTTTGTCTTATCTTGAGATTCTATCAAGAGAAGAACATCAGCCAAAATGGGATGCTTTTCCAAAACTCTGAATTTAAAAATTGACTCAATGTTATATATTTTTCTTCTATATTTATTGCTTTAGTTTACCTTTTGCAAAGTTCCGGTTCTCTTAGCATCTTTAGCATATTCGAATTTCTCAGATAATCTATAACGAACGAAAATAGTAAGATATGCTTTAATGATATTCTTTATTGCACGATAATCAACCTAATGCAATTGGATCGTCTTGAATTTTAGGATATTTTGAATAAATTAAATTCCAAGTAGAACTTTTTGCTAATGAACTTGTTATCTAAAATAAATAGAATAGAACATTTATACTAATACGAAAATTAGAGTATTGAAGTGTTTTTTCTTACTGAATTAAGCCTTCTGGAAGATTGAATAGCTCGTGGAAACACTTTTGTGCAGTTTGACACTGAATTGTTACCACTTGAAGTTTGATCATCTGAAAAATAAAGAGTTAAGAATATTTAATTATTGACACAGTCAACAAAATTTATTCTTTTGTTTGTTCCTTACCATTAGTAGAAGGTGGTGATAAAAAATAAATTGTCGACCCATTCACTACTCCGTATTCATTCAAACTTTTATCCTTATTATTCAATAGTCTACCCGAAAACATCACTAATTCTGCTGTAATAGGGGACAGATAGATATCGTGATGATGCAGAAATTTAGAGTTAAATTAAAATTACCTGAAATACCATTTCGAGTCTTATTTTTTTCTTGAAAATCGTTTAGAAATTTCCCAAGAGAATCATTGAGATTAACATCGTCTAATTTAAGTAGGGGACAAAGTCCTTCTTCTGTATTTTTAAATCTTACATTTACTATAGCAGACATGTTTACGTGTAGTATAGAGAAAATAAAGTAGATGGCGTTGCAACCAATCGATTGCTGATTGGTTAGTTGCTTGGAGTATTAAAGCTTGAAAGCACAGTACATTTAGAGAAATATGCACAAACAATGTTCTCACTACATTAATAACGTATCAATTATTTGATAGGTACTAAACCTGTTTAGACTAAGGTGCTGTTCTTTCAGCCATTAAACAGGTAGTCTTACAGCTGAACACTGTGACATCATCTTTATTAAAATTTTTAAATAAAAAAATAACAAATGTTGTTTTCATTTTCGGGAAAGCTTTTGCCGAAAAACACTAAGAATGATAAGGGAACTAATTCGAAATTAAGGGTTTGACCTAGTTTATCATTATGCTAATTTGAGAAATATTGAAATAAGAAATGCATAATTTCGTATTAATTTATTTAGACATCAATTTTGATTGGAAAGAAATCATTTACAAATAATGAAGGAACAGAAATACCAAGATTACTATTGAGAAGAGATTCCAATATACAAACACCTCTAGAACCCCCTATTCGAAAATATATACATTCTAGAATAACAAAGAAAAGACTTGACAAACTACTAGTAACAAACTTAAAAAATGAAACAAAGTTTACAATTGATGAGATTAAAGTAATAATAGACCAATACGAACATATAAGAAAATGGAATAGGAACATAGATAAAAATAGATGGTCAATTGTTGAAAAGAAATCATGGAAAAGATGACAAGAGTCTCTTAATTTTTTTCTCCTTTATTAAATATTGTCTATTTTTATCTGTGTTTTAAACTAATAGAAACGCTTTTGATAGGATAGCTTTTCGCCAATTTTGCTTTAGCTACCTTCAAATGACCGACGACTTTATTATCGATCGTCTATTTAGAGTTATTGATATTCGTTATGATTTGGATTTATCCGAAAGGGAATTTATTAAAGGTTTACATATACTACTACGAGGAACTTTTGATCAACAGATGAATTTTTGTTACAAAGTTTACGATCTTTCAGGAATTAAAATGATAAGAAGAGAAGAAATTTATCAACTATTAAAAGGTAAAGATAAATCTATTGTCGTACTAACCATTGATATTTAATTAAAAAAGACATTCAAACTAATTACATATTTATCTCTAACTTTATGGAAGGTAGGCTGTATGAACGCTTGCCAAGAAGAGGACATCCACCCGCAAGAAGCGGTAAGGGATTTAGTAGATATAATATTAAAAATGCTAGATATAGACAAAGATGGCATAATCTCAATAGAAGACTTTCGTAAAGCCTGTCAACAGAATAAACTTTTAATGGAATCATTAGGTTTTTGCCTTGTAGCCGATAGAGAAAAGTTGGCCTATGATAGGATTCTTCGAATGCAAATACCCAAAGAAATATCAAAGATTAACTAATAACTTTTATACCATACAGAATCATAACTTTTGATACTCCAATGTTATCTCTGTAAAAACTCTTCAGTAATAAAACCAGAAATGATTAATGTTTATATCTTGGCTTCAATCTTTATCATAATAAATTTATTGTTAGAGTGTTAACAAGATTAAGGAATCGGTTAAAAATAAATTAGTTCGGGTCTAAACTAAATATCTAAAAAAAATCATATAAATGTACATATTAGGCATAGAAATTACAATAAATTGTATATCTCGTAGATATTCAATAGAAATAGCCTATTAAGTAAACGTAGGGGGCTAAAAATGGTATGACTAAATAATTCCATTGTTAATAAATGAAAGTATCAAGGATAGATAGAGGTTGAAAAAAAAACTACACATATTTTCATTCGCAACCGTTACCTAGTGAAATAACATCGTTAAATAAACTTTTATTCTTTATACATAGACCTAATTGAATTCGCATACATAAGTATTCAGCAATGAAAATATTTTAACAAACTATATTGCGTTAAGCGTCTAAATATATATACAGGAGAACCCATCTATTTATAGTATCATTTTAAAAAAATATCTCTCTTCGTCACACCATCTTAATCATCATCATCTCTTATTATTATTCTTTGATCTTGCATGGAATGAAAGCTTTTATTATATCAAAAATTTCTTCTCATATAAACCCATAAAATAATAATAATAGTTAAAATAAAACGGTTGACCCCTACGACACGATACCACACAACACTAAATAGCATGTGTTCTCTGTCACAATCAACTTATCTATGAGTACGGTCATTTAAGATGATTCGTGACGATAAAGCTTAGACATTGAAATAGCATTAGAATGCTATTAGTAATTGAGAGATTTATTAAAGTTGTTAATTTTAATATCATCCAGGATCCGTTTTTGGCACGTAAAAGCTATCTAGCATTATCACTAAATTATCTTGTATTAAGTCTTTAAGTTTATTAATAATTGAAACGTTAGTTAGTATAAACGTTTTATTTTCGTTTTATATTTGATTAGTCTTCAATATTAACAACAATTACTAATCGTAAATAGTCAACAATTTGTTTGCAGTTGTATATTGGTAGTATCTATAGCAGCGGCCTTCTCATTGGTTCGTATGGTTGCAGTTGAATTCCAAAATGGCGGAGAGAGTGAAGGTAGCTGTACGTGTGCGACCATTTATATCCTTTTATGAAATTAATTATATGTTTATATTTCTTATACATAATTGCTTTATATAAAAGTTTAATTACTGATTAAAATTACGTAATAGCATTCTGTTAATTAGCCTTTCAACTAGTTCTTAAAAAAACTTCATTCAACTGGCGGGAAGATTAACGTCTGTCTATAAAAAAAGTTGGAAATTGTATATATTCAATGATTTGTAGTAAATTTGCATAAATTTAAACAAAAACCTCCTTAACTCGCATTCTTACAATGAACGCGAAAAAAAGCGAAATGCCAAACTGGTTATTGATATGAAAGGGAATCTTACCTATATTTCGGATCCCAACAACAAAAGTAACAAAAAGGATTTCGCTTTCGATTACTCTTACTGGTCTCATGACGGTTTCAAGGAGGAGAAAAATGGTTATCTATCACCAGAAAGTGCTGCATATGCTGATCAGGTTTGTATGTTTTATTCTTTACTTTCTTTTCTATCATAATTGTCTGTTGTTTGTTTCGCTTATAAAAGATTTATAAATATTACTGTCATCGTCAATTGTTCAGTAGGCCTATTATTAAAATGGTTTTGTTTTTTTAGTTAAAGTTCAACAAGCTTTCTATATGAAAGACTTAAAAAAAAATAGATTTTACCTCTGTGAAAACAAGTAATTAAAATTAGGCATAAAATTATTGATTTAAATAGGAAAAACGGAAAAAAACGAGAGAGAAAGAAGACTAGTAAATGAATCTTATAAGATAAATATTTAAATATTGAAATATCTCTTTTTCGTATTTGCATTTATACATAATGCTATATTGTAAAATAATCGAATTATTTATGATTATTGCAAACAATAGACTAAGTCATCAATGTTTGTTATAGAAAAAAGTCTTTGATGACTTGGGTAAAGGAGTTTTAGAAAATGCTTGGAGTGGTTTCAATTGCTCATTATTTGCCTATGGACAAACCGGATCTGGAAAATCGTACTCAATGGTTGGATATGGAAATAATAAAGGTATGAAATCTAAACAACATCAATTGTTTAGTTCTCTTTGAGTGTCCTTAAACGAATGGAAAAATATATATATTGTTTTTTAGGTATTGTCCCTATTGTTTGTGAAAAATTATTTCAAGAGATCGAAGGCAAGAGAGAGAAAGCAAAAGATAGTGAATATCAAGTTGTTTTCTCTATGATAGAAATTTATAATGAACAGGCAAGAGATCTTTTGAATCCAGCATCATTTAAAGTTAAAGGAGGTTTAAAAGTGAGAGAAAATCCCACAAAAGGACTTTTCTTTGGTGAGTTTTTTTGTACAATGATTGATCTTGTTCTGATTAATTTGCATTGTGTATTTTCTTTTTTATCGATTTGTAGTCGATGGACTGAAAGAACTACCAGTTAATAGCTATCAATCTATTGAATCAAAGATGACAGAGGGAACTAAAAATCGAACAGTTGCTTCCACAAACATGAATGCGACTTCTTCCAGAGCTCATACTGTCATTGGTATAAAATTTACGCAAAAAACACCAAATGCTTCTGGTCAGAGTATGACTAGGGTTTCGGTCATAAATCTAGTTGATTTAGCCGGAAGTGAAAGAGCAAATTCCACGGGAGCAGAGGGTGATCGTTTGAAAGAAGGCGCCTCTATTAATCAATCCCTCAGCAATTTAGGAAATTGTATAAATGCTTTGGCGGAAAATAAAAAGAATAGTAAGTTGTAATTGTTCTTCGTATTCGTTCAAGTACAACAAGAGTATAATACCCCAATATTTATAGTTCCATTTAGAAATTCTGCACTTACCAAACTACTTAAGAATGCTTTGGGTGGAAATTCAAAGACTGTTATGATAGCTGCTCTATCACCTGCTGATATTAATTATGACGAAACTTTGTCAACTCTAAGATTTGGTAGGTGAAATATCATCTTACTTTACATGATAATAACGATGTCTCACCACACTAGCTGATAGAGCAAAGAGCATTAAAACCAAAGCTGTCATTAACGAATCTCCTACTGATAAGCTTATTAGGGAACTTAAAGAAGAAAATGAGAGATTAAAGAAAATGGTGGAAGGTAAGGGTGGTGTACCTGCAGGAGTTGAAAATAAAGAGGAATATGAAAATATGCAAAGAGAACTAGAAGCTAATAAGAAAGAAATTGAAGATATGGAAAAAAGTTATCAAGAAAAGTTAGCAGCAATAGAAGCTGCTGCGAAAGAGCAAGCCAAAGAGGCTGCTGCAGATAAAAAGAAATCTGAGCAAAGAAAAGTTATGCCACATCTTTGGAATTTAAATGAAGATCCAGCTCTTACTGGAATTGTATGCCATTTTACTCCACAAGGAGACTCTAAAATAGGAAACAATAAGGGAAAGAATCCTGATATAATTCTTAGTGGAATGGGGTAAGTTAACTACGATCTATCCTTTTGGGTTGTTAATTGTAAATATTCTATGTAGGATGCTTCCTGAACATGCAGTTATATCCAACTCAAAAGATCAGAAGATTATTTTGAAACCATGCGCAGGAGCTAAAATATGCCTTAATGGTAATGAAATAAAGGATAAAAAAGAATTACATCATAACGACAGAGTTCAATTCGGAGCAAACATGTTATTCGTATTCCACCATCCGAAGGATTATACTGCTCTAGCAAAGAAGAAGAAAGTTCCTCCAGAACCTACTTTTGAACAAGCCAGAGATGAAATTTCACAAAATTCTGGAATCAACAAGATCTTAGATGATAAGAGTAGGTTTAAACCACTACAAACTTATATTTTCCTACTGTTTATAACAATTTTTCATGTGTATTTTGTTTTCTAAAATAATTTTAGTGGACCAAATGCTACAACAAGATTTGATGGAAATTTGGCCTATGCTAAACGAAGCGAACATGATGAGTGAGGAATTAGATAAACAAGTTAAATTTGAGATAGCGTTGATTGCTCCCCAAGCTGTTGGAAAGAAATCTGGAAGAACTGAGGTAATTTTGTTAGAGGTAATTGATTTAACAAGTACTTACTAAGTTGTTCAATCAAAAGATTAAAGTTAAAGTTAAAGATCTACCGACCGGCAACGAGTTCATGTGGGATAAAAATACTTTCACAAACAGAAAATACATGATGCAAGAAATGTATAACAATTACATCGATGGCGATGCTGATTGGGATAAACCTAAAAATGAAGATCCTTTTTGGGAAGATCCCAACAATCCTTATCTAATTGGAACAGCTCATGTTCATATGATGGCAGTTGCTTATAACTTTCACACAGATGAAACTTTCTTAATTACCGATTATAGAGGAATAGATCAAGGTCAATTATCTTGCAAATTACTAATTACTTCGAAGAACGGGAAAGTTCTTTCCGATAAGGAGTTAGATGAAATTGCAATAGAGGATCCATCTCGTGATCTCGTTGGTTGTTGTTTAAATTTTAAACTAGAAATTCCCTGTGTCCGTGGTATAAATAAAAAATATTCTCAAGTAAATATGATTTATGCTTCATATCTGAATATTTATTCAACTCTACTATTTATAAATATTCTAACAGGTTTATTGCGCATATCAATTTTACATTGATGATAAAAAGGAACAAACAAGGGAAGTTGGAGGAACAATTAACCCTGACTTTAATTTTTCTAAGGCTTACGCTTTTGATCCAGCTACTCCTCAGGTACAATAAGATTTTTTTAGTCTTGTATTCGCTTTTCAAAAAAGTTCACCAAAATTTAATTAAAAGCTTGTACAATACCTCGAACAAGAAACGTTAGTAATTGAAGTATGGGGAAGACAAAAGTCCAGTGATGGAAATAATTCGGGATTAAGTACCAGAGAGCTGAGCTTGAAAGACCGAAAAGGCGCGGCAGCAAAGGCAACAGGAAAAGGAAAAGGAGGAGCTAGAGCTGTAAGTACCCCCCCCCCACCCGTTTCTATCCTTATTCTTATTTACTTAGCATGATTCTTGTAAGAACAATCATACAACTCTAAACCAGTAGACTCTATTTAGATTTAACATCATAATATAAAGTAAAATAGTTTCTATATTATCTATACTGTATATCGATTGTATATTCATTCAATTAGGATGACAAGGAAGATGATGCGGTAAGGCAAAAAGTTTTTTTTACTGAAGCCTTAAAAAAAAGACACAATAAGAAAATGATTAATCACCAATTGGCTTCAGATTATTTTGTGTATATTTTAATTGACTCTTTTCATTAAGTTCACGTTTTATTGTTAATTTATAATTTGATCACCATTTTTTTGATTTTGAACTGATCCTTTATCACATGTTGTCAAAATTACATCCTGTAAATTTATACTTTTTTATATCAATATTAAAATGATTGAAATTTACAATTTTATTTATAAAATTTCTCACTTACAGAGCTCTAAAAGTAACATTGAAGCTATGACATATAAGCGTCGTATGGAAAGAGCTGAACAGAAATTGGTAAGATTTTTTTTTCTGTTTATTCATCAACAAAAAATTTTACGTTTTTCCATACTTTTATTTCTTTAGAGAAAACTTGCTAATATTGTTGAAGATGCTAAATCGAAAAATGCAAAGGATATTGATGTAAATATCTTGATTGTATAGAATTAAGTACAAAATTAATTAATCTACGTTAAAAATACTATAGATTTCGAAAATTGAAGAAGTTATCATGGCTGGATATAAATTTAAAGCTGCTGCAAATGTAGTGAAACAAGTTTTGAAAGCGAAGAATAACAATATGGGGACTGCTACTTCGCAAGCTTGCTCATTGCAATGACACTCTTTTATTCTAATTACAATTTATCTATTAACAATTCCAATCTCTTTCAAGTTAAATTGATAGAATTCTCTTGTTTTATCATTTTCTACTTTATTTGAATATAATTATAAGTTTAATAAAAAATGTTCCATATTTTAATATAATACCGTTTTAATTGTCCATGAACATTGCCACTTTTCGATAAATTACTTTTAATTAGGATAAATAATATCTGCAATTAAATGTTTAAAACTTTACGCGAAATAACAGTACCCGTTTACATTTGAGCGATAATACAAAGCATGGAGGAGGAACTCGAAAAGAGGTATATTTTTGTAAAATTTAACTTTCCTCAACAATAAAACAAATCCCAATTGTTCCTAAAGTTTAAAAAAGTATGTGGCTCTCATCAATCAATTTCACGAAGGTCATTTGACAACGTTTGTTAACCGGATTGTTCGAGAATTAAACGTAGGGTTTTGAATTCCAAACATACAATTTTTCTTCTCAACCTTCTCTGTTTTTTAGAATCAAGAAAAATTTCAACATGACGAAATGCTCAAACTGCAAAAAGTTTTTAATTTATCGCACCAGGAATTGAAAGATTTAGTTCACGCATTTACTTCTTCATTTAAAGTAATAGCCTTCTATGGAACGAAGCCTGTTCATTTGCAATCTTGTTTAGAGAGATTAGGAATAAACTCTGAATTATCACTGCTTATTGCGAAAGCATGGTCGGATAATTCTCGCCAGTTAATTAGTGAAATGAGAGAAAAGTCTTCTAATGCCCCTCGTCTGAAAGATATAAGATGGAAAACTGGTGTTACAGCTTCTAGTTCCTCCGCTTCTGAACAGAATATTGGTACAGGTCTACTAGAATTAAAACTGGAGAATAGTAATACCGCTCAAATAGAATTCGATAAGTCTAGTTTAAAGGATTTTTACGATCAAGTAAAACGTTCTGCTTTCAATAGTAATTCAATTGTCTAATTTCTTATTATTTTTACACAGCTCGAAAAGATACAAGGAAGACTGGATTTGTTACAATGATAATTAACTGTAATTATAAATAATCGCAAGCAAAAACTACTAAACTCTATAAAAAATATTTAAATTATTTTCCATAAAACTTTTTGTTCAGAAGGAAAATTAATAAATTTACGTTGATGTAGGCCTTGTCAAACATATTCATTTTCGCTACACCTTCGTACTGTTGTTGTAATAAGTCGTCAATCGTTAGTTGAACTTTATCCATATCTACGCCCATAAATTTGGCGCTGATATCGAACACACCAGGTTGGTCGGCCGCTTTGATCTCGAATTGCACATTCTTAAATTGATTGTGGGGTAGACCTTCTATTTCTAGAACAACTCCTTTTTCTCTCAATTTGGCTGCGGAGTATTTAATACTTTGATTCTTTTTAGTTTTCAATAGTTTTCTCTGTTTTCTTGGAACTGCTTGCTGTTTATCCAAACAAGTTTTTATGTATTGTGTGTAGAAGTTAACTTGTTCTTCTGAAAAGGCTCTTTTAGCAGCCAGTCTATCGATAGTCATTCTAACTCGTGTTAGCTCGTTTCGACGTCTTGCTCTATGTACTCTTTGGCTTCTGATATCGTTGGCAATTGATGTAACCATAGCTTGAAAGTCATCTGCTTCTGAAACCAATTGTTGTTTTTCTAATTCCCTCAAGTTATTTATTATTTTAGTTTTTATAACTTCTAGAGGCAGTCGAGCATCGGTTAAAGTGCTTTTGTGTCTAACCAAGGATGCTCCTCGCCTTTCAGCATCCCTGTCGAGACGTTGTCTCCTAGCAATCACTACTTGGTATAGTTTCTCTTCCTCACTTGTTGTGGGAGACAGTAGAACTTGGAGAAGACTCGAGCCATAATTCTGACATCGGAGAACATCAACTGTAAGACGCTTTGTGCGTAGAAATAGTGTTCTTGCATCTGAAATTGTATCATCCATCAGCAAATCGACGTTTTTCTTACAAAGGGTCAAAGATATTTCTGTTCTTCCAACAGAGCGACTTTCCTCATCATGACCCGCAACTTCTTCTGGTGTGGGTATATCCCCAAGTTCTTCGAGAATTTCATGAAGAGGGTCGTCTGCGCCATCCGTAATGTGCGACTCATGCTGCATCAATAGTTTATGAATATCAATCATCTCCTGAATAGATATATATATGATCGGTTTAGATAAAAGTGTCACATCAGTCCATTCGTCGATATTATAATAATTTTCCAACGATTCTACGTCGCAAACATCAACAAGATATTGTTTAAAGCGAACGTGTGCCTGCATAATATAAGAATTCAGAGGAGTGAGATGAGCTGAATGTTCTCCACCAAAACCTTTATTAGAAGCAATAAACTGTAACATTTTTGCAACGGATCCTAAGTTTTTTCTCTGAGTTGGTTTCAAGCCACTTGAAGCTGGAACTTGAATTATATTGAAAGCATCAGGAGCAACAATAGCAGAATTTATATATCTGTAATAAACAAGGTTGCCTAAAACTTTCAGAACATCTTTTTCTAAAGCTTCTGGAAATCTTTCATGCAAAGCATGTCGGAGGACTTTAGCCATATACCGCATGGCGTATGGTAGCTGATGCGGCGACGCCAAAATAGCATTTAAAACTTTATCCGTTATAACTTGTAGAGCATTTACATTTTCAGAAATTTTATCTCGAACGTAGTCATACTGCAAAGCAGTGATAGAATCAACTTCGTAAGGTAATGGTGATGGCTTTCCAGTTGCACTCTCATTCTCATTTATCCATGATTTATAAATATCACATGGATTCGTATTTATGTCCAAATCATTGCTGTCAACAATTGATGTAACAAGGGGTTGCAAAAGGTTCCGTAACGCTTCTTGACCTTTGGCTTCTCGATTGAGAGAGACAATCATCTTGATAACAAGAGGATTTCCCGAAATAATGTCGCTCATTACACCAATTTTTGATCTAGGAAAAAATAAAACAAACATTAAATGAAACACCAACAAACGATTAATTAAATTAGGTCAACGTAATAAGAAAAATTTTGCAAAGAATGAAAGTTCTAGTCCTTATCCCAAAGATTTAAATACATTATCTATTACTTACTGTCTTCTATTTTATAAAGATTGTGTAAAAATTTCAAAATAAGATAGTTAGGAATGTAAAATCATATATCAAAAACTATTCTTTGACGAACCTAATTTCCTCCTTTAAAGCGGATTCGTAAAGTTTAAGAAGAAGGTACTCCTCTCTAGGATTAGAACCATAATTAAATAAAGTTAAAACGGAAGATTCGAGTAATTTAGAAGAAGTTGTCGGAGGTAACTCAAAAACTAGTCGGGCAAGATATGATGGTTGTGTCTGTTGTTTAACACGGATATCTCTATAAGATAATACTTTTTAATGAAATTGTTAAGTAACCTGTAGCAAATAAAAGAGATGTTGGTATGCTTCCAATCTATCTCTGCTTGTTTTATGCAAGCTTTTAATTCCTTTTGCTTGATTTTCTTGAGTGTATCTTTTCAAGGATTTATGATGTTTAATAACATCTTGAAGTGAAGTTCTATTACGAATAAGTAGACCAATTTTTACGTCCATTTGATCAAGGTCTGCTTCAAGTGCTTGATTTGTCCGAATATCGGAAACAAGTTGTTGTCTTAGTCGCTTTAAATTAAAAGATAAATTGTTTAAATATTTACAACCTAAAAATATATTGCAAATTTACCTGTAGTTCAATCTCTTCGGCATAGTCAACGTGACTTTGCTCCAAGAGATGTACAAATTTTCTAACAACAGCTAAAGGAGGTTTGTTAGAATTCATCAAAGTTCTGTAATCATTTCTCATCCAATGGGCACGAACAAACGCTTGAATTTTAACTGCAGCCGATTCCTTTTTAAAAAAAAGTAAATTAAAACAAAGTCTTTTTTATATAATAAAAAAATATATATATAGATATTTCATGCTCTTAAAACTTACATGTTGTTTATAATAATCAAGTTTAGCAGTGTACTTTCTCCTTGCAATAAAGCGTCTAATCATCGATTGAATCTAACATTGTAAAAGCCAGACGTGAAAAGAGCGAGGGTGAACAGTAATTGAAATAATCACTTACAAGTATTGTTTCATGCTTTGCGAAATGAAAACTTTCTAAACGTTGCATAAACTTCCTACGTTCTCTAATTGCTCTCCACCAGGACTTTATTGTGTGCATTTCAATAAACATTATAGCTAATTTATAAATATAACAAAATGGTAAGCTATACCTGAATTTTAATAGCAGCTCTCAATTCAACATATCTCTTCCGAGCTTGATAACGTCGAAATATGGACTATATATGGAATAAATACCAAAGAGGTTAAAGAATAAAATACGGTTCAAAATGAATTGAATAGTAAAAAAAAAGCACAATAAAACAAATTTATAATAAAATAATTGTCGCACCTGAATTGCTATGACAGATGATACATTTGCTTTGAACATTGCATATCTATCATGCTGAGACAAGACATGTTCGATGCATTTGGATATTTGATCCCTCGTCAGAATAGCTTTATCTTTTAGCATATCTTTACGTCTCTCCCATAAATATTCACCAGTGTAGACATTGGAGAAGAATTTAAAATTTCCATCTCTGGTTCTATAGAAAAAGATGTATAGAAATGTTTTAACAAAAAACGATTTATTACCTATTCATTGTCCAACCGCTTCCAATTTCACCAACGGTTGCTTTACGAACGTTATCTTTACGTTCAATTTCCAATGCTTCTAAACATGTTGTGATACAAGTTTCTGGGATTGTTTTCAAACATAAAACAGGGTTTGAAAGGGATTTTATTAATGTGTCCTCGTCTCTCTCGTCAATAGCGACATTGGCGACCGATATTGCCGCAGACACTGAAGCAAATTGTTTAAATTAGAATGCTATAATATCAATTAGTCCCCTCTTTCAGCAGATATAAACATACTTTTAATTACTTCGTTAGCATGACTATTTGCCAGATCAATAGTTCTGGCAATCTCTTCATACCACAATTCAGCGGATTCTTCCCCCAAAGTTTTAGCTTTTCCCAACTTTGCGCAAGCTAACAAACGTTGGTAGTGAAACGCTTGCTTTGAATCCACATCTTCTAGTTGAATATGTGGATTTTGTAAAGCCGATAAAGTCCCGGCGACTACACCTGCGTCTATTGCGTTATTAATTCGATGAACGGCTTCTATACCTATAAAAAATACACAGGCCTATTTGTTTGTATTGGTTTTTTAAAAGAATGTCAACAAATACATACGTTTGGCCTCGCTAAATATTCGTTTATTAACAGAATTTACAGCTTGTTGGATGTCGCTATGAGACAAATATTTCCCATTTTTTCTCGAGCGCAATTCTTTCAAGTAGTCGTTTACACAATCGGCTGCAACACCTACAATGTGAACATCTTCGGCCATTAATGATCCATACAATTCATCAACGTTCTTCGATTCAATAGATTTGTTAACTTGAGCAACCGCCGAAAGAACTTGTAGCCCTCCAAAAATTTCATCAAATTCTAAGTCAGCATTTTTTTCTTGACGAGCAGAACTTAATTCTTGCAAATAAAGAGCAGATGCTTCTAAGTAAATCTTTGGTAGAAACAATAGGGCATTAGAAAAAGACTTCTCCAACATCGTAACGTCTTCGTTTATCAAAGAAGTATTAAGTTGTGCCACAAACGTTTCGACTGTGATTGAAAAAAATAGAAATAAGTCGTAATTAAAACTTTCCTATCATATTCCTTACGTTTTGCCATTCGACAAGATTCATTGTTGACTAAAACCAATACTTTTTGTATGCTATCTCTGTCGAAGTCTTCATTATCAACTATTGAACTTAAAGATCGTAAATATTCAGATGTATTATCACTTAGAACATCTTTTAAGGATAAACATCGATTTCTTAAAGCTGCTAAGAGAGCATCTTTGTCCTCCCTACCGACCGACGACCGAACGTAAGAGAGAGCTCGTTGACCGTTAGATTGCTGAACTAAGCCTTGTATTTCAGCTTGCGTAAGCAACTCATCATACACATCCGCCACATAATCTGGATCCAATGAACGATTTTTCGCTCCTTCAGATTTCATGTGTTTGGCATCGTATAGAACCAATTGATATATTTCAGCGCAATCGTCGTCAACATGATCCAAATGAGCAGCCGGATTGTGTAAGGCCTTAATGGTTTGTTCGGGAATGGATTGTTCAATTGCTTCGTTGATAGCGATGACAGCTGCGTGCACTAGAAATCGAAACGTTTACGTCAACATAACATTTTTCATCAATGATAATTGAAAAAAGTAAAAGCTTACAGGCGGCCTCGTCAACTGGAAGTTGATTGGCTAAAATTCCTCCAATTTTACCAAAAGCTGGCATTTGAATGCCATATTTGGCGAGTTCTTTTCTCATAGCGTTTATTTGTTCATCAGTAAAAGTAAGTTTACCATAAAGATCTTGTATCAATGGAGCTTTACCCAACTTAAATAAATACAAGCTGAGGGCATGGATGCAATAAATACATCTTGGTATATTCTTCCGATCATAAATGTCCGTTGTCTCTGGATAGAAAATCTAACACAAAAAGGATGTTTAATAACAAGCCGTAAACTTGTTGAACGGGAAAGAAACGACCTATAATCAATACCTCGGAATTTTAAATCAATAGGAATAAAATGTGTTAACATAGACCACGAAATCGAAATAACTTTATAGCTATTTCTAAATTGATTTGTTAATAAAGTAAACATGAAATTACCGATGGAAATCCGACTTGATTCAAAGCTTTCAAAAACAAATTAATGTTGTCTGTATGTTTAAAATGTAGTCCTCTTGACTGCAAATAATTTCATATTTTTTCATTAGAGCTCTAAACAAACATGTTAAAGCCCTTAGAATACTAACTTCATATCTACTCATATCCGAATCGTAAATACGTCTTAACGGTACTGTTTCATTACTCATGAAATGGGCTAATTTTGCTAAAATAACGCCGTTACGCAGAACTTCTTCCATTTCTGTTACCTCTGGCAGCGATTCCTCTATACAGGCCTCAATCCACCTAAATAGAAAAATTCAATGTTATTATTTTCAAAAAATAATACGCTGTTGGGCGTAAGCATATGACACACGAACATTTTTGCCTCTTCTAAGTGGCAGAGGTATTCGTAGGCAATATTCTTTTGCCTTTGGACATCCATTTCTTCGGCTGACGGCTGAGGTCTTTCGCCGATTTCTGTTTATAATCCATATATCAGGAGGCTGAATGCATTAAGATTTAGTAATTGGGTTAAACTTACTGCCATACTTCGCTTTATGGTTCTCTTCTTCAGTTATCATGTCTTGATTACATGAGTTAACGCTGGAGAAAGTTAAATTTATGTAGAAGAAAAACCAAAACAATAGTATCAATATAGACGAAACCAAAAACAAGTGAGCGTTATTTCAAGTGAGCGCGTTTTTTTCAACTGCTATTTTGCCTCGTTTCAAAATTCGATTAATCGAATTCAAGTCGATTAATAATCGAAGTTTTTCGATTTGACTCATCACCCGGCCTTTTCCGTTTCCGATTTGAGAAAGGAACATGGCCGCACATAAAACTTTCCGCATTAAGCGTATTTTGGCTAAGAAACAGAAGCAAAATCGCCCTGTACCACAATGGGTTAGAATGAAAACTGGAAACACCATCCGTTACAACTCCAAGAGAAGACATTGGAGAAGAACTAAGCTGAAATTGTAAGCTGGGGCGACGAGCGTGCTGGAGAAGTAGTCACGTGGGTCATATTCAATCGACGAAATTTGGTTTTTGGCGTTTAAAAGTCGCTCTAATACATTTCATGAAGTGATACATAAAAAAATTGTGTTATTAGCGCTAAATTTGGATATTTTATCGAATATTTTTTTTTGTAGGACTCTAATAGTTTATGTATACGACTATAAGTCAGTCCTTTCAGGCTTCTTCCCCTATCTATCGAAGCATATTGCTTTAGAGGGATGTATAATATCGAATATTTCGTTTGGAATACTTTATTTCACTTTGTAAACGACGCTTGCATATATAACAACAGTAAACATAGAAAATTTTGAATCAGTACGAAAAGTTGTCAGTTGATATGAATTTTTAGATTTTTCCTCACTTCAGTCAAATTATTATATCTGGCTATTCTGTAAAGTCTCATCACTAGCAGTGTTAGAATTGATGTTTTCTTCTTTTAGAGCTTTCTTGTAATTTGAAAATGCTTCAGGTTTGCAACCATAAATCTCAGAGACAAACTCGATAATATTTTTCTTTGATATTTCTTTATGGGCTTTAACTCCCCATTCGTACATTGTTTTTGGAGGTTCACCATCAATAGTAACAGCGTTGAGGTATCCTTGTTTAACTAATTCATTATTTATAAACTTTCGAACACTTCCAAAAACAATATCTGCGTCAGGAGAAATTTGTAATTCTGCTAAACCTGCATACAACTTTTCTTCCATCAATGAACCGTCAGACATGTGGATTATTACTAAAATTATATGCGTCAAGGCTAATTTGCTGGGATCATAAGTTTCCAAACATTCATCATTTGGCAAGGTATCAATACTGTTCGTAACAATAAACAAATTCGGTCTCATTTCTGTCAAATCCAATCCCATTATTTTCTTGAGCTCCTTCTTGGCTTCTGGATAGATAATGTTGAAACTTCTACCATCATCGCCGAATACAGCCTTAATCAGATCTGCTCTTTTCAGTGGTATTCCATTCCAAGAATGAATCACATAACAGCAAAACGAAGAGATTAGTTCACATTTTCTACTTTCAGTTAAATTTCGTGACTTTTTTTTTTGAGTTTGCGAAGATTCATAGAATTCATCATCGCTGGGATTTTGTGAACTTATGGCCATTTTATGTTTTGAATTTCGATGAGACCGCGACATCTTTGAATATGAAATAAAAGAATCGATTGAAAATGGTGTTGATAACGCCATCTATTGTTTGATACTAAGAAGTTGGCGGGTCGTTGTTAACTAGTTGTTTACAAATGGCGTAAATATTCAAGAGGTCTTCCATTTTCCACTTCAAAATCAGTCTTCCGCTAACATATTATGTAAGATTAAGATGGCAAGTCCTCGAACTAATGACTTAGCTGTTGAACGCTATTCGGGGGAAACTTATTCGCGAGGTCCTTCAAGAATAGATGTTCTTGAAAACAGAATCATTGCAACTGAACGTTCAACAACAGCACTTTTGGACAGAGCACTTAAAATTAAAGAAGATGTCATCGCTAACTTGAATTACAGTCATGGAACTTGGCAAGAAGAACGAAATGCAAGAGTATCACTACAGGAACATATCAGGACAATCACTGATGCCGTACGAAAGTTAGGATCAGATATCCAAGAACTAAATTCCCAAATTCGATCAAGAGATGGAACTGTTGAAGGTTCCCAAAATGCTGTTCGTAATCTAGAAATGGCTCATGTTGCTGGGGTTACCGATCTAAAAGGCAGAGTCGTTAGATGTGATACAAATATATCTAGATTGGCGACCGACTTAAAAACATGCTATGATCAGCTAAGAAGTACGAACAGTGAACAAAATACAACAAATGCGAAATTGGCAGAGAAATTTAATATACAGGATCAAAAAATTTCTCAACTGGCAGCCAAAATTGAAAAAATAACTGGTGAACAAACTATGCATCTAAGAAGAGTTGAAGGTGATTCAACCCATCAATTATCTTCTTTAGAAGCAAACACAAGACAATTGATTCAGGAAACGCGTTCTCAAGTTAATACCTACAGGTCAATGGAAGCCGGAGAAAGAGATAAATTAGAAGCAAGACTAATGGCTCTTATCGAACGATCAAACCATGATAGAGACTCTCGCGTTGATACCTGGCAAAAACGTGCCGAAGAGGCTGTTAATAATGTGCAGAAACGATTGACAAGACTCGAAGAAGATAACTCCAGAGATAAAGAAAGACAGCAATTGTTGGTGCAACAGCTGGAAAATAAAATACAGTCTTCCGTACAATCTCAAAATAGATTACAAAAGGAGGAAATGGCGAAATTAAAAAGGGAGGTCAGGGATGGCTTCATCGCTCTCAGAGAAGCAATTGATCACATGAAGCAAGTGTTAGATGGAAAAAGGAAGTTATTAGAAGAACAGATAAGAAAAGAAATAGGACAAATACGCAAAATGGTTGTCCTAATATAAAAAAAAATAGAAATGTGTTTTTTTTTAGGTAATTGATTTTATAATTTTGAGCTTAGGCGATTAATGTTCCCTCCACTCTTTCAAATATCGATTTATATTTTTTTTAAAACAAAATCAATCCTGCAATTTAATCGACCTAATTAATCTGAATTCTATCAGAAGGAATGTTATTCCTATTGCTAAGACAATTTCAAACAGGAAATCAATCCATTCTTCAGTGATCGTTGAAAATTTTTTTCAAAAGTTTTTGTTGATTTTTCTTATAAAGTATATTCAACTTTTGACTATTTAGAAAGTTGAATTGTAGCAACAGTTCATAAATTACTTTATCCTTTATTAGATATTGCTATAATACAATAATTATTAATTTAAAGATTAGATTTATTTTACTGTTTTATCATATATGTAAAATCGACTTTCGATATCTTTATAAATTTGCTTGCCATGCACTAGTCAACCAATGTCCACCATCGCAAACCAAAGTTGCTCCAGTAATGTAGGCTGCAATTTCTGATATTAGAAAGAGCGCACCGTTTGCTATTTCGGTACGTGTTCCTAGACGACCCAATGGAATTTGATTCAACATCGTATTTAAATATTCAGGATTACCTTTGTACGATTTTAATTTAAAAATAAGATATTAAAAGATAAGTTTTATATATAATCGATATTTACTTAAACGTCTTAATCCTTCAGTTCCATCCGTTGCTCCGGGTGCAATTCCAACAACCCTAACATTGGAACTACCCCATTCAACCGACATATGTCTTGTAAGTGCATCTTTAAAAAAAAATGTGCGTAAATACTTTAATATGGCAGTATACGTAACTAACCGATAGCAGCTTTAGCTGAACCTGCGTGAGCTTGTAAAGGAGTTCCCCTATAGTCTAGAGTAGCTGTAATATTTAAGATAACTCCACTTTTCTGTCTCTACAAGTTATTAATAAATAAGTAATTTTAGAAAATGGATAAAATTCAACTTTATGAATATATTAACTTGAAAGAAAGTCTCAAAAGCGTATTTGCTACATAAAAATGTACCCATGGTGTCAATTTCTAATACAGTTCTATAAGCATTTGGCGAAAGACCTGTAATAGGGCTGAGGAAATTTCCAGCAGCGCCTAAAAAGAAGAGTATATTTTAGAATACCGTTCGGAAGGAATTTATTTCAACATCTCACAGTTTACTAGAACGTCCAATCTACCAAATTCATTTGCGATTGATTCATATAAATTAACTATATTTTCTGGCTAGATAAGAATAAAGTATTTATAAGAGCAATAACTAAAGATATGGTCAGTTCTAATTATTCACCTTTCTAACGTCTAGCTGAAGACCTAAACATTTTGCATTTGGTCTCTTTACTTTTGACAATTCTTCTGCTGCTAGCTGAACCCTTTGCAAATTTCTGCTAGCAATTACAACGTTACATCCGTGCCTTAGGAAGATTTCGGCAATTGAGAATCCTATGCCGGATCCCCCACCTGTAATAAGGGCAACTTTCCCCCTAAAATATCATGCATTAAAGTTTGAATAAGAATAAGATTATTTGAAAAATTGTGTACTTTATTAAATCTTTATCAAAGAAATAGCGGTAGTTTTCCGAACATTTTTCGTTAAAACTATTTGATTTTTGCATTTTCGTCTATACGTACTTGAACTCTGCTAGTATTAGGCTATGTCATATTAATAACTATGAGAAGACACACAGATGGCGTTAAAAACAGACTTAGCGGTAACGTTTAGCGGTTCAAAAAGAGTTAACTTTATTATTGTATTTGCACGCGAGACAAGCGAATCACTCATATTTATCAAATCTAATTGTACAACTGTTGGTGTCGCCTGGTGATCATGCGTGCAAAAACTACAATTAACTTTAGTATAGACAGTATTTTGAGTGGTATGTATTGGCCTTTAATATAATCCTTTTTATTCTAAATTCTGATAGGTGCTATATGTTAAGGAAGAAGATCCAGAATTCAGTTCAACCAGTGGCAAATAGCAGATTTAGAACGAGTTTTCCTCTTTACGCACTATCCAAATATATTTTTAAGGGGTGAACTCGCAGTGAGGCTGAACATATCAGAAAATCGAATTCAGGCAATTTAAATAACATTCAAATTCTATAGAAAAATAAAAGCACATCGTATTTTCAGATTTGGTTTCAGAATAGGAGGGCCAAGTGGCGAAAAGAACAACGCCGATAACGAGTAAACTATTCAACTATCGTACATGAGACGAATTTTTTCTAGTAGTTGTCGACTTTTCTGCATATTTCGTCCGTGAATTCCGAACATTTTGCTGAACCTCCTAAATCACCAGTCAATTTTTGTCCTTCCTTGATAGTTTCAAATACAGCTCTTTCTATACGATCAGCATGTTCATAAAATTCCATGTAGCGCAACATCATGACGGCCGAGAGTAAGAGAGCAGTTGGGTTGGCCTTGTCTTGCCCGGCGATGTCTGGAGCAGTACCATGTACAGATTCCTATATAAAATCATTAGAAAAGACTCGATAAAGAACCATGATATTTATCTTAAGTTATGCACACTTACAAAAATAGCTCCCTGTTCTCCAATATTTCCGGAAGGAGTTACCTGTGCACGAAGAACAGATAAGATTTGATTGTCAACGAAAACTAAATTAGACGGTCAACACTTACGCCTAAGCCGCCGATAAGACCAGCGCACAAATCTGATAATATATCTCCATACAAGTTGGGCATAACAAGAACGTCGAAATGAGTCGGATCGCGCACCATGTTTAAGCATACAGTATCCAAATACATTTCTTTGAATGTTATGTCCCTGTTCTTCTCAGCTGCTTGACGGCAACATTTTAAAAATAAGCCATCAGACATTCTCATAATATTTGCCTTGTGAACGGCTGTAACAGTACGGCGATTATTTGCTCTGGCATATTTGAAAGCGAACTCTGCAACTCTTCTTGAAGCATTTTCTGTGATCAATTTAATACTTTGTACAACACCATCAACAATTTCGTGCTCTATTCCACTGTATTCTCCTTCAGTATTCTCTCTAATGGTAACGATATCTACATCTTTGTAAGCAGTTTCGTAGCCTTCAACACTTTTACATGGTCTTACATTGGCATACAGATTAAATTCTTTTCTCAGAGCTAAATTAAGAGAGCGGTGTCCTTTCCCTACTGGAGTTGCCAAAGGGCCTTTTAGCCCAACATGATTTTTGTTGACCGAGTCGATTGCATTTTGTGGAATATCAAACTTCCCATCTGGGCCCTTAACAGGAGTCACCTAATATACACAGTAGTGATATTAGAGTATTAATATCATAAACAATTACCGGGCCTCACTTACGTCGACTGATTCCCACGTGATAGGAACGCCGGCTGCACCAAATATCTGCTTAACCGAATTAGATATTTCTGGTCCAATTCCATCACCAGGAATTAGAGTAACCAGGCGAGATTTGTCGGACATGGATCTCCGACTGCATGCCGAAGCTGTTGAAACCTATAGCGTGAAGGTCAGAACACATGTTAGTCAGTTCAATTTGGATTAAACGAAAAGAGAGAAGAATGTTTAGGTAATATTAACAATAATACTGATTACTGATAATCTTAAACTGATAAAAAAACTATAGGAACAATTACAAAAATAGGAAATATTTACAAGTTTAGAAAAAATTTTCTTAGATAGCATCCTTGACTGTTTGACGGAAAAGTGGTATTCAACTGTGAATGTTTTACAATCATTTTCCGAACCGGGTAAAAAATCTTAATTCCATAGGTTTCCGTAAAATAGTTTATCTCGAGCGAAAATGGCGGACGTAATTGAAGTCGATGTCGGCGAAGGCGAAGATTTCGGTATTGGTGAAGATGGTGATCGTAAGTTATTTTCACAAAGATTTATTCAATTAAATGTATAAGATTCTCTATACGCATAGTACATAATTTGATTAGCGCGCTCAGATCGTCATATAACACGATTTTTATATTATCGCTCATTTCAGAAGGAATCAAAAGTCTAAAAGAGAAAGCTACAATAAAACGTGGACGAGGTTTTGGAGGTACCCTATATTTAAAAACACATTCATATAAACCCTAAATGATATAATATTAATTTTTGTAGAAACAACTAGACCTACTATTGAATCATATGAAGGGATTGACGACGAAGAAGAAGGTCCTGGACCTCAACGATGTAAGTTTGTACTGTAATCACGTTGAATTTTTTACTAAAATTAATTCTATCTTTAAGCCGTCGAAGGTTGGATTCTGTTTGTGAGCAACATTCATGAAGAAGCTCAAGAGGATGATATTGTTGACAAATTTTCCGAGTATGGAGATATAAAAAACATCAACGTCAACTTGGACCGTCGAACCGGATTCCTTAAAGTAATTTTTACAATTTACTGAAAACTTATAGTATATATCATCTTAACCAATTAGGGATATTGTCTTGTTGAATACGAAACATTCAAAGAGGCTGATAGCGCCAGAAGCAATTTAAATGGTTCTGATCTTTTGGGGCAAGCTATTGCTGTTAACTGGGCTTTCAGTCGCGGACCGAGCAAAAAGCGGTAAGTAGTTTACTTGTATTTTCAGCAAAGCTTATCTATTCTTTTCCTCGACAGAAACAAGCGCAATTAAGAAATCAAGGGATTGTTGTTTGGTTTAGTTAAAATTTTAGTTCTTGTACATTTGTTGGTAAAATGCTAAACTTATCGTAATAGTGACTTTTGTAACTACTTCTAAAATAAATTTTTTTTTCATTTTTTCTTCTATTATTGGGTTAAATACATTATTGGTAACAAAAAAAAACTTGACATAAAATGGAAACATTTATTCGTGTTTTTATACTTTTGGTTTTTTAATAAACACTGATATATTTGATTTTGAAGGAATTCTTTAAGTAAACATACTTGTCAACAAACGCTTAAAAATTAGTATCATTCTTAAACTTCGAAATTGGAATACGCACCATACTAAGAACATTTCAGAAATAAAGAATCGAACTCTTTCTGACGTTTTAGAACTTTATTACAACAAGATATATACAAAAGAAATAAGAATTGAGTAATGAACAACAAAGAAGGGTTAGTTTGCATGGGTTGTAATGAAAGATTTGTTAGATTGCATATTATGGATTGCTCCCATATATTCTGCGATAGATGCAAAGACAATGGTAGAATTTTGTTACAGAGACATTCTATAAATTTTAAGATTTTGATATTTTAGTTTTAATGGATAGATGCTGTATTTGTTTAAAAAGAGCAGTTCACTCTAGAGTAGCAACAAGATTAATGAAAGTAATTATTACTTTTTTATTATTTTTATTAAAAAACAGAGGATATTGAAAAATATTTTTAAATTTAAGAATGATAGAATGGTGATTAACTTTTCTGCTGCTGATAAAAAACCAGAAAATAAAAAAATTCGACCGATTCTTAATGAAATTAAGATAAGGTCAGAGAAGGTAACATATTTATAATAGTCATTAATAAGTCAAAAGAAAGTCTGTCGTAGAGTTTACTGAAAAACAAAATGCATTCATTTTCAGAAATTGGACAAACTTTTTTCTCCTAATGTTATTATGAAAGACAGACGAGTAATGAAAGAATTTATTATAAAAGTACAAATATATTTTTCATGATTTATATATTACAGTATCGTAAAGAGTTAAAGATTAAGCCTTGTACTTTAATAAAAGATATAAAAAGGTAAACTAAATTAGAAGTAGAAATCTTGATGTAATTTGTTTAATCCTATAGTTTAAAAGAACAATCAAAAATGAAATATTCTCAAAAAGAAGTTGCTTTGGAAAATGAAGAAATGGAGGTTTGCTACGAGGTTATCTAGTTTGTTCTTTCTAACAACCATGCTTCTCTCTTGATAGATGGATAATACAGCTGAAACTAGTTGGGAAAACCTTTTAATTGAGAAAAATAGGTTGGATTATTACAGTAAATTATTCAGAATATAATTTTTGCTATTTCAGACAAATAAAATCTTTGAGAGACGAATTGATCTATTTAAAAAGCGAAAATAAGCAATATAGGGAGTTAATGGCTAGAGCGGTTTATATATTCTACTTTTCATAGAGCAAAAATTTTTAATAAAGTGATTTCAGTTTTCAAAATTATCGGCCGAAGGAGCAGAGGTCGTAAAAGAAAAACTAAAACTAAAATTGGACTTAAAGCTAAAAAGATCCGTACGAGAATATTAATATAACATATTACTCTTAATAATGTTAGACTTATTCGCTATTTCATTTTTAAAATTTAGGAGTTATCAACAAGCTCTTTAAAGTCAATCGACGACAAACATGGTTTCTTTGGTTTAACTAAACGTGATTTCAATGATGCAAGCTCAGGAGACAAGCTGTCGGTAAACTAAATTTTTATACATTGGAATCTTAATATATTTTGTTATGATAGGGAGAAGGCATTCTCTGCTAGCGAAGAGATGGATTATAAACCTAAGAAAGCGAAAGAGGTTTATAGTAATTTTTTAACACAAGATTCTGTTTTTTCACAAAATTTCTTTCTAGATGAGAAAAACGCTAAACTTTCAGACGATAGGCAAGTAAATTTTCAAGAGAGAGTTTCACTTTATTTTTAAATATTCTACTTCAGGAGTGGAAAATGAAGATATGATTAATGTTTGTTAAAAGATTTTATTTAAATAATTTAAAGTAAAATTAAAGATTTGTATCATTGAATTATTGTTATTTAAAGACATTATTAACTTTTGAACAAGTTATGATCGTAAAGAGAGGCAATTCTGTGGGTTCTTAATAATAAAGTTTCCTTTAAAGTACAGAGATAGAGTCGTTAAACTTTTTTTTTTCATAAATCTTTCCCACTCCGACAAAAACATAGACTAATTGTTTATATTATTAGGAAAATGGAATTCTGAAATTAGGTGTTGCATCTTCTTTCATATTAACCTCAACACAAAAATTCATTTTCAAAACTGTTTTATGTATTGTTGATATCACTATGCCAGGTAGATATATATGATTTTAGTAGGCTACTATTGTTTTTTTAGCAGTCTGTAATTAATACTGTAGTCTAATAGTTGGGGTACTGCATTAGGTATGAAAGGGTGAAATGTGTGGATGAAATTAGTAATACATATATTTTTAATATTGAGCTGTAGAATTTCTTTAATCAAAGAAGAAATGCTGAATATTTTACTAATAAAATAAATGAATTAGAAAGAAACACAGATTTTATATTTATTTAAATTAAAATATACATCCGTTCAGTAGAAAAAGAAAGGTGAAGAGAAATTGTTTTTTAGTTGCACTTAATATTCTAAAACACCTAGCTATGAACTACATCCCATACAGTAATTGAACAGAAAGAAGCTGTTACCAGTCGCTTGCCTGATGGGTCAAACTTGATAACAGTTATGCTATCATCATAAGGACTAAAGTCTTGAAAAGACCCTTCGAAATAGTCCATAAGGGTTAAAAGCCGATCTCGAGAGCCCAGACCAATTAGAGATCCACCTACATCAAAACAAACAAGATCATGTACTATTGGTAAAGTTCGCACAATTCGTTGAGCAGTTAAATTGTATATAGATAATTCATTGGCCGAGATCTTTTCATCAAAAATTACTACGCAATCGGGTTCATCCTGAGAAAAACAAGCTAACGTCTTTCCTTTCTTCTCTTTGTTGACAGAGATTCGAGGTAAGGTAATCCAATCTTCTAATTCGCATCTGTCTTGACACCAATCAGCTTTCCAAACACTTATCCTGGAATCTTCTGATGTTGCTAGCCAACGGGTACCTAGAACTTGAATACCGGTGATAGGAGAACCGGAATGAGCTTTTAAAACTCTTACTGTTAGAGCAGTACTTAAACTAGTAGCTGCAATTATGCCATCAGTTGAACCTGATAGGACGATATTTGACATTATGGCAATAGCTGTCACGTCTTTTGAATGGGGAACTATCTTTGATAGCATTTTGACAAGCTGAAGATCAAAAATCCTTATTGTGCCGTCGCTATAGCCGACAACCAGAAAATTGCGTTCCCAAGCCATCTTAGTTGCACTCACATTTTTTGCTTTGACATCGAATTGCAAAGTTAACTCTTTGGATGTCCAAACCCGAACTGAACCGTCTTGACAACAAGTAGCTACACAATCATCTCTAACGATCAAGTCTGTTACGTATTTAGGATGACCACCAACAAGACGAACGCTATTCTGATCAAGCCAATTAACGTACCATAATGTATTGCCACTTGTTCCCACTAAACCCATCTCAAGAGTTTCGTTCCATGTCATCGATGTTATGATTCCATCTAGAGTCATTTCACTTAGTAATGTAACATTTGCATCTCCCTTGGGCGAAAGAGCTTCTTCAGTCGACCATAAACGAAGCGTTTTACCACCACTAACAACTTTTTTTGGTGAATTTGAACAAGCTAAACATAATATTTCGTCTCTCTCACTAGCAGTCCAATGGAGAACACAATTTCCCCTTTTAACGTCCCAGGCGCTAACTGAACCTTTCGAAGTACCTACATAATATATACTCTCTGAATCGACAACACAAGTTAAATCGCTGTCAAAAAGTTCTCTTGGTGCCCTAGTTTCTTCAACTTTTAGAGTTTTATCTGAGTCATCAATTGTCCAAAACAGAAGCAGACCATTCTCAGCCGTTGTTAATAGTTGACCAGTATATGCTTTTGGCCAAGAAACATCGTGCATTATTAGCTGAGAAGTAGCGCTAGCATATATTTCATAACGATCTGTTGTGAAAACAATTAATCTTCTATCCGTATAATCTCCTATTGCAGCTAGGAATCTATCATCATTCGAATATTTCATAGCTACTATTTCACTCTCTAGGTCTCTTAACTCAGTTCTCTTTTTCTTTGAATCAACATTCCATATGAATATCTGACCTCTTGAGGATGATGCAATTTGAGAACTATCATTAGACAATTCAATAGTTGAGATTTGTTCCATATGGCCACATAAATAAAATTGTTTATCACCACCTAGCTCATCTACTATGACTACACAACCACTTGAATAGACCATGAGTCCACTTTCAGACGACCAGGCCAAGTTATTCCGTCCTTCACCATCAAAACCAATAGTATATGACATTTTTATCCCAGCCGATTCCTCTGAGGGCAAGTACCGCCTGTGTGCTAAGGAACCATCTTTTCGACGTTGTCTAAAATGCCGTTTCGTTGACGGTTGAGCATATTCACGTTGAGGAGATGGTTCACGTTGTTCAATAATCATGGCTGGCTGAATTAATGACGAGGACAAACGGTTTTCTAATGACTCGGGTTTAATTGTTTCTATTAATTCTTCATTTTGATCTGATTCAATATCCTGTCCAGCTAAATTTTCGGGATCACGAGCGATTTCGCTCAATTTGTCTATATCATCCGAGTTTACGTCATCTTGTGGTTCATCTCTTACAGCTATTTCTTCTACCTCAGGCCTTAAGAAATCGCTTATTGTTGGAAGAGGTGCGTTAAAATCCCAAAAAAGGATAGCTGACGAGCTACAAGACGCTATTGTCAATTGATCGTCCGACAAAATGAGCTTATTAACTGTAGATCCATGACCAATGAAAACTTGGAATTTAGCATCTCTTCTTCTCCAAACTTTTTCATAGCCCCAAACTTTCAGTACATCATCGTCTCCACCTGATAGAACATGTGGAGATAGACAACAAGAAACTGAAGTGACGGATTTTCTATGGGCTTCGTCTAAGCTCGATAATATCCTTCCAGTTTGAGAGCAAATTCTGACGATTTTCGAACAACAACCAGCTAACACATATTGTTGATTAGGGTGAAAACTAATACAGTTGATATCTCCCCCAACATCGCATCGAATGAGTTCGTCCAGTGAACTAGCTTCTAGGATGTTCAGAGTTCCTTTGGTAATAGCGGGGACAGCGAGTTTTGTATAATCCGAGGATAGAGCTAAATCAATGGAATCTGTTTGTTTTGTGACGAAAGGTAATTGTCTTACAATTCTCAATCCGTTACATTCGTAAAGTGTAAGTGTCCCATCTACATCAGAGGCGTAAATATGTAACAGACCGTAGGCTATACCACTTATGGGTTTTTTGGAAGATCGACTTTCGTGCAAGATACAAGTTCGAGGTATATCTAAAATTCTCACTGCGCCTGATTTAAATCCAACTGCCAAGTACGGTTCTCTGACAGATCCGGAAACTTTTAGAGGAGCGTCTTGAGGGGCAGTGAAATCATACAGTTGTTGAATATCATCCCATATACGAATGGTCCTATCCTCACCTATTGATACAATTTGGCGACCAACCTTACTCAAATCTTTGATATTCGAAGCATGACCTCTACAAAGAGTTGTGAATGATCTTGTTGCAATATCCAATACGCCGAGGCTACTAGATTTAGTAGCTGCTGCAACTCTTAAGCCATCGGGAGAAAAGAGAGTTTTGACTGCCTCATTCTCGAGATCAGCTTCAAGTAGAACCTTTGCAAAATCATGAGGCCATTGCCTTAAAATTCCATCATTTGAGGCGGTAGCGCACATCGAATCCGATATGGAAATGGAGTTAAGTTCCAGACCATTTCCTCCACTTGCAACTAAACGCCTGGCTTGAACAACAGACATCCTTTCGAAATCAACTTCTAAAACATGACCTGAAGAGGCGCATGCATAAACCCGCCTTCTATCTGTACTTACAGCAACATCGGTTAAATCTAGATCACTGACAGGTAATACAATTGGAGCGGATCTGAGCGAAGATTCTTTAATTCGCCAAATTCTTAAATTTTGTTTTCCACATGAAGCAAAGCGAACGATATTTGATAAATGAGATACAATTTTAATTGCCGTTATATCGACATCTGTGTGAGCTTTAACTAAGCATTGGACTTTTCCAGATTTTGCTTGCGAGGTTTCCCATATCATTGCCAATGTTTTACCGTACGAGTCACGACCAATACCGCAAACAATTTTTGCATCGCTTGATATATCCAAAAGTCGGCATCCCGGAGCTTGAATTACAGATAAACACTTTCCTTTATCCAAATCCCAAAGTCTTGCCAAACCATTGGAATCTGCAGAGACTAGGAGGCCTCTTGCGCTTGACAAGCAAGTCACCTTTCCTGTGTGACCAACAAAAAATCTTTGTTCGCGTCTATCAACATTTAGGGCTATTATTATGGCATGGGCAGAATAGACGATTTCGTCTGATCGTAAATTCCATGTTAGTAAAAGGGGATTAAGACCAACAACACTTTTTAAACGAAGAATAGGATCCGGCTTTAATCCATTTCCAATTTCTTCCACATTTTCCTCAACATCTGCAAACTTTTTACCGTTTGATTTTGACACATGAACGTGTTTTGCTAAATCATCGGAGAGTATATTAACGTTTACTTCTGGAAGTTCCTTGATGATTGGTCTTTTATTTGAGATTGATGAAAAATCTGAAATTTCCTCAACTAGTTTCGATGAACCTTTCGATGGATAACTCGTCAAGAAATTGTTATCATCTGGAAATTTTATAAAATCGAAAATATCATGCCACTTTACACCAGTTGGAGGCTGTAGGCCCAGATCTCTTGGTAATTTGTCAGCTTCGTACAATGTATTAGACGTTCCGATCGATTTTACTGCTACATTCGCGCATATCTTTATAGATTTTGTTGATGAGAAGGTACGATGAACGTAATTCGATAATAAATTTGATAAATCTAGGCATAGAATAGTCCATCTAGTTTTAAATGTGGGTTTTCCATTAACTGTAGAACTACTGATAACTGGTAGTTGAATCCAAGTTGAAGTTGCCTTAGAAACTTTAAACATATTGGATAAAGATATGCGTACAACGAGACAATCGGGAGTGGTAACATCAATATGGAATACAAAGTATTTGTCGGCTACTGGTTTATAAGTGATGTAAAAATATTTCCCAATAAGATTCAAAGAGCCCGATTTGGGCATAAACATATAGTTTGCAGCCGGAATCGCCCCATTAATTGACCATATTGAGCCCTTGGCATCTTTATCCATTGAATTTACTACATCCCCTTGTATTTTTACTCGTTTCCAGTCCGTCTGCTTCAAATGCCGAAAGACGTTTACAAAAGGCTGCTGCCAAACTGTAATAGTTTAAATTTTATAAAATTTGTGCAACTTAAAACTAGAAAAAAATACTCATACATACGTTGTTGTGACATTTTAAATTAAATTCCAAGTTCTTTTGGTCGGATCGGCTATCTACTAAAGGAATTTTCAAGTAATTTCACAAGTCGACACTTGTTTAGGCGCCATTTGTTATAGAGTAGGACCGCAGAGAAAATGTGATTTAATACCTAAAATTCCCGCCGATTTCATTTTATTCTGATCAATTGTAAATTGCTAGTTTCCAACTCAATTTAAAAAAATCATCAAATGTTTAACTTTCAAAGAATCAATTTGTTGTATTCACATATTATTTATAAACTGAATCAAAGTGTACTTATATTAAATATTTTTTATTTGATTTCTATAGCAACTCAGTTTGCATGAAGTAACACAAATAAAGAATAATTCTATTGTGGTGGGAGAAATTATGGTCAAACAACTAAATTTCCTTGAGAGACAAAAGTATTTCTTTTCCCTATTTTCTTATTTTCCTATGGTTTCTCCATTGTGACTACTTTATTCAACTTCCAAAGTTAATCTGAGACGCAAAGTGAGAAATTAAAAATATTATAACCATACCAGTTATTAAACCAAGATTCTGTAGGAAAAATGTAATTAAACTTGAACGATTCCCCCGCTCCAACGCTTCTTCTTCTGCAGCGTGATTAACTTCGGGAAGCATATCAACTAAAGATATGTAAAGAAACATGCCACCGGTTAAACCAAATATCCAAACATCCCCACTGGAATTTTCCCCTACTATAATACCAGCTATCATACCACCATAACAAGTACAAGCACTTAAAAAATTACATAACATTGCCTGCTTAATTTTCATTCCAGAACTCAAAAGGATAGCGAAATCTCCTAATTCATGGGGAAGCTCTTCGCAAAAAATCCCAATTGAAACGGAGACACCGGCTAAAACTGAACCTGTAAAAGCTGCTCCTATGGCTAATCCATCCATAAAATTGTGGACTCCATCGCCGAAAACAATCATCCAAGCTACAGGTTTAATTTGTTTGCTGCCTGAAAAATTTTTTTCAACCATATCATTTGTCTTTCCTGAATTCACCGACGCTTGACTATCATATGATCGAAAGTTAGATTGGCTTTGATGATAGCTTCTTTGCTGTGAGGAAATTGGAAATTGCTGCTTTTCTGCAGGATCTATTTGGCTGTTCGTCTCAGTAGCATATTTCCTTTCGCGCCATTCCATTATAAACTTTAAAGCTCGCTCTACTAAAAAAAATCCATATATACCAGCCAATACAACTACACATCTGTTTTCATAGGTAGCGGTATGTTCACTTCCTTCAGTTAATTCTAAAGCTTCTGGTATAAGTACTAAAATGGCGGAAGCAACTAAGGTTCCTATAGCAAGACAGACCATAAATGCTAAGACCTTCTTATAAATCTTTGTTTTAGATAGTGGATGGAAAAGAGCTCCTAGTAAAGAAGCGCAACTAATAACAGTTACGCTTAAAATAGAATATCCCCAAATCTCTCCTTTAGATGGTTTCTTTCGAGATGTTTTCTCATCTTTAGATCTACATTTTTCGTTCTGAGATTGATAAAGAATGGCCGGGGATAGGGCTTTCATGCCATTCGAATCCACGTCATCCTGAGATGGAAAATATAACTGCAAAAGATTTTTGCCATTTAGACATTTATCTAAAGAACAATTGTCAAAAGAACAATTGAAAGGTTCATGGCCTATGACAACGCCTGTTTTCTTCAATAGTTTATCAATGCCCAACGGTGACATTCGATTATTTACTCCATAATCAGACATTAACTTGAGAAGGTGCTTATCCTCGTGGCTTTCCCCTTCTACACCAATCAGGTACACAGCATTGCAAAGGAACACGGCAAGGGCAAACATAGTAATCGTCATATTCTCTGATGTCGATATTTCCTAAAAACTGTAGGAGAAAGGCCCAAGATTAATGCTTTTAATCGTATCTATATTTGTATCAGGAAATAATATCCTCCAAAAAAAAAAGAAATTTCTAATATGGCCTTGAAAATCGGTGAAACTATAAATTTCTTTCATCATAACAATCACATGAACGATAATATGTGAATTTTTACACGTGTGAATTTTATGTATATACCTTAACAAAAAAAAATAAACCGGCTTCAACAAATAGATAAAATGTATTTTTAATGAAATTGTTTCTCAACGCGAAAGTAGTGCCATCTATGACAGAAAAGCGTAGGACACGATCAATTGCAAGCAACCTTAAAAAAAGCATATTGAATTCGCCACGTCGTCTTTTCTCAAATCACCGAGGGGTGTTTTAAAACTTATTATCATTTCTAGTTATTAGTACTATTTAATCGAAACTCGGATAAGAAACTAATAAAATGAGTTCGAAATTTTGCGATCTTTGCCGAATTCAGGGTTTATCTCCACCTGTAGCGGACAATAAATGTGTAAATTGTAATTTCTATTTTTGTTCAAGTTGTCAAGCGACTCACGCAGCAAACGAGAATACAAAACACCATATTTTTCAATCTGCTGAGAATTTTTCTAATTCTTCCGAAATTTTTGAAGATATTTGTGCGATTCATAATAAGGAAAAAGAATTATTTTGTTCCAAATGTGCAGAAGCTATATGCATTAGTTGTAAATTCGAAAATCACGATGGTCATAAAACAGATTTTGTTAAAGATTTAATAACAGATGTCAGAAGGAAATTGATGAATTATTTAAGTAAGCTACAAGAGGAACAGGACAGTTTGATAACTGCTTCTAAAGATGCAGCTGTTAAAAGAACAATGTTAAATGATAATTTCAATAAAATTATCTCAGATATTGAGAAACAGCGATCAGAGTTGATAGCCTTGATAAATCAATGGTATGAGAAGAACTCGGAGAAAATTAAAACTTTTTATGCGAAGAGTATTGAAAATTTGGGAATAAAAGATATGGAACAAATCTCTAAAGTTGTCTTAGAAAATTCATCATTGGCTAAGGAAGCTTTGAAAAATGGAGCTGATAATTCAATTTTGTGTATTTGGGAAAAAGTGAAAAACTACGAAAAAGTTTTCGAAAAGCAGCCGTCAACTGAGATTCCAACAGTTTATAAGTTTATACCTGGATCATGTTCCAACTTAGAAGAAAAATCCATTTTTGGAGAATTGATATTAAATGAGAATTCAGTTGAAAAAAAAGGAACAAAAGAGGCAAAAGAGGCAAAAGAAATAAAAGAAATAAAAGAAGAGGTTACTAAATCAGAAATTGTCAAACAATCGGATGCCACTACAACAAAAGATAATAAGAAAACTACACCTCCAACACCTACAGATGCAACATCAACAGATGAAAATTCACATAGGATTTATCCTTTAAACTCTGTAAAAACAATTGACGCCAGAACGGAAAACAAGCCTGGTTTTATTCGTTCTATTCTTGGTGTGGCATCGTGTGAATCGGTTGTATCTATGAACGACAGTATCTATGTCGCCGATCCCTATTTAAAATCAATTTCAGTGTTTGATAATTCAGGTACCTTCGTTAAAGCAATTAGCTTGGAGTTTTCTCCAAAATGCATTGGTTCAATGAAAAACGGAGATTTAATCGTAACCTCTGGAGGGTCTGTTTTCGTGTATAGTGAATCAAATTCAATCCGAGAGTCTTGCGTTTCGTTCAGAGAGGCATTTGGAGCAGTTGAAATTAATGACGAAGAAATTGCCGTTTCAGACAGAGGAGAGGTAATTTCGTGTTTTTTTATAACTTTTGTGGATCATTTTTCAATTAATTACTTGTTAATTATTCAAAATAGGGAGATATTTTTATATTAGATTCTAAGACTCTTGAACTCAAGAGAAAGATTAAGGGTGGAGGTGGATGGCCGAGCTATTTAGCTATTGATAGTAATTTATATATCTACGCCGTATTTACTGGATGGGCGAAAGACAGTTTAAAGGTGTTTGACAGTCAGGTAACGTATCAATTGTTTATAGATTTCTCTTTATTTCCTCTTTACATGCTATTCCCCATTTTATATGATTCATTGAATATTTCTTTGTTTTTACCACACTTAAAAGCTATTTCATCTTTACACAATAATTTACATTGAGTCATTTTATATCATTAGTCTACGCCAGAATTTCTAAACCTTCATCTAAGTTTCATGTTGACATATTAATATATTCATATCACCTCTAAACAGACTGGAAAGAAAATCAGAGAATACGTATCCAAAACGGAAGTTGAATTCGGAGAGATAAAAGGACTTTGTATCGACAGTAATAATAATATCCTTGTGAGTGATTCGGAAAAACAGAGTATCCTTATCTGCTACGATTATAATGGAGTATGGGAAATTTTAGAGACAAAGGAACTTTACGATTTGGATAAACCGTCTGACATAACGTTCAGAAACTCTAACGAACTGTGGATTTTGGACGTGAATAGGTTAAAAGTTTACGAATACACCACCAATGATAATCAAAGTACTATTTGATGAACGTTGTTGAATCTTATGTGTTAATAACCCTTAACCTTTTGAAAATTAGCTAAAACTACACGATCTTCCTCCATTGTAAGAGTGTTCCGTCTTTTGCTTTTTCTATTTTTGCATATTTGAAGAATATATAATAAAAGAAAAGAAAAAGGAAAAAAGTGACTTTGTGCGGAGGGAAATTACTATAGAAATTCGATTTATTGCGCAATAGTTCACATTTGACAAAAAGAAATTCCCTATAGAATTTGTATTTTCTTGAGAAAAACATTCTATATATATCTCGTTCCTTAATAGCCAAAAGGCATAAGGAACGTTTACGAATAGGAAAAGCGTGTTTGAAATTGGCATTCTAATAATAATCTCCAATCATTTCCATTCATAGAAAAACGAGAATATAAAAGTATAGAGACGGACTAAAATATTTCCAAATGGTACGGAACCGATCAATTAGTCGTTCAAACTTATTAATGCTCTTTTTTTATATGAATAATTTAGGCTTATAAAAAATGTTAGATATATCTCCAGGTAAGAATTATGCGCTATTCAATTTCATTTTCTAATAATTATTCATATTTTCAATTCGAAAATATTATATAAGATAATAATAAAAAAAAGTCTATTTTTAGACTTTTATATGCATTTACATGCAGGTTCTATATACTTATCTACAGGTATATATATTTATATTGTGTGTGGTGTATGTGTGTATGTATGTATGTATGTGTGTGTGTGTGTGTTTCTATAAAATATTAAGTATATATCCATATATTTTAATGCTAATAGAGATCTCGGGACAACTAGCTTAGTCATTTCATTGTTATTATCCAAATCTATAGTTTATGTAGATTATATAATCCTTCAAAAAAGGAAAACAAATAAACCTTTCTCCTCCCCCCCTCATCTAATTATAATTCCAACACAATTGACTACTCTCTATTCTAACGCCTCCTAGTAGTCTATTGTTATATAATTTGCAGAAGTTTTCGTGCTGCCAGTGAACGCTTCCTTGTTCATTTCTGTTTAAACTTTTTCTTCGATTTTTTAACAAGATGGTTCGAAGAGAACCTGAATTTAGAAAACTGCTTTTTCAGGTAAGTCTCTTATTCTTTGATAAAATACAAAAAAAAGTAATTTGAAAAAAAAAGACTGGATTAGGAGGAATAAGGAGCGATAAAAGTTTGGAATTAAGAATACAAGAGATTGGTAATAAAACTTATCTTGCTTCTTTCCAAACTGGTTCGAATTTAACTAATGATGTATATCGGAAGAACGAAGATGCTGTTGGAGCTTTATATTATGTTTGTGTGGTCGTTGTCATTTACGGATTTGGTATTATAATGATGATTGGATCAGTTATTAATAAAGGCAAACATGATAAATCTATATACAAATATATTGCTGATCTGGATAATTTGAAAAGGCTGGAAAAGAGGGAAGAGAAGTTTAAAACTCGCCTTCTCATGCAAAAGAGAAGAATCCCGTTTAGGCCTACGTCATCAACATCCCAAGCGATATTACCGATTAAGAAAGAAGGCGGGAAGAAAAACCCTTGGGAGGATATCGCTTCTGGCTCACCATCGAAAAAAAAGGAAAATAGTGAGCGTCAATGTACACCCGTCACTTGTTCGACGAGCGCTGAGGAGAAAATTGGCCAACTGGACAAGAAAAGAGATGACCCTTTTACCATACAAATAGAAGATGATGCGGAAACCGAGGAGAATAGTTATGGAGCAAACTTCTCAGGACTAGTAGCCGTTAAAGAAGAGGACGATGATGAGTACGACTATGTTTAAACTATTTAAGAAAAGGGAATAATTTATTTCAGGTCAAAGCATTATTAGTTGAATGAATTTGTTTTTTAATTAAATTAGGTAACAAATTAACTTAATTTAATACTCATAAAGTGATAGGAGAGATTTTTTCTAACTAATTGTGTTCTTATTAAAGTCTCAAAACATCAATATTCATGATTTATTGTCTAAAATAGAAAAGAAAAAAAATTATAGCTCATCCCGAACGCCATCTAGTATCCAAACATTTGTAAAATATCTAAAGTTTATGGTGTTTCCCCATAAACGTCTATTTCAGTATCGGAAGCTGCATCATTTAACTCTAAAACTACAGTTGACGAAGGACATTCATCAATTGATGTTGTTCGAATTTCTATATTTTCACGTTGGCGAGGCGATATAAAGCATGTTTCTTCCGTTTGTTCATCTAAATCTTCAAAACTTGAAAGCTGGTTTGGTTCTGATAAAGCTACTCTTGCATTTTTAACAACTCTTCCATCAGTCCCTCGAAATTCAGCTAATTTATTCGTCGTATTCAACTGAAAAGCAACAAAAAAAACAAAATTTAATGAATATTCCCGAATAGAGAGATTTGTTTCAATTGATGAAAATAAAGATAATCTTACAAGTTGTAATTGCCTCTCTCTCTTTCTAACGAATGCCATCTCCTTTAGATAAACATTTAGCTTTCTATCAATCTTATTTTTACGAATGTGGGATGCAATCATCATAATCATTGAACAGGCGTATAGCAAAATAACAACAACAACGTAGTAGAGAGCTCCGACGTCGTCATGTTCCTCATTCTTTTTTTTGTTGATGAATTTAGCGACGAAGGTAGAATTCCCTCTTGGTTCTATTTCGAATTCTATCATAGAAAAGGCCTTATGCGGCGATATCGGGACTGAAAAAAGTGATGCAGAAAAAAGGGCTCATAAAAGGGTGTAATTTCATTACTTTACACAGCTTATTAACATCCTTTAGCTAAATAAATTTAATCAGCCTATCTTTTTACAACCAAACAGAAAGTTCTATTTGCAAATTTTTAACTTAGGTCTTAAAAAAAACAACTAATTTAAACCTGAAAACGCTCCCGCCGTTCTCTTCCAGAATCTAATATAAAACTAAACATAAGATAACTTTATATAGCTGTAGAAAACACGTAAACTATGCCAATAGGAATACATTTCTGTTTTCACGTTCAGATTGTTTCTTACAGTTTTTGTAATTTACTTAAAATCTATTCACATTTTCCTCAAATCATATTAGAGAGTCTTTTAAGATACTTTTACCAGAGAGATGCTTATTTATTAGCCTTAGTTAAACTCACTTTTCCCTACTATGTTATACGTTTTAGTATACTTGTTATTTGTGTCGTCGAGATAGATTTTCTATCCTCTTATAGAAGAGAAACTTGGTCAATTTGTCCCAAAGTTTATAATGTATTGTATTTTACTATTTGAAGGGCAAACTATGAAAATACATTAAATTGCACCTTACCTGGAAAGTTGTTTGATATTTAAAATAGACTTTATTGCTATCGACTATATAGATTTGCAAGAAGAGTAAATTGAGAGAGGAAAGCAGATTGTCTTTCCTGGATATGAAAGCCAGATGACGTAACCTTACAAGGCTATTTATAGAGGTTATCCACCTAATACAGCGTCTATATAGTCTACTCTAAAGGCGTTCTCTAGATACAAACTATTTTGTATTCCCTTCAACAAAAACATTTTTCTAATTTAATTTTTCTTTTATCGATAAATAAATGAAATAAAATATAAGATAAAAAATAACACTATGACAAACTAACCTGTAAACAAATCTACTAAGATGAGTACTGTTGGAAAACATTTAATTCATATAATATGAATTAAACGAATTCGTTTCATATTCAACTTTTAAGTATAATTGATTTCGTTTTTCTTTCTTACTTTTCAAAGAAAGAAATAATTGAAATAAAGTTTTTCTTCTTATTAAATCTTAGTAACGACCTCGTGCAGATTATTTTCAATTTCATTATACAACATCGATTAATCGCTATCTTAGTTGATTATTTAAGCTTCTCTCAAAGGACTCGCAAACGCTTTTTTCTTGAAAATTTTACCTCAGAACTTCGTTTTTCGAAACACATATCACAATTAACATTTATCAATCGTGATAAGTATTAATAGCTGACATTTCTTAACCTCATATCTCTCTTGTCGCAATCGTTTTAATATACTTCTTATGATTAATTGATATAAATTTACTTTCTATATCTTGCATTACTTGGAAAGATTTTCTATGCGATTAACAAGCTAATGACAATCTATTAAATCTGTTCAATCTATTTTACACCTTTGTCAATCTATTAGATCATTTCTTTCGTATATTTAACGAAGAGCAAGAGAACTTACCGAAACAAACTTATTCGGTGAAGCAGGCCATAATAAACTATATCTATATCTGTAATTAAATAAATAGTAATTAATTGAGATAATACATAATGATGTTTCACTCTTACCATCATTTTAAACTGATAATGAACACGGATTACTTGTAATACTAGATGATAGAGATAGAACAATGAAGGGAGATCAAGATAGATGAGTAAGTAGAGGCAGAGAGAGAGCGAGAGAGAGAGAGAGAGAGACAGAAAGAAATAGACAGATTGAAGGACAGATAGGCAGATAGAGGGAGGAACGGAGAAAAGAAAGAAGGCAAACTACAAGACACAAAGGAGAATGCTTATTTGTTGTCGAAACGGAAACACGTTTATAAAACACCGTTAAAAGAATGAAATATTCTAACAAAATATCCAATAAATACGACAGTCATGAAAATTCTTCATATAGCAGAAGCTTTATAGGAAATGAATGGCAATCAACAGAGAGCTGTCATGTTTTACTCGCATAGATAATTCCAAGAAAGATACGAATACTAAATTTGCATCATTCTTTTAAACAAGAAGACACTACAGCTGATACTTATATTCACAAATTTGATAGTTTCTCTTATGAAGAGTTTAAATTTCGCAAAAATAATTACTTCTTAAGTTAAACTTGAAGTAGAGAAACGAGAAAACAAAGATTTTGCATTTTCTTCTCTAAGGCGTGGTACGAAATTATTGTTTGAACATGAAGCTAGTTATATATACTGTATATACAGTATATTAATTTATATGCATGCATATAGCCTATATAGTCTTTTGTTTTCGTGATATCTTACAGAAAATTAGCTTCCTTTCACTCCTTGTAGGGTTTCTTAGTTACTCACTTTACTTTAATACATAATACGAAAGCTTAATTAAAGTACAAAGTGAGAGAGAAAGAGAGTAAAATTTATCATTGAGGATATTTTCATATTGTAAAAGACTACGGGAGTGAATGATTTTATTATAAGATTTCTTATATCTGCTAAAATTGACCATGAAAACTTTCATGAGCGATATTAGCACTCCCGCCTATTAATAGTATGTTGGCAAGATTAGACTGTAAAAGGAAGGATATGGGTACTGGATTGGCAGTTAATTGTGGTACATGAATACGTGTGAACGGATGAAGATAGGAACTTTTAGCATTCAGTAAATAACAATAAATATCATAGAAAACAAGTAAACTAACTAGTCAATAAAACTAATAAACACTTAAGATTAATTTATATACTTCACTTTACCTTGCCTTTGTTTTTCTTATATTTCTACTTGAAAAGTGTTATTCGGCGTCTCCTTTAAAAATGACAGAGTTATTGATAAACAACTGAAACGTTTATAGAATTAACTATGTCTCCTTTGAAAAATTTTTTTCCTATCCTCTATCTTCTAACACGTAATATAAAATAGAAGACAAGATATATCTTGATCTCTTTCTCTCTTCTATTGACAGTTATCAAGATTAAATCATAATTATTCTTTTATTAAAAAGAAAAAAGAAGAGATTAGTTGTGGGATTTGAAATAAAAGAAACTGATTAGCAGAGAAGACTTCTTGGAAAATTGGCAGGAATTAATTAGTCTAAATCTCGTTTCTTACAAGATAATTGATTCCTAATTTTTTCTCAATTAAAATCAATGAATAAATTGACACAAAATTCTAAAAATACAGTAAAATCAGGGTGCTATATATAATGTATTAATTACAAACAAACGTTGCATTTATAACATAAATAAAGTAAACTGCAAAATTTTGAACGTCATTTAGTATATTTTATTCATTATACAAGCGTTTCCATTAAGTATTACAATTGCGGAAAGAAGGAGAGAGAGAGAGAGAGTGAGAGAGAGAGAGAGAGAGAGAGAGAGGGAAACAATAAATAGCATATTTTAAAAAGATATTGTAGAAAATAATAAAAATTACACAAAAATAAAGAAAAACAACAGAAAAAATTGTAAAAGATTCATTTTCTATAAATTGCAAAGATTTATAACCCGATTAAAATTGTTTGTAAACAATGCTAAAATTAAACTATAATACTAAAATAACTTAAAAATTTGTGGAAGCTACAGACGTAAGTCGAATATCGATTCTATCAGAAAAAGAGATACGTGATTTTTTCAAGTGTTTTTCAATAATAACAAACTATTATTACAGGTTAAAAGACAAACTAAATTAATAAATAATTACTATTATAACTAATTAAAAGACTTTATATAGATTTTACAGAACTTGACATTGTTTTACATTTTTCTACACATAGCACATTTCTAAGGAAAACAACTTATACATATATAAAATATCAAGATTTTATATTTAGTTATTTAACGTAGCAGTTATATTAATTGGTCATACATATATATAAATATATATTAATGTTCCATATATAGTAATTTCAATTATACTGCTGCTTGGTTTTACACTACCTATAAATAAATGTTTGTTTTTATTTTAATATAAATAATTTAGTTATGAAATAAATGTAATATTTCGTATTTGAGATGTTAACATTGCTGTATTTCTCTTCAGAGTTTACAAGACTGGCCAAAAAAAATCATGTTCTCTTTTTTCTGTTTTTTTTATGGTCCTCTTTTTGTACAAACTCTCGATATAGCTATTCAAACTAATAAAACATTACATTCATAGTAACCAGGATAGAATAAATAAGATGATAGATTTAAATTATTTACAGATGTGAACAAATACACATATCTCTTTAGCAGAAGAGATAATCATTTTTGCTTAAACTATACAATAAATCACTTAACATTTATAGTACCAGATAAAAAAAAAACATAGAGATATAGCCTGTAACAAAGTTTGTTAAATAGTTAACTTTCACTATTTAATTTATTTTTTAATAATGTGGCGCTGAATTACCGTACGTGGCGTACGATTGAGTTTGAGTCATATTACGTAAAATATTCGGTCCAGTTGACATAAGATTATCTAAAGCTTTTTGCACATTAGCATTTTCCATATTTGTGTTAACCGGTTGAGGAATGTGATGCATATTTACAGCAGCATTGTTGAATAGACTTGAAATATGTTGTTGTAGATGTAGAGCAGATTTTGATTCGATACCTCCTTTGAAAAAAGTAATTAACTGATTGTCTCCAAAATATCCCAATTATATAAATTAGTATGCAATACTTTTTCTCTTATTCTTAATGTTTTTTATAATTATTATTAATTTCTTTTAATAATAGCAAAGAAACAAGAGCGTAACTTTACAAAAATATTACTTACCATTTTTAGCTACCAATCTTGCCCTACGTTCTTGTAAATATTCCATAACTTTATCTATTTCTTCTACTGTTAAAACTCTATCATCGGCTAATAAATTTAATAAATACTTTGTATGTTCATCCGGTGGTATGAAATCACCTACAGTTTGAGGCAATTTAGAGCCTAGTAAAGAAAAATAAAATATTACAAATATATTTTCTATCAAGTTCACTTAATATATGAAAATAATGGAAAAAGCTTTCTTCATTTACCTTCACTTCGTTCTTTTACCCGTCGGACATGTTCGTCAAATGTTCTTGATATTAAACCTAGTGCAGCTTCCAATGGCATATTTCTATGTTCTGTTTTCATTCAAAAAACATACAAAAATTATTATTGTTAACTAAAAGAAATTCAGAAAAAAATATTATCATTCTAGATAAAATTAAGAAGAGTATCAATAAAGAAAAAAAAACCACTGTTTTCTCTTTACCTTGAGGTGAATCTTGGCAAATATTTAATGTCATCGAATGATGAATTTCATTTTCTTCTTTTACAGTTAAACAAAATAATAACCCTCGCCTCGTTGCGCCCTCTACAGCTAAACGAGGAGACATATCGTCTGGTAGTAATTTCGCAACAGCTCTGAGGCCTAAAGTATATAGTCGTTCGACGATTGATTCACCATATCGCCTAATAATCGAGAAACAATAATCAATAAAAGAGAATATAAATCAAAATTCTTTTAAATAAAAAGGTAGAAAAAGTGCGTCATTAAAATAATAAAAGGTAAAGAATTATACTAATAAAATTGTGCCATTCACCTTAATTCATGAGATGTATAATAAACTTCACAGTCTAAAAGTTGAGATTGGTTGTGGCCTGATACAGGAACTCCCCTGTAAGCGCTGAAGAAATAAAAACAAATTAAAACTGTTTGGTATAGAATTATTGTTAGACTTACGCGTATGGATCAAATCCAGGTGGTGGCATTTTAATTGGAATGTTGGGTCTAGATAAAAATAAAAAGAATGCAAAATTTTCTTAATGAATATTTTATGGAAGTAAGTACTCAATACCAATTGAGAAAACAAAGCCTAAACAAACTTTTTTAATAATAAAAAAAATATCTAAATGAAAACGTAGAATTTGCTTTAAATATACCGTACGAGTATTAATGTCATATATTCTTCAAATCTTATTCTTTAAGATAGAGTTAATCGGAAAGAAATGCGATTCTATAGCAACATTTTACTATTTTTACATCTGTTGTCAATACTAATCCTATCAAGCAACAGGCGTTGGTTGTAAAGTGAAATATCACTTTATCACGTTATAAAATTTTTTATACTAACGAATAAGAGTCAATATTCTTCCGTTCTTGAGAGTCATCGTAATCTTTTCTAGGGAACTGTTTTTTCCTATATCCTTTCTTTCCCTCAATTACTATACAAACATCAATTTTTGCACCCTTTATATATTTTCCTGTTTCACCGTCAACGGCGGCTCTTGCATCTCCTTCATTGTTATACTGGACAAAACCAAATCCCTTATGAACAGAGACTCCTCTAACGTAGCCATATTTTTTAAATATATCTTCCAAGTCATCTCTTGTTAATTGATCAGTTGCTAAATTCCCTATAAATATTCTACTAACTAAATCTTTTGGATCATTGCTATTAGTATCATTCGTTGTACGTCGCATTCGTTTATCGTCGTGATGCCGATCACGAGGTGACCTCGATCTTGATCTTCTTCTTCCTCCATAGCTAGGTGAAGACGATTGCGATCGACAAGGTGAAATGGATCTAGACGAGTTTTCTGAGCGGCTACGCTTTCTATGTTGCTGTTCACTTGAAGGGCTCCGACTATGACTATTTCTTCGAGGAGAATCTTCTAGAGAAAATAATATAATTAAATCTTTGTACAATGGATGAAATGGAAAGACAAAAATAAAAAGTAATAGCAACTATAACTACAATTTTTATAAAGTTTCTATTTTTTTTCAAGTGCTTTAATTATTATGATTTTGTCATTTCGCTTTAAATGTTTTGCCGTAAATAAGTATTATCATAAAATTACTAAAAATAACCAACTGCAACTTTCAATTTATAAAAAAAGGTAACATAATGAAATGAAGGGAAAAGTGTAATGCGTAGAAAATAAAATAAGAAGAGCTCTTTGTCTTAAAAGTAAAACTTAATTTCACTTGAAAAATTTTAGATATAGGAAAATAAAACATCATACATTAATCGTCAAGAATCATATAATTATCAGATGCAAAGACATAACTTAGTTTGCAAAACATTATTTGAAGTGAACATTTTCAACATCTATGAATTTTTATTCCATAGGTTTCTTAGCGTCACAAGCTGATCATGCACAATAATAGTAAAATACTTGCAAAATCTTTATGATTATACCTAGTATCTTTATGCATTCATCCGCCAGGCTTAAACTCATGTTCTCCTACTATTAAAGCCAGAGCAATTTATTTAAAGCTTTATCTATATCAGCCAACTCTAAAATCTCTCAGACAGTAACACTCTTTTACTTCACCAGCTAGGCAAAAACCGAAAAAAATAGCCAAGCCGGAAGTAGTTCGATAACATGGTGGAAAATTATTCGGGTGGCCAGTTTATTTCAAACAATAATATGGTTCCGCGTTCGACTCTATTTTGCAGTCCTAAGATTCTGTAAGATGGCGACTTACGTGGATTTCGACAGGGTGCAATATATGGCTGATTTAGGAGTTAAAGCCCCTTTGTGTCGACTCCATTTTTGTAGGCATTGTATGAAACTCCGTTCAACTGACTGTGTATCTCATGAAGTATGTAGAAGCCTCCTTGGCAAATATTTTTTAGAAAGAAACAAACTTTAGGCCTATTATTGCAGATCGATTCTCATTACTGCCCCCATTGCTTTGAAAACATGTCACCAGCTGAAGCAAAATTAAAAAAGAACAAGTACGAAAATTTTCTTGCTTTAAAAATAAAACATCTCATTCTAATGTTTTGTTTATAGATGTGCCAGTTGTTTTGAGTGTCCGAGCTGCTTTCATACTTTATCTACAAGAGCAACTGGAGCCCCTAACCCGGGTGATGATCCTTCAAGACCAGCAGGAAGGAAAGTTTATTATATGGGTTGTGGATTCTGTAGATGGACAACAAAAGTTGCCGGAATCCCCAATCAAACAGTTGGTTAGCATATCACGTTATACTGTATATTAGTATTCGCAGCTGTTTTTGATGGAGATTCTGTTTTTTTTTCTTAGGGAGCGGAGCTTGGTCTGAAAAAGAAAATACAAACTCTGAGCGGGTACTAATAAAATAATAAATTTACAAGATAAAGAGATCACATTAAAATTAACAAAAAAATCCGATAATTCTTTTAGATTAACACACTTATGGAATATTTTCAACAATTAGCTGCAATTGAGAAACAAGAAAAAGATAAAAAAAAATTTATAAGGAGAAAAAGCTTTATACCTTTTTCTGTAGGTGTCTATTAGAAATACTTGTAACAGTTCTAATGTTTTCAATTAATTTAGGAGAAATTCGGCTTGTCTTCAACCAGAAAGAGGGCCAGCATTAATCCAGGACTCTCCAGTTTAAGGTATTTATTCAATTGTGAGCTTGATATAAATTAGAAAAGTCTTTTTGATGTCGTGAGTAAGTGTTGTACCTCTTACCGAACTGTAACTAATTTCAGCCGAGTATCACAATATTATTTATTTGGGTAAGATTAGTTTGCATGATAAAAGATGACATATTTATAAAGCATTGAATTGATGAAACTAATATATTTATGTACATAAACGTGCATTTGTATAATCACTGCCAATGATTCTGCTAATTTTCAAGCGTCGTAGTTACTTTAACTAGATATTTTTTTTTCTACACTTCTACAAATTTAGCTCTTGACTTAAACATGTTCAGTAAAATATGAATTAGAATTAAAAAAAAAAATTTAATTGTTTAGTTTGAAAGAAAATCCCAAAGTGATGGATATTGAGCCTGCCGAAGCTTCTGAACAAATAGAGGAACTTTCTGATGAATTTATAAAAAACCCGTTAAAATTAAATGAAAGTGAGTTTTGTAAATGAAACAAAAATGAAACTGTATCAAACAAAAAGATATTTATAAAATTTTTTATCAAACAATTTTAGTGACGACTTTAAAACAAAGGCTTGCTACACCGCATTTTCAACCCAATTTCTTTAGTGAATTGTATCCTAGGCACAAGAATCTTCTTACTCAAAGATCGCTACGCTGCAAAGAATGTGAACATAATGTTATTAAGCCAGAATTTAATCCTTGCTCCATTAAATATCGAATTCAACTTGTTGCTATTTATCACGTGCCGGAAATTAGACTTTTTTCTCAACCGAACTTAGAAATTGGAAAAGAAACCCAAGTTATCCTTACTTTACTCAATCCATTTGATTATGCTGTAACTGTTACTGTTCATGAGCTAAAGGAAGCTGTTTTCAATGCCGAAGTATGTTAAATAATTAAGAACAGACACAACAACTTATTAATCTTTATTCTTATTTACTTCAGCTGTCTCTACCCGAGTGCGACTTGTCTCTGCCAGCTAGGGATGAAACTGCAGAGTTTGACGACTGTGCAGCTAATCAAGACTTTCAAGATGACCCGAGGTAAAAAAGTTTATTATAAATATTGAAACTTTTTACGCATAAAGAAATTATATCACTGACAGAAAAGGAATATTTTCTTAATAATGTTTTTTCCCATAGTGTGGTGACGTTTAGAAAATCAAACAAGTTAGGATTTTTTATCAAGGTCACTCCAAAACCTTCTGCCGCTGGAGCAAAAGTTGTGGTACGAGTTTAGAGCTAAATTATCGGAATTAGCACCTTATATTCACGAACCCTTTTTCTTTTTTTCCAGATCCCTTTTCAAATTCGCTACAATTATCGAAACATGACGGCGTCGAGTGCTTTAACTGATCCAACGGCATATGAGACTGTTTCTCTGCAACAAAGCGTGTTTGTTGATTTGGGTGATTTGAATAGTACTGCAGCTTAGACTTTTTTTAATTATGTATGCTTTTGAAGCAGAAAATTTGTAAGACTACTCCGCTTTTCTTTGGTAATTCGGCTGCATAGTTAAAAGTTTAATTTATTTTATTTACGGTTTTTGTTTATTTTCGTTCAATATAAAATACGAATTCAACTTCACAGTTCGATCAGACATAAATGCTGTGGAAATACTTATTATTATAAAACCAATAAAAAACAACTCATAATGAGATTTTGCTTGAACGATATACAGTATCAAAGAAAGGTTTAAGTTTTGCTCAACATATTGAAGTAAGCATTTCACTTTTTTGACTTTCGTATAAATTGACTATTTCGTTTTTGTCCAGACTCGCATCAAGCACCTATTTCGATTTTAAAAAGAACCCCTAATTATTTTTATAGTAGATTATGAAACACACGAACCATAACGTCTCTGGCCTCAGCCTTTTTAGTTATAAGCCATTCCTCATGTAGATCATGAAGTTTTTCGATAAATGATAATGATATTGTGTTCTCTTCGCTTCTATCCCGTTTTAGAATTCTGTCATAGCAGACTTTCGGTGAAGCTTGAAGGTATACTAAAATAAATCAAAACAGTTCTATTATAGAGAATTCTTTAAGTATAGATGTTTTACTATTTACCGTGCAAATCGATGTCATTTCGTTTATCTTTGGCAAGTTGTTGATACCACTCATCTAAAATATTAAATTCTAAATCTGATAGATCTCCTCTGAATCAATTTATAAATATGTAATTAATTTCTTATTAGAGTAGAAAAACGTTTAACTCACTCTCTATAGCTATTTTCAACAAAAATATATCTTGTACTGTAGAGAGACCTTTCCATCAGAATTACCCGTGAATTCTTTAATAATATAGTAATGACTTTAGATCAAATCATTATTTATGCAAAAACTACCGTTTCCAATTGATGAGCCTCCAATCTCGTTAGTAAAGCATAGTAATTAAACGTAAAAGACCATCTTTGAGTGTCCTTGTATAAAAGATCAAGACCATTATGTCCTTTTATATTGCACCACTTGTGTATGGGTTCGCTTACAGACTATATTAAATATTTTGTTGATAAAAGTAGTAAAATATAGGAAGCAAGTAATATATACTTTAACAGAGCTAAAACGATCAAAATAGGAGAGGAAAGTGGACTTTCCACAGCCAATATTGCCCTCAACTGATATCTACAACGACATATGATATTCGTAGTTTAAATAATGGTATATTTTCTTATATTTAATTTTAGATACTTTAATTTTTTTCGAAGTATCACTAGACATCACTCGACGTTGAAAACACCCTGAAAATATGAAATAGAAGTTATACAGGCTGTTAAATCCAAATTTAAATGATAATAAAATTTAAATACTTTTTACTCACCTAGAAATGATCTTTTTGCAATAGCGGATTCTGTCAGAATGAACCTTGTAATTGTTGATTGCAATGACTTGATGGTCATTGAGGGAGCGAAACAAATTACTGAAATTATATTTATTTAACTGTACGATTTCATTATGTTACTTGAGTTATATGATTGTATGAGAAAAACTGGTAAATCTTAGGAAAAACATTCATCACTTTAGAATTTGAAAACTAATAACTCTTGGTGCATACAGATTATGAAGCCAAAGTATACAAAAATAAGTTCATTAGTTGACTTACATCTTATGTATATATGTCATTATAGCCTTCTTATGATATTTCATAAAATAGACATAATTATAGTTGTGGGGTAAATTTTTAGTTTGTAGTAGAATAGAACAATTCGAAATTATAAAAGGATATAAATGTTATGTTATCACCATGGAAAAAATTTTAATAGAAAAAAGGTGTAAGCTGTCGATCATACTATTTAATCAGTAAAATCTTAACAATTCCAAAAAAGTTGGTATTTAATTTCAATACGGTTTCTTTTGAAAAAGAGAAGAAAGAAAATCAATGAAACTTCGCTTAGTAAATAGAACGTGTCTATATATTTTTTCAACAATATGAGTTAATGGTGCAATCATAGAAAAATTTATCAGTTGAATATTTAATTTAAACATAAATTTTATCTCAGTCAATAATTTATTTTGAGAGGCAAGTTCTAACCAAATTCGAATTCTATTATCCGAATCGTATTGTGAACTGGACGGGTTCGCCGACTGGTGGGCCGCATATAAACTTCTGGTTGTTATACTAAAACGCCGGACAAACAGCATTTTAATTCTTGTGGAAATGAGGAGATATGGAAGAAAGTTCTTTTGACAACAAATATGAAGTAATTGGCGATGCAATTGGGCAGTAAGTAAAAATTAAACTTATATTCCTATATTATCGTAACATTTGTTTACGCGTATAACTGACATTCATTTCCGTAACTTTACTTTATTTACAATCAAATTAAATCATTAAGCCATATAGTCGAACGAATTTTTAAAAAGAAGCGATAATTAACTATTAAATTCTTTTATTTTTTCGCTAACAACTCTATAACTTTGATATTGGAAAGTGTTCTATTGTTATTCTTTTTTACGTGTAAAAAATGGTATTGTTAGAGAGAAATTACAATTTGGTATTTCCATGATTAATCGTTCAAAAAGATACTATTATAATGCATCTATTCCTAATTAAATAGTCGGTAATGTGTTAGTCACGAATGAAATTTTAGTTTATAAAAATTGAGAGCACCTAAGTGAAAGGTATTGAAATTTAAATTTATCGTTTTGTCTAACGAGTGTACTTTTATTGTATTTACTATAATTTCGGCAGTAAAACTGACATAAATTAATGGATTGGTTTAAGTATGATTCTCTCCAACAATAAATCACATGCATATATAAGAAAATCGGCCAAAATAGCATTAACTGATTGTTATGTGAAAAAAAATTCCTGTTTTCATTGTATTCCTACATAAAACAGCTCATTATTTATGAAAATAATTCTCTGCCTTTTTATTAGTGATATATATTACAGCATTGTATATGTATATACATATCAATTTGATAGATAAAAAAAGGCTATTATATAATACGATTGCTCATAATTCTGATTGTTATATTTTTCAGCGGTCATTTCGCCACTGTTTATAAATGTCGTGAGAAATCTACAAACAACTTCTATGCTGCTAAACGGATACGACATGCAAGAAATACTTTATCTAAATCCGGCGCCCAGCAGTCCGATATAGACAGAGAAATAAGCACGTTAAAATCTTTAGATCATCCTAATATTATAAAGCTCTACGATGTTTTTGCTGATGTAAAATCTATTGGTAGAAATGGCAAAGTTTGTGGTAAAGAGACTATACTTATCCTTGAACTGTAAGTATACTGATTTCCATCTTGCAATGGGACAATTTTCTTAAAACAACTAGGAAATTAAAATACAATTTAATTAAGGAAACGTATCGATTCTGATAGAATTCTTTTTTGAGCACAATATTTAAGCCTCATATAGACTGACTAATTAGGAGACTAAAGTAAATCACGATAGCATAGTATTATATTTGTACAAATGAGAAATACGCTGCAATGAATATTAGCTTGAATAACATTTACTCAAAAAGCCTAGTGTTTGATCTTTTCAACTCGGCAATATAGTACGCACTCTCATAGGTACTTTTATAGTTGAACTTTGACTGAGAAATATGCAAATGCTGCAGCTATTTGCAAAAATATATCTGTTCTCTAAGTAATATTATCTACAATTACAACATTCTAAATTGTTCATTTTAAAGAATTTAGTTACTTGTGTGAAATTTCTTCCATAATGTCACAGATGAAATGTGGACCATTTTATATGTGAAAAGTGAGAGTTTTTTTTTCAATGCCTCGCATGGATGAATTATTTTTTTCATTTATAAAAATTTTTGTCAGCTTTGTAGGAATTTTATATATTAATTGAACAGGTGATAGGAGTTGCTTTTGAGGTCATTCCTTTCTTTTTCATAGGATCTCATTATAAATAAATTTCTGGTAAATTTGACAAGTTCTTTTAAAATAATCTTTGAACTTTTGACAGTAATTTACTATCTTCAAAGAAACGCTGACATATATTTATATCTTTACAGGGTAGAAGGTGGAGAACTATTTAAAAAAATATGTGAAGAGGAAGTTGCTTGCGAGGTGGATGCTATTTATTACTTGCGTCAAATTTTGGCAGGTCTCAAGCATATGCATTCAAGAAATATTATACATTTGGATATAAAACCAGAAAATATAATGCTAGATAAAAATGGTGAAAATGTTAAAATAATAGATTTTGGTTTGGCTAGAGATTTATTACACGATTCAAATATTGATTATCGCATGGCTGGAACAGTTCCGTACTTCGGTATTTTATATTTTTTACATAAATTGGTACCTAATTTTGATTTATATGTAATTGTACTTCAGCTCCTGAGAGAATAAATGCAGATCCTGTATCACCTTACGCGGATATGTGGAGTTTGGGTGTTGTTGCTTGCATTTTGTTTGTAGAATAAGAACATTTTCTAATTGATTATCTTAATTATGATATAATTGTTTTCTAATAGATTGACTGGAGTAAATCCATTCGAATGCACTGATCAAGATTTGCCATTAAAAACGAGACAACAAGAAACTACATCTAATATAACAAAAGGAGAAATAGATTTAGAATCAGAATATTTTGATTCTACCAGTGAAAATGGACAAGATTTTATTAAGAATCTCCTATGCCCAAATGCAAACGATAGAATGTCCGCTGAAGAGTGTTTACAGCATCCATGGATGGTTGATGAAATTCCGACAAATCATAAACGTCGTAGCTCTCAATTAAATGTTAAGAATCTACGATCTTTTATGGCTAAGGAAAGATGGAAGGTTGTGTTTTCTCTTTTTTATATTTATAAAACATCACAACTGTTTGTAGAAAATATTTTTTTAGCGTGTCAAATCAGAAAAGATATTGCTAATCGTAATGAGCAATAGCTGTTATACTTGTTCATTCTCACTACTAGCGATTAAAGTAAATGTTTATGATATTTACAGAGTGCTGTCTACTCCATTAGGGAATGTTTAACCATCAATAAACGCCTTAGTTTGCCTACACACCTAATAGAAAATCATAAGGTAAGTTAAAAAAATTTAAATTTTATCTTATTACGAACGTTTTCGCCATAATTTAGGACTCTGAAAAGCAATAATTGAATTCGAAGGGTATAGACATGTTTGCGATATAAACAGTATATTATTAACATAATATACAGCATTTATTTTATATTCTGTACATGTATTCGCTTTCATAATTTTTTATTAGCATTTCATGCAATTATTATTGCCATAGTAATTGAATAAAGCCAACTTTGTTTCTGTAATCTTAGCTACAAAAAGCCTCTCTGATTCTACTATTAAAATTCTTGATATCAGTCTTCTATTTTGGTGCAGGTAATTTTATCTTTCCTAGTTTGAAAATAATTCATCATACTGGATTAGATAAAAGACTATTAATAATATAACATAGAAGTAAATTATAATACATATATACATAATTCTTATCTAGTATTCTGTAACTTTTAGTTGTTATAATTTGGTGAAATTCCTGCATCATGCTGCATGAGGTTATTTTATTTTATTGACAGTATGTATATATGTATTTAAAGAGGGAAAGTAATATTAATAGTAGACGGATTGTCTGATATATGTGTAATTTATTTTATGTATCTTAGACTGGGCTGTAACAGTATATATATAGAATTTTATCGGTAGATATTTTGTATATCTAAATCGATAAATAAATTTATAAAACTAAGATGCTAACATAACCAAAATACCTATGTTTTTCGTAAAACGCAAGGGGAAAAGAAAACAAATCATGTGAGTTTTTTTTCTTGAAGCCTTTCAGAAGACTAGAATTTTTCATCTAACGGTACTTTGATACATATAATCTGGGATATATTAATGAAGAATTATTATAATATCTCCTAACTGAATTTTGGAAATTTAGGTAAATGCGCCATCTAGATTTTTCTGAATTAAAAGAGGCAAATATCATATAAGCATTATTGTGAACAAGTAAACAATTCTGTTCAATATGATGCTCTATGTTAAAAGTAGTATTGAATACTGCATTATTCACCTGTTTAGCTATGTGTAGGAATTAAAAATATGAAGGAAATGTTATACGTGATTGAGGAAGAAGAAGACTATGATTTGGATGAGGCAGGAATCGATACGGTCGTATAGCATTTCCTAATTGATTGATAGTCGCAAACGCCCAAAAAGACGCCTAGAGGCGTCTCGCAAAGAATTCCGCGCAGTAATTTTCCCATCTCATTCCTACAGGACGACGATGACTGCAACGTAGTTAGTCGGGCTTTATTCAGCGCCGCGCGACAAGGAAATTTGGACGATTTAAAAAACTTATTGGCGACAGCTACTTCTTTGGATATTCATCAAAAAAATCGACACGGCGAAAGCATTATGCATTTAGCTTGCAGCTCAGGAGGAGTTAAAATCGTAGATTTTTTGCGACAGAAAGGTGTCGATTTTGATGTACGTGATCAAAATGGTGACAATTTAGCCTATTGGTCAGCGAGACAGGGCCATGTAGAAATCTTAAAATTCTTAAAAGAAAACGGCGTAGATTTGAACGGAGAAAACGATGTTGGAGAGACGCCCTTACATGTTGCAGCAAGATATGGTCATTCTGATGTCGTAGAAATGCTTTTAGAAGCGGATTGTGACGTTAATAAGCAAGATAAATTGGGTGAGACTCCTCTTCATAACGCAGTTTTCCATGCCCTTCCATCAATTTGTAGGAAATTGATAAAAGGCGGTGCGGAGATTCACATTCCGAATAAAGATTTGGAGACACCCTTACACATAGGATCCTATAGGGGAAATGTTCACTGTGTCGAAGTATTGCTTCAAAATGGAGCTAAATCCATGCCAAATGAAGACGGGAAGACGCCATTAGATTTAGCTTGCCATCGCAAGCACGTAAATGTGGCGTTGACTCTTTTGCATTCTGATTGCGAGTTCGGCGAATCTGCTTTATTTACAGCTATTCAAGAAGATCTTTTGCCTGTTATTCAAACCATGTGCGCTTTTGGGTGTAAAGTAAATATTCGCAACAAAGAAGGGCTAACTCCTCTCAATCTTGCATCTAAATTAGGTAATGTTGAGGCTGTTAGGTGCCTCCTCTTGTCAGCAGCTGATTTAGAAGAAGAAATAAAACCAAAAGAATTACAAATTGCTGAATTATTCGATAAGGTCAATACAATCGAGAAGAGGCAATATTTCACACGTCAATTAATGCCTGGAAAAGAACCTCTCAATAGAATAAAAGTAAAAATATTTGGTAATAATTCTGTCGGAAAAACAACATTGATAGATTCTTTAAAATGTGGACTATTTACTGGTTTTCTACGACGCTCTAAATTTGTTGTAAGCACAAGAGGAATTGATGTCCAACAGACTTCAATAAATGGTGCTGGAGATGTAAGTTTGTGGGAATTTTCCGGTAATGAAAGCTATTACCATTATTATGATCATTTTATTGGAGATCCAAATTGTGTACATTTGATCGTCTTTAAGCTAACGGATACTGCAAGCATTTACACAAAACAGGTAAACCAATTTTCATAAACACTGAATTAAATCTGTTTCAAGAACCCATTAACCTATAAAACTATGTACTTCAGGTTCTTTTCTGGCTTGACCACATCAAATCTCGATTTCCAATTCTCCAACCAATTTTACACTCCGGAAGTCAATTAATACGCGGAAGAGTGGCGCTGGTAGCCACTCACGCAGATCGTTCACCCGCACCTAAAGCCGTACTTTTTCAAATGATGTCAAATCTCTTATCGACGGTTGACAGACTTTATTCAGCCGATTTCTTGATTCACCCGGGCATTTTTATGGTTGATTGTTTGTCGGCAAATTCCCCAGGTCTGAAGAATATTCGAACTTATATTGGGGATGCGAAAGAGGACATTACACAGTTGATACTTAGGCCAAACGCTTTTTACGAAACAGTCTTATCTGTCTTGCCTACTCTTAGAAAAAGTACATCAAAATATGGTTGGAGCGAATTTCTTATGGTGACTAGAGATTTAAACCCTTTAGCCAGTGAAGAGCATGTAAGACAAGTTGTAACTCTTTTGCAATTGGCTGGGGAGGTCGTCTATGTAGAAGGAGACGACGATGACTATGTTATTCTTCAGCCGAGATGGCTCTGTGATTTATTGTCATCAGACGCTCATACTGATTTAAAAGCTTTGAAATTTCTTGAGATATTAGGACTTTGTGCCGAAGTCTCTGAAGATAATTTCGAATTTCCCAATAAAAACTCTTCATGCATTAGATTGGAAGACACATGGAAGAGAAAACAATATGATGTTTACGGGGGTTTGCGCCTTATACCCACAGGCGTCTTATTAAATCATATGTTCTCTCGAGTACAAGTTGTTCTAAGGAAATTTTGTAAATCATCAGGCCTCGATTTGACTCAATGGTTAAATAGTTCAAAGGTGTCTTCGGTTGATGTGGAATTGCTAATAACATCTAGAAACAACTCAATAGACTTGCAAATGAGATCCAATGATTACAAATTTTCTTTCCTAGATGACATTTGCAAAATTGTTGAGAAGACTATACTGTCTATCTGTCCAGGCTGCCATCTCTCAAGAAATCCTCTATCACCACATTCTCTTAAAAACTATCAAGAACCCAAGTTTTATCATACATCTGAAATTCTCAAGGCACAGCTAGAAGATTTAGAAGTCTTAAAATACAACAGAATAGAAGAAGATTACGCTCATGTTGTTTGTCTAGGAGATAGCGTAGTAATAACTCCTGGAGTGCATTTGAATGCTTCAGCTTTACCTTTAATAGCTAAAAGACGATTAGCCCAACTGCTAGATCCACCGGATAGTCAAGGTAGAGATTGGTGTCTACTAGCTGTTGAACTGGGACTAGAAGAAACTCTGCCATCAATAGACAAGATACCAGGAAAATCTCCCCCGTCTAGAACTATTCGCTGTCTTGACGAATGGGTAAAAAATGAGCCACTTTCTGCTACTATTTCCAAACTAATAGAAAAGCTAGTAAAACTCGGAAGAGAGGATGCTGTGAACACTATTTTACAAATGGCTCCATTGTATAGTGTGTTAGATGACGAGAGACTAACGTATACTTAACTATTGTGAATACCAATTTGCTATTAATCTTGCCAGATAGTCAACAAAACTAGAAATTAGTAAATTTCATATACTTCTCAATAATGAATATTTTTATACTGTCCTGTTTGGCCACCATATGTCGAAATAACTACTTGAACAAGGAAAAAGATCACACTTCCAAAGATATTTTAAACAGAAGAAAATTACAACAAGCCTTATATGTATTTTAATTGAAGATTTTTTTCCCTATATTAATAACTACTGATTTCTTTTGTACTCCACTATTTTTGTTATAATGCTTTTTTTCTCTTTCACCCCTTTTTTACATTTACCCTAAGAGCACATTTTGCACTTTTATTTGGATAACATTACTATTTTATTCATTTATTACACTTCGTAAAATGCCATTGCACTGTAATCAATGACAAATCTTCATGCCTTGTTTATGTTTCCTCTATTCGTTTATAGGCCATTCACCAATAGTAACCGCGATTTTTTGTGTTCACATTTGTTTAATGAATTTATTTATTTAGTACGAAATTGTCAAAAATTTTACATATAAAAAAGCCAAGACTACTTCTCAACGATTATTTTTATGTCCTCTTTACGCTTAACAATTTGGGTTAAAATTATAGGCTTAAAATATGTGAGCCAAAAACGTCATTTAGGTCTAGAATATTCTCGATAAAATTGAATTTATTTCGACTCCCTCCGGAATAGAAAGATTATAGGACTAACGATTAATTTAATTTATCGTATTGTACAGAGAAAATGAAAGAGATAATATTCTAATGGGTAGGATTATCACGTTGTGATATTTTTACTTGATCTGTTACCTTTCTTCTACACACTTGTAACATCTCTTATCTCTTTTATCCCATTTTTCTGTAATAAAATCTAATAGAATAGAAATATTTTTATGATAATTTTCCCCTTGTTAGATATTAACTAAGCAGTATATTCTCTTGGTGGAAAATATGAATTATATGTGTAGACATAAATAGCCCTAAATTATTATTTAGATTTGGCGTTGTAGTGTTTAACGTGTTAGCCCTTCTTGAAGAAAGTGGCTTAGCCTCAACATATAACAAAAGAATGTCATTCAATTCTCAGGCTGACAATATTCAGCTGTGACAAGCTCTTTTTTAAGTACGTATTTAAATTAGAACATTCGACCATACGCTGAATAGCCTCTCCTCTGTTAAATATATATATATATATATATATATACAAATGTATATTGTGTAATAGACCCCTTAAAAATTCCAATATCTGCTTAGTCTCATCAAAATATAAATTACATTTTAAAATAGGCTGTTTCATTCATGAAAAAATTTATTTTTGTTTGAATAGTTTAACAGTGGAAAAAAGAAGAAAAGGATTATCATGGTATTTATGAGTGGAATAAGCCATATTAACATTTTAGATTGAGAACAATCCCAATGCAAGATAAAAAAAATTTTAATAACTATGCATATATTTTTAACTTATTTAAATATCCACCAATCATGAATGGTAGGAAGATTTTTGAATCCCCGCCCACAATTCAACCAAATATATTGAAATTTTTGTTAAGTTAATAATTATAAACTAAAAAATATCTCTAATTTTTGGGCTAAAATAATAAAATTTTTACATATTTAGATTTTATACGAAAATAATTTAAACGTAAGCCGGCCTTGAAGGATTCGACCTCTGCTATTTCAAGATGGACGCCGACGGATTGAAGTTGATCTTTCTCGCTTTAGTAGCAACGACTTTCTGTGGACTTGGTAAGATATCATACATTATTTATGTATTTAGTTGATTTAGATACAAATGCGATGTTTTATGGTCGAAAATGAGCTCACGTTAAAAAATAACTTTCCATTAAAATTGATTGCTTGAATGCAATCATGCATTACCCAGCGCCACAGATCGACACCATGCTTTCAAGCATGATCGATCAATTTACTACAAATTTTCGAGTATCTTAAGCTATTATTAATATTATTATGTATATATAAATACATATTCGATCTACAGTAAAAATTAAAAACTTGAAATATGCTATCTTTTACTCTTCAGTATCTTTTTACTGACCTTCAAAGTGTTTCATTTTCAGTTTCTGGAAACGATTTTTCCTGCTACGAATGTAATAGCAAATACAATAATAATTGTACTGATACCATTGACAAAGGAACACCTACCGTCTGCACGTCATCATCACATAATCATAATGGACAAAATTGGATGAATAAACCATTTGAATTGTGCTTCAAGTCAGTACAGTCGTTTGCTGATCAAAGTATAGTTGTTAGGGGATGTGCAGCAAAAATTGATGGTTGGAAAGATGGATGCATCGATCGTACAGGAACTCATGGAGTAAAAATTAAATATTGTTATTGTGAGGGTGATAAATGTAATACTGCAACTTCAGCATCGCCGTCTATTCTCTTTGTGATGTGCTTATTTGGTTTACTGTTCATGATGTTTTAGCGTAAAAAAATTCCGAATAGCGTAGTTGTTAAACTTTATAAGGCATGCTATATTAATTGAAAAAATCTTTATATCATATAATGCAAATCTTTTAGATCATTTAACTACCATTACTTCTTATTGTTGTAAATAATAACACTGTGTTTGTCACAATTTCTACGTTAGCGTTCATCATACCTTTCCCATATAGTTTATTTCTGCTTATAGCTTCGAAAATTGTCGTTTTAACAAATCCTGTGACCCTTGTTTTATTAGAGTTATAAATCTTCATGATCATTATTATTGAAATACATCGTTTCACCCTTATAATTTTAAGATGTATTTATTGCTGTAAATGTATGAGTAGTTTGTCTTGTTTACGTTAATGAGCATATTAACATATCCAGGGCTACTAATCAACACCTAGTTAAGCACCCGTGAAATATTTAGCACCAGTTTAGTATTTTCAGTGGACTATTTTACAACAAATAAAGATGTCATTAGAGTGTTTTAGTCTATTTATTTCTTTTTATTGTTAACTTGGTAGAAACATAAAGAAATTTTTAAATTTCAACAATACCAATTACTCTAAAAAATAAGCAGTGTTATAACTGCAATAGTTTGGAAAAATTAGAAATTTCATCAATTATCACTCAGGTTATGCCGAAGCGAAATTCTTCCAATCAGTCTGAATTTGATCGAAAAGCCTCAGGAAAGGCTTCAATTATTTCTTTCTTCCGACAACAACAATCCTCCCTACGAGTTAAAAGACGAAAAAAACAAAAACCTATAAATGATATTGATTGCATTATTATCGACGATAGTGACGAAACAGGCGAATGCCCTACAGAAGATTCAAATTTATATAATACTAACGAAACTTTAGACGGTAGCTCTAGAGATTCGACAGAAAGTTTTGATAAAGATACAAAAAAAGACACTGATAATGAAAATTTGTTCTTGCGTACCGAACACAATCAAACTGTAGCGGAAAAAGTTATAATAGAGGAAATTGATAACAATGATAGTCTGGGAGAATCGATTGTTCAAGAGAATGATGATAATCTAGAACATTCGACTTCCAAAGATAACGAAGATAGCGTTGTGGAAAATGACTATAGTCCCTACTATCTCCAAAATTTCGTTCGTATAGTTCAGAGCGTTCAGAATGATAACATGTTTGATAACTTATTCGATGAACCAGATTTAAAGATTATAGAGAAATTTTTTGAATTGTCAGGTACATCTATGACTTTAAACATTTCAAGTACTAATTGTATTTCAAATCTTGAACAGAACAATCTAAAAAGTTATACGCTCGATTGTTTTTGAGGCGTCGTAGGTGGATACCACTTCAAAAGATTAAGTACGCCAATATCTCTGACGATTTAACATCGTTTTTAAATGAATTAGTCAAGGTCAATTTATTATACAATGGTTTGTAAAATTATGCTTATTGACTTAATTTCAACGATTTGAACACATTATTTGTTATTAGTCGATAGTTTATCGAATTTAGACGAAGGACTTCGGTGCTTGTTAAGTAGTCAAGTAAAATTGCTGGCAAAATCATTAAAACTCAACTACAATGAAAGTAAAACGTCATTAAACAAGGCTATAATAAAACATGCCAAATCCTCTTCGATTTCTTCTTTCTTTACGTCTGGCAAGAGTAGTCGATCTGACATGATTCTAAGACGGTAAACTTACTATTTAAAAATCTAAGAAGGATTCTATTAAAATTTCTTATTTACTGAAGAATAAAGGATCTTTTGGGTGACTGTTACAAAATTAATGAAATATCGAGTGATGTTTTTATGAGATGCTTTATACTCTATGCTCCGCATTGGTCGAGCGGCGATGACGATTTGACCGGCCAACAACTCATGTTTGTTTCTATTATATATGCCTATATGCCTTATTTCTTCAACTTACGAACAAAAAAAAAAACAGCTTCCAAATGTTAAGAAGCGATATCAACAAGTCTTTATTTCCAAAGTTCGAAATTGTCAAGCGTAGTCGAATTTTTCACAACAGACAATGTTTAAAGCATTACCAAGCAGCTTTAGCTCATGAAACAGATATCAAAGAATTGATTTCACAAAATGCATTCGAAGATGCTTATTCTCTTTTTTCTAAAGTTCTCGAAGAATGGAAGACCTTATTCCAAGAGGATAAAGAGATGATTAAGTAAAAACTGTTTAGTTAACAAATATATGTATAGTGTACTATCGATTAATGTATTAATTATAGACTAGACGAGAAATTACCGGTATTTTTAAGAGTATTCAGCGCCGGTACCATCTATACTAGAATAATGGTTATGGGAGTTGAAATATTACAACGTTTAAAACGGTATAAAGATGCGGTCAAACTAATAACTAGTATTCTAGATCAAAGTACCTACGGATGGCACGTTAGAGGAGCTATGTACGAAAGATTAACATTAAATTTAGACCAGCATCTCAAACGTTATGAAGATGTAAGTTTTCTATTATCTTTTAGAAACCATCTCTCTTATTACTCTTTTGATTTTAGGCTTTAAATGCTTGTCAAGACGCGCTAAAGGATGATGGTGTGAGGGTTGGACGACGATTATCAATATGGCTGAGGGCAAAACGTATTTGCAATTCCAAATCGAAAAGTTTAAGAAAAAGGTGGACAGAATTTAGTGAAGACAAACTGCGCCTTGTTAGTGATCCTAGAGAAATTACAATTACAGCAAGCAGAGTACAGAATGCTGGTGTAGGTTATAATTGGATTAGTCAGGAGGCATCCGATTCAACTGATGAGAATCAGGTTACCTTTCTCAGGAGAGTTGAAGACGTTGCGCTAGAGCACTATAAAACTCAGAAATATTCGGAAGGCTTACACGGAGAGTCAGCTCCTTACAGATTTCTTTTCTCGCTATATTTTTGGGATATTTTATTTTCTCCTGTGCCCGACGTATTCCATTCTCCTCTACAGATCTTTCCTCTAGACATTTACTCACCATCTTTCTATGAAAGTAGAAAAGAGCTTATCGACAATAGAATAGAAGAAATAAAGTTCGCAGGAGAAGATGTAATTAATTTTCTATTTTTACCGATTCAAATATTAAAATAACGGAAACAACATAATCCTATTTCAGAAGCTGCTAGAACTGCTAAAAGACTCTTGGAACGACCATGAAAATATGGAATGCATATATACTAATTGGGAACTGTTTAAAAATGTTGATCATTGCAGTAGCCTAGTCAAATGTATTGGAAGTGAGCATTTAAGCGCAATATTCCACCGAATAATAACAGACGTGAGGCGAACTTTAGGCGGCATGCCTGATTTAACTATTTGGTCTCCAGAGAGGAAAATTTGGAAACTAGTTGAAGTTAAAGGTCCAGGTGATAGACTTTCTACGAAGCAAATTCTATGGTTAGATTATTTTTCGACAGTTGGCATAGATGCTGAAGTATGCTATGTTCAAGGTAAAAAGCTAGCTTTTCAGAATGACATACTTGAAAATTTAATTTTTTTGCAGCCGTTACGTCGAAAAAATTGAAAAAGTGATGAAAAGAAGCTCAATATTTTTTATACTTTTATTTAAAATAATAAAATGTCAATTGAAAAATTGTACAAATTATTGTTATGGTAGATGCGTAAACTTCCATAGAATTTATCAATGCCTTCAATGTCCATTGAAGATGGACGGTATCAATTGTAATTTATCCTGTATGAGAAATCTCTCTATGGACTGTCGTAGAAAATGTAGACGAACTAATAATAAGAATATATGTAATTGCTTTATATTTTCATGCCCCATGTCAAAAAGACATTCCGTAATGGAAAGAGTAACCTTTAGCGGAAGTAGAACTGAAGAGGAAATGGAACATATGCAAAATCCATTGGTAAGGGAAGCTTGGTCGCTAAAATCTTCCAGATTTGTAACTATTGAAAAGCTAGCCTTTTTGATTATGATTCTCCTAGGAATAACAATTTTACTCTGCAGTTTTATCTGGTTATTACTAGGTGGAAGTAATAGGAAAGCCTGCGCCCATTGTGCTATTGCGTTAAATCATAAGAAAGATTTAAGAGTAGTTCGTCTAGACAATATCAGATAGGAAGGAAATAGAGAAGGAAATAAAAGAAAAACATAAAAGATTAAAAGTAAATGTTACATTTATTGTTTTTAAATATATTATGAGTTTTGTCAATAGTTTTCCTTTTATCTTCTCTTTGCTATTTTTGATTAATTAATTAGAAATCATAGAAAAAGTCGTTTTTTTTTCTTTAAAAAAAAATGACCAACCTCTTAAAGGTGGGTCTGATTTTATCAAAGTTATAATAAGATTTTCTTTAAAAAGATTGATTTAATCTGTCAATGTTAACGCTGCATTATCGTATAATCAACATACGATAAAGGTGAAGACTATGTCAATAAAGTACGCTGTTAGTACTGGTCTAATAAATTCTTTTGAACGCCATCTATAGTCTTTGGGCGAAACATAACTTTGTTGTTCAATTGAAGATGAGATTTTTAAAACTTTTATTAAATATTCTAAACGACGGACTTATGTGACGTCGTTCAGTATCTTCTTGAATTCTTATATTCTTCAAATTAATTGACGCTTCGGCGACACTTTTGAAAACCTGGGCGACGCTTGAGTATTGATCGCAAGCTGATACTTCAAAAAAGGATGTGCAGGAATATTCTTTAGCTGTTCTCTCACCTGATTGTCTTGCAACATTTCTGTCAAATTCTAAGTCGGCTTTATTACCAACTAACGTTACCGGACATTGGGTATGAGAAACAATATCTAAATAAGCTTGGGAGCTGGCTAAACTCTTCCTGTCAGTAATACTGTAAACAACAACGTAGGCGTCCGCCCAGTCAAGATATCTTTCTGAATTCGTACATTCCTCTTCGTCAAATGTATCCATAACCCTTATTGTTATTTCTTGATTATTAATAACTTCTTGCCTGTTATATGTTCCTTCGTGTTTCGGATCATATTCGGTAATAAAACGTTTCGAGAGATATTTAACGACGAGAGCTACAAGGAAAGAAACAAAATTTTTAAGTTATCCTCTTTTCTTTTCTATAAACAAAGAAGATTGCCAAAAGGTCTTTAGTTCCAGGGAAGGAACCTTTCTATTTATGAGAATTTTTACCTGATTTACCAACCCCTACGGCTCCTAATATAGCAACGTTGCAGGAAGGTTGATAGGAAGCGTCTTTGTGCTTCTTTTGGTTCATATCTATCGATGACGCTTATAGCTGGCGGATAATGTAGTGCAGTGATAAACGATCAGGCGCTACTGCGTAGTGAGAGATAGAGCGGATGCTCGGGTGCCGACCTAGTTTTCTCACGAAGGAATTTCTTTCGCTTACCACATAAGCTTTACAGAATTATAGGCCTTCAGATTGTAATAAAAAAAACCTCCCACTCCCTTCCATCAATCAACAGGAACCCGGAAGACGAAATACTATACAGTAAAGGAAAACTCGTATTCTTCTTCCTTTCTTTCTAATCCAGTTATAATCTTTCATTAGCTTATTAATAAATGATATAAAACTCATCTTAAAAAGAATATTTAAGATGTGAGAGATTTCTTCAATGTTGTACTAATCAGCCAAATCCCTTTTTCATCTCTGTGTATCTTCTCTATTCTCGTTCACTTCTCAGAATACCAATTTTTATGATATTGAGAAGCAAATAAAAGTAATAAAAGACTGTTAAGATTTAATATTTGTAAGGAGAGAGGTGGGCGGAGGTATGTGTGTGTCTGTGTGTGTGTGTGTGTGTGAGAGAGAGAGAGAGAGATGAAGATGTAAGGTCTAACCTTAGAAGAGAAATTGTTGACTGTTAAGACCTTGATCTATTCGAGGAAAGTGCGCAAAACCTTTTAAAACACATTGGGTTAAAAAGCGTGGAAAAACGTGTTTTTTGTTGGGGGAGAGATTGTTGAAAATAGATGGTTTCTTCCTTAAATGAAAAAAGTAAACCTTTTGTAAATGTAAAAAGTCTTTTATAATGATAGTAAGAGGTATTCCTGAAATATATAACCATTAAATCAGACTGTACTGTTACATATGTACACAAATACAACGAGTGTTTTAAAGAAAGTAAAATATTCGGTATAATTTTATGGCGGTTATCTCTCAGCAAAGTTCTTATGCAGCAGCGGAACAATATCCTATGCCGCTTGTTGTCCTAACGTTCTTCGATGTATTCTAAAGTACATTGAGATTAAAGTACTGACATAGATGTCCTTTCCAACCCTTATCCAATATGAAAAGCATGAATACTAAATATAAAAAAATTAGTACCGGATCAGGTTGCATTCCAGGAATATAAGATCATTAGAACAGTCCTTATCCTTATATTCCAACTAAATTAACGAGAAATAAAAAAAGTCACATTTTAGTAATTAGTAAAATATACGTCGTAAAAATATACTAAGCCTATCGTCAACAAAGTAATATAAAACGTGATACTGTTTATCTGAGATAGAGATTAAAACTATTACTTTAGGCCTAGATGAAATTGTTGATAAATATACCGTCGTCATGTTTTGTTTTGTTTTTTACTTTGTATAATACTGACGATTAAATGTATATTTTAAATATTTTCAAATCACGTTAATAGTTTATAGAATCTTTTAAAATGATGATTGAATCATCAAACTGTTGTAAACTAATTAAAACAATTGGAATATAACGCTGTTAAGAACGCCTGCTTTCCAACTAATGGTATAAACATCAGTACAGAATATATATATAAGTATATATATATATATATATATATATATATATAAGTATATATATATATATATATATATACATTTCAAAACGGAAATAAACATTAAAAATTCAGCGAAATATAATACACGTCATAACCATGTATTTATATGAAAAATATACAAATAACAGATTTGTATTAATTTCATAAGACGCGAAATCCTTCACGAAAATCCACGAATATATTATATTATTTGTATATCGCCACTAAACGTAGATTTATAATACAGCGCTAAACTGATTCACAAATTGAATATTCAACCAACCAGGATATGTCTAAGCCCAGTTGTTTGTATAGAACTTGTTCGAGTTTCCTCCTTTTGTCGAACCAGAAGCACTGACACGATCTTGTACTCCCATCATCATATTCATCATTTGGCCTGGTGGAGGTCCGTATGGAACTTGTGGGAGCTGTGTATGGGTATGAGGAAGGTTGTATGGTGGAGTTGTCGAACTCTGGAAATTCTTATCGTAAGCGCTCTTTGAACCTCCATAGTGATCTGCTACACCCCCTGTTCCAGCACCTCCAGCTGAAGTGGTCGATGTCGAATTATAATTGGAATATTGTTTTGGTGCCGCGTTGAACGTATTTGGCGTATTATACATGCTGTACAAATGAGGACCATAGCCGGCAGCAGCACTTGGAGCGTAATAATGATGATAGCCTGGTGGAATAGCAGAGCTAGCCATATATTGCAGTTGTTGGTGGCTCGAGGAAGGTACAGATGCTGATGTACTCATGGCCGGAGATTGCGAATCATGACGACTTAGTTTTTCGGATGCAGTAGCTGCGGCTCCTGATTATTTGTATATAAAGCATTAATGTCTCATATAGATTGATGTAACAACAATTATATTTAAATAGAAACAACAAATATGATACCGGTATTGAACTGCTGCGATGACGACTCGCCTCGTGGCTGGAATGACATGTCATAGTACTGCTGTTTGAAACAAAAAAGTGCTGTGATGTGGCATGATCGTACCCAAAAATTATTGAACACTTTCGAAACGATTAGAAAAGCAAGAATGAATAGTAAAATATAGAAGCGAATGAATTTTTTTTAGCAAGAGTGTAAAATGATAGCACGAAAAATGCCAAAATTAAACATGCATGTAAAAGGGAATCGCTTTGCGTCGGTTGCCATACCAGCTTCCAGCACCATTTGTTCACATTAATGTACGTCAACTTACCATTGTCTGCATTCTCTGCAACTGCATCAGATCGTTACTATCATAAGCCGTATTGTATACTTGTTGGTTGGCATGAAGATTAGACTGTTATGTTGAAATAATAGTTTAAAACATATTGTATCAGTATAGATAAAGCGATGGAGCTTACGTAGTAGGGTATACCAGCTGTTGGAGCATTTGGTTGTCCAACTAAATACCCTGTATTCATCAGGGGTGGCTGCATAGCGACGCCAGGAGGTAGTTTAGTTGCGCCCATATAGCCATTTGATGATCTTGAAGCATGCAGACGGTTTGAAGTGGACGCAGATCCATCATCAACACTCATTTTTGTTAAATTTTCATTCAATTTTGAAACAGCATTAGCCATAGCCGTTGAAGGTTCAGTTGTACCACTCGTAGTTGGAGCGTAGCTGAAACTATTGTTCGACGTTTGATACGAAGAAGATATAGTACTTGTTTGGGCGTAAATTGTAGGGTCAGTCGAGTAGGCAGTTGTTGAAGGAGAAGAGAATCCGCGCGTGTCTGATGTTTCAGGTTTGCTAGCTGATGAGAACATCGTTTGAGTTACTACTGGTGGTTGTTTCATTGGAGATTCTCTTGATTGGGGAGCCGGAGAGACACTTCCATTGATAATGGGACCGCTGCCAATATCGCCGAAAGTCAATCCACCAGTTGTTGCTGTTCCTTCATTTCCGTCCCTCCATCCAAAAGAAACGCCCAAATTATACGACGCCGACGGGTTCCCAGATGGCATTTCGACGGCTGACTGTGTTACTTTAGCAGACTGTGGTCCTGGTCGCTTGTTTGGAGCAGAGATAGGCTTGGCGCTATTCGTTCCAATGCCCATCACAGACTTCAAGTTTTCCGTTGCCTCTTTGTCGAAAACTTCAGTATTAAAGGTATTCGAATTAGTATTATCCCCTGATTTGGGTGATTTATTCAGCAACATCCGTATCTTACCAATTTTAGAATCTGGTTGAGATGCCTGATGTGTAGAAAATTCGCCGCCGAAGTCTCCGCTAGCACCCGTATTCTTCATGGATTTACCTGAAACAGCTGTGACAGAAGGCGTGAAGACTTTTGAATCTTTCAAGTCTCCTTGCCATTCGTCATCCTCCCATGTATGCTTTGTATCCATACCATTCTCCCACATACCAATCTCCTGTTTCGGACTATTATCGTTTGAAGCATTCGAAATCTTGTTAACAGACCTAGCGCCGCCTCGGTTGAATCCTCGTCCTCTTGTTGAGCCGCCTCGCCCTCGTCCTCGACCCCTTCCTCTTTCTTTACCTCCAGTGTCTGATCGATTTCTATCATTATTTTGTCGTTCTGAATCTTCATGATTATCCTTCGGTCGTGAACGAGGGACATTTCCTTTTTTTCCACCTCTGGATTTTGAAGGTTTACTCATTTCTGCATGATTAACCTCAACAGCTGGGGTCTCATTTTCAGGTGCTTTTGGTTTCTTTCCTCTCTTTTTGCCACTTTCTTGCCATTCACCGAATTTTGAATCATCCATTGTTTCTAATAACATTGCAACTGTAGTTGACACGCAGCAATCATTTTGTTGAAGAGCGTATATGATATCTTCTTCAGGTATGCCTGGGACGATTTCTTGTACCTCACTGAGCTTAGTCTTCATTTGTGATTCTTCGTCGGAGTTTGCTGACATATTGGCCATTCTTATCTGTTCAGATGTAGCTTGGGGCTGTAAATAGTAAAAATTATAGTTTGATTCTCGAAAAATAATTTTGAATTACTAACCATCTTGGATATCGCATCAGATTTGTTAGTGTGCGAGGATTGAGTGGATTTACCGGTAGTGCGATCGCTTCGGTGCCTGCTGGCGGGCTTATTCGAAGAACTCATTTCTTTACAAATATTGTACAGTTGAGACTATTATACTAATTATTTACAATCGTTCGCTGAAAGACACAAAAATATGCTATTAGTGATTGCCGTAGTTTCGATTATAGCCGGAAAAGTCTGATGAGTCAGGGCATGCTCATTATCATACAATCGACGTTTCTACACTAATAAAAAATCGATCGTCAATGGAACACAATTATAAAGAATACAAAAACTATTTTATGTGATTTTCGGGTGAAGTCTGGGTAAAATAGAAGTACATTGGACAAAAACGCAGTTACAGATTTCAGCCATTGTTATCGGAGCACCTACGAAACGTTTTCTACTCTGCTGGAATTTTGCGAGAATTACTCGTCTGACCAAGCATTCTAACTGTTTAATTATTTCCTAAACATTCATTAATCAAAAAATTTCATTCGCTGATGTATTCCGAATCACTAGGAAGTATATAACAAGAAATTGTAGGACATCTTACCTCCGTTGTCCGAAGAACGAGTAGTAAAAATATCACGTGACTCTCGCGAAAATTCGTCTACGATATATTTTTTAAAAATTATATGAATACTATTTTTAAAAACTTGAAGACTGATTTTCAGATTTTCACGAATTATTTGTTATACGAAACTTGATCTGAAAAAAATGGCGGACTTGGCGGGTGATACACGAGGAAAGGTGGCGTGACAGTCGTATATAAAAGCTTAATCTCTATTGGTAGGACAAAAAAAGGCGGAAAAGATAAAGCTATGAAATAATCTTTGCCCATCCTTTTAGAGTAAAACCGTTCCTGTTGTTTTACTTATAGCAGCTAGCCAGTAGAGCAAAACCATGACATAATTTGTTCAGAAGTTAGCTTAATACTACAAAATGTAGCATTAAAAATGTGAATATTTTCTATTTTATTGAAACAGATAAATTGTTTAACCGTAATATTTCATTTTTAGTAAACTAGTTGCATTGTATTCATAAATTTTACATTGATATACAAAAAATAAATTTTTTTTTCTTTTTTTTATGGCTTATTTTATGGAATATGAAACTAAATTGTATTATTGACACTGTAAACTTCTAATTGAATTATTTTTTGCTAGAAAAGCTGTGCTTAAATATTTCAACCGTTCACGGTTTTTCTGACCGGTCTGGTTAAAGTCACAAAATGTCAATAATAAATGCAAAGTTTTTACTTTAAAAAATTATAAAATTTTAACAAAATAATTTGTTAGTTATTAAAAATTAAAATTAAAATAATAACTAAAAATATATCCCGACATTCAAGTTCGACCAATCAACACATTCATAACTTTATAGGCTAAAGGGTCTCTCAAGTTATTTCGACTTCCCGTTAACATCGGCGCGGTTTGTAAAGTAAGATGGCTTCGTAATATTTTTATAAGCAATTTTTGCTCCACAACGAAAATGTTGAAATTCCAACTCTTCGTACTGGAGTATATTAGTAATTAATAAGTAATATCAGATAGTTTATCTATCATCAGCTATTTACTTTCAAATGATAATTCGCTATTTCTGAATGTCCTTGTCAGCAGAATGTCATTCTAACGTCGTACTGTATCGACATTGGTCTGATATTCCTATCATTAAATTTGAAGTGATTGTTAACTGTAGTTCATTTCAGATATGTCACGTATGCTAATCAGAGGTAGTGTTGCTGCGGCAGCTGTTATTGGAGCTGGAGTTGCAGTATCAAGTCGCATGAACAGCGATTCCACTGTACAAGCTCGTTGTTGGTCATCAAATGTCCACCTTCGCTATCCACCAGCATTGAATTACCCTGACTTTAGCAAGCACAACAATCATATGGCTAAAGTTCTAACTCCTGCTGTAAGTTGAAAAGTATATTTATTGAGCGATAACCAATGTCTTTGAATTGACAGCTTTATGCCAAACTTAGAGATCGTGTAACTCCCAATGGTGTAACATTGGACCAATGCATTCAAACAGGAGTAGACAATCCAGGACATCCGTTCATCATGACAGTCGGACTGGTTGCCGGTGACGAAGAGTCGTACGAAGTTTTCGGCGAACTTTTTGACAAGGTCATTGATGACCGTCATAATGGCTATGGCCCCAACAGAAAACATCCAACAGATTTGGATTCATCCAAAATCCGTGGAGGAAACCTCGACCCAAAATATGTTCTCTCTTCTCGAGTAAGAACAGGTAGATCCATTCGTGGTTTAACTTTGCCACCTGTGTGCTCTAGAGCTGAGAGAAGGGAGGTTGAAAGAGTTGTAACCGATGCTTTGGCCAATTTGGGTGGTGAATTCAATGGCAAATACTATCCTTTATCTAAGATGACCGACGCTGAGCAAGACCAACTCATTGAAGATCACTTCCTCTTCGATAAACCAGTATCCCCACTTCTTTTAGCCTCTGGAATGGCAAGAGATTGGCCCGATGCAAGAGGAATCTGGCATAACGAGAAAAAGAACTTTTTGGTATGGATCAATGAAGAAGATCATACCAGAGTCATTTCCATGGAAAAGGGCGGTAACATGAAAGCTGTCTTCGAGAGATTTTGCAATGGTTTGAAAGAAGTAGAAAAAAATATACTTTCAAAGGGTTGGGAGTTTATGTGGAACGACCACTTGGGTTACGTTTTAACTTGCCCATCGAATTTGGGTACCGGTCTAAGGTGTGGAGTTCACATCAAATTGCCGAAATTGTCTAAGGTTAACATTGTATTTATAAAAAAAATTGAATGTACTTATAAAGTCATATCTTGACAGGATCCCCGATTCTCACAAGTTTTGAAAAATCTAAGACTGCAAAAGAGAGGAACTGGAGGCGTTGACACAGCAGCCGTTGGTGGTACTTTTGACATCTCTAATGCCGATCGTTTGGGAAAATCCGAAGTTGAATTGGTTCAAAGCGTTATTGATGGTCTTGACTTACTTATTCAAATGGAAAAGCGCTTGGAATCCGGAAAGAAGATCGACGATCTTATTCCAAAACCAATAAAATAAATGAAGGGACTACCAATTTGATATTCGCTCACCATTCACAATCTGTTTGCTTTTCTTTAAATCTTTATAACATTCACGTTTGATATAAATATCTGAAAAGTTGAAACCAGTGCTATAGTTTATGCAATTGCATTGAATGATAATAGAATACAGAGTTATACATCAGAGCGCTGTGAGATGTCGTCACTAAAACTCAGTAGCAGAACTGATCAAAGTTCATCATATATTTAAAATAATGTCCTACAAAATTTATGCAAAACTCACCTAAACTAGATTCTTCATCGATAAAGTTCCTTGTTCAATTATCTGTTAAAAAAAAAACAGCTTAGTACATGGTTATAGACTATAACTATAGATTACAAAAATAATTAAATTCAGAGCGCTGTGAGATGTCGTCACTAGGATTCAGTAGCAGAACTGATCAAAGTTCATCCTTATACCTTAGAATGAAATAAAAATTATTGATTACTTGCCTTGTCTATTATTGTTTTTCCTCTAAAGCGTGACTTTTCTTGACCTGTCAAATAATAAACCATTGCGTAAATAATATCATTAATTTGGGTATTTGCTATGAAATATATTCAGAGCGCTGTGGGTGTCATCAAAGTTAATCAGTAGCAGAACTGATCAAAGTTCATCCTAAAAAAAGTGTTCAAAAATTTGTTTTATCAACTTACCTAGATGTATATCTTTCATTGCATCTTGTCACTTGTACTTGTCACCTACTGAAGACAATTCTTTAAATAAAATGTCGTAATTTATTATAAAAACAGCTATTAGAAAGTACTTTCAGAGCGCTGTGGAGTGTCGTCAAAGTTAATCAGTAGCAGAACTGATCAAAATTCATCATCTTTAAACTACAATACATTTTTAAAACTTTGGAATATTTAACCTTAATACTTTGATTCTTGCATTATTGCCTGTCACAAGGATTCTTTTCTTGGCAAAAATACTTATTCGTCCTCTAAGAGTTCGTTAAATTCAAAATTAAGAGAGAAAACGACCTCATTCTAAATCAATTACGAAAAAAGCATCCATCAATTTCACCACGTGGTGGGCATGTCTGCAGACATCATTCTGTTCTACTTTATCATTCCTATGGGCCTAGCTTCATTATGCTATAAAGTAAATATATTGAAAATTTCTATTTTTGATATGAACTTCCACTTATTTAGGTCAGCTTACCTTAAATAACTTCATTTTGTTCTAGCCATACAACACAGGTAGCCTAGTCTTCCCAACTGAAAAGACATGTGCCCAAGTGACATGAATATTTATAAGGGTGCAGTAAGCTATCGCTGATTGGTCTATCAGTCTGGCGCAACTTACAAACGCTATGAATTTTTTCGACAACAATTCCATTTAGAATTAAAGCGAACAAACTTTCCAATTTTTTCACATAAATTTATCACCGTAAATACTTAACAAAACTGTACGTAGAAAATTTTCTGATATCTATCTTACGTTAATACGCGTCTTGAAATAAATATTGCACGTATCCCTAATAATTTTACTATATTAAAATATTACTGCTCAAAGAATTACCCATATTATTTTTAAAGTCAAAGTATAGCATGTATTATTTTAAAATAAATATAAAATGCCGAAATATAGCCGTATTTAAAATATTTAAGAACAGTATACGAAACCACAAAACTTTTTTCGATATAACCAATGAGCGCCTCTGTTTCAAATCATGTGACTACAGGAGAAGTCTTGGTATCACGTGATCGATACGACTAAATAGTGGAGAGTATTGTGTGACCTCAATAAAAACTTAATTCTAAATCAATTTCGTTGATTATATCTTACTACAATACGCTTTCAATTCACTATTTTAGAGACATATGCGAGAAAAAGCGAAAGTTGTTTAGTTTATATTTAATTTACAAAAAAAAAGGAGTTTTTACTTTGATAAAAATTTTCGGCTCACCGTCAAGTTCTTGTTCTAGACATACCCCGCATAAATTACGGATCCATTATGGTGGGCGCGTGATTTTGAACAAGAAATTTCGACGAATTGTCAAGTGTTTGATTGCGCTAAATCTGGATCGCTTTTATTCGAGGTACGCGCATAAAATATCGTAATTTCTGTTTAAGTCATTGTGTGACTTGAAAAGCACTTTTTTCTTTCAAAACTTGTTTTAAGCTTGTTTAGATTTGCATAGAGTAACAGACGTGGAAACCCTGTTACTAAAATATTCTTTTGTGTCGATCATTGCCTTATATGAACCGACGTTAGTAATCTTTATGATATGCTAACAGAGGGACATTTCAAAAAGTGATTTGAATTGTTGATGACCTTTTTTCGTCTTTAGACGGCGATATAACGTTGGTTGCGTTTTGAAATTTCGCCACGGCCGCCATCTTGAAAGTTGCATGGCGGGTCATTTAAGCAGGGCTGGAAGCTCGACTTACGTTCGAAGTTATTAATTGATACAAGAAGCGATCAACAAATAAAATAGTTATTAGACCTTTTCTTGTTATAATAGGCTAATTATTGGTGGTTCTTGACGATTAAGCTAGAGTGTTTACATTTGTTTTATATATAAATAAATGTATAACTGATCAACTTTCTCAACCTTGCAACAGGTTTTCGAAATGCGTTCGAATGTTCCATCAACGAATATTATTTTTAACCGTGTTTCCGAAAGTGGAACTCAGCAACAACATCCAACAATTGTTGGGGTTTTAAACAAACCTGGCACTGTTATATCTCAAGGAAGTAACTTGAAGAGAACCACTGCAATCAGTACTTCGCTTGGTCCTTCACCAAAAGTTTTAATTCGTCCTGTATCCACCAGTCAACCGATAATTGTGTCAGCCCAACAGCAGCAACAGCCTAAATACCTATTGTCACCAACTAAAATAATAACTGCTCTACCGACCAGGACTCAAATTCCCATAACCGGATCTCCAACTAAAGTTACAGTTGTCAGAAGCCAGGGACCAACAGCAGTGAGAACAGGCGGCCAGAATGTCGTTGTTAAGACAATTAATGGAGGACAGATAGAACAGGTCTGTGCTCTTTCTGTTAATATTTCATTAAAAGAATAATTAAATATCCTTTTTATGAATTAAATAGAAATCATCTGATTCTCTCGCTACTAAACCTTTAACCGTTGTCGGTCAACCGCAATCTTCTACTTCAGTTTCCAAAGTACAACTAGTTAGAGTTGTGTCTACTACGGCAACAACCTCCCAACCGACAACGAGTATTTCCTCGACAGTTAGACCTATAGCGCCCGCTACACAACAAATTCATGTTAGTTTTTTTTATTCTGGCTTACCATTGTTAAAAAAATGAAATTTAAAGCAATAAGTAAAAATTCATAATTTCTTATCTCTTTCAAAATTATTAACAGATTGTTCAAAAGCCGACGTCTTATCATCGAAGAATTCTTTTACCTGCCTCTACCCCAATTGCTATTAAGCCAGCTGTTTCCTCTGGTGAGTAAATAACTCATTACTACATTTAAAAAAAATCATCCGCCTTTTTTCAAATAGTTGCAAGTGGAAATAGTCTTTTAAAGCCAATTACTACACACTTAACCAGCAAGGTTTGTTTATCGTGTGATATTTTACCTTTAATCGACATTTGCTTTGAAAACTTATTCCTTAATAGGGTCAATCACCTCACATTTTATCAAGTAGTGGTGGACCTAGTGCAAATAATGATGCAATGAAAAATCTTTTTAGGAAACAAGAAAATGGGTAAGTGGTCAATACGGAATATAATTCTTTTTATTGGATTTTTAATCCTTCAGGACTAGTGTATACTTGGAAACCAGTGGACAAAGACCGAGAAAACCTTGTAATTGTACCAAGTCTCAATGTTTGAAACTGTAAGTATTCACGTCTTCGTTTATCCTTTGATAGATCAATTGTAATACTTTTATTCTCATCAACGAAGCTTGTGGGTTGTCATTTGAGTTAGTTCTAGAGAAAGAATTTTTTTAAACACATATTTTAATCGAGAAAAATAATACAATAACTTTTTAAATTTTCCCAGATACTGCGACTGTTTTGCCAACGGAGAATTTTGTCAGAATTGCAATTGCTCCAGTTGTGCTAATAACTTAAATCACGAAGAGGAAAGATCGCGTGCCATAAAAGCCTGCTTAGACCGTAACCCTCTTGCCTTTCATCCAAAAATAGGGAAAGGTAGAAATGGTGGTGGAATCAGAAGACATAACAAGGGATGTAATTGTAAACGCTCAAACTGTTTGAAAAATTATTGTGAGTGCTACGAAGCGAAAGTGCCATGCTCTATGTCTTGTAGATGTGTGGGATGTAAGAATAGTGAGGAGGCGGCAAGCACAAGGTTGATTCGATCTCTTTCTCATGATTCTCTTAATTCTGATGATTTGGCGCCTCTGGCAAGTGTGAATAATTGGACTGTGCCCGAAAGACCAGTGGCGGCAAGTGTTGGACAAGTTGGAACGAGAAGAGAAGTTCCTGTTGCAGAATTATTGAGCGATAACGACGTCTCCGACTGTATCATGATGTGTATGTTGAATCAAGGAGAAGAAAGTTGTAAATTAGACAATGTTTTACTAGAACTACAATTAGCAATTATCCAAGAATTCGCAAGATGTTTAACCCAAGTTTCTTGTGCATCTAGAAAAACAGCGCCCAATCCTTCAATAGCTTGGTAAAATTAGTGTACTAATTAAGGATATAGTGTATATATGACATTTATTTGCGTATTTATATTGATGTGACGACCCAATGTAACTCTTAACTAGCTTGTATGCAGTATATATATATACAGTATATATGTATATAAATTTATATATATATATATATATATATTAATATATATATATATTAATATATACAATATATACATATATATATATATATATATATATATATATATATATCAATATATTTATATATATATAAATAAGGAATAATGTATGTGTAGGTGTCTGCATATATAAAAGTATATACAAAGATACGTCAATACGTAAAGAGAGAAATATATATATATATATTTCACGAAATTATATATACTTATATATATATATTAATCTATACCTATTTATATATTAATGAAAATTTCATTTCATTGGATAGATTTTCATTTTTATGAAATGAATTTGTTTTAAGAATTTTATTGTATTTGTTTATTAAGACTACTCTGGCTTTACAGCATTCTGTAATTTATAAATGAAAAAAACGGTTGCTTTTTTTCTCATGTTACAAGTTGTATAGAAAATCATAGCAATAAATACGAAACTCTTTGATGATTTAATGAAATTCGGTGAAAACACCAGCGCCACACAAACCGTTTATTCTTGACTGCGCGATGGCGACAGGAAAATATACTATTCTCTTTCTTATAGTTTGCTTATTTGCTTCAGGTTTCGTTATTTTTAACATGATTTTTAAAAAATTTTTTTGAAAGTACTAATAAATTACTTTGGACTTTTCGTATATTCAGAAAGTTATGGTGAGTTATGTTCTGTATGTTCGTTGGAAAAGGACGGCGATTCCTGCCTTGTCGATCCACCAAAACCCGTTGAATGCAGGGACGTTGTAACAGGAGCTAATATGAAATATTGCGCTGTCGTATCTGTGAAAGATTCATCGGAACGATTAATATCTTTCGTGAGAAGTTGTTCTCCCATCTATCTACCATCTTCATGCTTTTTCGGACGTAATAGAGAATATGTTGTCTGCCAAAAAGTTTGTGAAGGCACTGCCTGTAATTAGGCTAATTGTTTTATGTAATACTGAACGTAGAACCCCGTATTCGTCTGGTTTCTACTCTTGTTAGAAAGGTAATGTTAACTAATTGTCCAAAGCATGTATTTTCCAGAGTATAAAACGTCTAAACGCAAACTAACAATCCGCATAAGGTTATTGCACAAAAAAAAACACTTTTTCTCATAGTTTTACGAAAATAAAAAATTTAAATCAACTAGTCATCTTTTTCTCGCTTTGCGGCTGTAGATGGGATGCCACATAAATTACAAGTAAATTTACATCGTTCTAATGCTGAGTTTCTTTGCGCTTCACATATTTTGAACCGATCAGATTCTCGTAAATATACACAGTGAGCTCTACCTCCAGCATCTAAGCATGATGAAGTGCTTGAGGCAGCTGAAAGAGAATATTAATTAGACTCCATTGATTAAATTTCAGTCAAAAATTTATCAAGAAAAGAAATCTAATATGATAAAACTTACGCAATTCGCAAGTATCCCCGTAGTAACCGGCTTGGCAATGACATCTGGAAGTAGAGTCTTCTAAAATAATACATCGACCATCATTTCTACATGGGTTTGTTTGGCATGGGCCTGTTCTTGGAGCTGGTGTTTCGCAAGTAAGGCCGCTCCAAGCTCCTCTGCATTCGCATATAAAAGGCACTTCCTCTTTTGGAAAAACCGTTTCCAAACATGTTCCACCATTTCTACAAGGATTATTTGTGCAGCCAGGCGTTATGCAGGTTGCTCCGTTTGTCCCTAAAATAGATGCCCATCAATTATTAATGGTAAAGAACGTGATGAAAAACATAAATTAGAGATTATTTTCGTCACTCAGTAGATGTCTTTTAAATAGCTTTAATAATTCAAAGTTGCTTACTATCTGGTACGCATGTTCCTGATGAGCAAGGGTTGATTTGGCAAATATCTCTATCGCAAGTTGAACCGCCAAATCGTCTGTCTCTACAATCGCAAGAGAAGGTACTTCCCGATACAGAACAAATTCCACTGTTTCGGCATGGGTTAGGATTACATACATTTGATCCTACGAAAGTTTCACATCTACTTCCAGTATAACCGGAAGGACATTGGCATCTAGGATTCTCGTTTACTACAATTTACAATTTCGAGTTAGTTATTTTGCTATTCGCTATATACTGTATAGTCAATCTACCTTGTCCTATACATGTTCCTCGGATACATGGATTATTAACATCACAAATGTTCAATGTGCAGGTTGTTCCAGTGTAACGTCTATCTCTACAATCGCAAGAGAAGGTACTTCCCGACACAGAGCATACTCCACTATTTCGGCATGGGTTAGGATTACATACATTTGATCCTATGAAAGTTTGACATCTATCTCCAGTATAGTCGGAAGGACATTGGCATCTAGGATTCTCGTTTACTACAATAAACAATTATCAGTTTGTTATTTTATCATATGTTATGTATATTCTGAATTCCCCATTTTATAATTGTTTTACGATGTATGAAATAATTTGTGTGTGTCTTAATGAGGAGTACTACATCTCTTACTAATTCATAAGCATCAAACGGCTAAGGAATAAACTATTTTAGATTAGTATGTGATGAGAAGCACTTTCACTATTACAATAGATTAGAGACGTACATTTTTTAATGATTTGCCACAATTACTTTAGAAGAAAGTAGAGAGACGATCGAAAAAAGTATGAAAGGAAAAGTTAAATTTGCTTTGCTAAGCAGTCACAAAGTGGAAAGATAGCAATTTGTGAAACAATATAGCCATTCAATTTCCAACGCCTTTGTGAAAGTGAATGCATTAATAATACGTACAATTGTAGCAGTGGATTACAAATGTACCTCACACCGGCATGTCTTAATAAGTAATTTTACATCTACTTTTTTATGCTGTTAGAAGTAAGGAATACCATAAAATTTACATCATGCGACCGATTGACCCCAATGTTTAATTTTACATATGAGGAATAAAAAATTATTGTAAACATCATATATATATATATACAGAACAAGGACATCTCTAAGATATCCTTATTCCCGCTAAAATATTGACAAAATCATTTTACCTTGTCCGATACACGTTCCTCGGATACATGGATTGTTAACATCACAAATGTTCAATGTACAGGTTGATCCTGTGTAACGTCTGTCTCTACAATCGCAAGAGAAGGTACTTCCCGATACAGAACAAGTTCCACTGTTTCGGCATGGGTTAGGATTACATACATTTGATCCTATGAAAGTTTGACATCTATCTCCAGTATAGTCGGAAGGACATTGGCATCTAGGATTATCGTTTACTACAATTTACAATTTCGAGTTAGTTATTTTGCTATTCGCTTTATACTGTATAATCAATCTACCTTGTCCTATACATGTTCCTCGGATACATGGATTGTTAACATTACAAATGTTCAATGTGCAGGTTGATCCTGTGTAACGTCTATCTCTACAATCGCAAGAGAAGGTACTTCCCGATACAGAACAAATTCCACTGTTTCGGCATGGGTTAGGATTACATACATTTGATCCTATGAAAGTTTGACATCTATCTCCAGTATAGTCGGAAGGACATTGGCATCTAGGATTATCGTTTACTGCAATTTACAATTCGAGTTAGTTATTTTGCTATTCGCTATATACTGTATAATCAATCTACCTTGTCCTATACATGTTCCTCGGATACATGGATTGTTAACATCACAAATGTTCAATGTGCAGGTTGATCCTGTGTAACGTCTATCTCTACAATCGCAAGAGAAGGTACTTCCCGATACAGAACAAATTCCGCTGTTTCGGCATGGGTTAGGATTACATACATTTGATCCTATGAAAGTTTGACATCTATCTCCAGTATAGTCGGAAGGACATTGGCATCTAGGATTATCGTTTACTGCAATTTACAATTCGAGTTAGTTATTTTGCTATTCGCTATATACTGTATAATCAATCTACCTTGTCCTATACATGTTCCTCGGATACATGGATTGTTAACATCACAAATGTTCAATGTGCAGGTTGATCCTGTGTAACGTCTATCTCTACAATCGCAAGAGAAGGTACTTCCCGATACAGAACAAGTTCCACTGTTTCGGCATGGGTTAGGATTACATACATTTGATCCTATGAAAGTTTGACATCTATCTCCAGTATAGTCGGAAGGACATTGGCATCTAGGATTATCGTTTACTGCAATTTACAATTCGAGTTAGTTATTTTGCTATTCGCTATATACTGTATAATCAATCTACCTTGTCCTATACATGTTCCTCGGATACATGGATTGTTAACATCACAAATGTTCAATGTGCAGGTTGATCCTGTGTAACGTCTATCTCTACAATCGCAAGAGAAGGTACTTCCCGATACAGAACAAATTCCGCTGTTTCGGCATGGGTTAGGATTACATACATTTGATCCTATGAAAGTTTGACATCTATCTCCAGTATAGTCGGAAGGACATTGGCATCTAGGATTCTCGTTTACTGCAATTTACAATTCGAGTTAGTTATTTTGCTATTCGCTATATACTGTATAATCAATCTACCTTGTCCTATACATGTTCCTCGGATACATGGATTGTTAACATCACAAATGTTCAATGTGCAGGTTGATCCTGTGTAACGTCTGTCTCTACAATCGCAAGAGAAGGTACTTCCCGATACAGAACAAATTCCACTGTTTCGACATGGGTTAGGATTACATGCATTTGATCCTACGAAAGTTTCACATCTACTTCCAGCATAACCGGAAGGACATTGGCATGTTGGGTCAGTATTTACTATATAAAATAAAGCACAATGACTCTTAAGCTTTTTCAGTAATTTAGATATTTTATATCGTTTACCTTGTGGTATGCATGTTCCCCTTACACATGGATTTAGAATTGTGCAAACAGCATCACTGCAGGTAGGACCAGCCCATCTTCTATCTACACAAGAACACCTTGTTTCCCTTGTTACATCATCGATATAACAAGTTCCGCTATTTCGACAAGGATTTGGATTGCAAGTAACACCGCCAATTTGAATGTTACATCTTTCACCTGTATAGCCTGTTGGGCATTGGCAACGAACAGTGTTACCACTAATAACACAGGATCCTCTAGCGCAACCACCGTTTACGATTACACATCTACTAACAGAGCAATCATCGCCTGCCCATAGAGGTTGGCATCGGCATGTATAGGTATTGCCACTAATGGAGCAAGTTCCGTCGTTTCTACATGGACTAGACTCGCATGGTGCAAAGACTTCACACGTCAGTCCAATGTAACCCCCACGACAGTCGCAAGAGAATGTACCATCAACCAATGGTCTGCATGTTCCATCATTTTTGCATGGTCCAGCCGAGCACGGATTCACTCCTAAAAATTATAAAATCAGGCTACTGTTATTCTATTTAGTAAACGTGTTACATTCAAAGCAAAAAATATACAACACGAAATTCGCAACGGGAACCCGAAAAGATATTCAAGCAACGACAACCAAAAGTTGAGCCACCCATGTAACAAGTTCCTCCGTTATAACAAGGATTCGGAAAGCACAAATCCCCTAGGAAATTTTTTTATAGTTACAAAAGAATTATTCAAAGGGGAATTATCTTTTCAACGGATTACTTTTATTGCATAAATCGCCAAACCATCCTCTGTTACATTCACATTTATAGGTGGTAGGTAAATCGATACAGCGACCGTTATTACATTTTGTGCCTGAGCAATAGCTACTTCCTAATAAGGAAGTTTAATTGTAGACAGATTGAAATTACCAGCGATTTATGTCTAATATCTTACTTTCAGTGCAATCCCGTCCTGTCCATTGAGGGGTACATTGACATGTGTATGAGCTCCCTTGAGTAATACAGGTTCCATCATTTCTACATGGTGAATTGTTGCACCCAGTTACTTCTGAAAGAAAAGTTAAATTAATCATTCAAAAAAATATGATGATTTTTTAGCACTCACCTGCAATATTGCAAAAGGTTCCTCTCCATCCTGGGTTGCAGACACACTGGAAATTTGTATTTAGATTCTGGCATTGACCGTTATTACATTGGACTCCTGAACAATAGTTTCCTGTAATAATGTGACGTTGGTTACTTTTCAAAATTTTTTCATGAATATCAGAATGAATTTGATTTTATTACTCCTATTTAAGCGTGCACCCTATTATAAATGTGACGTCGATTTGACTACTGATATACAGTCAATATTATGTATATCTTGACACAATAATTCGTTCTCACTTGAACAATATTAAGACTTAAATTCAAAATATGGCATATTGTATGATAATCCTAGCAAAGGATTTACATAACAATATGATTGTGCTAGTGGCTCTTTTTTATTGTGCAGTGTGTGAGAATAATAAATTGAATTATTCTCAAATAGTCCTTCAGGGACATACGTTGCTCACAAATAGGACCAACATAACCCATGGTACATATACATCGGTAACCCGTTTTTTCTGGTTGACATACTGCTCCATTTGAACATAGATTACTGTAACACATGTTTCCTGCCACATAAATGAGTATGAAATATATAAATTTATCCTTTAACGTTATGAGTATTCCGCACTTCTGTTTATAAGCGAATACAAAGACTGGAACTTACTTAAATGGCACCTATCTCCAGTCCATTGATCACTACAAGTGCACCTATAGCCTGGCGAGCTTGAAATTAGTGTACAATCTCCATTGTTTAAGCAAGGTATCGTTGAGCAAGCATTGCCTGTAGCTGGAAAAATATTGTAGTAAATATATTCTCAAAAATTCTGTACACCAACTTTCATTACAATAGGTTCCTCTCCAATTTCCAACACATTGGCAGAAAGGTCTTTGAGTACCGGAATCAATTCGACAAACTCCATTATTTTGACAAGGGAAGTTACTACATTGGTTAACCCGCTGATCACAAAAACCTCCTTCCCATCCACTTGTGCAAATACAAACTATCCTTCCTGGTATCTCAGATTCCCGGCATTCAGCACCATTTTTGCATAAACTAGCATAAGTGGGACAAAGTAAAACTCTCTGATCACATACAGGACCTTGCCACCCTGCCTGACATCTACATGAGACGCTCGTTCCATCATTATTTACTGAACAAGTTCCCTGTTTGCATGGATTTCTACCGTCAGTGCACAGACCAGCTGGCGGGATTTCACACCTATCTCCTGTATATCCAGTTATACAGGTACAGGAGAATGTATTTGCCTGATTTGTGCAAGCTCCTCCGTTAAGACAAGGATTAGCAGCACAGTAGTCACGTCCTGATATTAAGATTACATTATTATTATTTATGTACAAATGCCACCTTAAAGTCATATTCACTTACTATCACAAACTTGTCCATACCACCCGGTAGTGCATATGCACGACACGCCTGAGGATTCAACTACGCATTGAGCTCCATTTCGACATGGATTATTGGTACAAGGATTTGATACCACTGTCGTACAAGTTCTTCCAGACCATTGAGGAGTGCATAAACAAGTAAATGTATTTCCTTCGGCTCGGCATGTTCCTCCATTCTGACAGGGATTAACTTGACATGCTGAGGCGGCTATTAATTCTTTTTTATTAATATTTCAAAAAATAGTGCTCTGAATTTGTACTTACAACTCTCACAATATGTCCCTGAATAACCTGCAGTACACTCGCATCGAAAGTCGATTCCTCCATCAATCAAACGACACTGGCCACCATGGAGGCAAGGATTCGGAGTACAATAATTACGTATTCCTGTAAACAATTAATTTTTTAACTCGTTAGCAATTTATGTAAAATACTACGATATTCGCAATTTCTTCCAGAATATCCAGCGGGACAATTGCAAATATATCCATTTCCGGTTAAGGCACAGTTACCGTTGTTCCGGCAAGGACTCGGTGAGCAAGCATTAGAAATGACTAGTTTTTTTAAAATTGAAAAAAATCATATTTTGTAATTGGAAATTAAATTGAGACCTTGTATTACCTAAATTACATAACTGTCCAGTATAACCCGAAAAACAGTTACAAGTATAGCCAGATAAAGTATTGGGTGTTACCACGCATTGTCCTGCAATACAGGGACTTGGATTGCAAACTCCTACTAGGCCAATATTACAATTAGTTCCGTTCCATCCAGCGAAGCAGTCGCAAATGTATCCGGGACTTCGGTCAATGGCATTACAATAACCGTTGAAGCAAGGATTGGGATTACAAACAGTAGCTATAGAGCAAAAATCACCAGTCCAACCGCTTGAGCAAGAGCAAGTAAAGCCTCGAGGATATCTGACCAAGTCGGTTTGAACAAGGCATTGGCCATAATAGCAAGGATTCGGTATGCAATTATTAATTGCAATGTCGCATCTGGTTCCACTCCATCCGTTAAAACACTGGCATTCGAAGCCTGAAGCTCTAGATATACATCGTCCATTTCGACAAGGATCACCAGCACAAGTATTTATTGCTTCATTACAAGTTTGACCAGTCCAACCACTTTCGCAAACACATCTGTAACTACCTCCAGTTAAATCAATGCATCTAGCATTGTTACGACAAGGATTTGGATTACAAGAGTTACTTATAACAGTTTCACATCGGGTGCCAGTGAAACCAGATTGGCATTGACATCTGAAAGTTGTACTCAAACTTGTGCAAAAACCGTTATTTAGGCAAGGGGAATCTTTGCAGAAGTTTTCTTTATTTTCACATCTTCTCCCTGTGAATCCTGTTGCACATTGACATGTGAAAGTGTCTCCTGATAGAGAACAAGTACCACCATTTAAACAAGGATTGTTCGCACAAAGATTAGTTTCTCGAATGTCACATTTTGATCCGACCCACCCTGATAGACAGCTACATTTATAGCCACCAAGTTCTGGCTGACATGTTCCGCCATTTAGGCAAGGGTTAGGAGCGCATGCATAGCTCTCGCATTTTGCTCCATAATATCCTGGAAGACATTGACACTTGATTTGGTCATTGTTCACAACTGCACAAGTTCCACCATTTGCACAAGTGTTTGCTTGACAAAGTCGATTTTCATTACAGTACGTACCACCCCATCCAACGTTACATTCACATCTATAGCTTGCAACCAACGGTACACACCGCCCATTCACACATCTGTTGTTGGAACAACTATCAAGGGTTTGATTGCAAAATCTACCTTGCCATCCTGCATTGCAACTGCATCTAAATCCATTAGCTTCCGAAATACACTGCCCATTATTACAGATATTTGGTGTACAGAAAGTTGACCGTTGATCACATAATCTTCCTGTCCATCCGCTATTGCACCGACACTGATAGCTACCCACCAAAGATTCGCACTGTCCATTTACACAACCATGGTTGAGACAATAGTCTATGCGTTCGTTGCAAGTATTGCCTCTCCACCCAACATTACACTCGCATCTATAGCCATTAGCTTCCGAAATACACCGTCCATTATTACAGATATTCGGTGTACAGAAAGTTGACCGTTGATCACATAATCTTCCTGTCCATCCGCTATTGCACCGACACTGATAGCTACCCACCAAAGATTCGCACTGTCCATTTACACAACCATGGTTGAGACAATAGTCTATGCGTTCGTTGCAAGTATTGCCTCTCCACCCAACATTACACTCACACCTATAGCTATTAGTCTCTGAAATACATCGTCCATTATTACATACATTTGCAGAAGGACAGTTGTCTGATTGTTGGTCACATCTTTCTCCTGACCATCCTTGATCGCAGCGGCACGAGAAGCCTGAATTTAGAGGAGAACATTGGCCTCTAAAACAAGGATTAGGAGAACAAACATATACATCGCAAATGTTACCCGAGTATCCAAGTCGACATGAACACTGAAATCCTGTTGGAAGCGAATTACACCTACCATCATTTCGACAAGGATTAGGGCTACAGAAATTTGTTGTAGTTAGCGATAATATGTTGGTAGATTGTGCTTGCCAACCATTTCTTTGACATGAAAAACAACAGAGGGTAGCAACATCATTTCTGGTTATACAATGATGAGGAAATCTAATAAAGTGCTGAGGACAGCGTAGACCACTAAATTGCACAACAACGTTTGAATCATCTCTTTGCTATTTAGATAAAAAATGTACTCCTTAGAACTGCATACAAAATATTATCACAAAGAGTATACCTGACAAGAAGATTTAATGGTTGTATCAAGATTAACTGACGAGCATGAAGAGGGATTTGTTGATTGCTTCGGGACGCATAATCCATTCTGACACCAATTCGAGTTTCCTGTTCCACATCTACTTCCCGGTAGTAATCCAGGTGTGTGTAGAGTACACTGATTACTACTCAGTCTACATTGAAGTTGCTTGCAATTATCTGGGTTGTTTTCCTGGACAAAAGGACATAGTGGATTTGATGTTAGTCTTCTACATTGTTCATCTGCTGTTGAAAACCCAGACACATCGGGGAAGCCTGTTGTTGGACTTACACCACCCAATCCAGCGTGAGCACAAGGTCTATTGTATAAACAAACTCTTTCGTATCCGTTGGAGTTGGTGCCTCTTAGAATAGTTCTCATTTCATTAATAGAGCATTGGGACCATCTATAACGATTGGCGATAGTGTTTAAATTTCCATCTCCACCTTCGGCAGTCATTATGAAAGACTGTCTAGAATCACATGTATTGGTACCTGTGCCATCATGTTGACAGCCTAGAGAATGACCCAATTCATGAGCCATTGTAGACCATGTATTTAAATCATCTTCTATAATTGTCTGTCTTCCATCGTTTCCACAAATACCAAACGCGTTTTCAGCATATGGCGCAAGTCCGACTATACTTGAACTCATCCTTTGACCATTTGCATACGCAGCAAGATTATATTTAGTTATCCAGAACAGATAATCATAATCCGACCAGCTTTGTGCTTTTGAAAATGTTTCAAGATTATTCAGCATCTTCTCACTGTCGATATACGTTGTTTGAGGAGTGGATTGAATACCTTCAGGTATGGCATTACGATAAACATCTTGTTCAAGTTGATTAAAACGATTTGTTATAATAATTAGCTCTTTCAACCAAACCGACACTTGAAATTGATAAGTATTCCTATCAATGTTTTTATAAACTGTGTCAACTTGATTCATTTGGGCAACAACGTACAATCTCAATCCAGATAAGGCTCTTGCTTGATCTTGTCCATTGAGAGTCAAGAAGCGATTATACATTGTAGAATCAGTATAGACTCGGCTTTCGATGTGATAATCTTCGTATTGGCCTGGTCCAGCTCTGGCAGCTTTAACTTTAGGTCCTCCTTCATTGTCGGATTTCTCTTTTTTTACATAATCCTTGATATCTCCTATGGGAATGAATATGAACAAGCAGATAAATATTTATTTAACTTTGTTCGAAAACTGCCTTGTAATTTTTTTTAATATACCTGCTTCGCTTTCAGGTACTATAATTTCTTCAATATAATGTTCTAAACTGGAATCATCACCAGAGTCAAGAGATGAAGTATCGCAATTACTATTAACAGGCCTAATTTTAAACGGCCCACTTCCGTCTTGTCTCCTCACCAAACCGTCCTAAGAATTATGATTAATTTATATGTATATGTAAATATTTATTTTAAAAACAGCCCCCGCTTTTTATTTTTAAACTTACAAGTCTTATACAGGGTCCTTCTTCAGAGGCAACAATTGAACTTCCAGTTTCAGGATGTGAATAGCCCTTGGCACGAAGTGGTCCTAAATCTATATTCTCAGTTGAATTTAATCCATAGACAGTTGTATTTAAAATGCTGTAATCATATCCATTAAGTCCTAGAGTTATATTCAATTTCAACTTAGTAGATTGTATCTTTAATTGCGTTGGCAGGGGATTATATTTTGGAACTTTAAATGTTGTTTTTTGACCAACCGCACTAGCCAAAGGTGATGACAGAAACGCACAAATAAACAACAGCAACATATTTTCCCTGTGGTTTTATACTTTTATTAAGTATGAAGGCAGTTGTTTGCATAGTACAAGCCTTTTAAATACGTTAATTTCAACATATAGCATTAATTTCATTAAATTTTAAATAAATGAATAAATGTACACTTAATAAGTTTTTCCCACTTACATTGTTTTATCTTAAGTTCAACCGGTGCTTCTTATAACATAGCGAGTACACCGAAAGATACGGCTCTAGAACGGCGACTTGAATACGCGTCTGCTCGCCTATGGGGTGTTGTCCCTCTTTTATATAGCAAAGAGGACTATTCATAGATATAGAAAGGCGCTTCCACTCGGCCAAGCGTGACGCCATATTATAAAAAGTCGGAATTATAGCCCATCAAGGCCTAAATTCTCTCCATATTTTTCTACGACTTGTAAAAGATAAAAAATCATATTATATTTCATACATAGATATTTGTATCTTGTCTTTTATTCGTTTTTTTATACTATAAATATAAGGAATATATATATTTATAAAGAATATATTCAATTGATTTTAGTCATAAAAAAAGGAAGAAATGAGAATCAAATGTTGCTGTTGGGCGAATTAATTTCAAAATTAATAAGCTTTTTATAAAACTGTCTACATTCTTGAGTATTAATATATTAATATTATTAAAATCAATTATATTTTATTAGGTAGAATGCTTCAACATATCATTCTAACTTCGTTTAAGAAGCTTTTGTAAAAGTATATAGGCCCTGGCTTATTATATCTATAGAATTTAAATATTTCAACAATAGTTGTTAGAGTTTTCATGTCTCCATTCTTTTTTTTATATAAATAAAAATTTAAGCTATGTAAAATTTATATGAAAAGAAATTGATCTGTTTTAATGAAAAGAAAGAAATTAGTTTTTTATTTTCTTTAGAAAAAAAAAATTATATTATTCTTATCTATATTTTTATATATAGTTTATACTTCATTTTTAATGATTAATTACTACTTTTAAACTCCTTTTAATAGATTTATATAGTCTTTTTTAGAAAAGAATTTTCACAGGATTCAGAAAAGGAAAAAAAATTTTACGTCAATTATACACAGCGGGAGTTTAGCGGGCAAATATTAAGGTCGATATACGGCGAACGTTTTACGTTCGATTGTTCCAGATTTCGAACAATATTCTTAATAAAGTTTAATATTTTTTTTATACTATAAAATTCTAGTCCATTATTTTTTGAGAAATTGTCTTTTTAATATTTATTTAAGAGAGCTATTAAATTCGCTTAGGTGAAGTAAGAAATACACTTTCCTACTCGTAAAATGATCAAATGTCAGCCTTTCTCTCTTTTGTCAAGGTCACTCTTTTCATGTCAAGTCAAAGTTTCTAAAATTCAATAAATTATATATATAGAAATATGATTCGTAAAATTATATAAGACTCACTTCGGCTATTAGCTCTCTTATAGCAATCTAAATAATTCAAACGACAATGAAAGAAGGTCAAACGGTGCGTCAATTGTGTTATTCTAAAAACAGAACATTTTTATTAGTAGTCTGTTAATTGAACAATTTTATACAACTCGATTTAGAAATATACCTATTATTAAAACTGCAAGATAGTGATGAGCTAAGTCTTTCGTTAATTTTATAAATTAAATATTGAACGTCATGCAATATTATCTGATATTAGTATTTGATGCCTTTTTTATTCTTATTTAAACATTGTAGTAAGCGATTGTATTTTATTGTTCGATAGAACATATATATCTAACAACTAAAACTTTGTTGTATCTTTCTATTTAATAGTTTTTCCCTACAGGGTTATTTAAAGGTATCCAAGCTGTTTAAAAACCCTTTAGCAACTACTTTTGTATTATACCTCTGTAACCTAAACTCTCCCTCTCGCTGTTGAAGAGAAAGATTTACCTCCTCAAATGCTATTATTTTCATTTTTCAACTGTCTTCCTTTCAAGACACCCTCTAACTGCGGGGTATAGGTAAATTTTCCCCTTAATTATATCACAAGTGCGCTACATGCGGTATTATACAATATATTGTAATATTTTCACATCAGATGGCACTTTAGTCACTATTTTTAAAAGCATAAAACGCCATCTGTAATTGACCTTGCAATCATGGCTCTTCGCCGTGTTTTAAGGTCTTCCTTGGGTTTCAGGCGGTATTCAACCCATTTCGGATATGAAACTGTTTCAGAGAATGAAAAGGGTCAACGCGTAGGCGAAGTCTTTAGTAATGTTGCTGAATATTACGACTTAATGAATGATGCCATGTCTGGCGGTATTCATAGGGTCTGGAAGGACTATTTTGTAAATAAGATGAGCCCGAGAAGCGATACCCGCCTTCTGGATGTCGCTGGAGGTACTGGTGACATTGCTTTCAGGTGTTTAAGACACATGAAGAATTCTGCCTTACCTGATGAGCATCAATCAGGTGAAATTATTGTATGTGATATCAATGCCGAAATGTTGAAAGTTGGCGAAAAGAGGGCGAAGCAGGATGGTCTAGAACTTAAATGGGTTCAGGGTAATGCTGAAGAATTACCTTTTCCCGAAAATTCTTTCGATGTCTACTCTATAGCTTATGGAATTAGGAATGTAACAAGAATACAAAAGGCTTTGGAAGAAGCCTTTCGAGTATTAAAAGTTGGCGGAAGATTTATGTGTTTAGAGTTTTCAGATGTTCAGAATCCCATCATTAATGATGTTTACGATTGGTATTCATTTAACATCATACCAGTAACCGGAAAACTACTATCAGGAGATTGGAAGTCCTATCAATACTTAGTAGAAAGTATTAGACAATTTCCGAAAGCCGATGACTTTAAAAATATGATAGAAGAAGCCGGTTTCCAAGAAGTTCATTATGAGAAACTCATGTTTGGAGTGTCTGCTATTCACTCTGGCTTCAAACTAAAGTAAATATACTTCAAGTCTTACAAAAACTTAAAATATAACATAGTTATTGTATGGTTTGTAAAAATGTATTTTTTTAGTAAATAAAACTTAATAATTCAAGCATCGACAGTTATTTCTTCATTTTCTTCATTCATAAGAATTTCATCCATATGATTAATTTCTAAACACCTAACAATTCTGTGTAAAAGTGATTGAATAAATCGATAAAGTATAAGTGAAATATTTAATTAGGCTTACGCAATAAAAACAGCTCCAACAAGGCAAAACAAACTGGCTACTAGAAAGACAAATCCAGGAAAGACATGTACAGTTTTGGCATAAATCACATCAAATAGGCTTGTCGAAGCTAACTGGGCAATAGCTTCTATGAAACTGACAACTGAAAATAAAGCTCCTGCAAGAGAAAAATTAGAACAATTCACTGCTTTCAATAACTTCATATGATTCAGTTATACCTTGGTGAAATCTAGATATAAGGAGTGAGAGATATCCTCTGATTAGAGGAAACCCAATGAAAGTCCCACTGCCTATAAATGGTGCTGTAGGAATAAATAAAACTTATTTATATTCACATATTGTTTATTATTTATTTGTAATGACCTATGAACATCATCCAACTCTTCGTAGAAACTGATTGCACAAGTTGCATTAGAGCTGAAGATATTATTCCAATAAGAGACATTGTAGAAAGACGTAGAGAACAACATGTCCTAAAGATCTTTGCCCACACTATGCCTAAAATTATAACGAGCATTATAGTAACACCACTGAAAATGCCTATTTCCACTGAATTCCAACACAGTGGGGCACTCATCATAAATAAAGTATTTGCATCGTTTCGTCCAACGAATACCATATAATTACAAAGAAAGGCAGCTGTGAGTAATCTCAGCACCCATCCTCTTCTACCAGACATAAGAAATAATTTAAATCCCTCCTTGGAATCCTTTAAGTTGAATAAGTCTTTGAGTTTATTGGTCCCTTTTGGGGAATAAATGGTTTCAGGTACAAAGAAGAATAGGTAGATCATGGATAAGAAATAAATAGAAAACACAGCGAAAAAAGGTTGAGAAAAATTGGTACTTTTAATCCAATATCCAATTCCTATTTGAGCAGCTCCAGCAACGAGAGCCATCAAACCTTCAGCTGTAATTATTTTCAAGCTTCTTTGATCAGTATCAGTAATATCGGCTATATAAGAGAAAGCCCCAAGAGTTAATCCATTGTTCCCACCAAATAAACCATAAATAGTTTTTCCAATATATAAATATAGAATATTTAATTTTAGTGATACAACTAACACAGTTATCAAAGAGTCACAGAGAGCCCCTATCATAGAGATATACATAATTGGTTTTCGACCAATTCGATCACTCCAGGGTCCAATAAAGAGAGCTATAAACATAGCCGGTATATTTTGAACTAAACTCAACCCTAACATAAACTCAGCTGACTTTTGTTGACCTTTATCCTTTTCGTAATTTTTTTGACATGTTTGGTTTTCTGTTGAATTTGATGGAGAAGTTAATACCGAATTTACGAACTGATTTGTTATTACAGGTGTAGAATAGCAACCAACGAAAACCATAATGATCAATGGCTCAACGATAAATGTCCTTTTAGGTTTTATGATTTTTCTTTCCTGAAAATTATCATCTTTATTCACAAGGGGACTTGATTCGCCTTCGTCCGTGCTGTTATAGGATCGGATATCTGAAATCCCACTCTCTTGAGTTTCAGGATAAACCATTTCTTTTCAAGTTCTATATAAGATTGTCAGATAAGTTAAGGTCTCATTGTAAAAAAAATCATGTGACCATTGGCAGGCTCAAGGGATGAAAATTTAGAACATCGGGTCATTATCTAGGCCTATTCACCTTTATATCAATGCAAATTTTTTATGGTAAAATATTATTAATTAATTTTTTTAAATTTTAAATACCTATTTTCACTTAAATCATCAAAAAATCACAATTCCTCATACAATGCTGGATATTTTCTAAGAAATGTAAACTAGCAGACGATAATTTTGGCGCCACCTGCCAGGTTTGAAATAGTGGCTTTAGTAAAGTATATTTTTCGAAAGTTTACGACAGTCAACAATTTAGTAAAAAAATAACAATATATACTGAAATTGAATAAATTTCATGTAGAAGCATTCTCTTTGAAGGATTTGGCAAATAAGCAGAATGATGTTGAAGCTCTCTCCCGACATTCCTTATCCGAATCTTCATTCATAACTTTTTTCAACCACTCCATTACGTCTGTAGCATTTACAATTGTCAGTAAATTATTAGGATTCAAAGCTGATGCAATAACGCATAAGCCGTATAAAAGAGCTTGTTTGACACTTGGTTCTTCGTGCCACCTTAACAACCATATCACTTCCAGCAAGTCAATACACATTTTATCCGACGTTACAACATTCCTTGCAACATTGACAATACTCGATATGGTATAGATGACTCTGGTTAAAACGATATGATCTTTTCCTAATAAGTCAAGATAAGATCTTCTAACATCAAGCCCGGTTAAAAGAGGATAAAAAAATAGAGATACACTCGAAGATAATTTGTTTTCTCTCACGTCACATTGTTTTGCTTTCGATCCCCAACGACGAGTTTTCGCCTCTAATCTATTCGCAACAAGTGCTCTACAATCTGTAACATTCGATTGCAAAGTGTTTTTTTTGGATTTGGAGGTGTCCTCTATAGCTTTTGCTGGTTCAGGGAAGGCCAATGACTTGGCTGCTGCTGAGAGAGCGTGCAACATCAGCAAGCGTTTCTCTATAGTATAATTATATTCGTAAACTTGACTTGTCATATATTTTGTCACTTTAGCAGGTGATACCACTATTAAAGCAACAAGAGCCTGAAATACATGAATTTCACCTTCTTCTGTGGTAGGACTAATATGAAGTAAAACTTTAGCCATTTCATCTCCCATTTCGTCAACAGTTGACTTATTTTTCTGAATCAATTTGACAGCATATTCTAGGCACGTGTTTGTAAGTTCGACATCTTGTGTCTGTATCAAACCATCTAAGCAATCGCGTAGGTAGTGGGGTACTTTGTTAGATCGTTTCGGAAGGTCATTAGATTGATCATATGCTGGCAAATCATCATCACTATCCAAATCTTCAGAGTTTATATTTGCTTCAGTTTCAACTTCTTCTTCAACTTTAAGATTTTTTATTATCTCTGCAATATCTTCTTCATTCTTAGCTAACTTCTCCTCAAGATTCTTTAGCTCTAATGTATATTCATTATCTGAATATTCAAATTCCAGTTTATCAGTGGAAACTTTAAGTTTACTCGTTAGAATTTCTCCACAACACATTCCCATAGTTCTAAGGTCATTATCTTCGATAGCGAGATGAATTTCTACGCCTTGTAATAATGCTTTGCTGTCAAAATACTCTTGTTGAGGACAATTTATGGCGCAAATGACTAGGGCTCTGGTTATATAGAATCTTTGATGAATCGTTGAATGACGTAAAGCGCTAGCATCTGACCATATTCGGAGTAAGTTATTAACAGCATCTTTAAATAGAGTGAGCCTGGCAGGTGATGTTGTAAAGTGAGAGATTAGCACATTCAGCGAAGTGAGCGAAAGGTCACTTCGATGTAGTAGTAATTTTACTGTTAGCAAATTCTTTAATGAGGTATTTTCCAGAGCACTATTAACTAGAAAACTTGAGAAAAGGCGCTCATTTCTTACATTCTTTAGAAGAGAGACAATAAAGCTTTCCTGTTGGGAAAACTGTAAAGTTGATAATAATTTATAATTTATTCGATTCCAGATGCCATCATCAGCCTTTGAAACAAAAGTAGGTAAAATAGTCTTCCAAACATAGTCTCCGTATCCTATAACACACAGTTTACCTAATAATCTTGTAACTGCTCGAATTTGAAAATCTTTACTATTTTTAATACTTTCAACACCCTGTTTTATAACTATTAATATAGATGAACATACTTTAGGAACAAGATTTGAAGGAACAAAAAGATCGGATAATTCTCTCTTTTGAAGATTTGCCATTCGGGATGTAAACGATCCTATAAGATTTATTACACAATCTTGAATATCGTTTGGACTGTTGACAATACTTTCTAGTAAATTAGTAATCTTTTTTTGTTCTGTAAATTTTTCTAACAGAGAAGCACATTTTAATCTTTTGAACATTGTTCCGGTTGAGCTATTGTTCAACAAAACGATAAAAGCATCTATTTCTGGTCCATCTAAAAATATTGAATCATAGGAGCTTTGACAATGAGCTGATTGTAGTTTCTTAACGAAGTCGACATCGTAGAGGGAGAGTAGGGAATTTAACGTTTCTGAATAATGCAATCGTTCTTTTGATTCTCGTTTTATTTTTAGAAGCTCTTCAGCTATTTTTGGAGGATCAAAATCTTTCAAATGCTTAATTTCGCTTTTAGGCTGAATGTGAGGACTAATATCTGCCATATTTTTTTTTCTGCAATAATAAACAATAGTAGAATATATCATTAACTAAACTGTACGTTATTTGAGTATTGCTATAAAGGTAGTCATATGTAAATAATATTAACATTACCATTTAGACAAAAAAATTTCTTAGGAGGTAATAGTAGCTATATACTTGATTAATTCTTACAAGTATTCTCTTGTAATGTTGAATACAACTTGAAGTTCAACTATATCATTATAATATCGCTCACAAAATTAGTTTTTATTCAAACGAATTATTCTTTGAAAGAAAGACAAGTTTTTTTATTAAAAAAAACTTCCTTTAAAACCAGTTAATCAGCAAAATATGCCTATATGTCTAGTTTTATCTATTCAAAAGAAACGTAATATTCAAGTGTCGTGAATTGAACGGTGTATACTATATCCTTCACCTTTGTTGACATTATTTTCGTATATTGTGAAATAGGTTTGATTAGTATAACTTCGCCCCTGGTTCACTATTTGGTATCATAGCACTACGAAAATATCTGTGCTCACTATAAGGGCGCTTCTACAGATATAATAATTCAAGGGTTTATTGTAATAGTGGGATAACTGACCTTCGTCAGTGAAGGGTATTTTTTGTTTTGATTCCATATCACATGTGAGATTTTGAAAAATCATTGTGAGGACGTAAATTGTCACTGATTCTATTAACTGCGCAAGAACCATTTAAATGTACGCTTCTACCTTTAGATTTCTAATTGCCAATAGGCAACAACTAGTCCTGAAGCTTAGACGAGCCATGTCAACAACCAAAAATTATGACCTTTTGGTGCTTGGAGGTGGTTCTGGAGGATTAGCAGCAGCTAGAAGAGCCGCAGAATTTGGTGCATCAGCAGTTATCTTTGATGGAGCTTATGTTGGCGGTACTTGTGTAAACGTTGGTTGTGTACCGAAAAAGGTTACTTATTATGCCGCAAATCACGCAGATTTTATAAGAAATAATCTTGATTATGGATTTCATGTAGAGTACAAAAGTTTTGATTTTGCAACGTTCAAGAAGAAAAGAGACGACTATATTAAGCGATTACATTCTATTTACTTTTCCAATTTGAATAAAGCAAATGTCGATTGGGTTAATGCCTATGGATCAATCACCCCTGATGGTTCCATTCAAGCTGATGGTAAAATATATAAAGGAAAACATATTATAATTGCTACAGGATCTACACCAATTCTGCCAACAAATATTCCCGGATATGATTTAGGTATGACATCTGATGGATTTTTTGAAATGGAAGAATTACCCAAGAAATCAGTTATTGTTGGAGCGGGCTATATAGGAGTAGAATTAGCTGGAATGCTTCATGGGTTAGGAACTGATGCAACGTTGGTTATAAGAAAGGACAGAGTTTTAAGAAACTTTGACGGAGATTTAAGTAGAGAAGTGACAGCCTCTTTAGAAACGGAAGGTGTCAATCTAAAACGTAACAGTCAAGTGGCTGAGGTTGTGAAAGACGGAAATAAATTGAAAATCACTCTGGATGATAATTCTACTATCGATCAAGTTGATAATCTTATTTGGGCTGTTGGAAGAAGACCAAATTCAGAGAAGCTTAATTTGGAATCAGTTGGAATCAAAACAGATAAAATAGGTTTGTATTATTACCATTTTGTTATTATGGTTGGAATTTTTATCTTACTTTTACTATTTAACAGGGAATATCGTTGTTGACGAATTTCAGAATACTTCCGTTCCAAACTTTTATTCCATAGGGGATGTTTGTGGGCATGCTCAGTTAACTCCAGTAGCAATAGCCGCTGGCAGGAAGCTAGCACATCGAATATTTAATGGGGAAAAGAATTCAAAATTGGATTATTCAGCAATACCTACTGTTGTTTTTTCTCATCCTCCTTCAGGTACTATTGGACCATCTGAAGAGGAAGTAAGAAGTCTCTATCAAGAAGATCAAATAAAAATCTACAAGACCGCATTTACCCCCATGTACAACGCTCTTACAACTCATAAGACTAGAACTTTTATGAAGTTAATTTGCATTGGCAAAGATGAAAGGGTTATTGGTCTACATATGATTGGTCATGGATGTGATGAGATATTACAAGGATTCGGAGTTGCAATTAAAATGGGCGCAACGAAAAAACAATTCGATTCCTGCGTAGCCATTCATCCTACTTCTGCCGAAGAACTTGTAACCATGCGTTAAAATAGTATAAACTATTTGCCGTGTCTTTTTTGTAGATTGACATCCATAAATTTAAATATAATAAATCAATTTATCAATAACAAACTCTCTAATTGTCAGCTAGATGGCGTTGGTATTGAAATTCTGCAAAAAAAAAAAACACGAAAGCATATATCAAAAAGTAATAACTGAAAAATATGTTACCTATGTGATAAAAAACTGTTGTTCAATAGTTCAATACTTGTTTTGAAAAATGGAAAAGAAGCACTAACATCTTCTCTAAAGAGCAATTAATCATTTCTTAACTAAATTCTAATAGAAGTATATTTCTGAAATTTTAAAAGTGAAGAAATCTTCTATTATGAATTTTTGTTTACTTGGATAAAAAGAGAGATTAATTTCTATTGTAACGGACTTAGGTCGCCTTGAAAGATGATAGGTGATAATGGGGTAAAAGATAGTTCTCATGAGAAGCCTAAAATACAATTGAGTCAGTTATATTTAGAAACTTAATAACCATCATATACTAAAATAGAAAAATACAATTTCATTGATGAGTAGTCGACAGAAGAAAACTTAAGAACTGGAAAATGATAGCATTGGGCGGGCGTCATTTGGCATTCGTTGTCGTTCAATTTGGCTGTCTACTAATGGGTATTATCACTGGGGGAGTAGCTATAAACGTCCTTCAAGTGGTTTATACAGATTGGGTGATAAAAGTTTTCTCAGTTACGGATGGAAGGAAATTAGATGAGACAACATTTCTTTCTATATCCTTAGTAATTAACATAATTGGTAGCATCATTATGATAGTACTCTCCTCTTTTGGGGCATACGCTGCAAATATTAATCAGGGAACAATTTTAGAGATTTTTATCTTGTCCATTAATGGGCTCTTCATGCTACAGAGCACTTCAATAGTTTTTCCTTCCAGATTTTATGCTACATTTCTAGATAAGCTAGATTGTAGCATGAGATCCCACCTAAAGTCTTACTACATGCGAAAATCAGGTAGCGATTTTTCAGCAGATCTTGAGGGTTTCCCTTAATTGTTAAACGGAATTTAAGCTCCCTGGATAAAGGGCAATATGTAAGTAGAATATTATATTCTTCAATATATAGAGATGCATTACTATAAATAAATCTCTTTAGTTTAGGCCAAAATTTCCTCCTTCTTCGCGTAAATCATCAAATTGTAAAGCATATTCAAAAACTAGATATCTGAAACACTGAAATTTGACTTTATCTGATTTGGAAGGGATGTCTTGCTACAGAAATTTATCAAAAACAGCGACGTAAACAACATCTTCTGCTATGAACCAATCCTTAGTTTAATTGGTTACTGAACTGAAACAGCTTTAGCCTGTTCGATTTTGAATGTTGTAGTCCAAGTTAAATAAACTTTGTTCATTAACATAATATACTGTATATATACTGTATATATACTGTATATATATCACTTGCTTTCATAGATTCTGTCGTTAGTTGTTGGACTTCGATTACTTAGAATAATTCCCTTGTAAATAGATTAGAATTCTGAGATAAATGAATCATAGATAAATGACCAAGAGAAAGAAAACGATGATAAAAATATCAAGAAATATATTGTTATAACATTATAAAAAGTAGAGAAGTAGAATTGTTACTTACTACTTTTGCTATTTTGCTATAGTGCTTTAGTTCATTTGACTATTTTTTTTTCCTATTCGTTATTGAGTACTTAATAAATTAACTGTTTATCATAAATTTGACTCTTTTAAAAAATGCCCGTCAAATCCTTTGTTATAAATAGACTAGTTTAGCTTAGAACAATGTAGAATTTACACTTGTTTCCATTTTCGCTATTTTTCTCCGTTAAATAATAATTTTACTTAATTAATATAAATTATATGTTTTTAATTGAATTTGTGTAATTTTCAAATTATCCATTATAGGCTTTCTAATAAATACAAGTGTAAATAAATAATTGAGAGAATATGATATATAAGGAAGAAGAGTCAAGTGAATGAGAGAATTGAGACTGCTTTTAAGAATTAGACACCAAGAATGAAATTTATCTCCACTTGTTTGTCACTATACATTTTATTCGGTTGTATAACAGCGCAAACCAACGATGATGTGATTGTATTGTCTCAGGAAGAGAGTAATTAAATAAATTTGGAAAATTCAATTTATTAACGTTATAAAATTTGCCTTAAAATATCTCGTTTAGGTGAAGAGACGTCTTTCTTTAGTACAAATGACACGCTAATGATTGAAATGGACATGAGGTTGACCAAACAACAGTGGGAACGTATGGAAGAAAGTGGAAAGTAATAAAAATTTAGAATCGGTAAAAATCTAGGCGATAAGCTAGGCATATTTTACTATTTTACAAAGGGTAAAGAAGAGAAAAGCGCTGAGAGATGTTGCAAAATATTGGACAAACGGAGTTGTACCATACGAATTACAACCAGGAACTTTTAGTAAGTTAAAAAACATAGTTTACATAGAAATATACATTATATATTAAAATCAGTAAATGGACATACAAAATATATATTTTGACAGCTTCGAGCGATGCGGCGCAAATTAGAGCAGCGATTGCCGACTACCATAGTCTAACTTGTATAAAATTTCGAAGAGCTAACGGCAACGATAGACGAAAAATAAGAATAACAAGTGGACAAGGGTAAAAAAACAACATCAACAATATTTTTGTAATATATAACAATCATCTTATTATATTTTAATAGTTGCTGGTCTAATATAGGGATGTTGAGTCGTGGTCAACAAATTTCTCTAGCGCGAGGATGTAGAAGGGTATTATTCAAAACTGAATCTAGCAGTTTAATATATACTATTATATTAACGCACACACATATATATATTTACAATAGAAATCTACTATTCTACACGAATTCGGTCATGCTCTTGGTATGTTTCATGAACAATCAAGACCCGATAGAGATTCATATATTACAATTAGATTTGGTGTAAGTACACCTTATAATATATTCCATATTTTACATTAAAACAATTACAATTCTATACAATATGCGTATTTAATAACAATATCTCCTGTTGTTCTTTTGAGCAGAATGTTCTCAAATCAATGGCGTACAACTTTAACAAGCACGGTAACGATAGAATCAACACCTACAACGTTCCTTACGATTATCACTCTGTCATGCATTACGGCCAAACCGTAAGTATGAATTGGCAGTAGTATTTTAACATTAGTTGGTCAATAATACGAACTAAATTTTGGATATTTATAGATACAACATATCAAAATAATTGAATACTTATGAATAGTTATATAGTTATACCTCTAATTTATCATTTTATATCATAAATATAAATTAAATTATAATAATTATCCTTTTTTCGCCTCAGGCCTTTTCTATGAATGGAAAGCCTACTATCATAACTAAAGATAAATCCAAACAATATCTGATTGGAACTGCAAAGGGTCTAAGTTTTAGAGACATTAAAGTTTTAAATCTTATGTATAAATGTGGAGCTAAATGTAACTTGAAAGCAAAAGATTGTCCAGGTGAAGGCTTTGTTGGTAAAAACTGCAAATGCCTTTGTCCAGGTTCTCCAATAAAAATTTGTGGTGACACGTCCGTAAAGCCTGATAAAAAATGTAATGACATGCACGGAAGTTGTTCTTATTGGGCAGCCAAAGGACAATGTAATAAATATCCCGGTTTTATGCTTAAAAATTGTAGGAGATCATGTAAAGCGTGCGATTCAGATGGTACAGGAACAAAACGTAATGTCACAATTTGTTTTTTCTGTTTATATTAGTTAACTATTCACTTTTCCCAAACTTTTTTGTGTATACAGCAAGCCCTATTCCAATTCCAAAATGTGTCGATATGAATAAGTATTGTCCTCATTGGGCTAGAAAAAAATATTGTTTTCATTATCGTTACAAGAAATACATGAAGGCAAACTGCAAAAAATCCTGTAGAATGTGCGTAAGAGGTAAGTTTGATAAATAGAACAATCAAATATATATATATAAAGTCTTTCGGAATAATTGACATGAAATTAATGTAATACAGCAAATGTGAACAGTTCCGGAAAGAAACCACAAAAAAAGATTTGCACAGATTTGTCAACCTATTGTTCTAATTGGGCCAGAAGCAACTATTGTCATGCAGCTGCCTATGTTTTATATATGAAGAAAAATTGCCAAAGATCATGTGGATTTTGCTCTTAAGAAGAGAAAGAGTGAGAGTAGTGCGAGTAAGAAAGAAAGAAAGAGAGAGATAAAAACTAGTATAAATGAGTAATTCTTTGCTTAAAATCAATTTCGTCTTATATTTGTTTACTATGCTTGAAAATACATAGATTTTGTTTTATGAAGTACTTAATCAACTAAAACAGATTGAAATTCTCTTGCAATTTTGATTGTAGCTGAAATATAAAATATTCTAATTTGACCAGAATCAAAAATACAGTCTAATTATAATATAAATACGTATTGTTATTGTAATATTATATAATAATTTTAAATTGTTTATAACTTTAAATAGTTGAATGAAGTTGAGAGAATTTTTTTTTGTAGTTTTCCTCTCAAATCATACTTTCCTCCCCTTCACCTCGTACAGAATAATATTAATATTATCTAATATTGAGAAGGAGATATAAATCCTTGAAAAAGCGTTACCTAGAAGATGGTACATAAGTGAAATATAATTCTTAATGAAAAAAATGAAAAGCATAATGGGAAAGGAGGAAAACAACTGGAGACAGAACATGAAAGATAGTGAAATTTCTTATCAGTAAAGTAATATTTAACTCCACTTATTCATTATGGATGTGCACTTTTCAGTACAAGCCTAGAGCAACCTTCACAGGTTGGTCATTAGAAGGCTTTCTAGTCAAATCATTAACGGACGAAATAATCCTCCACTAATCTTCCGTTATGAATGAAGTTTTGACTTGGTTTACCAATTTACTGCATCCGAAAAATGGTTATTACTCTTTTTTTTACCTTGTTTATCACTTCTGATTTTTATATAAGCCTATAAAATAGTTGCTTGTTTTAACATTAATTGACTTACAGGTGGCGCCGAGACCGCATATCATTTTTTTGCTGTTGCACATGAAATTTCTTTCGTTGATATCTAACGAAACAGGTTTTTTTCTAAAATAAGAATATGTTTTCGATTGTTAGAATCAATTTCTGCTTCTTCTCTGCAACCTGCTTTTGGCTAGTTGTATTGGCCTTGTTTATCCCTAAATCTGGTAAGTAACAATGACAAACGAAATCTCTATATAAAAAAATATGTAGTAGATTAAAGCGGAGACGGTTAACGGTCCTAACGCCTTTTTATAGTATGAATGAAAAAGTAAGAGCTTATTTATTGCGTAAATATACACCATATAGAGTACACTACATGTTTAAGTATATAAAAGGGTAACGCAATATAATGAAAATGAAATACATAGATTATATGCGGTATTAAAGATTATTATAGTACGTTAACATTGAAATAATTAATAACTTTTGTAAAACAAAGCATAAATGTTGTTTTTTGTTTTTTTTTTAATTTGATAATATTTCATGGAATATTTCATAATACGGTTAGATAGGTTGCATTCTTTTCTCTATAGATTGAAAGGTACATCTGTTCAGACAATTACCTTCATTTAAGTATAGCTATTTTATGGTAATTAAAAAAATAATCAATTGTAACACAACTAAAGTCAAGTAAGATAATAAAAGCATTAATATTGAAAATAACTGTATTTTTAAAACTGATTATTAATTTGTTATATTCATTCTTTTAATTAGTAATAGAGAGAATGTGTACAAATATATACTGTATAAATTTATATACATATATATATATATATATGAATGTGTGTGTGTGTGTGTGTGTATGTGCAGAATATCTTTTCTAAAATAGAACAAAATAAATTGAATTATTTAAATAATAAATGAATTAATTAATTAGTGATTAGCGGTTTACACAAATACTGACAACAAATTTAACATCAATCTGTTTGCCATATAAGAATAAAATAACAGATGTTTATATATACTATATATTATATATTTCAATACATATACCAATTTATACCGTGTATACTTTATATATTTTAATTTTAAGTTTAGAAAACCTAATTTGCTAATTATTCTGTTGTGCTATGCTCTTTTGTGTTTTTTTTTCAAGATTGTACGATAAGACTGTTTTATTGTTATAAATAGAATTTATTATCATAACTATAAGCCATAGTTACTTCTAAAACAACTATTGAATTAATTAATTAATTAATTATCAGTTAATTCCACCTTTTTGTTCTGTTTTCATTTTAATTATTTTCAGATGGCTTGAAATGCTACGATTGCATATCGTCTAACTCTACGAATAGTAGAAATTGCCATTATAGACACAGTTTACCTGAGCCTATAACTTGCAATAGAGAAACATTATGCAATCGTACTAGCAAATCGAATTGTGAAATCAGGTGCCTTGTCATTAGAAAACTGGGCGAAAATGGTATTTATTTTCACAACTCTTTTGCAAACTTACGTCAACTGATTATTGAATTTGTTACAGATACACTTCTAGAAACTAGTCGGTCGTGCTCAGTGAGTCTACCTCATAAAGAGGATTGCCGACAATTACATACCGCCAATGTACAGATCAAAATGTTGTGTATTTACACTTGTAATACTGATAAATGTAACAGCGCTAATATTTTGACATCACACAACGTCTATAGCACCTTATTCATATTGATATTCACACTTGTGTTTCTTATTTCTCCCTTTTCCATAATGATGTAAATACAACCAACCCTGTACGTTCAGTATTTATCTGTTACTGTCAAGTTGATACCTTATAACTTATTGTTTTGTCATATCAGTACGTCTATAAGTTCAAAATAAATTCTTTTCTTTTTTGAATTTACCGCCAGATTAAATGTTTCCGGAAGTTCACAACCAGACGCCATTTCACTGTAGAGGATCGAAGTTTGCCCAGTGCACTAGCACGTGTGCTTTCATTTTAACAATCCAAATAGAATTTTTGCTCGTTTAACTGTTGAACAAATAAATAAATCAAGCTAATCAAGTAAGGGATATATTTCAAAGAGATTTGAACCTTCATCTCCATGTTTATATATATATATATATATATATGTTGATGTATATGTATACTGTATATAAAAAAGCTATCTTTCTTTTGATTTAAACCATAGATGTTTTTTATCTCTAAGATATGGGACAGTCAAAAGTAAGATCTGTTGGCATCTCTATGTTCGCTATGACTTTATTGGTAGCTGTTCCAGCAATTGCCTTGTTTATTTGGTTAAGTACCACAGGTTTTAAAGACATGACAGGAATCAGTTTGTCAATTTTGTTGACTATTTTTGCTGTTTTACAGGTGAGATATATTATAGAAATCTAAAACTTTAATATGATTATTATCTTTCATTTAAAGGGTTTAGCTGGTTTTATATTGTGGAAAAAAACTGGATCGTTTGAAAAACTTCATAACCAACTTTCAAATCCAATTTATAGTTAAAAACAAAAGTGACTAACAAAACCTACTTGTTTATTCTGCCATATTCTAGTTTGTTCCACATTTATAGTAGTTTCAATAAAACAGAGCTGTCTTATCAAACTCTCCAGAAACAATAAACAGATATGTAACTAAATCCATGATAAAAGACTATTACGTTAATTAGTGAGTTGATTAGAAGTAAATATACACTGTTATCATTTTCACTTTCGCTTACTCTCCCTTTATCCTGAATCAGTACGTGTCATCCAATATTCTTTATGTGCTAAACAAACTTAACCCACTTGAGAAACAATAAAATAAATATGCCCAACCAACATCCCTCTCTTCCTTAGTATTTTAAACTCTTCCAGAATTTTAGTGCGTTTCCGATAGGTGGCGTTGTTTTGAGATTACAACGCCAATTCTCTGCATCATCGCTCATATCCGATTCTTAGATATATTCGAACAAAAATTGGTCGGTAATCTTCGCCTTTGGTAGCTATAATATTTAAGAAATTCAAGGAATATTTGGATGTAGTACCTTTTCACAACTTTCAATTATGGAAGCTATAAATGATCATAAACATTTGGTAAATGGCGAATCTGATTCAGGTTCGAGAATGCAGTCGCCTACGGTCAGGCATTTTATTACAACTATGTTATCTATTTGTGCAAATCGAGAGTGTTTGTTGAATATTAAGGCTTGTTTTCCCTTAAAAGTGTACTTTGATTCAAGTAAATTTTGTATGTAGACGATTAGCCGGTTGTTCATATACTCTGTCCATATTCTTTTTATTACCTTAACACATATGTGGTATATTCTTCTATAGCACGTACATTTTTCAATCGAACTTTATAATAAATAATTCACGATAGAGCCTACCGTCTAAGGCATTTTTCACGAAGGTCACATGATCAAAGGACCGTTGTTAAACTACTAAGATAATAATATGTTGTGTAACACACTGTTGAGACAGGATACGCATGAGAGACCTTCGTGTACTTTTTAGGTATTTCCTCATTTAAAAACAGGAAGGTCTATTGAGAAATTTTGCAGTTTGTGTGTTAAGTCGACATATGTTTACTAATGCGGAATTCAATAAACTATGCAGGGTAAAAAAAGCATCTGCATCTGCTCAATGAAATTATATATATACCAAAGCGTATTATATAATTCACCTTTAAAATGATAATTTCATGGCTAACTGCAAAATCGCAAATAATTTGTTCATTTTTTTTATAAATGATCGCTATTTGAGTGAATACTTTAAGTGATCAATTAGTGTTAGATGAAACTTACAATTGTGTATTGTTGTCGCATAGTAATTTGGTAAGAAGGAGACCGCGTATACATTTTCCTTATTTCTCATTTTGATTGTTTGGCTTGGCCGAGATATTTGTTAGTAATTTCAGGATCCTCTGAAAGAATGTGTGGGCGTGGTGCATGCATTCAAGCACCTACTTAATTTTTTTATCTTTAGCAGGCTGATAGAGTCAGTAGTTTTTTAAAAGCTGCTCGTAACGGTAATTTGGAGAAAGTAATTGTCTATTTAGACAGTGGAATAGATGTCGACATAAGTAATAACGTTAGTATACATGTCGTATTTCAGGCAAATCATATTCAAGTGATTAAACATTTAAACAGACCGGATTAAACGCACTTCACCTTGCTTCAAAGGAAGGTTACTCTGCCGTTGTTGAAGAGCTTTTAAACCGCAAGGCTAATCTAGATGCCCCTACGAGAGTGAGTAAAAATTGCACAACGCGCCTCACGCATCGATTCACAATGTTCTAATTTGCATTTTGTTTTTTTCCTTGGTCTAAAAAAAGAAAGGAAATACGCCCCTGCATATTGCTTCCCTCGCCGGTAAACATAATATTGTGGAGACACTCCTGCGAAATGGAGCCAAAGTGAATGTTCAATCTCAAAATGGATTTACTCCTCTATATATGGCAGCCCAAGAAAATCATGCGGCTGTCGTTGCCCTACTTCTTCAAAATGGGGCCAGTCCTACTCTCACAACAGACGTTTGTAGTTTTATCCTAAAGTACCGATGTTATCTTATTTCTGTTTTTCTGTATCCAGAATGGCTTTACGCCCCTATCTATTGCTTTGCAACAAGGACATAAAAAAGTGGTCGAAGAACTCATTCAAACCGACAGATCACGTAAAGTGAAATTGCCATCTTTACACTTGGCGGCAAAGAATAACAACACTAGCGCTGTCCAATTATTCTTGAATTCTCCAGATGCTGATCCAAACCTAGCGTCAAAGGTAAAATCTCTTTCTGCATGTTAGAATTCCTTTGCATATAAAAACAAACATAGCTGAGTAATCATGATAACATGATTAACGACGTTAATGCACATAAAAGAGCAGGTGTTAAAAACTAAATTTGACACATGTGTAGGGTGGATTCACTGCTTTGCATATAGCCTCCCATTATGGTAGCGAAGATGTCGGACGCATGCTTATTGAGCGAGGAGCTAACCTCGATTACAGAGCAAAGGTAATAAAATATTGCACCAGATGAGTACATTGACGATAACCTTTTTAACTTTGCCGTAGAACAATATTTGTCCACTACATGTCGCATCAAAGTGGAACAGAGCAGGCATGGTTAAACTTTTACTTGATAATGGAGCGGATATTTCCAGCAGTACTAAGGTTATAAAATCATGATAAACAAGAAGTTCAATTAATTGTAAATATAATTTTAAGATTATCGTTTTTTTATAGGACCTATTAACCGCTCTGCATTGCTCATCCCGATCCGGCCATTCGTCCGTAGTAGAGCTCTTATTAGAGTTTAATGCACCTGTCGATGCTAGAACTAGGAATAAATTAACACCCTTACACATGGCTGCCCAAGGAAATCATTATGATACAGGTCGCTTGCTAATTTTTAAAGGGGCACCCATAGAGGAAGTTACTATAGACTACTTAACTCCATTGCATGTGGCTTCTCATTGTGGCAGTTATGAGATGGCAAAGCTACTATTAGATAGTAGATGCGTTGTTGATGCTCGAGCCAGGGTAGGGATGACTTTTTAGTTATCAATCATTTTTTGTATATAAATTGGGATTTTTTTAGAATGGTTTCACACCTCTTCATATCGCTTGTAAAAAGAATAAACCAAGGATTATAGAACTTTTATTAAAATATGGTTCGATGATTGATAGCACCACTGAGGTACCACGATGAATATTGTTCTCTTAGCTGATATTTCATGTTGTCAAACTATTTCCCATTAGACCGGATTGACACCTTTGCACGTTGCCTCTTGGTCCGGACATAACCAAATTGTGTCATACCTAATTGAACAGAGAGCCAACCCGAATCAGAAAACTAACCGGGGAGAAACCTGCTTGCACATGGCCGTTAGAGGAAAACAATTAGAAACGACTAAGCTGCTAATTAAGAGTGGCGCTCAAGTGAACGCCACAGCTAATGAAAACGAGACAGCCCTTCATATTGCCGCTAAGTTAGGCGATCCAGAGATGACAGAATGTTTACTTTATCATGGAGCTGACGGTATCTATTAATAAATACTAGTCCAATATATTTTTCGTATGGGGATTTAATCTTTAAATACTTAATTTTACTTTTCAGTAAACGCTGTTACAAATGGTAACTACACTGCTCTACATATCGCTTCAAGAGAAGGAAACGATCGCGTAGTTGAAGTTTTATTGAATAACAAGGCTGCTATTAATAGTTTTACATCTCAAAAGTTTACTGCCTTGCATTTGGCAGCTAAGAAAGGACATACAGATGTAGCAAAAATACTCCTTAAAAAAGGAGCAAAGGTAGACGCCGTTGGAAAAAATAACTTGACGCCACTCCATGTAGCCGCCCATTATAATAAAATTGATGTTGCTGTAAGTTAATTCTAGCCATTAGTTGGACTATAGATTGTTTTAGCAAGCCACACAAGATCTCTATTAACCTCCTTTTTACTATGTTAGGTTTTATTACTTGAACGTGGAGCATCTCCAAATTCTCAAGCTAAGAACGGTATGACACCTCTTCATATCGCTGCTAAGAGGAATGAATTGGCGCTGGCAAATATACTTATAAATTACAAAGCAAACACCAATGCTAAAACAAAGAACGGTTTCACCCCGCTGCACGAAGCTTCCCAGCATGGACATCGAGACATGGCAGCTCTTTTATTAGAAAAAGGTGCTGACGTTAATTTCGCTAGCAACAATGGACTTCGTCCTATGCATCTATGTGCACAAGAAGATCATGTACCGGTGGCCGAAGTTCTTGTTAAATATCATGCACAGATAGATCCTCAAACCAAAGCTGGATATACTCCTTTGCACACTGCTTGCCATTTCGGACAGATTAATATGATTAAATTTCTACTTGATCAAAAAGCAAATATTCATTCGACGACGAAGATCGGTTATACTCCGTTGCATCAGGCAGCTCAACAAGGTCATGTCCTTGTTATTAACTACTTGCTTAAATATAGAGCAAACCCAGACTCAGTTTCGCAAACGGGACACACCCCACTTTCGATAGCGCAAAAGTTAGGCTATATTTCAGTTATAGAAGCTTTGAAAAGGCAGACGAGCGTTGTGGCAAATCCCGACGACCATTACTATAAACACTATCAGCCAGAGGAAATGGCTGAAGATGGTGAAATGTCAGATTCGGACGGCGATGAAGATGGTAAATAATACATATCTAATACAGTAAAGATAATTACATTTTTATGACAATCACTTGCAGCTTTCGACACGGGAGTTAAACCACATGAGATGAGCTATATGTATGGAACTATGTCCCCAATTCGGGTTTGTATTGCACGCTTTTACGCATATATTATCGTAGTTTTCTATTTTGTGAGTCTGAAACCTGCACGTCTCTGTTGTTTAATCCTTTTTAGGGAGGAACACTTTCAGAGAGATCCCATCCTTCCTCCTTTTATCATGACGATTCTATTTACTCCCATACGGAGCATGACGAAGTTTTTCCACAGGTAAAGTCTGTTATTATTTTAGCGAAACACTTTATTCCCCTTGTGTGTAGTATTTTTCACGCATTATCCGTAGAAAAAACATAGCAAATTTCTAGCTGCTTTTATATTTTTTACCTATATTTATCTTCAATATTAGGAAGACCATATGGTTTCTGATTTCCAACAAATGGACTATGCAGCAATGAGCGAATCTAGACTGATGTCTAATTCATATTCGCGAATGTCTTTCAATTCTAGTTTCGACCCCGATAACGTTGTTACCAAACCACCAAACGTTTCTGGGTAAATGATTAATAAATACAAAAATTACAAGTAAATAGTAACCTAACCGTATTGATTACAGATTTCTTATTTCTTTTGTTGTCGATGCTGTGGGGGGCGCAATGACTGGATGTCGTCATTCAGGAATTCGCATTATTATACCTCCCGGGAGAGCATGTTCACCAATTAAAATTATATGCAAATTAATCAAAAAAGAAAAACTGAATTTTCCACCACCTTTGATGGAAAATGAAGGCCTGGCTAGCCGAATTTTGGAAATGAGTCCTAGTGGCTATCAATTTGCTGGGTAAAGCAAAAAACTGTTATCTCTACTACATAATTTATGCATTTCTTTTTTACTTACAGAGATGTTATTATCGAAATTCCACACTTTGCTTCACTCAGACAAGGTGAGAGGGAAATAGTCATCTTAAGGAGTGATGATGGAGAGACCTGGAAAGAGCATGGTGTAGATACGACGGCTGAAGTAATGGAAAAGATAATAGAAGGCAGTTTCGACGGTAATACTTAAATTGCCAATAAATCGTATAATCATAAACAATTCACTTATCCTCTTTTCAACAGAGCTTGAAGCCGCTGAAAAAATCTATCAAAAACGAATTAGCAGAATTGTAACAACAAACTTTCCCAAATATTTCGCTCTAGTTTCGCGAATTAAGCAAGACTCGAAATTAGTTGGAGCAGAAGGAGCCGTTCTAAAATCCCATAGCATACCACAAGTTCAAGTTGCTTTCCCTGCGGGTGAGGAATTAACAACAATTTTCAACAAATCATATTTTTTTATCGCAAAAAACTTCTTTGACAGGTGCTCTTAATAAACCGACCAAGCTAAAATTACAAGTATACGAGGCGCCAGATGATCTTGTTAACAAAATTTTTGGTCATGGTCAATTTGCTTCGAGTCCCATCGTTACAATAGAACCACGTAGACGAAAGTTCCATCAATATCTAACTGTAACTTTACCACTTCCTAAAGGACAAAGAGATCCATCTCCTTCATTAAGATTGTTATGTAGTATTGCAGGTATATTTGGGTATAAATTCTTTCGATAACAAAATAGATCATCATTTTATCTTTTACGCTTAGGAGATATCCAACCAACCCAGTGGGAAGACATAACAGACTCACAGCCCTTACAGTTTAGCCCCAACTCTGTTTCCTTTGAGTCTAAGGTTTCTGCTCGATTTTGGCTTGTAGATTGCAGAAACAGAGATGCAGTTTTGGGTAAAGCATCTGAACTATACAAGCAAACACTTTCGGTGCCGTATATGGCTAATTTCGTTATATTTGCTAAACCCATGGAAGATAATGTGGGTCGAGTTAGAGTTTTCTGTGTGACTGATGATAAAATGGAAAAAACGCTTGAAACCCAAGAAAATTTCAAAGAAGTAGCTAAGTCGAGAGATGTTGAAGTGGTAGAAGGTAGAACTTACCTTGAATTCCATGGAAATCTTAACCCCGTGATGAAGTCTGGTGATCAACTTGGATTGACTTTCAGTCCTTTCCGCGAGAATCGGCTTCCTTTTGCTGTTTGCTTAAAAGATAGAAATCAACCAGCTTCCTCATGCCTCACCTTTATGAGCAAATCACGAGCTGCAGCAAGAAGGGAAGCCCTCAAACCAGTATGCACATTAACTTTCGAATTGCCTGGAGGTGTTTCCAAGCAAGTGCCCGAAATTTCGATTGATGCTGCCCAAGATGGATTAGATGAAATAGAACCATCTGAGTTAAAACTAACTAGCATAGCCGATCTCTTATCAGAAGATTGGGAATCCTTAGCCCGAGAGCTATCTGCTGATGATAAAGTTGAAACTATTAAGGCCGATTATCAATTTCCCAGTGAAAGAGCACTTGTTTTCCTTCATTTATGGTTTAACGGTTCGGAATCTGATCCGAAGAGTAAGAATTAAAGTTTGCTGTTTTCAATCTGTTCAAACAGTTTATTGATTTTCAGTTGAAGATTTACGACAAGCCTTAATTAACATTGAAAGAAAGGATATTGTAGACAGCCATTTTCCTACAACAACCGTTCAACGCAGTAAGATCACTTTTTATATTTTTATTTTTTAATCAAAACAGTTTGAGTGCATGCCAAGGGTTAAGGAGCAGGTGTAGACTTTTTCATCATTTCTTTCCTTGAACTTAATTAGGGGTGGAATCACTAAACTCTGTTCAAGAAGAGGAAATATCACATGCTGGCGATTCAGCAGTGACAGAAGCTGCAGTCTTCGATCCAGAAATTGAGAAAAAGAAAGAAGAAGCCAGAGACATACTTGCTAGTTTTATGACTGATGTAGAGCTTGACTTGGGGAATGAGGCATTTTCAGGTAGAAGCTATGGTTTGACCCATGATTCCCATATCACCCATGTTGTTTTATTTTTATTTAGTCTACCATTGATTAATTTTTTGAATTCCTTCACCTTTGCATGTACCACCTACAAATTATTTTTTGTAAACTGTAAATTTTTTACCTTTCTTTCCCAATCAATCTCCCTTCTACTTCTTTATCTCTCTCTGTTCTATCTATTTATCTCTCTCTTTCTCTCTCTTTCTCTTTCACTCACTCTTTCAGCACTCCAGCTCCGGGATGCTAGAAAAAATTTTCTGTAACAATTTATTTTTTTAAAAAAAAACAATATATATACAGGCGCCATCACTGGAGAACAAACAGCGTCATCTGTTGTAGAATTCTGTCAAGAGAAAAAAGTTCCAACCTCTGAAAGCATGGATGATAGGGTTTCAATGTCTAGTAATGATGAAGAAATATTTAAACCTACTTCAGGTAGTTTCACTCACTCCGCTTCGAAATCTCACTCTATGAATATAAACTGACTGTTCACTTTTCAATTTGCTTCACTATCGCTAACTTTAGTTTAATCTATAAAAACGATTTAGATGACCAATGGGAAGTATCAGAGGAATGGGACGGATTTAAGTGGATCGTTATTGATAAGGTTTTACGAGAATCAGGTAGAAAGATTTAATAAAGGAAATTGAGATGGGAGGGGTACGGCGATAAGATATGACTTTCTATTTATAGTTTTTTTTATTCGTTAAGGCTTGTTAGCATGCTCTTTTCATGTTTTTCCTTAATTGTATTTATCAAGAAATACTATAAATAGGTTTAATCTTCTATTTTTACATCTTTTAGGAGAGGAAATTGTTTCTGAAGCAAAACAGAAGGCTGACCATGCTTCTCCTTTCGATGTTAGAGATGATTCCCAAAATATTACAGGTGGGAGACTTTTAATTATTGCCTTCGATTTTTTTCCTCCTGGATTTATTTTTATTCTTCCTGACTTGTTTCTTTTTTGTGCGTTCCCTATCGTGCCTCTTTTTCGCACGTGCGCAAGCGATTAACTATTTTAAACAGCCTTGTAATGGATTACCCGCTCAGATAGCATTAGAGTCTACACTGAAACCATTGAGGGCGAACCACGAGTGGAAGAGCATATAGAAGAATTTGATGAAACCCTACCGGATGGTCGAGTTATTAAACGACGAGTAGTAACTCAAAAACAAGAAAAATTAGTTACCACTCACATCCTACTAGATGGCCCCGAGTCCGATTTGCCTGAAATTGTAGAATCCTATGAAGATGAGTGGTCGAGTGATCAAAATCCTGAAGTAACTGTAAATGTTGAACATCTCCCAGATGGTGTAACAGTTGAAAGAAGAGTTGAAAAAACTGTTTCTAGAAGCGCTAGGAGGACTGTCCTTGACCATTTACCGAAAGGTGTTCAACTCGTCTATCATCTAAGCTCTAACCAATTTCTCTTTCCTTTCTCTTATTTTCTTTTTGAGCCGAATTTTTATATATTTGCTTTCATTACACGTATACTATTGTTCTAAATCTATCTGGAATGTTGCCTATAATAGACCTGCATTTATGATGTTATATATAGTTACTAATTATTTGTGGGATTTTGAAACAGATGAAGGTGTCGAATACGATAACGAAGAGGAAATGGATCATGCTACAGTCGTTTTGAGGCGAGATGTAACAAAGCAAGTTAGGGATGGTGAAACGATAGTACAAGAAGACGTGAATGTAATACAAGAAAGCGAATTACCCGATGAATGTTCCCAACAAATTGAAAACGTTATAACCGAATTCACTAAGAAGAGAGATACTAATTAGAACACGTGCATACATTTTTATATTTTGACAAATTTTTTTTTCTTTTAGACTTGGCTTGAAAAGAAACGCTTTATCTATATTATTTTACTTTTAAAAGTTGACAATGTGCTGCAAAGTAACAAAAAAACTGTACGTAGTTGAGAAAAAGAATACAAATTTAGTACTAGATGGCGCTATGAACGCATCGACAATCAGCAATTGTTATTCAAATGGGGGCATTTGTCGGGATACGCAGCTAATGAAGTACATTAGAGCGGTAGCACTTATTGGGCGTTTAAGCGTCGGCAGTGGTTTGGACTTCGGCATTTAGTTTCTAAGTGTATTCATAGATAGTTTATTGTATCTATCTCAATTGCGCATGTTTGCTACAAACTTATAACCACTGACATTAGAGATGCGACTATTGTCGATATAACCGAGAGTCCCAAAGTAGTAAAGTATCTATTTAGGCCTAAACCCGGCAGCGAACACAGACGAAAATTTCCTGCGCGTACTGCAAACTGCAAACTGCGCCACAAGCTGCATTCATTCATCGTTGCCCTGGATCGCGAGCCACACACACTCTCTATCTCTCTCTCTGTCTGTCTCTCTCTCTCTCTCTCTATCTCTCTCTCTATCTCTCTCTGTCTCTCTCTCTCTCTCTCTCTCTCTCTATCTCTCTCTCGCTCTCTCTCTCTGTCTCTCTCTCTCTTCTTCTTTCTCTCTTGTCTTGCTATTTGGCAGAAGATGGATGCCAACTGCTATTACTGTTGGCGGGGCGATAAGATAAATTCATAACTATTTTTAGACTGTCATAAATATAATAGAAGAAAGGTTTTCCGAGCGGAAATTATAGGAGCGAAGGTAAACGTGTTTGCCATGTGACTATAAAAACAGTAGACAGAATAAATATATAATTGCGAGGGCGTTTAAGAAATAAAAAACGACGTTGACGTCGCCGCCGGGCTGCCGCTGAATTGCGTGGGCGTCGACGGCGTCAAGCGGCGACGTTGCACAATCGAATACTTGTTTCAGCAGTCATGATTACGCTGCTGGCCGTTTTCTTGCTGCAGTGTCTGCTGTTTAGTTTACAGCAGCCGAACTTATTGGAGGACGGAATAGGAAAGAGGATAGTAATTGAAGCAAACTATTCATCGCCAATGTAAGTTTTCTTTTTATATCTTTTTCCTTTCTAAGTTTTAAAATTTGAAGAAAATTTTTGGCAACTAATTTTTATCTAGGTATCACTTACTACTGAAAAAAGGCGACGACAAGAACCGTTACGCATTCATCATGTGGACCTGTGAACAGACTACTCGATGGATAATCGATTGGAGTGATGTTAATAACGGTATGTTGTATGTCAATTATATATTATAGATACGAGAAATAATCGATATCGAATCAATTCGCCTACGCAGACGGAAGCGATTATCGCAGTATCAAGCTCTTGGAAAGTTCGGGAATGGAGGGCAACGATTATGCCATCTTTTACCATTCCCCCCTACCAACTACTTCCAACACAAGCTACTACTCTATAAGGTTTTTCGCCATTCGACGCTCTGTGGTTCAGTTGCTCGTAACTTCCTCAGAACTAGATGCCACAAATCTTCTCAGACCATTTCCTGCCAACGCTCATCTTAATGTAATGAACGTGGGAATGCGTTCAGCGACGGCCGTCTGGAAGGTATATAATGTCGATTGGGTAAACGTTACATATTGTCCGACAGTGACGGCAGGACGTTCAAACTCATGCGAATTTGCCGTGTCTAACTGCGTCTCTAACGGGAATACCCACACATGGCGCAATCTGGTGGCAGGCGAGACCTATTCAGTCGACCTGTTTATCAAGTATAAACCCAGCGGAATAGCTCGCCATCTGGCCGCTTGCCCTTTTCAAACTAAAATGAAAGATGTTGAAAGGCGCGTTCTACTGAGAAGCGGACAAAGCATAAAAGGGCAGATGAACGGAAGGAATTTACGTAACGCTTATTTAATTTCTGGGGATGTCCTTCAAATACAAGCCTGCAATCGAGTAGAATTATACATTGAAATTTACAACGACCGATCGGAGCTTATCGCCAGACGATACGTGACCGGGTTAGACAGAATATTGGGCGCCCGTCTCGTCTACGTCTACGGTCCTCCCGGCGCCATCTATCGGCTTGGTGTTGACTCCAAACTTCCAGCAACACCAAAATTAACTATAGCTCGAAGCGTCAAGTGTGAGATTGTTCGAAAGGACAATATACGTTTAGTCACAGTTATACTTAGTTGGTGGGGAAAGGGCCAAACTCGTTATTGCTTGTATGTTCGTCGCAAGCCTCGGAGGCCCATGCACTATAGCCTAAAGACGTTTCAGATAGAAAATGTTTGTCGAGCTCCTAAGTCTGACCAATGGAAGAGAATGAAATGTTGGAGAGCGAAATCGAAAAAGAAGTTCTTGGCTCTAGTCAATAAGTTAACAGAAGGTGTATCATACGATTTCGTGGTAATGGCCACTCGAAAGAGACGCACATCTGTCTCAAATGTTATTACAGTTTTCACTAAAAGCTGCCAGAAGTCCACTTGACGCGTCCGACTGCAAATCTTTACAAAAGACGACAACTGATTTCCGTCTATGTGTATTAATACTAATATTAGTGAGCGTTTAAGAATTCTCTAGTGTTCATTTTCTCTTTATTGTTTTTGTTTTGTACATATATTTATTTGATGTATAATATCTCTTATCTATATGAGTTATATATTATGTAAAACTTTTCTTAACTCTCTGTCTCTCTCTCTTTCTTTCTCTTTCTTTCTCTCTTTCGCTCTTTCTATCAAGTTATCAAACTATTTCTCTCGCTTAATTTTCTTCACTTGTTCTCTCACTCATACTTCTTTCTCTCATATCCAGTTAAATAATATGTAGTACCTTTTTCTGAATCTGTGAAAATATGTATCTCTTTCTCTATAACATGATACTATTTATACATTGTATCATTTTGAAACCATTGAACAGCTATAGCCTTAAATTTATCTTTCAATAAAAAGTGCAAAAGTTTTTAGCCTCAAATTTAGAATTTCGCGCCAAATTTATTTTTACCAGTTTATATATTTTTACACTGCCTGTTGGGATTGAGGCATACCCGTTCCTCTACTAGAAATTGTATAGATGTGTGACAAACTGTTTTCATAATTTATAGCCTTATCTCAATTCAAAAAACTAGTCAACTAGAGAAAACAGCTTGTTAGAAACGTAAACATGAGTAGGAATAAGTTTAACCTAAAATTACCTCCTACACAAGAATCTGGCGTTGTAGACAGTGATGCTGAAAAGTGAGTAGTGGTTGATTAAAATATTTTAGTTATTTACATGAGATGTACGGATTTATTTTGCAGTAAGTCTAACCCAAATCTAGCAGCTTTAAGGACGAAACTCGATGAGCTGAATTTGGATGACAAGCAGAGAAATCGATTAGAACACTTTTTAAGTGACAAAGCAAAAATCGGTGAGGTCCTTAATGCTGAAGATTTTGAGAAAATGGGAGAGTTAGGAGCTGGAAACGGTGGAGTTGTGTGGAAAGTGAGACACAAGAACAGTAAGCTCGTTATGGCCAGAAAGGTAACATTTGTAAACGGGTAAAAAGTCAGTGTCCCTATCTCCAAGTAATCGATTAATTTATTCCCCAGTTAATTCACCTAGAAATAAAACCGGCCATTAGGAACCAAATATTTCGTGAACTGAAAGTGCTGCACGAGTGTAATTCACCATACATCGTGGGATACTATGGCGCATTCTATAGCGATGGCGAAATTAACATTTGCATGGAGTACATGGTTCGCGGAAGAATTATTGAAACTTAATATATAATGGTAACAAGAGACGTTCTTTTCTTTTTTATACAGGATGGCGGTTCTTTGGATTTAATATTGAAGAAAGCCGGAAGAATTCCCGAACCCGTCTTAGCAAAAATTAATTTATCTGTACTTAGAGGGTTGATTTATTTGAGAGAAAAACATTCAATCATCCATAGAGGTACGTCATTAGACTTGCTACTCTCTACTTTGTACTTATATTTTCTTATCCGATGCCTCTTCTGTCAGATGTCAAGCCCTCGAATATTCTCGTTAACTGCGGTGGCGAAATCAAATTGTGTGATTTTGGAGTTAGTGGGCAGTTAATCGATTCAATGGCCAATTCATTTGTCGGTACTAGGTCCTACATGTCTCCCGAACGGTTACAGGGCTCAAAATATTCAGTTCAATCTGATATATGGAGTTTTGGATTGTCTCTGGTCGAGTTGGCCATAGGAAAGTATCCCATACCGCCGCCCTCCGACGAGGAACTTCAACAAATTTTTGGACAAAAAGCAATCCAGGAACATTTAGAGGCGTCAAAAGAACCAAGAAAACTGGAAGGTAAGAGAGGTGCAGGATTTCCCATTAACAATTTTTTCTGCGAATTTTCTCCTATGTAAATAATGTGGCTATTCAGCATTGAATTATGAAAATCTCTAAAATGTAGCGGTATACGCAGGCTGTCCAGGTGACGTGGATGTCATTACGGGGGATGGTCCTCTTCCGATGGCGGTTTTCGAACTGCTAGAGTATATTGTCAATGAGGTTATTCTTGAATGTAGATCTTATATGTAATATAATTTTAAAATGCATGCGACTGTACGAATGTTGCAATCGTGGCTTAATCCTCCTTTTTGCGCAGTCAAAAAGCGAATAATTCAAGATTATCTTAATGGAAATAAGAGAAACAAACAAACTCCAATCATAGAGAGATGAAATATATTCCAGAACACATTATTATAATTTTCTTTAATTATTATTGTTTTAAGAAAAAGAGCATCCATTAGAAAAAAATTGCCCGTTTTATTTGCTGCAGGTGGTGGTAAAAGTGCCTTTGTGGGTGATGGGGCAGATGGGACAAAGCCATTGGCCATTTTTGAGTTGTTAGATAGAATTGTGAACGAGGTAAAGAAAATGTATATTAATACTAAAACATCTTTTAAAAAAACTATTTACAATAATAGAGATGAAACGAAAACAATAATACTATAAAAGTATTCTGTATATATTCATATCTACTGTATTAGGGACATATGTTTATATACAGTGTTTTGAAACATTTATAACATACACACACACAAACTTATCTATATATATATATACTAATATATAAATTTATATTAGTATATTACATACGCACATATTATACCATTCTCAATGAGCTCAACCTATTGATATTTTCAGAGTTTATCAACAGAGGCACTAGGCCACTACTTGTTCGCTTTTTTTTCTTTTTTTTTAATTTGTAACTTGTTGTAATGTCGCTTTAGATGTTTGAATCTTCAACGAGAAGGAGACACATAATTAGCAATATATGTATATATACATATATGTATATACATATATATATCTACCGTATATATTTTTTATTCACTTACAATAGATTATTGTAATATTTATATATATATATATATATATACATATTTATTTATATATAGATTTATATATATATATATATATATATAATTATAAATATTAAAAGAAAAAAAGCACGCAAATGAAAGCTTTTTGTATTATTATTTTACTTTAATTCAATATAACCATTTCCAAGATGCGCAAAATAGTAAAGAGTAAAATAAGGCATTTTGTAAATTATAAGAATCGAATAATTAAAAAAAAAAAAGAAAAAAAAGAGAGAAGGATCTGTTCTTTATACGCGACACTTGAGAATGGTTTAATCCTGTAAGATCAGCCATTGAAAGTAACATTTATTTATATCTACAGCCGGCTCCTCGTCTGTCTAGACAGTACTTTTCAACAGAGTTTATAACTTTCGTCGAAACCTGTCTGCAAAAGAATCCACAGGAAAGATCAGACTTTCAAACGCTACTGGTAAGGGTTTCTTAATGACATTTCTTTCTTATTTCAACTATGTAAATATTGCATAAATGATCTAGATATATAATACTGATTATTTTTACGCCAACAAATATATATATATATATATATGTATGTATTTACATATAAAGTGTATATATGTGTTTGCGCAGTACCTACAAACGATGTTTGTTAAGCATATAGTTATTTCTATTTTCCTCTCATTTAGAACCATGCATGGTGTAAAAAGACTGAAACTGACTGGGCGGATATTAATTTCGCTAATTGGGTTGGAGGAATTATTGAGCTGAATGAATCCTAAAAGATGAGACAGACTGTTGCATTCCAACACTGCACTGTTAAAAAATTATCACCCATTATACTATTGTATAACTTTTACATTATATAACTAATTTTAAAAAGTAAATTTTCTTTTTCCACACCGAAACAATTATTGGGAATGTTTCGTATGATATACACAAACTTTGTATGTAAGTTTAATATAAATAAAACATATATTTCTATTTACGTTCAATTTATATGTATATATTCTCTAAGACATGCTAATCATTGATATACTAAACAGTATATATCTTAAACTGTACTACATATAACAAAATGATATATATATATATATATGTATATGTATATATATATATTTATATTTATATTTTTTCCTTAAAAATTGCAAATACAAAATATTGAAAAAGAGAAATATTTCAAGTTTAATAATTTCATTCAAAAAGTTATTGTCCGCCGTTTCTCTATCGGTATTGAAGATAATTTTGCCAAGGACGATCATATCGTTAGCGAATTTCAATCGATTTGAGAAAAGTACTTCTCTTCAATCCTGTAATTTTTTTGTTTGTGAATTGATACGATACTATATTAAATTCTGTAACAATTTAGGTTCAATAAGATAGATCTTACAGTTTCTTTAGATGCGGTTAGCGTATAGTATTTAACAGGCAATAAGTGATTGGATCAAATTTACAAACCAAGAGAAAAATATTAGACCAGCTAGGAAAACGCAAATAACGACTCTTCCCATATAGTAGCTGTAATTGTTTTCTTTATTTCTATTTATGAAAAATCTATATTTAACTGAAGGGGGAAAGGTTTTCTGAGAAAGTTAAAAAGAGAAACACGACTATAGAATGAAGAAAATATCGATTATAATGTTCAATCCTAATTTGATGGATGAACAGAACAAATCGTTTCCAATCTTAAGAAATCTATTACACATTTTTAATTTATCGATGCAAAACAATAATCTTGTATTTATCTATTTATTATCATAATCATAACTAGCAGCTGAATCCTCCTTTCCCATCCATCAAAGTTTTTTAATTGGTTCATCATTTAATCTGCTTGTGGTTTTATATTTCCGTTTCTATTTATGCTCTCCTTATATTCCCATTCACTTTCATACTTGACATTGTAAGCTCTCCTAAGGTGTTTATTTTTTTTATAATCGTTTTCTGCCCCCCTCTCTCTTATGGTAACTACGAAATGCATAATTTTACCATGGCGAAACTATCTGCAGACGTGTACTAAAATCTG